>OY728156.1:1054117943-1055367943 GCA_963277665.1 Viscum album | reverse complement strand
CGGTTCCGCCACCCATATCCAGTATGACCCGCGCCACCCCGCGGAGCTCCGCCTTCCTGGTCGAACATGACGGCACCCCCGTGGTGCCCCGGCCGAACGTTCCTATGCCCCTCATGGCACCCCAGCTGAAACGGCACGTGCCCCCATGACGCCCCGGCCAAACTGGCCCACGCTCCTCATAACGCCCGGCCGGACCGGCTTGTGCCCATCATAGTGCCCCAGCCGAATTGGCCCAGGTCCCTCATGGCGCCCTGATTAAACCGACCCCGCGCCCCTCGCGGTCCCTCAGTTGTACCGGCCCTGCTCCCTCGTCGCACCCCCACAACCGAGCTGCCCCATGGCCTCGGTAGGCAACATGCCCCTCGCGGCCCTCACAGCTTGCCAGACCACCAAGCAAACAGGGCCTGACTCAACATGTCAGGCCGGGTCGACCTGAATCGGGTTGACCCATGCCAATTCAGGCTGGGTCAGACTGGACCCAGTCCCACTATGACACATTACACTCTTTTGGCCATAACGTTCACACCGGACATCTATTTGATGATTCAATAGTGGCTCTGGAAATCATGGTGCAAAAAGGTCCCTCTAAATTTACTCTACTAATGTTTTTTTGAGATTGGAAATAGGAAGGTTGGATAGAGCATGAATCCAACCAGTCCCCTGAGACAAAAAGTCTAATAACTCACAAATCCGGAGTTTGTTTGACATGTCGTCTGTTGAGTTGAGACCCCTATGATGTGGGGGACCTTTGAGACAATTCTTCATTGTACAAAATTACATATAAAGTATCGAACAATAGCTCGTGGAGCGGATCCTCTAGGAGATGAGTGAGTGTACTGCGGAGGCCTAGTCGTTGGCTAAGACCTGACGACTACTGACTGTTTGACTCAGAGTGACTCTACTAGCCCAATGGGGAGCACCTTGGGGATGAGGCTGATCCATGATGGAGGAGCTCACTTGGTGACATGGCAGACCCACAATACTCAATAGAAGGACTACCTCAGTAGGCTACGAGGGGGAGAGCGCTTGGTGATGCATCATACCCACGGTGGGGGAGCACCTCTGTGTGTCGTGGCAGACCCACGATACTCGACAGGAGGAGTACCTTATTAGTCCAAGGTTAGTGGGAAGCGCATTGGGTGTCGTGGCAGGTCTATTGTACTAAATACAGGAGGAGTTCTCTAGAATCTGATGTTTCGACAATGTGACTTGGGTTGTTACTTTATACTACCCATAGAACAAAATACTTGTTTGAGATGAGTCAGTTTTTCTGTGTTTTCCTCACGATTAAGATAGATCACTTGAAAACTTAGGTATATGTAGGGGCATATAACTATTTAGGGTTACCTATTAATTTCATTCTTTGTGGTTCATCCTTGGGGGATTTTGTGATACCATGAGGGTCGCAGGGTCCCAATTAAGTATTGTTATACTCACCCTTACAAGGGCTATGCCCACGCCTTGTTTTGTTGGATGTAGATGGTGGACATCGTGGACTGAGGAAGAGAGTACCAGGACTGTACGGTACCTAGAGGTGGACCCTACGGTGAGTTAGTATAATGAGGAGATTGTCAGACGTGGAGTGTTGAGGAGGAGATCTGTACCTACCCTTCAAGTAGGTCCCCTAGAGGACGATCCAGTATTTGTCTTCCTTTATCTTTCAGTTTTATTGTATCACTATTGTACTTGTACTTTACAGTTGACCTTGTATTCTGGCACCTTTTACATTCAGCACTCTTTTTTTATATAGTTTACATGGTGTTTCGTCTAGCTGTGTTCTTTCTTGTTAGTGTGTTTACAGGTTATAAAGGAAATTTCTTCCATGTTTTATGGAATTACTCCTTTGGTTCTAGTCACCAGCCATGGACCTATGGAAGGCGGGCTTGGGGTAGACATAGATCGGGCCCCAGGGGACTAGTCTTGACATATTACTCTAAGATAGGATGGAGAATGTCTCTTCATTATTATGTTATGATTTTTAGGTATTATATATTGAAGAAGATCCATCACATTCAATAAATTGGGAAATGATGAGGTTATTAATATGGGAGGAGGTTTGGGGATACTTATCCCTAGGTGAATTATTGATACAATGATATTGGATGTTTATACCCATTAGGGAGTTTGTATCCCGTCTTTTTGACTAGGCTCATCTCCCCAATATACAGTGTATGTTTCTTCCTTATCTAATTAATATTCAGCACTATGTGGTGTGGGTACACTATAGTGTGTTACACTCCATTGAATATTATGAACACCTTAGTGAATCAAATTTCTCTCAATGGAGATATAAAAGTATATCACTGAAGATATGATGTAGAGTATATGGTGTTTAGGTAATCCCTAATGTATTAAGTCAGAGTCCCCAAATAATGGAGTTAGTAATTTTTTATGTGATATTCTAGGTATGACATTCCATCAAAAGATACTCATTTAATATTTATTCATAGTTATAAATTATCATTTTAAATAGATGGAATCAGTGTTATGTGTTGATGGGTTGTTTTCGAATCATGATTTTAATTATATTATCTGGTATCGTTTAGCAAAAAAGCATTATAATAATGGGATGATGTTATTATTTAGTCATAATATACTCATGATTTCCATCAGTATATGACTTATAACTATGAAATTTATTTCTTTCTTCATATGTGCATATAAATTATAATTTTTTACAGTTATTATGGGAAACATTGCATAAAATGATATGTTGTAAATTTTGAACAATAATATGATGACAATGAAATTATCTTCTGGTTTAATTCCTATAATGTAAATGATGGATCTCTTAGATTCTTAAAATTTTAAATACTTAATACCTAAATTATAGTTTATTGTTTTTTGGTAATCCAATTCAGTTTTCTTATACTCTCCCCTACATGAGAACCACCCCCAACTGAGTTTTTTTTATACCAAAGACAATCCGAATAGTAATTTCCCTATTTGATTAAAAGTTGTGAATATTGTAAAGATAATATTCATGGTATTGTTCAGTGGTTATAGATATTAGAGGTTAGTGGTGGTAGTGACCTCTTTCTAGGTGGGCCTTCAGGGATAATATTTTTCTTCTTATGTTGAATCCATTACTTATTTGAGCATATCTTTTTTTTTGTTTTATTTAAATGTTTTATTATTCAGAGTTTTAATACTTATGAAAAATCATATATATGAATTTTTAATTATATTTGTTTATCGATATATATATATATACTATTTGATGATTATATTTAGTGTTGGTTATCATAAATATTGGACAATATTATAAGATAATACATCCCATGTTTTTTATTCATAGTGATAGTTTGTAACCCTGTTAATATTGGAGGCATTCTCGTGTATAAACACAAGTCCACATATCATCTTCTATAGTGTATCAATGTGTCCAACCATACCATATGGTATGAATATAATAATTTTTATTTTATTGATTTTTGCTCATATACATAATAGTTTAACTCTAATTACTATTGAAACCATTTTCCATAACATTCCTTGATTATATATGAGTTAAACATTTTATGATAATCCATATTGTTTATTATTTTATTTATGGATTCACTTTACATTATTACTTTTTTTGAGTAGATTTATTATTGATTTATTATGATGGAATTTATTGGAATAGATATGATATGGTTGGAGGCCATAATTGGTATCATCAATAATTTTTAATGGTTTCATCATATATATAATTTATGATTATAGAATCAACCCTATCCTTAAATTATAATTTTATGGAAAAAAATATTATATGTTTTTCATCTGAATTTATACAAGTGATCACTATTTTATAATAATTTAATAATACATTTTCCGATCAATATATTTTTCATGAATTGTTTTTTATTTTTTATTTTATTTTATTGAATATATTTCATTCACAAGTCCTGATGCATCACTACTAGAAAATCATACTAAATAATAGGTTTTTTTGCGACTGGTTCATCAACATCTACAAACTGATAAAATTGGTTAATAATATCCCCTTATTATTTTGTAACAAATTTTATTAACCATTAATAAATAATTTATTTAGAAGTGTTTTGTGTATAATTTAGTATATAATATTATAATCAATCATTTTTACAAAAAATATTATATTGAAATAAATAAAAAATTCCCCTAAAGAATCACTATATTACCTCCCTTATCATATCATTATATCCTTAATCCACCGCAATAAAAAAGTGATGAAAATTTACTCCAAAATCCACTTATTACCATTATAAATTTATGAAATCTATAGAATACTCTAAGATAATGATGCCACATTAGATCATAAGATCACTTGTAATCATATATTAAAATAAATTAAATCCATTCTATACCTTATATGGTCTCTATTAAATCACACTATTCTCTTATGAAACAATGCCTCCCATATTTCTCAACTCTTTATTCTTCTATCTACTTTTGATAGATGTTACACAACATTTCCCTTGTATTGTACTGATCTATCTACGACAACTAATCTCTATTCGGCATCCCATAGGCTAGCTATCTACACATAAATCATATTTTTTCATTGAATGAATTTTAAACTCTGATTCCTGAGTGGATATATTTTTATTAATAAAATATCACTACATATATTTGTATTCAATGACATCAAATAAACTATTTATGAAATATTTAATATTGTATTTTAAATTAAATTAAAAATATTAATTTCAACAAGATTAATTTGACATCAAAGGTATAAAAATAATAAATTTAATAATGGATGTATTTAGTTATATGATGTATATATTTAAACTTATCATGTTATCTGTATTATGAAAATATTTTTTAAAATTTTTTTATAAATTTATATATTACATTTTAAAAAGTCATACATTTAGAAATGTTTCTAATTTATTTTTAATGCTAATTTTTTTTCATTTTAATCATTTATATATAAATTTTGAGGTGATGAAATATATATTTACCATATTTTTTGTCTTAACGGTATTATGTTAATGAACTAATATGTAATAATAATTTGTTATAATTTCATAATTAGGGAGAATTAATTTTTCTGCATCATATTTATGTTTAATGCTTTTTATAAAGAAATCTTATTATATTATAAAATTAGTATATAAAAAAGTTAATCACATTAATTATGTTCTATAGATTATAATTTTTAATTGTTATTAGTAATATCGATCATGTGATATAATACAAAACATTTTATGTACATTATAATTGATATGGATAATGTTTTGGGAATTATAAGGCATATGAATTACTTTTTTTCAATATAGTAAAAAACATATTTTATGCGCATTATATGTATCTTTTATTATTAATATTGTATATTTAATGAATAATAATTAATATTTATTTTAAAATAATGTTTTTATATGTAAATATAACGCATAAAGCATAGTTAAATAATTATAATTATTTATTGTTAATAATAATGTGAAACGTATTTAATCAATATCATAATAATCGAAATGATCTAATTTACATGTATTATATTTTAACTCATGATATATATATTTATATATGTATATATATATTAATATACTATAATATATAATTTCTGAAAATTAATGTACAATTTATATATCTTAATATTATAATATATGTAATAGATAAAAATTAATGAAATAAATATATATTTCTATAAATGATTATATATATGCACATATATATATATATATATATAAAAATTCATAATGTATATATGAAAAAATATATTTAAATATTTAAGAATTTTTTATTAATATGAAAATAGATATATGATCTGTGTTTTTATCAATATATATATATATATATATATTCATTAACATTTGAATCAATCCAATTTTAAAAAACATAAATTAAATTATTATTTTCATAATATAAATATATATATGTCTATGTGTGTATTTATATAATCAAAATAAAATTAACTTATTTATATTTAAATATTACTGATCAATTAAAAAACATAGAATGATATATATATATATATACATAGTCATATTAATCAAATAGAATATATTAAATTATATATTTATATATGATCAAACATATATATATGTATATATATATATATATGAAATTTCCATTAACAATATTTCCATTTTTAGTATATTTAATTATTCACATAAATATGTTAGTTTGTGTCATTGTATATTATTATAAATAAAGAATAAATAAATAAATAACCATTTTTGAATATATAATATAATTTATAAATTGGTAATTAAATGAAACAATGTTTAAATATAAATAGAAAAACAAACACATATAGTTATATATATATATTTATTTATTTATTTATTTATTTATATAAAATTGTATATATACATGTCTTTATATGTGTGTAAATGTATAAACCCTATGCCCGATGCTAAAAAATAATCATTACTTTTTTGTATTTGAAATCGAAAAATGTGTCGTATGATTATATGTTAAAAAATTATAAATCATTTACAAATATGGGATCAATTATACATCTGAGGACAAATTAGGGTTATAGTTTTGGAGAATTGGGAAAAAATCCTTCTTGTGGGAATATCTACACAGTATCAATTTTACCAAAAAAAAATTGTTGTTTAAAAGACATGATTTATTTGTTAAATTTAAATTCATTATCATGATATTTTTCATTATAATATTATCAAAAAAATCATATTCCCTATCTAAAGTCATTTGAAAATGTATAAGGAAAAAAATTAATCCTCGTATCTGACATAAAATAATGAAATCCATTAATCTACTAAATAAAAAGAAATTGCCTAAATGTTTAACCATTATAAAAATATAACTTTACCATATGAAATTAGTAACATCCAAATGAAAAAAAACACACATTAAAACTCAAAGAAACCATATAAACTAATTTCAGGAAAATAAAAACCCATTTTTTGGTGACCTAGAGTAATATATTCATAACTCGTGTTCGAAATAACCAGAGGCCTGTTAAATCAATATGATAGTCTTCCTTGGTTAATTTTAAAACACCCCTCCCCATAATATACCACAATTATTTTGGTAATGAGAATATAATGATGGTTACATCTCAAGTCCTACCTTTAGTAGGCCTTGGGTTGAAAATTGGCACTGATGGTACAATAAAAATTCATTTAGGATTAAGTAGATTTTATTAGAACATGAGAATGAGGGGGTAAATATTGACTCACAAATAATAACCTGATATAAATCTTATATATATAAATAAATATCAAGTGAATTCTTAGAATTCAATTATGTACTATAACAACTAAAAGGGAAAATATATGTACTTAAATGAAAAGATGGTACAGACTATGAATCCCATACAACTCGTGCAAAACCATGAGCTATTAATATCCATACCAATCTCCATCCTAATGTGACATAATTGAAAAATATTTTATATCTATAGTATGAACATAATAGTATACTCAGTAGGATCATCCCTAAAACTCTCATGAAAATGATCCAGAAATAATTTTTAGCATGGTGACCAACAATGAAACTAACCTATCACTAAAAAAAGGTATACTAAATGCCTAGCCTCACCTTGGATTAAACTCACCATTTTTCCTATACATGAGATATTATAATATAATAATGAAATATCATGGGAACCCTCTCCTAGTTTCCTAATGGTTTTCCACAATTCCACAACAACTCACATCCTGATCCATCTCTCATCAAAATTATCTTACCAACGACACATATGAACTATATTATGACATAAAAATCATACATAAAATCATCATAAAATTCAAAGAAATACACAAATATAGTAACCTTGTATTTTCTGGGACCCTTCACGACCTACATGATGTGTATCATACAATCGGTATTATTATTCAAGTCATCAAAAACCGTAAACCTATAGGTACCTCAAACCATCCAAGCCTTTTCATTTCTTAACTATAATAATCATTTAGTTAATTTACCTACAAATACATGTCTTTCAGAAAACCAAAATCCATATGATCCGTCTAATCGCATATATGATAAAACTAACATCCATTCAATTTTAGAAATTTAATTTCTTTGATATGATATTGGGGATAGATATTGTTTTCAACCATCTATCCTCCCACCATTATATCGAGGAAAATCCCATCATAAAATCCATAGAGTTTTTGTCTGATTAAGAAACAAGGGTGGGGTTGTTTAATAAATAAAATAATATAAAATATAAAATATGGTTTATAACCACACTATGGAAATAAACATTCCCTTGACAAAAATGTATACATCAACACTCAGAATCCTGGAATCAATTTTTAGACAATATATTCAATAAGTATACATCAATTTAAATAACTATATTAATATATATATTTTAAAAAAAAATATCTTTATATTAATTAATTCATTGTCAAATAATTAACCAAAAACATTATTAATTATTATATTACATTAATCATTCTATGAAATTTTGTTACATGTTAAAAATGTACCTTTTATCCCTTTCATGGTTTCACATTTTCTTTATCTAGTCAGGGATGAGTTGGATTTAGGAGGAAATCTATTGTGATGAAGTAATAGATATTTTCAATTCCCATAAAAACATAATCATTTCTACAAACTTTTATAAAATTATATGAAATGTAATTTTGTAACATGGTATGTAAATCATAAGATAATAGTAATTTTATGGGAAAATGGTAATTGGATTTTCATTGATTAAGAGTATTTATTATATGTTGTGTAATATTATTACACATCATATAACAGCCAAAAATTTATTTTTAAATAGAAAACATTGATGTATATTTTATTTCATACTCACCATAATTTCTTGATCGATCCCTACCAAAATTACCTATATGATTATCGGAGCCTCAACCCATCTATGTATTTTCATTTGGAAATTTTTTATTTATACAATCGTGGGGTAATCATTTAGGTAAGAGTTCTTCATGTATATATGTATATTTTTTTCTTCCCCATATATTTGGATAGATAATATTTTTATTGATGAATCAAAACTCATTCATGTTATATCTCCTGTATTTATTGACATTCTAGATCTCTTTTTTCTTAGTTCTTGTTTATTGGTTCCATTGTAGGAATCATTCTTCTGTGAGAAAGATAAGTGGTTTAGTTAAAATTTCCATTTTACATAAACTAAAAATTTATTTATTTATTTTCAATTTTTTAATTAAAATCAATTTATTTATTTTTATTCTCAATGTTTCAATTATTTTTGAAAAACTCAATTCAATTGAAATACATTTTTTAAGAAAAATGGATTTTTGGATTGAATTAGAAATCTTCAATTGCATTGAATTGGGATATGTTCATAGAAATCCTCTAAATTTATATTTTTTAATTTAAATTAATGTTTTCATGGAATTTTATGAAAATATGAAATTCTATTGAATTGGGTGCCATTTTGAAATTGGTTAAACATGCTTGAGAATTAAATTATTTAACATAATTTGTTAAAGTGGAATTTGAAATTGCATGAGTTAGATTCAAATCCTGATTTTTGAAAAATGTATTATAGGTTGGAGTAAGGGAAAATTATCGCTTGGATGTACATCCTTCTATTGATCCATGGACAGTGTGAGTTGTTTAATTTGAGACTCTTGTGGGTTTTCTTCATATTTTTCTATCATTAATTACATTGATGTAGTAATTGGGCATGGTTTTTAATATATAACTTATAGTACATTACAACTATTATATTTTCTTTTTATATGAATAATTTATTGTATCATTTACTTATTCATTAACAGTGGTTAAAATTGATAGCACTTTCAGTTGTTATTATGCAATGCACATGTCATTGACCCTTGAGAATTGAGACTGCCTTCCAGGCATTGTCAAGGGCATCTTGGTTATCAAGATAGTATTGTACTCAGGATAGTTTAGGAAAAATTAATATCAAAGGTAATTATTCATCAACATTCCACGATATAAATATGAAATTAATAAATCATGTCACGACATATGTGGTAGTTTTGATTGACTATCTAGACTCCTCTCACAGCAATGAACCTTATGTCCCTATGGGTGGATAGTGAAAAACCTATTGTGTTTTAGTTCTATAAATTTACCTATTTTTATTTGGATAGGTTGAAATAAAAATAATTTTTTTAGATTAATTTCCCTTTCTCACAATTTGATTGTAACCTGATGTCTTCTGTGTTTTGTGATAATATTTTGTGGTATTGTTCATTTTAGAAGACATGAAAATCATATCAAGGAGAAAGTAGTTACTAAAACAAAGAATGTGATTTATGTTGTACATAAAAATATGGATGATGTGATAGTGAAAACATTATAATATGTGGGATATGCACAACCTACAGTTCCCATTAAGGTTCCCGCTATGGAACCTGAGAGGTATGTTCACAGGATTTATTCTCAATAGTTCCTTATCTAGAATCATGCACTATTTTGTGGATCAAATAAACCTAAAGTTATGGATGAATGGGTTATCATGGGGAAATGTTTATTGGGTTCATGTACACACCCAAGGAGATCAATCTAAAGTGTGCCACCTACATGATGGAAGGATCAAGCGGGTGCTGTTGGGACACTATAGTGATGGAGTATAAATATCAATTATTATTGTGGTAGACAAAAAAGATCATTTCGTAGACTAGTTAAATCCATATTCAATTATATTTACTAAGTATAAATATATTTTCTGACTTGAGTGGTTTGAAAATACCATCAAATCGTATAAGAAACCATTTTCTTTGATAGTGAATTTCTCGCCGGAGAATATCTTGAATGACATGATGAAGGCTGGAAGGATTATTTGGTAAATCACCAGGTTACACATTTACTTTTTTTGATATTGTATCTTATTTTTTATGCGAATGTTATTGATAGATATATTTTGGATGAAATGGACCAGGCTGGCATGTCAGGGTAATAATGTGTTTCTTTCTATCTATGTGGACGTATGAGTTCATTCTAGTGAAAGTAAGTGTAGTGATTCTTATAGAACAGATTGATATTAAGGTAGTTATACTCTAAATAGGATCTCTAAAATAGTACCTATAGTTAGTTACTAGTGTGGAAAACTAATAAATTTACTGAGGGTTTTCATGGGGTAACTTATAAACTGCGGATCATGTGGATTCTTTGGAAATTTGCGTGGTTTCATCTATATTTATTCCATTTTGGGTAATAGAAGGGGATCATCCACTCCTCCCAAAACTATGGGTAAATTAGATGGTTCGCATATAAATTATTTCCAGCCATAGTAATCTTGAACAAATATACTTTATGTATTGTAATATTCTAATTAGTTAGCAGATACAGGTTGAACAATAATGTAAGCTACCAATATTATAGATTTTTCATTAATGACTACTCTTTTTGATACACACGGATTTTATTTTTTATTTAATAATTCATTATTAATCTACATTATTTTTCTTAAAAAGTATTTATATTTTCATAATTATACTACTACACCCCTTTGTATGAATAAGGATAATCGTCTTCATAGTACCACTTGTGTTTACTATCTATCTGATGTCGAGCTTGCATGGTTCTTTTTGGTTCCTTCCATGAATCTCATTGACATCATTTTTGGGATGTATTTCATAATTCATAATAAATCATGTATTTATTGTTATCATTAATGTTTCTCCTTTTCAAAAATCATTTGTGTAACTCATTCCTTTCAAGGTGAATGAATCCCATGGTCGATAAGAGTAAATCATTCTTATCAGGATTTTGGGAATTCCATATCATTGTTTTCGTTTTATATGGAGTGGTAATCATTATTTGTTGATATCCATCAAGTACTTTCCAATTTTCATGACATATTGCCTTCTGAATTCAGCGGTTTTCCACTAGTATGGGAGGTGTAGTTTTTTTGACTTAATTCATTATAATAACCTAATATCTACCACATTATATCATATAGAACCAGCTAAAATAAAATATTTGAAAGTCCATTTGAATATTATTCTTGAGAAAGACTTCATTTACTCAATTTTATCAACATGGGCGGTGGAGATTCTATTTTATAAGAAAGGTGATACATAAATTAGGATTTGTGTTAGTTACCTAAGTCAAAATCCAATGATGGTAAAGAATAAGTAACATTTTTCATAGATGTGATATCTATTTAATCAATTGAAAATGAAAAGTTTTTCTCAATGATTGATCATTATTCTGGTAACCATCAGTTGATGATTAGAGAATCTGATATTCATAAAACATTATTTTAGAGTAGGAATGATCATTATGAGTAACTTTCTATACACTTTGGTCTTACCAGTTATCAATAAATAATTATCGAATTTATGAATACTATTTTAGGCATGTATCTTGATACCTTCATGTTGGATTTTGTAGACGACATCTCTGTTTACTCTATGTCTGAGTGTGATAATGATCATAATATATGAATAGTTCAAAGGTTGATGAAAAATAAATAAATTTATGCAAATATTTGGATATAAGATTTTTTGAATTGCGAACTGATGTCCATGGGGCCCATGGTGTCAAAACAAGGAATATAAGACAATCCTATAAAGGTGACTATTGTTATGAAATGGGAGAAACCATCAAATATTACCAAGATCAAAATAATATTGTGATTATCCAATTTAATCACTAATTTTTTATGAACATTAAGAAGTTGTCTTCCCAGATGACTATACATTATCCAAAGCGAGTAATGTTTTCATGGAATGAAAAATATTAGAATTATTTATTTAGCTAAATTTTATTTTAACTACTATGTTATTGCTGCCTCTTGAAGTGGTAAGGTAGTGCTATGTGGTCTTCTATGATGCATCTGTATCAGGCTTGGGATATGTGATTTTTCAAGGTGATTATGTATTTCACAATGTATCTCGTTAGATTAGGAAACAAAAGACGAATTATGAGAACCATGATGATGAACATAAAGATGTGATGCACACAATTATGATTTCGCAGAATTACCTTTATTGAGAATAGTTTAGAATGTTTTCTGAACAAAATAGCATGATGTATATATTATATAAATTGGAATTTAATTTCCACTAGAGGTGTTGGGTGGAATACTAGGAAAATTTCCATTATGAAAATACCTACACAATAGGATAATTTAATTTCATTATAGATTCATTTAGTATGAAACTACCAATCCATCTGTTTAATGTTTCATCAAATGAGTACAATTTTCTGCCTCTCTATTCACTATTTCATATTGATGTCCATAAAAATGGGGTGTATGTTTCCATGTATTGAGTTTTGTTTACATCCAATCTTCTATATTTGATTCTTCTATATTAGCTGCGTGATAATGAGATCTATAGAATTAGGGACTCTCATAATGGTGGGGAAAAATTTCCCATTATTATTTATCAAAAGAAGTCAATATACTCTATTGGAATAATTTTTTTCACTATATTCAAAATGCAATGTTCTGATCAGGGTTGTCAAAATTACAAGTGGGAAGTAAACCTAGGAACTGCAATGATTTCCAATGACATGCAACCATAGTTATGGTTTCTAGGTATGATATTTGGTATTATTGAATTGTCACTATCTTTTATAAATCAAATTAGTTTAAGGAATAATGATAGGAATCATCTTGTATTCTTCATACCCATTAAGTTCATACTTAGATGTGGGGTGAGATAAAAATTGATTTATTAGTTGGGTTACTTGATTACCATAGATAGAATAATGTGACATGGGTAGTGATCAACAGGCTCACTAAATCTTCACACATTATAACAATTCATGATGCAACAAAATTTAGTAATTGGGAAATATCTATGTGAAAGGGATTTTTAGTTGAATATAGATCCTTATACTATTTTATCTGATATGGATCCTTGGTTCACTTCTCATTTTTAGTGAGGCCATCATGAGGCACTGGAATGACACATCCATTTGAGTATGGAATATCATCTTTATTTTGATGGTCTGATTGAATGATCTATAATGATTCATGAGGATTTACATCACCCTTCTATAATCGACATTGGTGGGGCTATGTAGGATTATTTATGACTGTATGCAACTTATAATGAAAAAAATTATAAATACATGATCTGTATGGATCCTTTTGAGGCCTTTTATGGATAGCCTTATAAATGTAAGTTCAATTGGTTGAAGATTGGTGAAATTTACAATGTTGGACTGAGTTTGGTCCAAAAAATGATAGTTAAAATACATTTTATAGTTCGGAGGATATTAAAAAACCGATTTGGTATAAGTTTTATTCTAATAATCATTATAGAAAATTGGAATTTTGAGTTGGTGACCTAGTGTTTTTAAAATATTCTCCTTGTTTGGGTCATCAACGGCTTGGGAGGGATGGGATTCTTGTTATCCACTTTGTGGAACCTTTTCATATTGATTAACTGGTGGTGATGTTTTGATAGCATTGAGAACTACCACCATAGATTATGTAGGTACATGATATGATCCATATATCATAACTCCAAAAGTATCTATATGATCTATCTTATGATCCGAGAAGGAGTGATATTGAGGTTGTGCTTGATTTATCTGTGACTAAGCCACCATTCAAGAATGTTTATTCTAAAACCAAGGTGCTACATATGAGGGTTATAACTTTGGTTTATGTTATGTGGCAGCATATTTCTAACTGTTAAGTGACATAGTAATGTGAGGAATTTATATGAGAGAAGTGGCCTCACCATTATGATATGGATTCTTATTGATCGGATTTAAAGGTATATAAGGTTCATATAGTGGGTAGGTAGAAATATTATGTTACACATAATACATGTACTCTCCATCATCATCGTTGTTTATCTATTTAATTATCTGTGTAGTAACTAAATGGATTTTCTATGATACATATAATGGTAGAAATAAAGATTTGTTTGATTCTCATCAAAAAACACTATCTTTTCTGTAAACAATAAGATATTTAAAAACTATGTAATGCTGTTACACTAGGTGTAAATCATAAAATGATAATAACATAATTTTAAGAAATGTTGATGAGTTTTTCCATTATTATGAGTATTTTAATTTGCACAATGTGTAACTGGGATACATGTCATGTAAAACCATAAATTTCTATTAATCCAAAATCATGGATAAAAATATAATTTCCTTCTATAAATAATTTCTTACTGTCGACCCAACAACAAACCTCATGTTATTTTTGGAGCCTCAACGCCTTTGAACCTTTTTTTAGTGAATGATCATTACTACAATTATTGGTGTCACATTATTTGAATGTGTTCTCCATTTTTGTATGTATATTTCTCTCATAATCCTTGGAGTTTGACAAGTCATATTAATATGATGAATCAAACATCATATTGGAGACTCTAGTTTCTAGGTTGATTTCCATGATCTCATGTGCCATCTTTCTTGTTGGCTGATTCCATTGCATGCCTTGTGTGTTTTTAGGGAAATTTACGTGGTTCTATTATGATGCCCAATTTACATTAACCATGAATTTCATTGTTATTTTAAAATGATGAAATTAAATATAATTACATTTATTTTATTATGTTCCTTTTCAAAAAAATTATTGGGTCAAATTAATTCCATTAAATTGGATTTTTTATGAATAATTGTGGTTATTTATTGAATTGGAACACATGTAATTCCATTAAATTGTGTTAGGATTATGAAATCTGTGGAATTAAAATTAATTAATTGAAATTATGGTTATGATGAATAATTTAAAAAAACCAATTTTTTTGAATAGGGGGGTTTTAATTATTAAAATGGTTGATTTTTTATGAATTTAAATTGTTTACATTAAATTGTGAAAGTGGAATGTAAAATTTCAGGATTTGGTTTCATAACTTTATTTTTGTAAAAATGATAAAAATGGTTTTGTGGAATCCTTAGGGTTTCATCTTTGGGAAAAGATAGTATTTTTATTAAAACCCCATTATGGGATAGAAATGGAATATTGGAATATTAGAAATGGAGAATGGAATTCAATTATATTTTATGTAGATTAAAATTAAATTTCTCATCATTATTATGTACTAGATAATATGAAAAACATAGGAAGTTAGTGATTTATTTTGGGTGAAAAAATATGATTTAAAATGTTCTAAAACCTCAAAATTAAATATCCCATTCATTAGGGAATGGTTATGAGTCCACTTTTCTATAGGAAGATAGGGGAATGTGTACATAATTTTTCTTTCAAAGTGTCAATTTTCTATATCCTAGATCAATCATAACTATATTTTATATGTCTCGTAACCTCACTTGTTTTTATTTCAATGGAATATATATATTCATTTTTTGTAAATTATTTAAGATTACATTTAAATTTATATAAACCTTTTTATAATTTTTTTCAATTTATATGTCAAAAGTGTCAGTTGTGTGAAGAACCCTTCTATTAATGGTATTTACATAATTTAAAATTTATTTGTATCATTTAATATTTGATTATGGAATTTAAAAGGTAATTATATCTATAGAAATGTTATGTTTTATTTGATTAAATATTATTTTTAAATGTCAAACTTATTTAATGGAATGTTGAAATCACTTTATTAGTTAATTGGTATTCGAATCATGTTATGGAATTATTGGATGAAATCCTACATGAAATTGGATTATAACATACTTTTCTTCATTCAGTTGTTTTTACAGTACCTCAATCATTGTTTTTCCTTTGGAGAATGATCATTAGGAGGTGTATCCGAATTTTAAACTATGATTTTTTGTGAGTTTCACTATTTGGGAGATGGAAAGTTTTCTTCTAGTTTTTTGTTTTTTAATAGTACATGGTTTTAGTACTTGATAGTGTTTATGCTTCTTTGAATTTAAATATATTACTTCTAGTGAAGTTTTACTTTATATTTTTATTGTCATGTATCATAAACATAATCATTTTTCTAGTTGATATAATTTTTCCCATATTCAGTTTTTATGACTCGAGGTGCCATTCACCACCATGTGGGGATACGAAATGAACATTGTGCTATGTCGGGGATATCAAGATTATTATGATATAAGGGTACCCTGACTGGTTCATGAGACATCACATAATTTCTAAGGTGTCTAGGAATAATCCAAACTGAGTCCATTATTTCTCAAGGCTTTTATATTTTTATAATTTTTATTAAATGAACAACAATCCCAGGGGGTATTAATTAATTATTAAATATTAGAATTATTCAATAATATATGTAATATTGGAAACCCATCCTCATTTATTTAAGTACCATTTTGATAAATTATTTTGACAAAAAAATTATATATGTTAACAACAAACATTTCCTTATACAGGAAATTGTACATCTAGGATGAATGGTTTTACTGAGTTAGAAACAAAAAGATGTTACTTAAGATAAAATTTGATGACTAATGAATTATTTTTATTGATGATGAATTATGAAAGGGGATGTTTATGAATAATGATATGTTATAAGATAAAAATTATTTCAAACATTCTAAAAAGTCATAAAAGGCATTTTTGATCAAGAAGTTCTCACAAATCATGGAAAATTAATGATAAAAATCTTATGAATAAATGGGGGATATATTTGAAGAAATATAAATCACTATGAATATGGAAAAAGTTAAATCCACCTTTTCCCTTGAAATTAATAACAAACATTCTATATAATTTGAATCCAGTATTAATCCCAAATTAGAATAGGCATTTTTTTATAAAAAATTAACCATGATTCAAAGCAAATCCCAACTATTTTTCTAAACAATGATAGAATGAATATTCTAAGAAAATATCAACCATTTTTATGAGAATATCAAAACCAGTTGTCTAAGATTAAAAAAATATTCAAAATTCAAAAACCAATTTTCTGAGAGAATCAAAACCAACTTTCTGAGAGAATCAAAATACATTTTTTGAATATAAATGGAACCAAATTTCTCTTGAAATCAAAACCTTGTTTCTAAGAAGTTTGTAATGGGTTTTCTATGAAATAAATAACCATGATTCTGAAGAAATAAAACCATTTTTCTAGGAAAAATGATTTTCTAGCATATAAAAAAATTGGAACTAGTTTTCTGAGAAAAAATGAAACCAAAATTCTACAGTTTTCTAAAAAACATTCATCAAAAAAAATGTACATTCTCCTAAAATTAGAACCCACATTGTGTAGAATTAATAACAGAAATTAAATGTAAATTAGATCCATGTTATGACATTATCATTATGTGAAGAATATATAATATCTAATATTATGAAATGAATTTCAATTGTGAATAAATATCGAAAAATTTTAAGGATGTTTGATAAACTCAAACATTAATCATTAAATGTGAGAGATGTGTTGATTATTTTTAGATATAAATAAGTTATAATGAATTCATGTTTCCTAACATTGTTTTTTATTTGATTAAAAATACTTTCATAGATCATTCGTTCATTTGAAAATTTTACATACACAAAACGACAGAGCACTGATGAATTTTATGTGAACAGATACCACCATATTGAAGATGATTTTTATTTTATTTTTTGTAGATAAAATTCAAAAACATCATTATCATAAGGAGAAGATATTGAAGATTTTTAATAAGAATGTTGTGGACTAGATTCAATAATGTTTTTATTATTTTGTTTTGGATCAATTGTCATATATGAAAACATTGTAAACTGAAAGGAGTCAGTATAATATTTTATATCTGGTGATAGAAGGTATATAAAGGAAGAAGAAACTAGATGTATTCACTTCTTCATAATAGTGTATTTCTATAGACACACAAGAGTGGCTATTAAAAGGATGTAATTTATCATATTATGGATAAACTATGTTAATCTCATGTGATTTCTTGATTAATTACTTATGCATGCATAATTATTTTCTAAAGTATGATACAGATATAAAATTTAAGAGGTTGTAGGGTTTATGTTAGTATAATTTTTGAAACATATTAATAGGTAACAACTGATTCACCCACCTTTCTCAGTTCTTATTTGATCATTGGAACTTCTATTAGTATAGTAGAAAGTATAACATGTTCAATACTTGTCTGGGATAATATAATTTCTCTCAATATTATTTCAATTTCTACAATTTATGTCCATAATTTTAATAGATAGAAAAATAGGATGTCTCTTTATCTCTTATCCCATGGCCAGGAAGTTGTAGATGCTACTAATATTTTTTTTCCACATATTAAAAGAAGATGATCCTATGATGTTATCTGATAATAAAAATATAGAAGATGTTGGAATGTATAGAAATGATATTATCATGTATTTATCAGGAAATACTGATCAGAGGGTGATTGTTCTGAAATAATCAAAGAAAATATGTGGGACAACCTGTAATTTTTTTGAATTGAATAAAATATTTAAGGAAGGAAAGCTAGAAATCCAGCATTGTAAATATGAATACATAATAATGTGATATGAAGAAACTGTTGATTAATTTTACACTAGATTAAATTAAAATGTTTTCAACATCAGGGGGGTTAGATATTTCTTGAGAAAAAGTACAATTTAGAGAAAACATATGATAATCATTCTTGACAATTTTGACTCTAAAATTTAATATTTAGAAGATCAGAATGATTTATCCCAAGAGTAATTTCATTAAATTTTTATTGAATATGAAATTTTTAGTGAATATTATTTAAAAAGAATATGACAGATTAAATTTCTTTTGTTTCTATGAGAAAAAATTAAAATACAAGATATTAAGAAGATGATCTTTGTGAGTCTGATGATGAAGATGATGATGAGCTGAATGACTAAATCAGGTCTCTTATCTCTAGGAACTATCAAAGTAGAAGAGAAATGTATGGTGGTAGAATACCACTCTAATATTTTGAGTGTGGTGGAATTATACCCATTTTTATGAATTTAACCAAGATAAAAGTTGGAGAAAATCTAGATGATTCCAATGAAAAACTTTGATGGAAAATTTTAAACAAAAATAAAAAAGGAGAAAACTCCCCAAAATGAAGGAAGAAAATGTTTGAAGTAAACTATATAATTATGTTATGTAATAATGTTGAATCAGAATCACATAAAACATTTAATCTAAAGATGAAAGTTTAGAAACTTTAAGAACCTTTACTGAAAAAGTTGAGAAAACTCATGTTCCCTCAGATAGTGAATAATTTGGTGAAGAATATTATTAAGAGTTTCAAGATAAAACTAAACATGTCTCATGTCTTGTAAAAACAATTCCCAAGGTGGAAATTAGAGTAATGAATAGTGATCATGAAGAAGTTGTTGATGGACAAAAATATGTCACCAAGTAATAGTGTGAATACAATCATGAGATTTTATGATACTAACATAGAATTGAAGAGCAAGTAAAAATGACTGAATAATATTATAATGAAGCTATAAAATATTCATATTTGGATCAACATGTTTCAATAAAAACATCACGAGATCTAAAGTAACATAAAGAAGATGAATGAAAAATTCAATAATTATTCAAAAGTAAATGACAAGACATCTCAAGTTACTGAGATGTGTCAATATTCGAATCGGGTGAAATATAATCTTACCAATTATAATGCTTTATTTGATTCCATTAACATTTTTGGTTCCAAAAAAATATTTGGAATAATTGGGTGAAGAAAGGCATAGATAAACATATCAATTACTCAAAATTAGAAAACTCACTAAAACTAAAAGACAGTCCATGTCTTGAGCATGATAGTGATGAAATGTATTACCAACCTCTACAAAGAATCCATGGAAATAGATCATAATTGAATTTAAAAGATATATTTGATGGTTATTTCTAGTTTTGTGCAATCTATGGGAATTTAGCTACTAGATATTACCATATCATATCATTACCAGAATGAAGTATTCAGAAACATGGAAGAATTACTGAATGAAGAATTAGTACATTTCATTACATATATAAAGTTGATAAGGTGAATTATCATGATGTTGGAAAAATTACCACAAACTATAAATTTAAATGTCTGTAAAATGATTTTGGAAATTGAGTTCAGTCTGGTACTCATGCCAAATAATTTATAATACACCTTCCAGAATAATTTTCATATGATTGAAAATAAAAAGAAATCTACAAATAAAAAGGTTGATAAAGGATATTTTTTTGAGATATCTTTGAAATCTATTATGAGGAAGAAAACATGGATACATTATATTGGTTTTTCATCACACATGTCTTGTGATATAAACATATTGAAACATGTCGAATGTCGTGATGGAGGAGAAGTTACCCTTTTCAATGACATTTCCCTAAAAATTGAAGGAATTAGGATGTTAGAGATTAATGAATAGAAATTGAAATCTAAGAGATTTTTACATGATGATGGGATAAAACATAACATAGTGTGAGTCAAATCTGTGATGATGGAAAAAAGTAATCATCAAAAAGGATTCTTGTATAATCAAAATTATAAAATATGTAAAATTCATTACAAAAGTATAATTAACTAATAATAATCTCTTTCAAATAGTAGTACTCTATAACTCACGTAACTTGAGTGATGAAGATGAAAAAAAAATTGTGGAACTACTAACATGGACACCTTGGGATGAAAAACATGAATATAATTTCTAAATTTTATGTTCTCTGGAATTTTCCATAATTGAAATGCATAGTTTACGATGTTTATGTTACTTGATGGAACAAAAATACCACTAAAAAAAGTCACAAAAGAGTCTATGTTCAATCTACTATACCACTTGATCTTATTCATTCTGAATTATGTAGATCTAGGAGACATCATTCATCAAATATAGGATTATACATTATCACTTTTATGTGGATTTATCTCTGATGGAAACCATTATGTTCATAAATCACATGTTAGATGCTATTGAAAAATTAAAATTATTCAAAAAAAATATGATGAATGGGAATTAGGGTTTCCATCAAGAAGTTGACAACATTTAATGGTACTGAATTCCCAAATAATGGGTTTTAAGATTAATGGAGAAAACATGGTATCAAACATTAGTATAAGGATCCCTTCAGACCACAATATATTGGTTTAGTAGAAATAAATAATAACTGAATGGTGGAAATGGGAACAAGTATGTTTGTAAAATACAAACAATCAATATTATTTGGTAGAGAATCTATTAGTACGACTATACATGTTTAAAATAGGTGTATGTTGAGACTTGAAACCTTCTTGACCCCTTATTAAATTTTTTATAAAAATACTTTCTTTGAAATACTTCAATATATATGGATTTCCATGTTTTATCATAGAAAACAATAATTATTTGGGAATTTTTAATGATAATGCTGAGTAATGAACACTCATGGGTTATTCACCAAATGGGAGAAGTTAATTTTTTTCAACAAATGTTGAAAAATGTTGCTTCACTTATATGATGTGAAACGTAATTTAAAAACAATGTTCCTTAAAAATAATTTTTAGAATGATAAGTAGGATAAATTTGAGATTTCAAAAAATAGTTAATGTAATTCAAAACATTCCTGTCATAAATTAGAAGATCCATGTGATGATGAAATTCCAACTAGGAATGATTCATTGAAATTTCATACCGTACAAAAACACATTTAATCATAAAACATTATTGGTATTCAGAAAAATATAGGTCAGAAAAAAGGGAGGTTGATATTAGAAAATCAAACTTCATATATCTCAAAATATGAACGAGAATCTATTTTTGATGATATTCAAAAGAAATAATAGGTGCATTCTACAAATGGTGATTTGGATCAGATTAAGAAGAAAGAAACACGGGAAATTTCTTGAAGGCGAGGAAATAAAAATGTTATCATAACCAAGTCAATTTATTTAAACAAATTGAATATGAATGGATATGTTTCAAGAAAGAAGTCATGACTTGTTTATAATGTATATTTAGAGATTGACTGTGGATTATGATGAAACATTTTAACCACTTTTCTAGGATAGAATTTTTTTTAATGTTTCTTGAAAGATCTGATCTTCATAAATACTACCTTTATCAGATGGTTGTAAATTAAGTCTTCTTAAATGTATAAATTGAGTAACATGTTTAAATTAAGAAACCATTGGGGTTTCATCTTTATAAGCTAGAAAAATATTTTTGTAAATTGATGAAGGATTTGTATGGGATCAAACAAGTTCAAAATTCATAGAATTCGAAGCATGAAATTTTTAGAGAATAATGAACTTTTCTAAATGATGTTTTGATAGAATTGTGTATGTGAATGATGAGAACTATATACATTTCATTGTAATCATATATGTGGATGATAAAAATTTATTTGAGGATGAATAGAATGTTTTTGATGAGTTTGTTAAAGAAATGATGAACAAATATATAATTTCAACATTGATAGAATTCAATTTTTTCATTGGATTACATTATCAAAAAAAGGAAAAATAATTTTTTGAATCTAAAGAAAGAATTCTAGGGAATTGATAATGATGTTTGGGATTGATGAATCAAAATAATATTCAACACCTACTTCAATGAGAATAATGTATTGTTAAGATTAATCTTGAATATGTGTGAATAAGAAATCATTTTTTATGTTGATAGGATCTCTCTTTTACCTTATATCTTCAAGTCTTAATATATTTTTTCTATGATTTTATTTTCCATGTAACATTGTAATATGAATGAATTTCAAAGTTTGGATACAAAGAGGATTTAGAGATAGGTCAAAGGAACAACGTCACAATGATTTTTATAAAAAATAATTAGTGAGATGATGTTTCGTAGTTATACTGATATTGATTTTCCAAGATATTGTAATGATAAAATTTCAACCTCAAAATTCAAAATTTTTCATGTGTGAATGGTGTATCAGTTGGAATAGTATGAAATAATGGTTATTTCCATTGAGCACAACTGAATCTGAATATGTTTTATCCATATAGTCTTGTACTCAAATGTTGTGTATAATATTTTAGGAAGATGACCTGAAAGTAATGATACAAAATCATTGAATATTATTTCTGATAATCAAAGTTCAATTGATCTCTTTAGGAATATTTTCCAACAATCAAGATCAAAACACATTGATATAATGATTCAAATTATAAAAGACAATGTTTTTGCTAGATTTGTTTTGCTGGAATAAATTTCGATAATGTATATGATTGTAGATATCATTACAAAAAACATTTCAAAGGAATGGTTTGTTTTTCTCAGGCTACAACTTCTTTTTAACCATCCTCATAGGTCTTCCTATACCTCATAATGAAATCCTCTTCTGGGCTTTAGATTATTTTGACAAAGGGAATATAAAGTAACAAATTTTAATTTTTAATAATATTTACATTAGTTTAAATGTTTTGAATATGAAGATGTGATTATCTTATATTTAATGAAATAAAATGAAATGTGAGAAATGGAAAATAAACAATTGAGAGAATAAGAAAAGTCATGTGGAGTTATCTTTACAATCCCCAAAAATTTTATTTTCGTTGTGGGAGGACATTCATTCAAAAACATTACATTATCTAGAAGTGTGGTGTTATTATATTCTCTCTTGATAAAAAATATGTTTTTTTTAATTATAAAAAATAAGAGTTTCATGAGATATATGTGTTATGAAAAAATATGAGAGTTGTAAAAGTTTTTAATGGGGGTTGTTAGAAAATATAAATGGGGAGATCAAAGTATAATTATGGTAAATTTTCATAACAATATTTATTGTATTTTATGAAATCTAACATTTTTTGTATAATAATTTTTTTCTTGGAAAAATAAATTTTCTATTTAAAAAAACGAAGTTGATAAATACAAAATTTGCAGAATAAATTGGATTTTTTACTACTGAAGCATTTAGAAGGAGTGTGTTGATGAATATTGAGGATATAGAAGTTAGAATGTTAGTCTAGATTTCGAATCAAAAACAGATGATGCAATTATAATCAATAAGTTATCACAAATTTTCAAAACATTCATGATGAAATATTTTGATGAAATGATGGATATGATTAGAGAATTTAGAATCACAATAAATAAAAAATAAATCATAACTGTATTTATATTTAAAAAATCGTAAACAACATTATAAAAAATTCATAAACCGCATCCTACAAAAATAAAAACCATAATTATACCCAAAAAAGAACCGTGATTCTGTAAAATTGGGAACTATTTTTCTGATAGAAAATCGAACCAAGATTATGAGAAAAATATGATCTAGTTTTCAGAGAAAATAGAAACCAGGTTTCAAAGGAATATGGAACAAAAATTCTATATTAATCGGAAGTATGTTTCTATGTAAATCAAAATCAGTTTTCAAAGATAAAATGGAACTATAATTCTATTGAAATCAGAACTATGATTTTGATAAAAACATAACTAGTTTTCTGAGAATAAAATGAACCACGATTCCGATAAAATCTGAACATGTTTTATGAGAAAAAAAACAAGATTCTATGAAAATAAGAACCAGTTTTCATTGAAAAAATAGAAATAAGATTCTATAAAAATTGGAACCTATATTCTATGAAAATTGTAATCAACATTCTAAATAAATTGGATCAAATAGTCTACAGAAATTAGAACCCACATTCATCTAATAACTTGAACCAAAATATTTCAAAAATCAGAACTAAGATACATTATTATCATTCTATGAATGATATGAAATGTTGAAGATTCCAATCATGAATATCAATTTTTTAAATATCCTGGGGAAATTTAGGGGGGTCTCTATATTACAAATAAAAATTATTAAATGCAAAATATGTGAAATTGTTTTGAGATTTATGGAACCTATAAATATTTCATGTTTCTAACCTTTTATTTTTGAGTGTCCTATAAATTATTTATCAAATAATTCATTCATTTGAAACATTTACATATGAAAAAAATGGAGCACTGATGAATCCGAATTGAAATTTTCTGATCATATTGAAGAATATTTGTATTGATTTTATGAAAAGAGAAAAATTGAAACCATAGTTGTCATATTGAGATGATATTGGGGATTCAGAATGAGAATGATGGGGAGTAGATTGAATAATGTTTTTAGTATTTCATTTGAATTAATTGTTTTATAATAAACCATTGTAATGTGATGGGAGTTAGTATAATTTTTCCAATTAGGATATATAAGGTTTTTAATGGGAGGTGGAAGATGTTGTATTCACTTCATCAAAATAGTTGATTTCCATATACCCACAACAGTGGCTATGGTTGGGATGTAGGTTCCTACACTTATGTTGATCCCTATAAATCATGTGTGATTTACTGGCTTTCCAAACATTTCATGCATAATTATTTACTAAATTATGATAAGGATATAAATCCTAACTGGTTGCAGGTGTTATTTTATGAGTTGTTTTGAAAAATATAAAATTCTAATAGGTGTTTCAACCTCACATGATTGTTATTAAATCCTTGGAACATTATCTGTCTCCAATAGAAAACATGAAAATGAGCACATATAGTTTCCTTGGGTAGTTAGAAAATGAATATAGATAAAAAACCTGAATAGCATCCACTAAATCAATTCATTATAAAGAATCATAGATCTTAGAAACATGTTAATGTTCTATCATTTCTTTAACATGTCCTAAAATCTGTAGTTTCAAACATTTAATATAGATGTTTATTATTTTTCATCTATCTGTCATAGGTATCAATTGTTACCATATTATATGGACCTCATAGCCCATATATCACATCACCAATCCTCGGACTATCCATCCTTGGCTTAGAACTGAACCGAAATAAATTTTCACAACTAGATTAGATCACAAACAAAGTAGGAAACATACAATCACTACCAATAGGGAAACCTCGGAATTGAGAAAAGGTTTCAAATCATCACAAACAAACAATGTCACATGATTCCAAACTCAATGCACTCAACCTTATCTAAATAAATGGAAACATATATCCTATAAATTTTCTGTTTAAAAAAACTGGACATTATTTCATCTTTAATCAAACATTAATTACTCATTGGATCCAACTACGATTATCCATAGACATGAATCATAACATGTTGCTAAAGGTAAAACGTTATTATAACACTAATACTAATTTAGAAAATCATAGTGAAGTACTATTTGTATTAATATTCCTTTTTTATTTCAAAATTATCTAGAGTAATTATCAAGCTTAAATTTTATTATCAATTCCATTATTATTGATGTTCAAATATAATTAATAATTATTATTGTTTAAATTTTATAATCATAAAATTATAAGTAACATTAAATTAATCACAACATGCCACTTCATTAATTATAAATCCAATTAATCAAATAATAATGTTTTTGAATTATTTATCAACTACTAAAAAAATAATCCCATACATAGAAAATCATAAATTTATAAATTTATTAACTAAGATTGAACACTATCTACAAATTCAATATTAAATAAATTATCATTGTGGAATTAAAAAACATATGATATCAATAATCCCTTTGAAATGAATCTATTTCAATAATTATTATATTAATTCAATTTCTATACAAAGGGAAAATATATGATAATTAATTTTATCAATCAAAAAAATAAAAATTGCAATAGATCCCCATCATAGAAGAAATAGCTTCGTGTGAATTTTTTCATCAAAAAATGGGACAGATGCAAGATAGAAATCAGAACTGGAGGGAAATCAGGAAAATGACTACTAGATTCCCAAAATCTAATAGAAATATCTTTGGAACCTCTTGTATCACAATAATGAAAGCTGGTATGTACAAATAATTTTTTTTTAAGACAATAGTTTTGAAACACTGGGGAATTGATATGGTATTAACTTCGTTTCAAGGTGTGATATCATCAAATTAAAATAGTGTAACAATTTAAAAATTCTTCATCCCTATATTAAAAAAAATTATATAATTATCTTCCCTAAAAATATCATTAAATTTTTTCAATAAATGCATTAAATATATTTTTAATAAAATATGTATTCAAATAGAAATGTTATGTATTCTGGAAAAACTGGATTTTCAGCTATAGATCAACTATATGAGATCTACCACCATGGAACTAGCACCAATGATCCACCACTAATGATATACCTCTAGATATATAACACTAGTTATATAACCATAGATATAAACCATCATTGAAATACTTTAAGTGATCTACCACCAATGATCTACTACTATATATCTACCTTCATTCATATACTTCCATTGATCTACCTCTAGTGATATACTTATATAGATCAACAAAAATTAAATAATACTGAAGAACTACCTCCAGTGATATATCTCCAATTACCAAACACCATATTTCTACCAATAGTTTTCTAAATCATGTGATCATCCACTAGTTATATACATTTAGAGATCAACGACCTGTGATCAACCATCACAGATCTACAACTACTGATCGTCCTCTAAATATCTACCACCATTGATATACCACATCTATTATAAACCAGTGATATATCTCTAGTGATAATACTATGGATATCAACCATAAATAAAATACTTCATGAGGTCTAGCAATATCCTCTAAAAACGCATTTACACCAAAACAACTAAATAATCATCCCTTTTTCAGAAAAGAACTCTAAATTTTTTCTTGAATTCACAATCCCTCGATTTTCTGAAATGTAATGTTTCATTTGTTTTAATAGATTAAATAATAAAATCACTAAAAATATTCTCAAAATTAAGAATATAAAAACCAATATAAATAGGAAATTTAAAGTGATTGTGAAAAAAACCATCGCATGAGATACCTCTCCAGGATCTCATTATCATAAGAGCTAAATCACCTCATCAGAGGAACAATTAAAAAAATGTAATAAAAATTCCAACATTAAACACTCTCCAAGGTGATATAATCATTAAAAAAGAGTAAATCCAAAATATTAAATAATGTGAAGTAATATCACAAACTAGAACGGTCTACATCCTCTATGGAAAAACATTACATGATACGAACTAAAGATCAAACAGCTTGGGGTGCTACATGAACATATATGAATCATATTCCCAATTACCCTCTTATTTTCCACCATTATTTCACAAGAAAAAAATTGTGGTAATATCATTCCCATGAAACACCTTCTATTGGAAGTCATCGATGGCCATATGATGGCTCTTGAAGGTCATACCATTTTCACCGTCAATCCCACCCAAAATATTTATAAAATACATTTGAAAAATACAATTATTGGGAAATGACTATAACGACCCAAGAAACTGTGTTTTGAGTAATGGAATGTTTATCCATTAATCGAACAAACCATCATCTTATAAAAAGAAATAATAATAATAATAATAGAAATAAAGTAGGGAAAACACATCAAAACAAATGAAAGTCTCTTTTATTCAAATGAGAAACATCTTGGTGACTAAAACTCTACGATCAAACAGGAAGCTTAGCTAACCAAAGATTCCAACTAAAAACCCGATTAAAATTATAGGAAGACTGCTCAGAACCAAAATAACCCCGAGAAGGCGATAAGGATCTTTGGTATCCATAAAAATAAACTTAAGGATGTCCAAATCCACCGCAGCCATACTGAGAACCAAGGGAATAAGTCAAACCATCTCCTCCTCTTTCTCCTTCAGTCTCCTTGAGTGTGGGATACCCTGAGACCAGGTTTTTTATAAGAGCACATATCTGATCGTTAGACAATAGTGGCTATAAATGTATTCATTGGCTCCCCCCTAATCCACATATCCTCTAATGTTTTAATTTTAAATTGGACTGTTTAAGATAAGTGTTGAATACCCCTGAAAGGTTCAAAAAGATAAATTATGTTTAATTAAAACAACAACAATAATAATAATAATATAAATAATTTAATTGTTTGTTTTCCCAAAATGTGAATCATATGAGAATGCTATTTTTTATGTAATTCAAAACAGTGGGAATCAATATTATTATTTTCCACTATTTATTATACACCTTTTAACTTGAGAAAGTAAATATTTATTTTATGAATAACTATATTGAATCTGGTGGGATTTATTTTTTTTATTCTATTAAAATATGTGTGCAAACTCTTGGGTTATATATATATATATATGATACGTCAAACATCAAGTTAAATGTATTATACTGACCCCTGAATTTAAATTGAGTAATAATAATAATGAAAATGTTTATTTGACCTTTTTATAATTAACAGTTTTGAAATGATGTCAAATTATGGTTTCTATTGTTTTACAAATTTTGTTTCACAATGTTAATATCAATGCACTCTTAATTGTGATTTTGAAAATAATTATTAATGATGTTATGTTAAATTTATAATTGTATTAATAACTTTAATATAAATCATTAATTATAGAAATTAAGATAATTAGAATATATGAGTCAATAAAGGAAAATAATATGTTATAGGTAGGGGAAAATAAATTAATATTTATCTTAAAAGACTATTGACCTTTCTTAAAATAATAAAAAAAAATTAATAATTTTAGGTTAATAATAATAATAAAGTTCATATAATAAGTGTAATAGAAAAAATTAAAAGTATTGATGATTAAAAAAAATAAGAAAACGCAGGGGTGGGGGAGACCCGCGTTTTTTTAGGCGCTGCACCGCTAACAGCCATCCGATCTGGGCAACCCATCGCGGTCGGCCGAGTTTTTTTAAGAGATGTGCCTGTCTTCGACCGTTGATCCATCCTTGGATTAATCTTGTCCATCCAACTCATTCCGGATCTCCCTCTTCACTGCGCGCCTTCTTCTTCCTCGCGCATATCCAAACCAGTAGCTCGGGCTGCGTTTTTCTTCACCTAGGCCAGCGGTGGACCCAGCTTTGCCCCTTCTTTCCACAAGGTTGGCACCACCTCGTCCTCAGATACTCAGTCGACGTCTCCACTCAAGGATAGTTCCCTATCTTTAAGTCTCGGTTTTCACCGAAGGTAAGAAGGGTTTTGCACCGAGTCCTCTAGATATTCGACCACCGATCCGGTGTCGCCACCTGCTTCGTCTTCTCCTCCTCACCAAGAAAAGGTATGGGAAACTCATTGGCCTAGTTTTCCTTTAGTTTTTATGGTTATGCATATTTATTTACACTTTTTATATAAATATATAAATATATATATACAAGACCATATGAACCAATTCATACCCGTTTTCCCCTACCTATACGGAGAATCGAACCATAGTAAGGGAGATCTTTCTATTTTAATTTCATCTGTTTCTGTGAATATTCACGGTTATATATATATATATATCATGCATATGTATATATATAATTATATAAGGGCTTAAGAAATGTTCATATCAGTTTCCCACTTCCTGCATGGAGAACCAAACTGGGGTAAAGGAAACTCCTGGGAATTATTTTACTTCAGTTCTGGGGTTTTCATATACATGTATACACATCGTGTATATATAAATATACATATATATATATATGATTACATATGCATGTATACACATTTATTTTTTATGTATACAACCTCTTCTTTACTCTTCCTTATGAAAAATGGAGATTTTGGGTAATTTTATGAACATGTAAGATTATACAAGTATATTAAGCATATAGATATATATACATGGGATTATATATATTTATATGTACATCTATGTGTGAACATAAGGGACGATCTTGTTTATTTGTTATAAAATTTATCAAAATATAACATGATGATTTATTAAAATTATATTTACCCATAAAGATTATTGTTTTGAATAATAATACCAAAATTATTTATATACATGTTTATGTATATGATTGAGTTTAAGGATAAGTTTGGTATAAAAATAGTTCTTCCAACGGAAAATTTCATTTATCAGCTTTTTTGACAATTCATGCATTTTTGTGAAAATGTGTGGCGTGAACCCCCTTAAACATTTACATGTGGTCAGGTGAATGTGTATTTATAAGTTCAGTTTTCCAAAACCCTGTTTCAATTAATAATTATCAGGACATAGTTTATATCTTGACACACATAAGATTCTAATAATTTTAATTGATGCTAAGCCGACATGTATGTTGCACCAGTGGACTGGCGTAATCTTCAAAGTTATTCTAGCATGTACCCTTGATGTAATTTATACATTTAAAGAAAGATTTTCGGAATGTTTTAAAGAGATGAACTATGAATTTATGGGTTTTATTTAATGGAAATGATGTAATTTTACATGACAATACATTATTTTTAGTGTTCTAATTATTATTGCATGTACAGGAGTATGTTGATTTAGTTTATTTACATCACTATTTAATCTGAATCCAAAAGTCTTGTTCTTTTTACATTTACAACATGATCCATCTCACGTTATGTATATTTATTTAAAAGGGGTTTTGATTAAGAATGTATGAATGAAACACTATGAATGTAATACCATTTCAAGATATGTGGGGGATGTATTGGACATAAATGATTATGGATGGGTGCACCCGGAATTATACAGGACTTCAATGCATTGGTAAAAGGAAGAGTCTCATGAGATGTTATGTGTGACGGTCTTGGCGGTTAGCATTGGCTTGTGCTACCATGGAAACGGGATGGGTGGTTATCCTTGACCCGTATTAAGTATCTTTTATAGTCTTGATGCAAGTTCTTGACAAATTCTGGCATTATACATTCCCTCTACATGTGATGTTAAATGGTCAACCAGGGGTTAGTTCAACTAACAGGACATCCCCTAGTTGGAATTTCCCTTGACGATGAGAATGAAATTATGAAATAAGAAATGTAACACATGTGGTATGTTGTTATAAAAACATTATGTTCCAATGTAACATGGTATGAATGTCTTCCCTGCTTACACACAATCTTTTAGAACTTAAGTTATTTTGGTTGTAAGTTATGCATCATCTATTCTTCACATTCGTGCGCTCTCTGATTTATGTCTTCTTTAAAGCTTAATTTAAGTACATATTTCTTCTATGTGAAAGTGGATTTTAAAAAATGTAGGATTTACATGTTTTAAGAAAAGATATTTCTTTGTTTTCTTGAAGTGTTTTATTATCTTCAAAATGACTACATTGAGAAAGAATTTTATTTAAATTTTTTAAAACCCCTTACTGTGAATATTTTTCTCACCCTATGTTTTTGTTTTAAAATTTTCAGGCATGGATTTGTACCAATGAAGTTTTTCAGAAGCAGCTGGTTTCCCAGAATCCTGATCCTCACGATCTTCTGTAGTAATGGGACATGATGTATTATAGTAACTATTTGTAATAAATATTTAGTACATCATGCCCCATGGGCACCCGGGAATCAGGGTCCCTATAGTTGGTATCAGAGGATGGGTTTAGGTAAATCTGGAAAACCAAGTACTGTGAATATACAACTACGATTCACTAAATAATTATGTTGAAACTTTTAGATGGCTAATGAAAATTTACCTACCGACCTACTGTCACTTCCCACTGGGAATCTAGAGAACATTATATCTATAGCTAGTCGTGAGGACTTTCTAAATTATACTTGAATTCGCATGTCATGTAAGCACTTGTATGACGTGTCAAATTCTCCTATGGTGCTTAGTCTACACCAGGGGTTTGGAATAGACTATCTTATAATAATGACAACCCAATTCCCCTCTTATGCACGTCGGGGAAGGTACCATGAGGGAATCTTCGTAGTGTTCACTACTGGAAAATAATTTGGAATGATGCTCAATAACCCCTTTCAAGAACTGCTGCTGTCGGAGACCATTGAGTAGCATACATGCTCCAGATTTTGCACTACGGCTTCTGGGGCCAGTTGATGGACATTGGGGTGTTGGAAGATGAGTCCACTCAAATGACTCTTAGGAAAGAGGTGTATAATGATGTTTCCCAACTCCATACCCCTCAAGCTAAACTCACGAGTCGTCATAGATGTTCCCATGAGTTTAACCCTGTCTGTTCAGCTTGTGTGTGTTTTGAAGAGTTAGGGAGTTATTCCTCTCTTTGTAGTGTTCGTCTAGTAAACTCAGGCTTTGATATGTAAACTTTTTTTTAAATGAAATTTTCATGTTTCCTTTCATGCCTCTACCTTATCAGTGTGGCTAAGTCTTTTCTTGTGAATGTTCTTTTTCAGATGATTGGTCAAACGAACCACTCATCTCTACCTGATGAGTTGGTAGAGGTTATTTTGATCATGACATGTATGGTGGGTTATCCATCTTTTCTCCACCTGTGAGGGTCTTTTCAATGTCTTCTTGACTTAGAGAACAATCATGAGATTCATCATTCATGTCAGTTGGATGACCGTGTTTTTCATCTCATCACCACTGCCCAACTCCCCGGCTATAGGCGAAGGGGAAGATACTATGAAGGCCTCTTCTAGTGTTTTACTCTGGCGCAAAATGTTTTTTATAGAGCTTTCTTCCTCATAGCTGCCCAGGATGGCCACCTTAGTGTAACCTGTATGTTCTAGGTCTTAAATCTTAGTCTCCTCATCGCATCATCCCTCTCGAATACCTCGAGCGTGATGTAGTTCGAAGGGTTATCATGGAATTTGTCCACTCGGATGTTTCCGAGCTTTTCACAGCACGAGCCTCCCTTTGGAAGACTATGTGTAGTACACATAAGCATGAGTTCAAGACATAATGCTCAAAGTGCATATGGACTAGGCAAACGGAAGAACTATGTGCCAACTTGGGTATTCCGTTAACCGAGCTGGATCTTCTGTTTGAGTAATTTTGTATGACTGGGGTTTCTGTTTTTTTTCATTTTATGAATAGAATTGCAAGGATGTAATTTTTTGAAGGGGGAAATAATGTAACGACCCATGAAACTGTGTTTTGAGTAATGGAATGTTTATCCATTAATCGAAAAAACAATCATATTATAAAAAGAAATAATAATAATAATAATAATCAATAAATTAGATAAAACGAATCAAAACAAATGAAAGGCTCTTTTATTAAAATGAGCAACATCTTGGTCACAACAACTCTACGATCAAACAGGAAGCTTGGATAACCAAAGATTCTAACTAAAAACCTGATTAAAATTACAGGAAGACCACTCAGAACCACAAGAACCCCGAGAAGGTGATAAGGATCTTTGGAATCCATAAAAATAAACATAAGGATGACCGAAGCCACCATAGCCGTACTGAGAACCAAGGGAATAACTCGAACTATCTCCTCCTCTTTCTCCTTCAGTCGCCTTGAGTGTGGGATACCCCGAGACCATGTTTTTTATAAGAGCACATATCCGACTGTTAGACACTAATGGCTATAAATATAGTTGTTGGCTCCCCCAAGATCCACTTATCCTCTAATGTTTTAATTTTCAATTGGACCATTGAATCTATGAGAAGAATACCCCTGAAATGTTCAAAAATATTAATTATGTTTAATTAAAACAACAACAAAAATAATAATAATATATCTAATTTAATTGTTTGTTTTCCCAAAATGTGAATCATATGAGAATGCTATTTTTTAATGTAATGAAAATCAGTGGGAATTAATATTATTATTTTACACTATTTATTATACATGTTTTAACTTGATCAAGTAAATATTTATTTTATGAATAACTATATTGAATCTGGTGGGATTTATTTTTTTTGTCTATGAAAATATGTGTGCAAACTCTGTGGTTATATATATATATATATGTGCTACGTCAAACATCAAGTTAAATGTATTATACTTACACCTAAATTTAAAATGAGTAATAATAATAATGCAAATGTTTATTTGACCTTTTTATAATTAATAGTTTTGAAATGAAGTCAAATTATGGTTTCTTTTGTTTTACAAATTTTGTTTCACAATGTTAATATCAATGCACTCTTAATTGTGATTTTGAAAATATTTATTAATGTTGTTATGTAAAATTTCTAATTGTATTAATAACATTAATATAAATCTTTAATTATATAAATTAAGACAATTGGAATATATGAGTCAATAAAGGAAAATAATATGTTATAGGTAGGGGTAAATGAATTAATACTTATATTAAAAGACTATTGACCTTTCTTAAAATAATAAAAGTGGATAATAATTGTAGGTTAATAATAATAAATTTCATATAATAAGTGTAATAAAAAAAATTAAAAGTATTGATGATTAAAAAAATAAGAAAACAAAGGGGTGTGGGAGACCCGCGTTTGTTTTGGCACCGCACCGCTAACAGCCGTCCAATCTGGGCACCCCATCGCATCTGTCAAAGTTTTTTTAAGCGTCATGCCTGTCTTTGATCGTAGATCCATACTTGGATTAATCTTGGCCATCCTACTCTTTCCGGATCTCCCTCCTCGCCGCGCGGATTCTTCTTCCTCGTGCACTGCCAAACTAGAAACCCTGGCTGGGTTTTTCTACAACTAGGCCGACGGTGGACCCGGATTTTCCCCTTCCTTCCACAAGGTTGGCACCGCCTTGGCCTCAGATACCCGATCGACCTTTCAACGCAATGAGATTTCCCTGTCTTTAAGTCTCGGTTTGCACCAAAGCCAAGAAGGGTTTTTTACCGAGTCCTCTAGATCTTTGACCACCGATTCGGCGTCACCACCTACTTCGTCTTCTCCTCCTCTCCAAGAAAAGGTAATGTAAAATTCTTGGTATTTTTTTTCTTTCAGTTTTGATGGTTATAAATATTTATTTACACTTTTTATATAAATATATAAATATATATATACAAGACCATATGAACCAATTCATACCCATTTTCCCCTTCCTAAACAGAGAATCGAACCAGAGTAAGGGAGATCTTCCTGTTTTAATTTCATCTGTTTTGGTGAATATACATAGTTATATATATCTATATATAATTCATGCATATGTATATATATAATTATATAAGGTCTTAAGAAAAATTCATATCTGTTTCCCACTTCCTGCATGGAGAACCAAACTGGGGTAAAGGAAATTCTTGGGCTTTATTTTACTTAGGTTCTGGGGTTTGCATATACATATATACACTTCTTGTATATATATATATACATATATATATAATACAATATATTCATGTATAAACATTTCTTTTATATGTATACAACCTCGGCATTATTCTGCCTTATGAAAAATGGAGATTTTGGGTAATTTTATGAACATGTAAGATTATACATGTATATGAAGCATATAGATATATATACATGTGATTATATAGATGTATATGTACATATATGTGCAAACATAATGGACGTTCTTGTTTATTTGATTTAAAATTTATCACAATATAACATGATGATTTATCAAAATTATATCTACCCATAAATATTATTATTTCAAGAATAATACCAAAATTATTTATATTCATGTTTATGTACATGATGGAGTTTAAGGATAAGTTTGGTATAAAAATAGTTCTTCCAATTGAAAATATCATTTATCAACGTTTTTGACAATTCATGCATTTTTGTGAAAATGTGTGGCGTGAACCCCCTTAAACTTTAATATGTGGTCAGATGAATGTGTATTTATAAGTTCAGTTTTCCAAAACCTTGTTTCAATTAATAATTATCAGGACATAGTTTATATCTTGAAACACATAAGATTCTAATAATATTAATGGATGCTAAGCCGACATGTATGTTTCACCAGTGGACTGGCGTAATCTGAAAAGTTATTCTAGCATGTACCCTCGATGTAATTTATACTTTTAAAGAATGAGTTTCGGCATGTTTTAAAGAGATGAACTATGAATTTATGGGTTTTATTTAATGGAAATTATGTAATTTTACATGAAAATCCATTATTTTCAGTGTTCTAATTATTATTGCATGTACAAGTGTATGTTGATTTAGTTTATTTACATCACTGTTTAATCTGAAGCCAAAAGTCTAGTTCTTTTTAAATTTACAACATGATCCATTTCAAGTTATGAATATGTAATTAAAAGGGGTTTTTATTAAGAATGTACGAATGAAACCCAATGAATGTAAGACCATGTCAAGATATGTAGGAGATGTATTGGACTTAAATGATTATGGATCGGTGCTTCTGATGTTATAGAGCACTCCAATGTGTGGGTAAAGGAAGAGTCTCATGAAACGTTATGTGTGATGGTCATGGCGGTTAGCCTTGGCCTGTGCTACCATGGAAATGGGATGGGCGGTTAGCCTTGACCCATATTAAGTATGTTTTTATGGTATTGACGCAAGGTCTTGAAAAAGTATGGAATTATACATTCCCTCCGCATGTGATGTTAAATGGTCAACCAGGGGTTAGTTCAACTAATAGGACATCCCCTAGTTGGAATTTCCCTTGACCATGAGAATGAAATTATGAAATAAGAACTGTAACACATGTGGTATGTTGTTATAAGAACATTATGTGCCAATGTAACATGGTATGAATGTCTTCCATGCTTACACACAATATTTTAGAACTAAAGTAATTTTGGTTGTATGTTATGCATCATCTATTCTTCACATGCTTGCGCTCTCTGATTTATGTCTTCTTTAAAGCTTAATTTATGTACGTACTTCTTCTCTGTGCAAGTGAATTTTTAAAAATGTAGGATTTACATGGTTTAAGAAAAGATAATGCTTAGTTTTATTGAAGTTTTATATTATCTTCAAAATGAATACTTTGAGAAGGAATTTTATTAAAACGTTTTGAAACCCCTTACTTGGCATATTTTTCCCACCCTACATTTTTGTTTTAAATTTTTCAGGCATGGATTTGTACTAATGAAGTTTTTCATAAGCAGCTGGTTTCCTAGAATCCTGAGCCTTGTGATCTTATGTAGCAATGGAACATGATGTATTATTGTAACTATTTGTAATAAATTTTCAGTACATCATGCCCCATGGGAACCTGGGAATCGGGGTCCCTATAATGACACATAAAAAACATATTTTTTTCTCATCTATGGGGGATTTTCATTCCAATATTCCATAACTCTATTGATATCTAACGCCTTTAAATTCTCAATAAACTAGTGAGGTATCTTATTCCTAGAATAAATAATTAGCTTCTCATGATGAGTAGTTGCCTTATATAAAATGTTATATGTAGTATAGAACTCCAGTGGCATCTTCCTATGATTGAAATATTATTTCTAATGATACTAAATTACTTTCATCCCCTCATGGATTAGGTGTATGATCGTCATCATATTTTATAGTAGTTTGTTCCCATTAATTATTGCATGTAAAACCCCAAGTACAGTATAATAAAGAACAAACATCTTGGTCATACAAATATTCCAATAGTTTTATAGCAATGGTGAAGTGTAAAAAATTATTATATGAAAACTCAATAAATGGAAGGTGCCTCATCAATGGACAGTCAAAATATTAGACACATGACTAAAACATCACATAATGATTTTTGATGGTACACTATATTTGATAGTCCTTTGGAATTTAAAATGTAGAGATAAGGAATAACTGATATCTAAAATCATCATAGAGATCTCCCCTCTCAATGAAGAAAATGTTACGTTCATAATAAAAAAATGAAATTTCATAGGATTCCATGGAGATGAACCACCTACTTAAGATACCATCTCTAAAAATCGTCCAATAATATTGGCATCCAGGTTGCTATGAAGTGGGATAAATTTATCAAAGGATCCATTGTCAACAATATTGTTTCATAACCTCACTATGAATTAGTTAAATAGGTAGAAAATTCCTCCTATATGTCCTACCACATAAATTATGCATCATCTAACAGATGAAGAAAATAACTTGTACATTGGTGATATACATTCACCTTCTAGTAGAAAAAATATTAAGAAACAAACTCTGCAACTATATTATTTAACCCGTTATACCGTAACTAACCGATCAATCACGGTTACATTTTTTTCATGGTGAGATATAGAACAAATGGAAAATAATGTAATTCATGGGGAACCATCTCAAGCATCAACAGAATAATTAAAATTCTTTTTAGAACACCAAAAAATTATTTCCATCCTCAGAACAACCATTAGGGTCATATCGAAAATAATATCATTTCATCATGACCTCAAACATAAAATCCACTATCATGGACATCGATACCTGATGCACCAAACATAACTTCACTATGTTCCATAAAATTTATCCTCCTCCTATAACCTCTTCCTTATATAGATTCATCAATGAGATTTTCCCCATCACTCTACATGAATCTCTAGAGACACACAAGACATCACTACATGAATTACTTATTATAGTATATGACAAAACATTCCCCATTATTTATATATATTATATTTAAAAATCATAATCCTACCATAATTAAATCCATAAAAACTAGAAGAAGATTAATTAACCATGGTAAAAGTCATTCCATGAAATTTATTTGATGTTAAAAACAAAAAAAAATCCTCATCTATGAGGTAATGATAGCACAACATCAAAGATGAAAACTGGTGCCAACTCAAGGTCAATGGTAGCATAGTAATGCTCATCTGGACGTAACTTCAAATCACCATTATAAACAACTGATCATTGATGTATCCTAACAACACTATATATAATAAGAGAATTTTCATAGGAGCCTCCATCTAAACATAAATCATTGGAAAATAAAGGAATATATAACGAAAATACTTCTTCATTAGGTACTAAAAAGTTGCCTAAACATGGTCAATCCATAAGAGGTCCAACTTTTCTTGGTTAATACTATTAAGGGAATAAAAATCAATGATAAATTTGTTATAAAAAACTTAATATCCATGACGAATAAGGAATCATATCACATCGTCCATTGTATTAGTTAATCCAATGGAACAACTACCTTTATATTCAATAGATCAATAATTACCGCTTATATGGACATGACATGCCCAATGAATCATACGTTCTGAGAACATAACTCAGACATTCAAATATTACTGAACAAATTACCTAGATAAAGGACTCAAAAATAGATTGAAAATGACCTACATACCCCTCCTCAAATTTGGAGTTCAAATAGATTTCATCAACAAAACCCCAAAAAACATGACAAGAACCCTATAAAAATTTCATTCATAAACCCCATGAAACCTTATACTAAATTATTCACAAAAGTATACATTAAAAATAGATTATAAGTCTTATGAGGATAACATAAATAAGCCTTCTAAATATCCTCATACATAATATGCATATAATGATATATTGACTAATAATATATCTTTGAAAGACATCGTTATCAATTTTCATGGTGAAATACATAATCCATATATAGAAGAGGATAATGGATCATAATTATAACTGTGTTCATGAATCAATAATAGAAAAAAAATCCAAAACTTCCATCATCCTTTTTTGGGAAGAGAATTCGTTCAACCCAGAGTGAAGCCTTAAACCAAATAGTACCTCAGTATAATAGATCCTTGAGGTATAATAATAGATCAAAGAAATATAAAGATGTTATCTTATAAGATTCATTGAGATAGAGTACACTTCTTACTATAACATGATCCCAAACTCAATCTCTCATCAAGGGGTGATGTTAGAACCTCTTATGGAATGATATCGAGGTATTGTTCTATAAACCTGATAGATAATTATTGTTGATCCTTCAATGTGATCATCATTAACTTAGCCAAAAAAATATGATAAGGAAAAATAATGCCTTTGACCCATCTAGGGGACTCACATGAAAAAATACCAAATATAAATCAAGAACATAGAACACAACCATATTTAAATAAAAATCTATGATATCTTGAAACTAATACATCAAATATAGGTAGATTACGGTTTTATATAGATATATATTTAAATATAGAAAATCTCTCAAAGAGTGGTGCTACCCCAGCACTAGCTCATATTGTCTATATACTTCATACAATCCATCTCGACCTCCAATTGGTGTTTTAAATGTGAATGGAATTGGAATCCCCTCTACCTAATGTCCCATGCATAGAATATGGTAGGTGAAACGAAGGATAATATCCCTCATAAATAAAACAAAAAATTAACCCATATAAGAACAATGTAATGGGTACATAAAATGAAAACTATCTTTGTAGTTGGTGAAAATGTTAAAACATGAAGATAACCATGAACTTATCCATCACCTCTCTAAACCTACTGAAGACCACATACATGAAAATACTCTACCATCGACGGATAAATATCATCATAGGGATTTTCCCTTCCTTCACAATTTCCTATGTATTGGATCACCCTACAACAACTTCCTCTTCTAAAACCTCTACATTGGAATAACTTTATGTGGAACAAATGGATCACAATGACTGCCTAGAATGGTATTTCTCTATCTCAACTAAACACATAATCATCTACATGAAAAATAGGAATCACATATCTTGATATATTTCAAATAAATATTGATCCAAAATAAATGTTATGATGTGGGTTGGAAGACCCCCTACTAACCAAAATTTTTATTTACCAGAATATTGGAAGACCAATTCATGAACTCTTCTTCCTGGGGAATCATAATGAGTCCCCCACACTGAAGATAATTCTCAATATAATGCTCTAATAATAACCTCTTCTCTATCAAACACCATAAGATATGGATTCATCATAAAATGTGTGATATAGAACTTGATCTTCGAATGCAAGGACTCTCCAAAATTAATCTCCCTAGTATGATAATTTTGAATAATGTTCAGAATAATATCATAGATTAGTAATGATAGAGATTCTAAACTCCCGCTTGCTGGAACTCCTCTATCAAAGGGAAATCATGTTCCAGTGACTAGTTTACATTCCAGAAAAAGAAATGAAATCTCAAAGGAAATGATCTAGGATCTTCTCCCTTGAGATTATTGACCGGTCCTGATCATCGAGGAGTAAGAACCCCTACCACCTCTCCAGTCAAAGAAACATCATCACATACAATGAAACCTAGTGCTCATTCTATTTTTGGATCATAGTGAAAGACACATCATCCAGAACAATCCATTATTCATTGATATAATCTAAAACAAACCCCTCATAATTATATATATTAATCATCTGAATTTCTCTCAGTGTCATCCCACAAGTGTCATTGTCTTGAACCTCTACTCTATGATGATGTATTGGAAAATTCCTGAGCAATTCTTCAGTATAAACCGATCGTGGAAACTGAGCTAATGATATTCTTATAATAGAACATATATATTGGATCATAAAAATATAATATATAATAATTAAGATTAATTAATTATATTGTAAATTATCTTCATAAAATTTAGAACTATCCCTTGGTCTACCCATTCCAAACATATTTATAATGAAGAATGATGCATGATTCTTTCCTTGGAATCTACCCCAAAACCAGTATCACATTATTATGTAGAGTCATTAATTTTAAATTTAAGTTCATAAAATTATAGGGTACCCAAAATACACATGTCTCACCCAATCTTCATTGTTTACATCAAATACTAAACACAACTGACACAATTTCCTTACCAACCCATGCAACCTAACATGTGCATAAATCCAGACTCTAACCTATTCCTCAACCTTAATATTTGATGAAACAATGTTATGAACCTCTGTCTACATCTATAGTGGATCCCTACTAAGATTATGATGAGATAAGGTATATTGTAACTACCTGAGTCCCACTTTAAGAAGTTTCTAGGTCGGTGACTAGAATCGAGGGTATAAGAAACATATATATGAGAGGTATTACACTCTAAGAGAACATGAAATAAAATAATGATAATATAGATTGACCAATAAAACCCTATATGTAAATATGTATAAATAAATCCCATTTTCCAACATGCAACATCATACATTTCTATAAAAACTGAATGAAAAAATATGTGTACGAAATGGAAAAGATGAATGGGACCCTCAATCCCAATCAACTCCTTCAATTACATGAACTTATAATACTCATCATGATCTATAACCTTCTTCATTTGACATGAAAAATAGTATATATATACATAGGAGGAGTATAATAGTATAATGAGAAGGATCCTAAAGTCATTCACGCAAAATATCAAGAAGACATGGTAATGAAAAGTGAAAAATAATTAATATAACTTATCAACTAAACAGTAATAAAATGTTCCCAAACAACCAATTGACAAATCTCACAATTTAACACATACTAGAGATCTCATAATATAATAATTAGACATCAAGGGTATCTTAATCCTATTTCCCCGCTTGTTTTTCCTATCTAGTCAAATATCAAAGGCCCTAATAAATCACGATATGAAATAGTCCAACCTAATGTCACCAGGGAAAGGCCTCATAATATGAACCTCATCCATCACATCATTATGTAACCCCATCAGCATATCCATGTATAGTAACTGAGTGGTTTCAAGGAAAATCACAATCTGTATGCCATGTACCGTACGTCAGGTATTATACCCAAAGCCATGACATCTCATATATAGAGTAAGTACCTCAAACCATCACACCATACAAACATCATTAGAATAATTATCCTTTCAATACAGTTCATGTAGATATTATTATTTTTAAAAAAATCAATCAAGTCCTTAAAAACACTTATATGGGAAAACTAACTGTTGTCAATTCATGAACAAGTAACTACCAATATTTGAGAGCGGGGATAGAGGGGGTAGTCAACCATCTATCCTCCCACAGAGATATTGGGGAAAAATCATCCCATATTCCACAAGATGTTATTATCCCACACCAAAAATGATGTGGAGGTTTATGAAATCACATAATATATAAGATATAATATAGATAAATGAAACCCCTCGACCCCAGTTACCCAGAGTCAGTGCATTATTTTAATACCTTGGCATGATTACAAGGAATCAAGTCCCGAATGACCGATCAGTTTAGTAGTCTAAAAATTAGATTACATACATGATGTTCAACATTACATCATGAAATAAAAAACAATAGTAATCTATTGCTTTATAAATGTCCAATCCTACAAGATTATTCCTACAATTCACTCATAACTAACTTCTTCATATCCTTGGAAAATAAATCATAATAAAAGGGTAAGCTCAGATGCTTACTAAGGGTAAATAATTTAGCGGAAGCTATAAACATCTAAGGCAAGATGTGTAATATAAACAATAGCCTTTCAAACATAAACATAAACACAATATGGCAAAAAATCAAATATTAACATATAAACATGCACATGTATATTCTACTAGTCGAATAATCACATGTAATAACTAATTTTATTATGAGAAAATGCATAGTACCAGACTTTAATTTCTGTGTCAAGTCCTCTGTACTAGAACCTAGGGGCTAACTATAACTGGACCCCAACCCGGAGAGACCCTATAATAGGAATCTAACTCGGAGAGCCTTTGTAACCGGACTCCAACCTGGAGATCCACTGTAACCGAACTCTAACCCAGAGGGTCTGCTGTTACTTTAGCCCAACCCAAAGGGCTTACATTTACTAGTCCCCATCCCAGAACATACAAGTCCAACACATTTCTCTTAAGAAGAGGTTGAAATATATAATAAACATTCTTATTAAAACTATCTTACGAAATGTCAATACTTTATCTATAAACCATGAATGGTATAAAAATAAAACATCCACAGTAAAACATATAAAAAACCTTCAATATAATTTGGATGATTTGTATCATTATAAATCAACTTAAATATTTATTAAAATCTATAAAATGATGTTGATATAGATGAAAATGATTTGTTAAACTCTTTGTGAGAAATATCCCTTTTTCATAAAAACATTTAAAAGTAACACAATTTAAAAAGGAAAACATTTAATGAAATTTTTGAATCAAAATTTCCCATACCACATTGAATATTTTTAAAGGAATTAACATTTTAAAAACATTAATGTTTATATAAATAAATCCTTAAAAACATTTTTGAAAACATGGATAATAATGAGAATGATTTCGAAGAATAAATATATAAAACATTTAAAATGATGTTTTAGTAAAAATTCTTTTACAAATAATCCATTTGAAAACAATTTTATGAAACATGAACATTTATAATAAATATGACCCAGCAAAAAATTACACATTAAAAATCTCAAATAATAATGAGATTGAGGAATTAACCCTTATCGATTTGGTAACTCATGAAATATACACCCCATGAAAGATGGATTATTAAATGAATTTGTAAATTACAATTGACTAAATTATATTACTCAAGGAATACAATCATGGCCAGTACATACACCACACAAAATTAAAATAGTGGTAATACATTGTGAATCTCTGGGGAATAAGATGTAAGATGAAATTCCCTTACCACATTGTAATCAATCGAGTCATATTACCAAATATTAATAACCACCAAATAATTCAAAGAATAACATTAATATAAAGAAAATCATGATAATATATATCGAACTGCAGTACACAATACACCACATGCAATGAGTGGAGAATAATATAAATCTCATAGAATTAAAACTGAGAAAAGAAACCCCTTACCTTCCACTTTCTTTTAGTCGAGGGTACGTTTAACCTCCTGTATAATGACCATTGTATGTTATTATATTAAACCCGAACCATATTCATATTTATTATGTCATACATGATTAATTTATTACTTTATACTACCCATTTAATAATTATTTTCAAGTTAAATTAACATTTCGGCTAATATCACTTTCTTTATCGTACGTATAATAACTTTTTATTATTCATCGTATAATTTAGATCATGAATTAAATACTTCCAGAATACAAAACATGATTAATATATCATATATATTTATAATATAAATATTTATAATAGATAAATATATGAAATGGAATAAACCGTTTATGGAGACGGTAGGTTGTATGTACGCATAAACATTGTTTTTGTTTTCATATCGTATTGAATGGAAGTAAGTGAATAAGATATATATAAGTACATTAATACAAACAAATACACAAAAACATATATATATATATATCTAGTATCATTATTATTTCATATATTACATTCTTATTAGAAATATATATTTTTATAATCGTCGATGAATGGTGAATGTGGAAATGAATCTCATCGCGTCGTGGAGATAGTAATCCATACGTACGCACTAGGGACAATATCATTTTCTTAAAGGTCTGGAATTGGATTGTATATTAATTTTAAAAAAAATTATAATTTTATTTTAAATATTTATATATATATATTACTCATCATTATATCCATCCAAATAACATAGTGTTGAATAAAAAATTACACCACGACGTGGAGACGGTAAGTTGTATGTATGTACGTATGGTGACATTATCATTCATAAGATAGATAGAATAATGAATATGGTAGTTCAATATTTATAATAACATAATAGTATATATAATGTACTAGAGTTATTATTTTGATACGGTAATTATAATATAAAAGTAAGTGGATGAATAAATGAACTTAAAAGAGGCTGGTGAAATCATTACCTCTTCTTCATGGTTCTTCCTTTTGATTTGATCAAAAGTGCTCATTAGGATAGATTTATGCCCAATAAAAGGCCTCTAGGATTATGTTAGGATATTTGGGAGGATATTTGAGCCGGTTTTGGCCTATCCCAAAGGCTTTGGAGGTGTGAATTTGAGAGAAGGGTAAGTTCTCTTATATAAGAGGGGTTAGGGGCACCTTAAGAAAAACATAAAATATTATTTTATAATAAATACATTTTATGTTTCTAATGTATAAAAATGAATTATTTAATTTCTAAGGTGGGGATGAGTTGAAAACCACACAACCAATATGTTTTAGACAGATTTGGGTAACAATATTAATGTTATATTTTAGATTTATCTCTTAATTAAATTTTTTTACATTTACCATGTCTCTTTGTATTTTTATATTATATGGTTAATAAAATTACAATAAACATCCAAGAGAACCACAAGTGGTTAATTATAACATATATAATAGTATTTATTCCTTTGTACTAACCATGGATTTTTAGGAATAGAATAAAACTTAATAATATAATATTTGTTTTAAAAACTCCTTTATGTAAATTTTGACACTATTTGGTATTTTGTTTAGGAACAATTAATTACAACATTATCACTTCAAAAAAAATTCATTTAATGAACCCTAATATGACATATTAACTTATAAAATTCCTTTAATTAATAAAAAGTCCCAAATTATATTTATTTTGGTATTTATAATATGAATTATTTTAATATTTCATTAAAAGGCTAATTAATGCATTGCCATTGTGTCATAAATAAATTAAATTATTTAATATCGTAAAATTATAAATAAAATACCATTATGTAGGAGATATTTTTATCATTATAATGAATATTTATAGTCGAATTTATCTTCTATGTAACCCTATATTAAAAATGGTCTTGTTATTAAACTTTGAATTTAACACTTTTAACTCTTCTTTGAATTAAATAATAATAAATTTCATAATCTAATCCAAGTTGACCTAAAGGATAATATTTTATTCCCAATGTTGTTTTTGGTCTAATTAAACTTATAAAATATAATTATGACATGATTTATGGTAATAAAAATATCAATTTTACCTTTAATTTCCATATTTACTTTTAACCATGGTAAATAAAATCAAAAGTCACTATTTACCAAAAATTATTTTTATCTCATTGAATCACATTTTACATACTGATATCAACCGTTTCTCATAGATTTTTGTAATTCAATTTACAGAAGCAGTAAAATTATGTTTTGTGCAAATTTGCAAATGCTCCTAGGAGGTGGTTAAAAGACAGTAAAATTTCAATAAAATTTTTATATATCTAATCTTATTATAAAATTACTCCAATTAATTACATTGAAATTATATAGGTATTATGTATCTATATTAACCTAAAATAAATTTAAAAAAATAATTATTATTTAAATTAAATGTCGATTTTAACCAATAAGACAGTGTTTTTCAGTATTAATCATAAATTGAATGTTTTCAGAAACATACCAAACTTTTAACCTAAGCTAATTTTGATATTCAAAATTCAAAAATGAAGTATATTTTATCTAATTCTAAAAATATAAATTTAATTTATAAATTAAAATTTTTTTCTCATTCTCAAAACCAAAAAACATATTTTTATGAAATAATTACTATCAAAGGATTGACAGTTGTTTATGTCCAATTTCAATGTGAAATTACTTACAATAACGATCATTGGATTATATGGTAAAAATATATTCTATAAATTCTTATAAACCATTAAAATGTACAATTTAACACTATAAATTGTTTTTATTAAAAATGTTATTTTTAGTAAAATATAGTATTTTTCACTATTCACCCAAATATGAATATTATCAGAAAGACACCAAAAATTTATTGAAATTAAACACTTATATCCCAATTCCAAAGAAGAAGTTTTTTTGTCAAATTGAATATATAAAAATTTCAAATATTGGATTTAAAAAGGGTTTTCTATTAAAAGGTTCTAAAATTTTATTTTTTAAAAAATACTTCATTTATCTAAAAAAATGGAATTTTTTCTTTTATTCTGACTAATAAACTCATAATATGGAGTCTAGAATAATAAGGAATATATAATGTTTAAATTTTAGTTAATACTATTCATAACCGCTTTTGAAAGACATGTTTGGTAAGTTGTGGTGCGATAGAACTTAACGTTCCGTGTAGTGCAAGTTATTAGATTACGTTGAAGAAATAAAATACTATAAAATATTTGGGTGTTATATTATTCGCTCATTCAATAAATTAAATCCTCATTATTTGAAACTGTTTCTTTAATAAATGTTTGAAAATAGAAAATTTCTTTCTGGGAAAACCCACATCGGAAATTGGGTTAATAAAATTTAGTCTTAATAAGAGGTAAAGGGAAATGGAAGGGTCAACACCAAATTATAATCTCGATTATGAGAACATTGGTAGAAATTAAGGACACAAAATTGGATGAAAATTGTAAATATTTATAGGGAGTGATTGAGGTCATCAATCACAAACAAGTGTAAAATTGAGGGCCTCAAATCCATCAATCTATTGTGATTAGAAATACCGTTGGTTCAGCAAAACACTAGTTATTAAAATAACGCATTTTTTGTATTAAGATCCCTTCGGTAAAGCTTATGAATTAATTCACCAATAGAATAAATGGGAAAAATCATATATATATATATATATATATATACTTGACATGTATAGTCTCATCCTTCTACTAATTCCTACCACAAACTCATCTTTCACTCCAAAATATTTCAAAAAATGTTCTTTTTATCCCAATTGAATTGGGTTAGAATAACAATGAATTTATAATTCACTTATTAGACCCTTTAAAACACTACATTATACAATCCAGGGACTTCATGTAGTCCAATGGTAGGTGATAAATCCCAATAGCACTATTGTTGTGGGTTTGATTCCCGTAGCTTTGTCTGACGCGATAGATTTCCACACAGTATGTGTGTTGTCCTTTTTATAACAATCCAAAAATAACCTTAACAATAATACCCAATTTCAAACATAATCCATTTCATCCTTAAGAGTGATCCATAATACTTTTATCCAATCATATAGTCCAAAATTTATAAGAAAGTGAACCACAATGAAAATCATTTTTTCTATGTAATAACATGTGAACACCTTTGTCGTGTATCATTTCAACACATAGTTAAACCATGAATTACCATAAAACCATATGGATTACATTCATGCACCCTTATAATTAAAAAATACTGGATATATTCTTTATATCCAAAAATTTTGAATTTTCCAACAATGATGAAATAAACAAACAATTAATGAGTTCCAAGATAGTCAAGATTATCCAATAGAATTTATCAAAATCAACCATCTCTTATTCAAAAATTACTACCTCAGTATCAGGACTATATTAAGGTTTATCATTACTCCAACAATGTATTTTAAAAAAAATAACTTTTTTTGAGTCACTCTTCATAAAACCATATAATATGAAATCCTCTATGAAGTAGTATTGTAGTAAAATCCTTGTTTATTTCAATAATTCATCTAACTGGTATATCATCGATATAACACTGAAATGACATAATATTTTAACAACAATGTAAGAAAACTAGTCATTCCTCTTCATCTGTGGTAGTATTATAGCATGATTATTATCCAATAAAATCATTTGAAATATTCTCAAATGATATGGGCATTGATTCGCGTAGTGACCCAAGTCCTTGTAGATGAAGCATTGTACACATGAAACCTTTTTCTTATACTTGCAATCACGTACTTGGTGTCCTTTTTATCCACACTCATTACAAACTCTCATTCCCTTAAATAATTTACCAAGGTGATTCTTTCCAGAATTATCACATATGAGAAAATCCTCCATTCCCTTCTTCCCTTTATTCATCGTCCTCTCTTCCATCCATTTCTATTATGGCTTCCCTTCAATGCCATAGGAATAAAAGAATTATTTACATATCTTATTAACACATGATACTATTTCTTCATATCTTTAGAATACGTGGGATACTACTTCCCTTCTAAATGATGTCTTAATACAATGAAAGATATGATCCGTTTAACTCTTTAGATCATATGTATTGTTGGAGTTCTCATTCCTTCTACCGGGTGCCATTTCTAAACAATGGCATACAATAGTTCTTTTTATGAATCGAAATTCATAATTCCAAACTTCTAAAATAGCTAACATAAATTGAACTGTTTATGGATATTATCCATAATCATAAAAAAATTCTTTGAGGAAGTATATACTCATAAACCCTTCCTAATAGTTTGTAATGAAAATGATAATTTTCCTATACATATCCCCCGAGAGTGTCGTAACCAAGAGTGGAGTAATTCTTATTGTCGTGCAACAGTTCTCATTTAAGTCTAGCTCAAAGCGGTTTTTCCAGGTTTTACCCCTAGGTACATCAGTTCCAGAGCTGCCTCTATGTGCTTGTATCCATACAAAGATGTATTGCAAGGAAAATAAAAAAAATCTCTACATTAAAAAAATTCTAGAAATTTCTTCTATACTAATCATCAACGTCTATCCCAGGGTAATGTGCTCTAATCATAGTTTATCTAAATCTTGATTCAATGGTTTGTAATAAACTTCCTAGGATACCAACTGTAACACCCCAACCCCAGTTACCCAGAGACGATGCATTATTTCAATACTTTGGCATGATTATAAATAATCGTGTCCCAAAGGACCGATCAGTTTAGTATTCTTGGAAAATAGATTACATACATGATGTTCAACATTACAACATGAAAAGAAAAACAATTGTAATTTAATCCATTTGAAATGTCCAAGACTCTAAGGTTATTCCTACAAGTAACTCATAACTAAATTCCTCATATCATGGGTAAATAAAACATAAGAATGGGGTGATCTTAGATGCTCAGTAAGGGTAAATAATTTTGTGGAAGCTAAAAACCATTAAGGCACGATATGTAATAAAAACAACAACCATTGAAACAAAAACTTGAACATAATATGACAAAAATAAATCAAAAATTACTATATAAACTCATACATGGATATACTACTAGTCTAATAATCACATGTAATAACTAATTTCATAATGAGGGAATGTATAGTACCAGATATTATTTTTTTGTGACAGGGCCTCAATCGGGGACCAATGGGCTAACTGTAACTAGACCCCAACCTGGAGAGCCTCTGTAACCGGACTCCAACCCGGAGATCCTCTCTAACCGACACCAACCCGGAGAGCCTTAATAAATGGACTACAATATGTATGGTTTTCTGTAACTGGACCCCAACCTGGAGGGTTTACTTTTACTGGTCCCCAACCCAAGAATATACTAGTCCAACACATTCATCTAAAGAGGAGGTTAAAATATAACCTAAACATTCTTATTAAAAATAGCATATGAAATAACAATACATTATCCATAAACCATGAATGGTATAAAAATAACACATACATAGTCAAACATAACAAAAAACCATCAATATTATATGATAGATTTGTATCATAATAAATAAACTTCAATCTAGTTTAAAATCCATCAAAGGATGTTGATATAGATGAAAATGATTTCTTAAACTGTGTGAGAAATATAACTTTTTTATAAAATCATTTAAAAGTCACACAATTTAAAAATGAAGACATTTAAAGGCATTTTTGAATCAATGTATCCTATACCACTTTGAAACTTTTTAAAGGAATTAACACTTTAAAAACATTCATGTCCATATAAATAAATCCTTAAAATCCATTTTGAAAACATGGACATTAATGACAGTGATTTAGAATTATAAATATTAAAAACATTTAAAATGATGTTTTAGTAAAATGTTATTTAAAAATAATCCCTTTGAAAACTCTTTTATGAAACATGGAAAAGGATAATAAATATTTCACAATAAAAACATACACATAAACAATCTCAAATAATAATTAGATTGAGTAATTAACCCTTATCGATTTGGAAACTCACAAAACATACACATCGTGAAATAAATATTATTAAATAAAGTTGTAAATTCCAGTAGATTAAATTATATTACACAAGTAATATAATCATGGGCAGTACATACACCATAGAAAATGAAATAGTGGCAATACAACCTGAATCTCATGGGAATAAGATTTGGGATGAAATTCCCTTACCACGTTGCAATCAATCGAGTCGTATGACAAAACATTAATAACCACCAAATAATTTTTAGAATACAATGAATATAATGATAATCATGATAATATATATCAAATATCAGTACACAATACACCCCATGCAATGAGTGGCGAACAATATAAATCTCACATAATTAAAACTTACATAAGAAACCTCATACCTTACACTTTCTTCTGTTTGAGGGTACGTTAATCGTCTTGTATAATGATTGTTGTGTGTTATTAGATTATACCATAACCTTATTAATATTTATTATATCATTCATGATTCATTTATAACTTTATACTACACATTTAATAATGATCTTCATGTTAAATTAACATTTTCAGTAATAATTGTTTTCTTTATCGTACGTATTTCAAAATGTTATTCGTGACTGTATCATTTAGATCTTGATTTAAATACATAAAGAATAAAAACCTAGATTAATATATCATATATATTTAGAATATAAAAATTTATAATAGATAAATATATGAAATGGAAAAACTGTTTATGGAGACGGTAGGACATACGTACGCATAACTGTTGTCTCTATTTTCATACCTTATTGAACGTAAGTAAGTGAATTAGAGATATGTAAGTAAATAAATAAATACATACATATATATATATATATCCAATAGAATTTTTATTTCATATATTACATAATTATTAGTAATATATATTTTTATAATCGTCGATTAATGGTGAACGTGGAAATAAATCTCATCACATCGTGGAGATCGTAATGTGTACGTACACACGAGGGAAAATATCATTTCTTTAGAGTTGTGTAATTGGATGGTATATTAATTTTACACAAATATTACCATCTTATTTTAATTATTTATATAAATATTAATCATCAGTATATCCATCCAAATAAAAATGTGTTGAATAACAAATTACACCACGATGTTGAGACGGTAAGTCGTACCTGTGCACGTATGGTGAAATTAGCATTCATTGGATGGATAGAATAATAAATATGGTTTTTACATATTTATAATAACATAAAATTATATATAAGGTACTGGAGTTATTATTTTGGTATGGTAATAATGAAGAATGAATAAGTGGAAGAATAAAAGAACTTGAAACAGGGTGGTGAAATCATTACCTCTTCTTCGAGTTCTACCTTTTGACTTGATCAAACATGCACCATAGGTTGGATTTCTGTCCAATGAAAAACCTCTTGGATGAATTTAGTATAGTTGGGAGGATAATTGGGATGGGGCTGGCCGAGCCAAGTGGCTATAGAGGGGTGAATTTGAGAGATGGGGAAGTGCCCTTTTATAAGAGGGGTGAGGAGCACCTAAAGAAAAACTTAAAATATTATTTTATAATTAATTCATTATCACTTTATAATGGCTCGAAAATAAATTATTTAAATTCTAAGGTGGGTATGGGATGAGAAAAATTCAAAAAATAGGATTTATGTAGGTTTTGATCACTGTATTAACCTTATCATTTAGATTTAACTCTTAATTAAATAGGTTGACATTTACCATGTCTCTTATTATTTTTATATTATATGGTTAATAAACATAATATAAACTTATAATAGAACCCCATGTTGTTAATTAATGATATATATAATAGTATTGAATCCCTTTTGCTAAACTTTGGATTTTAAGGAATAGAATACAAATTAATAATATAATATTTGTTTTAAAAACTTTTATATTTCAATTTTGACAATATTTAGTATTTTGTTTTTACTAAATTTATAAAAACATTATTACTTCAAAAAATAAATTTAATCACCCCTAATATGTCATATTAACGTAGTAAATTAGTGTAATTCATAAAAAGTTTCAAATAACATTCATTTGTGTATTTATCAGATCTGTTATTTTAATATTATATTAATAAGGTAAATATTGCATCATCATTTTGTCAAAAATAAATTAAATTATTTAATGTCTAAAAATTATAAGTAAAATAACATTATGTAGTAAATATTTTTATATTTCTAGTTAATACTTATAGTCAAATTTATCTTAGGTGTAACCCTATATTAAAAATGCTTTAGTTGTTAATTTTTTAATTTAACACTTTTAACTCTTCTAGGATTAAATAATAATAAATGTCCTAATTTAATCCAAGTGGACCTAAAGGATCATATTTTATTCCAAAGGTTGTTTATGGTCGAATTACACTTATATAATAGAATTAGTACATGTGTTAAGGTAATAATAATAACATTTTTACCTTTAATTACTCTATTTACATTTGATCGTGGTAAATAGAAGTCAAATGTTACTATTCACCAAAAATTATTTTTTCCTTATTAAACCACATTTTACTTTTTGATATAAACTGTGTCTCTCATTTTTTGAAAATCAATTCACCAAAGTTATAAAATTAAGTTTTATGAAAATTTGAAAATGATTCATCGAGGTGTGTAAAAGACGGTAAAATTTCAATAAATTTTTTTTATGCCTATACATATTATAAAATTACTCCAACAAGTTAAATTGAAATTATATAGGTATTATGTATCTATTTAGAACTAAAATAAATTTAAATTAAATAAATAATTATTTAAATGAAATTTCGGTTTTAACCAATAACGAAATGTTTTTCGCTATTCATAACAAATTGAATGTTTTCATAAACATAGGAAAAATTAATCCAGTGATAATTTTGATAGTTTGATTTCAAAAATGAAGTCTATTTTACCAAATTATAAACATAGAAATTGTATTTAGTAATTTAAAATTAATTCCTGTTGTCAAAACCAAAAAAAATATTTTAAAAAAATAATTATCAAAACATTGACACTTGTTTATGTCAAATTTCAATATGATTTTACATAAAATGACAAGAATTGGATTAAATGGTAAAAAATAATATATTTATACTTCAAAACCATTAAAATGTATAATTTGACACTATAAATTATTTTTATTAAAAAGGTTCCTTTCAGTTAAAATATAGTATTTTTCACTATTCACCCAAATATTAATGTTATAAAAAAACACCAAACATTTATTGAAAATAAACTCTTATGTCCTGATTCTAAAGAATAAGTTTATTTTGTCAAATTAAATATATATAAAAGCTTTAAATATTGGATTTAAAAAATGGTTCTCCATTAAAAGGCAGTAAAATTTCATTTTAAAAAAAACTTCTTTTATCTGAAAAAATTTAATTTGTTCTTAAATATTGTCAAAGAAACTCATAATATGGATTCTGAAATTATAAGGATTAAATAAAGTATAAAATTCAGTTAATACTATTCATATCCGCATTTTAACTGCATGTTTGGTAAGTTGTGGTGCGCTAGAACTCGGTGTTCCGTGTATTGCTTGTTATTGGATTATTTTGATGAAATTATGTACTATAAAATCATGGGGTTTTACAATAAAAATGACACAATATGTATAATCTAGTGTTAAAATCAACTAAATCTAATCACACTTAGACTCCCAATAGTGTCCCAACCACAAATATTCCTTGTCCAGTGTCAATTATTATTAAATATTAATGATTATAAAGAATCAAATATCAAATGAAAAAAGAGTTTATTAGTTTTGGTAACCAAGTTAAAAAAATGAGGATTGTATTACAATTGAAGAACTAATTACAATATATGTTTAAATTAAATGAGTTTAATAAAAACATTATTCAATATATTAAATCCATGAATAAATTTCATTATACACATTTTGGATTCAAATGGATGGATAAAAATAATGATGGTCTCAAATATACAGTTAGGGCATCTTATAGAGGATGAAATAATGATTAAATGAGAATAATAATTATAGAATGGTAAATAATTTAACCCACATACCATGAAATCGAAAAAATGATAAAGAAGTGAATAAAAATATTGATATTTAATAACTAGAAACAAATTACATTAAAATAACAAGATAAGTGGAATAAATATTCTATTGTAATTAACAAAAAGAAAAGTCATTTTGTCAATGAAATACATGTAAAATATACCAATACATGTGTCAATATAAAATCACGTGGATGAATGATAAATGAACCTAAATTATGGAAATGATTAATTATTGGATTCTAAGATTCATAGTTTTATAGAACTGTTGATATCAAGACCTTGTACAAGATGGTTTAGCATATTGGTAAAAACCCATCAAATTTTGATAACTAATTCATCTCACAACACTGTTTATGCATCAATGAGCTATCTATATCCTGACACCACCAATGTCATATATGCCTAATGTAATACAAATATTGAATAATTGAAATAAGAAATATGCATTATTTAATATATATATTTAATAGATGATATGTATATATCCTCAAAAAAATATAATTTTCCATGTAAACACCATAAAAAGTTTCTATATGGAATATACAATAATCATATACATGAAATATGGTAAAAATTATTTTGTAAAATTCAATGTAAAATGAACATATCAAATTGAATAATTTTTTGTACATTAATTGGAATTAATGAAGTGAATGTTAATAATATCCCTAGATAACTAAACCACAAACCATATTGAGGTAGAATTAGGATGGTATCAAAACAACATATCCCATGAGGAGTAATATAAATTGATGTTACCAATTATGAATATAAATACTATAAATAAAATTTAAAACATTATAGAGGAAGGTATAAATTTTATTTTGAAAATCATTTTGAAATTTATTTTAACTAAAAATTACATTAAAAAAATTCATTTAAAATAAATTTTTAAACAGTCATAGGAATAAAATAATAAATTATGGTCAGTAAATTTGTACATGTCATATGAGATACAAATTTACTTTTTTAAAGTAAACTATTTTGAAAATTCCTTGTTCAGAAAGTGACAAGTTGATTAATAGGAATGAAATTTAAAAATAAATAATTTGAAAAAAAACATTTTATTAATTATTTTGTAATGTTTAAAAATATATTTGATTTTTATTAAACATGTATTTCATAAAAAGAATGGTTTTCTGACTAAAGAGATAAATTTTTTTGGTTTTTCATGAAAATATTATCTTAAACATTTTTAATGACCATGAGTAGAAAAAATTTAATATTACATGAATTATTTCACAAATAAACAGAGGGTAATTAAATTAATGGTTTTATATAATAGAGAATCAATAATTTAATATGATTGAAATTAAATTGAAAAAAATCCTAAAAAATGAGGGTTTGAGTTAAACCATTTAAAATACCATAATGTTGAAGTGTGAATAGCTCAATTAATATATTATGTGTGACAAATGTAAATTAAAATAAAAAATGGAAATAAATGAATTAATAGTAAAATTTATTACAAAAATAATCATAGAATATTAACGACAATAGGGATGTAATTAAACTAGTGAAATGGATTTAGGTTATTAAATTATTTTAGATTAGTAAATTTTAACTCAAATACCCTTAGATGACATAATTTATATTGAAACTTAAAACACCATGAATAATGAATAAATCATGATATTATATGACAATGTGATACTATGTACACTATATACATGAATGTACACGAATATAGAAGAAATTATTATTTTAATATAATGTTAAAAATCACAAAACAACACAGATTTAAATGAAAATAATTTAATGTTTTCTCAAGGAGAATAATATATAGACACTACAAAGTGTCCAATACCGCATTAAAACATTTGAATCATAACATACATAAAGAAATAAATTTATATGAAACTTATAATATCATGATAATAACTATATTATTAATATATCATGTCAAATAGAAGTATATTAACCAAATAAATTAAACTAAGTGCAAAGAAAATAAATAACTCTCAATAAAATGTAAATCTAGATGAAATCCCCTACCTTGCATTTCTATTAGTGTGAAAATAATTTAAACTGATCTATGAGGATTCAAAAAAATGTTAATATCTTATAAAATAACCTGAAAATATTTAAAATATCATAAATTAACTTCTTATAATATCTTATTACCCATTTTTTAGTAACTGTTCTTTATTTTAAATATTTTTAGGTGTAAATTTCTTTGTTTTTAAAGTATGTTTGGACTCAAAACTTATTCCTCTTTATTGGTCAAATTTTATTTCATATTATCAAGTATGTAAATCACGATTTAATTAAATATATTCAATATATATGTATATATAGTAATTAATAATATTTGGTGATAATAAATAAAATGAACTATTCTAAGAGTTGGTCGGCTATATGTATTAATAAATGCTAATTTCATTTATTTTTCATATTAACAAAATAAAATGAAAATTATATATATTTATATTATAATTATTTTATCATATTTATGTCATATATGATAATAGGTTTACTGAAACCATTATTTATACATTCTATATATAGTGTTAATGAATCACATCGCTTTAGGGAGGCGACAATCCATAAATCCGCAAACGATGTTATCTTATTACCACAAATTGAAGTGTATAAATGAATAATTTTTTAATGAATTATATAAGTATAAATACATTAAAAGTATCATATATATAATATATAAATATTGTTTCCATCATAATTCCCAATAATTGAAGTTGGTAAATGAAAAACAGAAAACATCATTTTGTGAGGCGGTAGTTCAAAATATATATAAATTGTACGTTCATTACACATTAGAAAGAAGTGTGATTAGTTTTATGTATGAAACATAGAATAAAATTTCAAATTATTTTTAGGATTAATTTTTATTATATATTCATGGAATAATTAATATTATATGAGTGGAGAAACAAATAAAACCAAATAACTTGAAGAAGGATGTTACCACATAATCGTTTAACTTCTTTTGGTTTTCACAAAAGGGATTCCATGGATAGATTTCATAATAAGGTGAGACATGTAAGGTAAAGAGAGAAATTTTGAGGATATATTTTGGGATATCTTTTTATATATAATTTGGCATTTTAAATATGAGAAAGTGAGAGTATTGAGTGCCTATATAATGTAGGAGGACTTACACTCGTGTAAATTTCAAAAAAGGGAATTAAACATGCCTTTTTCACATTTAAAGTAGATCTAATAATATAAAATATTTTAATAAATGATTATTAGGGTCTATATATGACCATAAAAATTAATTTGGACACATTTCTAGGTCATTTGGGCCACTATGATTACAATTTAGTCCATTATTAAGTATAAATTTTTCTTTTATACATTATAAATTATTTTAATTAATTACACTATTATTTTTGTTATAATTCAATGTTCAGCATATCATAAATTATAAATAATTATGAATAAAAATAATTAATCCATTTTAAAAAAATTTAATCACATAATTGGTTGAAATTAATTAAAATTTAATCTAGTGGACGGGACGACAATACTGGTTTTAAATAAAATGTTCCAAAGTGATCAATGTTTTTACATCCAATTCCAATGATAAATTTATTAAAATGATATATATTTGACTGGTTAATAAAAAAATTGATCTTATTAATCTTCAAAACAATTTTTAATATTATTTATATTTATAAATAATATAAATTAAAAATCATGTTTCCTATAAAATTTATTATTTTTCATTGTTCAGCAAAAAATGAAACATCCAAGAATTTTACCAAAAATTAAACCTAAAGTAATTATTATTTAATAAATTCAAATTTTATGTTCATATTGAAATATAATAGTTATAAAATTAAAGATAAATGAATTTAAAATTGGTTCAAAATTAAATCGTGGTAATTGGGCCTTAATAAAAATATGGGATTCTATGTGTAATATTTGGTTTATTCTCCTCTACTGCCAATAAAATTTATTAGATGAATATATTTTTTTTATTCAATATATTATATATGTTTTACAGTAATAACACTCAATAATTGTTATTAATTTAATTTTTTTTGATAAAAGATCTTTTTGAGCATATATATAGTTTTCTATAGGAAAAATCACTTTATATTCAATTGTTCTATTATTTATTTATATTTAGTTATTACCCAATTAATTAATATCATATTTTTTTAAACCATATATTTCCAAATTTTAATTAATCCTATTCATAACCACTACTTTAACGGCTATTTTATATCATTATATAATAAATTATAATATATTAAAAATATATTATTATTCAGTAAAACACGACCATGAATGTAACGATCGTCATTGATGAAAGTCATTATTATGTGTGATGTACACAAAAAAAGTATCATATGAATTAAAAGTAATATCATTGATTAATTTATTTAAAATATTAGATATATGGTAATGTCATATGAAAATATATTTCTTTGTGAAATTATTGTTTCATAGAATAGATGTTATCAAATAAAATGCTCATACATTAGAATATTTGGGGTTATATTCTCTCAAGCATAATTAAATTGTGTTATCACAGTTAAAAATTGTTATTGGAGACATAATTAATGAAATATTATTGTATTTAAATCCCACATCTTGAGAAGGGTTTGTATATAAATTCAATCAAAATGATATAATGGTATGTACAATGGTCTCATGAAATAACATATAATCATGTATCTATGTGCAAGAACATTAGTGGAATGTGGGGATATGTACATTAAGGAAATGCATAAATATTTATACTGATTAATTGTGTTTATCAATCACAAATTATTTACGTTTTAATGGAATGATGAGGGACATAAAGCCTTAAATATGTATAATTTTGAATAGCACTAGATCATCAAAAATATGTTATTAGGATGAAATGTTATTTCTAAATAATATTCTTAATGTTTGGTAATTTTTTAACTCCCTTAAAATTTAAGTAAATATTTGTACATTAAAATTTTATATTTCACAATATTCTTTATTATATTGGTTTTCATAAATTTAAAATTCATTAACTACATCATTAAATGGTTATTCTGAAATTATATTTGATATGTAAATCACTAAAAGAGACTTATAATTGACCACAAGGCCCATAAAATAGTGAAATGTATAACTATTTATGTTTCTCTATTCGTTAATATCATTATTGTTAATAAATTAATATTTATTCCATAATAGTTATACTACAAGATTATAATTAATAATTATCCATCAATTATTTTAACTAAAACCAATAACATATTAGCTCAGACATTACACAGGTCATTGGTTGGCATGAAACTCTTATAATCCTTCTGTCATGGTTCAATGACTAGAAGCCTTACCATACATGATTGGTTGTCACCCGAAAAACAATATTTCATTTTCCAAAAACCATAGTAATATAATTTTCAAAATAAATATGATCGACACCCTTGAAATTTAATAATAAAACAACATAATGTTTTCATTACAACCCAAAAAACATAAATATTTCGTCCATTTATTTACACATAGGTCCCTCTATGGTCTAGGGTATATACCTAATATATTATTATATATTTTTAAATCATGACACCATATCTTCAATATAAAAAATCATTTTATTAACTTAGGTAATTTATTTTTAAAATCATTCATAATGGTTTATAATGATTTTTTTTATTTCTAAATAATATCCAATGGGAGTGTCATACTATGTCTTCAGTAAGTCCCGCTACCATATACCAGGTTATACATTGCATGTTCTGTCGCACCATGTGTGATTTTGTACAACTAGGTATATCTACCCTAGAACCACATTCACTCGTAGTGTCCATACATGGATGTATTTCCAGAAAAACCCATATAATAATTAAATAAAAGTTTCTTTAGAATTGTATTTTATACTTATCATAAAATTCTAAATTTTGGATATGTTATCAAATCTAGGTTTCCCTAAATCTAGTTTCAAATATTTTCAACAAACATCGTGTGATACGATCTATAGTAACCCAACCTTCAAAATCCTGGAGTTTGCATCAACTACCATTACATTGGCATGACTACAAGGAATCAAATCTTGATGGACCAATGAGTGTTATTTTTTTTTATTAACATGATTCATACATGATTCCTATATTAAATATGAATACACTATTTACAACATAATAAGGTTTTCTTTGAAGATAATATCTTTTTTATTATACCAATATCATCCATGGATATTTTTCCTCGTAATCATCTCTGATTCGTGGGGAAGTTTACTAAATAAGGGTGATCTCAAATCCATTGTATGGGTAAATTATAGTATAATAAATAATTAAATTACATGACTAATAATTATAAAATGCTAAATTAATGAAAAAACATACCACAAAATCAATAAATTTGGAAGGAAGTGTGTAATCAATATTTAATGTTAATAACTAGTACAACATGCCATTCAAATATTTAAATAGAAAAAAGTAATTCTTGTATGGAATGAAAATAAAACACATATCATTTAATCAATGAAATAAAAATGGAATGAATCCATTGATATGTCGATATCAAATCACATTGATGAGTAATAACCAAAACTAAGTGACAGATATATTTACTTTTTCGATCCCATGTTTCCGTGTAATATAGAACCATTTTTATCAAGACTCCTCATAACACATTTCAGAATATTGGGTTAAAACATCTACTTTTGTAAACTAATTCATCCAATGATATTATTGATGCATTCATGGGCTATCTATAACCAAGACCAACATGATTATTAATATTATAAATATATCCTCTTTTTGAATAATTGATATAATTAATATATATTATCAAATATCCATATTGAATATATGATATGTATTTATAAATATTTACCCAAATAATATAATTAGTTTCAATGTAAACGTCATATGAATATGCTATTTGGTTCAGAAAATAATTGTATTTTTCAAAAATTATATAGATATTTATGGTAAATTTAATGTAAAATCCTTATAAAAAATTGAATATTTTATAGTGATTGATATTAATAATGAAACAAAATTTCTGCACTATACATGTCCAAATTAATCATAAACCATCCGGCGGAAGAATAATTTTGGTATCAGTACAATGGGACCCAAGTGGAGTAAAATAAATAGTCTTTTATTTTGATCATTAACAATACAATAAAATATTATTTCAAACCATTCTTGAGAATAATTTCATTTTTATTATGAAAATAATTTGGAAACACGTTTTCTATGAAAATAAATTTTTAAAACATTTTAATAACAAATTGACTAATAAAATTAAAAAGGATGATTAGATGAAATAGTTGCATGTTTATAAGTGCATGTCGTACGAAGTAAAAATGATCATTACATTTGTATATTAAAAGGTTAGAAAAATTAATTTTCTATAAAGTGATAAAAAAATCATTAAAAAGTTTTCTATAATACATAATGGGTAAAAAAAATTAATATATCGTTTTTTAATGGTTATAAACATTTTTAAAAACCATTTTAGAATACATGACTTTCAAAATAAAAAATTCTATCCAAGTAAATATATATATGATATTTAGTTTTCACATAAATACATTCTATATATTTTTTAGTAATAAGTTTTAGGAATATTGTACTTTCATATGACATAAGTCGTGAATAAAAATTCAGGAATAAAAAGAAATGGATTATGAACAATGATCTATAAATTTTATCTGATAAAAAATATACAATAAACAATCCTGAATAAATGACATTGTGATGTAAACCCTTAAAAATTCAATAATTTTGATGTGAGAATCAATTAGTAAATTGATTACGTGTGACAAATGCAATTCCAAATTGAACAAGTTGAAAAATAAAAATATTTAAAAAAATTTGATTACACACATAATCATAAATTATTAATAATAATTAAGAACTAATATAATCTAGTGAAAAGAAATTCGATTATGAAATTTTTTTAAATGAGGCATCTTTAAACCCAAATCCACATAGGTGAAATTATTAAAATTGGAAATCAAAATATCAGGAAAAATCAGTGAATAATGTTATTATATGAAAATGTGATAATTTGTAATCTATTTATATAAAATTAGTTTAAGAACTGAAAATGTATTATTTCATGAGACTTTTATCAATAATAAAAGGAACATATATTGAGAAGATAATCATTAAAAACATTTTCGAGGAGAATAATCCTTAAACAGTACAAAGTGTCCCATTCAACATTGAAACATTTGAATCATAATATATATACAGGAATAACTTTATATGAAACATATAATATTATTCTAACAAATATATTCATGATATATCATTTCAATTTTGAAGTATATACAATATATAAATGAAACTAGGTCAATAACCATAAATATGTCTCAATGAAATGTAAATTGATAATAAATCCCTCACCATGGGTTTTCGTTAGGGTGAAAAAACTTATACTAATTGTATTAGAGGATTTAAATATCTTACTAACTTATAATATAATAAAATTCATATTTATATTATCTTATATTAACTTCTTATAAAATCATATTACCCGTTTTTTAGTAGTCCTTCATTATTTTCTATATTTATAGTGTTAATTTGCAAGTATTTATTTTATATTGACTTATTATATGTTGTTCATCTTACGTTGATCATGATTTTATCATCTAAAAGATTTAAATTCTTATTTAATTATAAAATATTATTTTTTATTTATTTATAACAATCTATAATATTTGGTGATATGAAATTAAATTTACTATACATGGAGATGATATTTTGTATATTCTTTGGAAAGATACTTTAATCTCATTAACATATTCAAAGAATGAAAATTAAATGATATTTATGTATATTATAATTAGTGTATCTTATATATTTAATTTATGGAGCATTATATTATAAAAAACCATCCTTTATACATTCCATGTATATCATGAATTAATAACATCACTTTGGGGAGGCCATAGTCCACACTTTACAAATGATGATATCGTGTTCTTAAAAAATCGAATTCATATATTTTTGTGTTATAAAAGAATTAAATATCTAGAAAGGAATTATAAATATCATATATAACATATATAAATAGATTTTTCATCATATTTCTCAACAATGAATTGTGGTAATGTAAAAATGAAAAATATAGTTCAATGAGGTGGTAGTTTGTCGTACATGAAAATGGCTTGTTTGTTACCCATTAGATGAAATTATTTTTTATTGTAGTTAAAACTCATAGAATAAAATCATATAAGTATTTTTAATATATCTATTTTATTATATAATCATGGAATAATATTATCCCAAATAGTTTAGAAAAAAATAATACTAAAGAACATGAGGAAGAATGTTACTTTTTAACTGGGTAACTCCATTTTCTCTACACCAAATGGATTTCGTGGAAGGATTAATGCCTGATGTGAGGATTATAAGATGAGTGAATTATTTTTGAGGATCCATTTAGTATGAATTAGGTTAAGACAATTTGGCATTAGATATGAGAGGATGTGGGAGGATTGAGTGCCTTTTTATAGTGTAAGAGGAACTAAATCATATAATTTTTTTAAAAGAGGATTCCACCCATGTTTTTTCATTGAAATTGGATTCCATTGTTGACTAAATTCATGAAAAGGTAGTATAATTTCAAAATAAGACCATAAATTTTCTTTTTAAATAGGTATAAATGACAATTTGGAACTTATCAGTATGATTGTGTCTCTACATAAGATTAATTTTTCTCTTAATCATTGTAATTAATTTTATTTATGTATACTGATATTTTTTCTAAAAAGAAAATTTTTACATATCATAAATTTTATATTAATATTATTTAATATATGTAATCCATTATTGTAAGATACAATAATTAATTTGGTAGTGTTAATTTAATTTTTTTTTTCTTAGATGAGATGGCAATGTATGTTTTTAATGTTTAAACATTTAAAATATGTATATTTTTTATATATATAATGTTGAGAGTTAAAGTAATTAAAATTACCTAAATTAGATCATTTAACAAAAAATATATATTATTATACTTTGAATCAAATTTAAAATATTTTTTATCTATATGAATATATTTTTTGAAAAATTAGTTTTTTATTTAAATTCAATATTTTTCACTATAATTCTAAAATTGAAATTTTACTGAAAATATCCAAAAAGTGTCACCATAATATATTTTTTTTGTTTCTCCAGAAATTGTGTAGATTATTTTTTCATATCTGATTTATAAAATTATCAAAAAATTTAAATCATATAGGTTTTCCATTTAAAGGAGTTAAAAGTGCAATAATAAAAATATATGTTATTATGTGCAATATTTGGATTGTTCTTATTTCATTAATATCAAATATATTGGATGAATATAAAAATATTGTAATGAATATATAATATAAACATTAAATTAATATTAATCTATAATTATAAATAGATTAATTTCTTATGAATACATTCTTTGTTTTCATAAAAGTAGTTTCTTATTAAAAAATCACCTTAATACTCAGTCCATTCTTAAATTCATTTATGATTTATTAATAACCAAAAAATTCATTTCATATTAGTGTAAACCATATATTTTCATATGTTTGTTATTAACATGAATAACTTATAATTTAATGTCTATGTTATATATTATAATATTAAATAATATTATTTTTATAATATATTATTTTTCAGTAAAACTCAACCATTCATGGGACAAAAACCATCAAAGAAAGTCATTGTAATATGCGATATATGATAAATAATTGTCATGTTCATTGATATATAGATCAAGGATTAATTTATTTAAAATAATAAATATAATTTTATGTATAAATATACAATATTCCCTTATGTTCCTCGTGTTTCATGTCAAACATGCTATTGAATGCAATGTTCCAAATTGGGAGTTTCAAGGAATTACACTCTTATCTGGCATTACTAATACGAGATATCCTATAAGTATAAATATAATTATTTAAAAACGGTTAATTAATATTTTTACATTTAAAAAATTCATGATATTTAAATTAATTCCATATCCAATAATTGACCTTCAATATTAATCATCATTACAATAAATTAATCATCATGTTAAAGTCTATTTTCTCTAGAAATAATCCAAACCGAGTCCATTTTTTCTCAAAAGTAACATTTTTCAATTATTTTAATTCAATCCTTCCAATACATTTTAGATATTAATTATTTAATCACTATTTTAATCATTCCCTAATCTATGTTCTTTTGGAGAACCATCATATGCAACCACTAAGAGGAAATGTTAAACTAAAAACATCCACCTACCTCATGTAGTGGGGAATGGAATGTGGATTAAAAAGAAAAAAAGTTATCATAGATTAATAAATTAATATTAAATCAATCCTTCTCTTATAATAACATAACCCAGTAGTATGTGATTAAATATGTTTTATCACATCAAATGGCATCCACGATACCCACAAGCACATCATGATGCATCTCACCATCATAGGCGACAACTACAACCACATCATCTCAACCTCCCCTTCCACATGTCATATCATCCATAATTATCTCTTACATTACAGCCTTATAACACATTTTAATGTGAATATTTCGACTATATAAATAAACAAAATTAACAAAAACAAACATGAACATCCCAAATGTAAATATAGTCTCTAAAATAAGGCATATATCTTTTACAAATAATCAGTATCTCAAAACTCTAAACTCAAGGCACTTGAACATCCCATGATTATGAGAAATTCTTATTTTAGAAATTATCATTACGAATTAATTTTTTTTTGTTCTATATTCAACAAACTAAATAATTTTTTACTTGTCCCAACAACATGAAACCTATTGCATAGTGCTATGAAAAGATAAAAAATCATGCATGAAATAATAATTAAAATCATTTCCAAAAAACATTGATAAGTATCATTCTCATTTACATGACTATTTATTTCAATATGTAAAATAAAAATAATAATTATTCTCATTATATATTAGTTTCATTATCATAGAATATACATTCTTTTAGTATACAAGTTGCACAAATTTGATTATTGTAATTTTTTTGGAAATAACAGAATCATTAAAACAAGAATATCATTTATTTATTATAAAAACTAATCAATTAATTCATGTTTTACATTCATTATCAATTTTAATCAAGAACATAATTATATTAAATATTATAGTAATTCATTCTAAAATACATAGCATATGTAGTAAATAATCTAGAATTTCATGAGGAAAACCATGAAGGCATAAGAAGAAAATATTTGATTGCTACAATAAATTTATAATTAATATGGATCAATCATTATTAGGTTAATTCCATTTGATTCAAGAGTTATAAACAATGATGACATTACTATTTCACATAACTAAATAGAAAAAGGAAAAAATCCCCTAAAAGAATGATGAAGATTTATTGGAATTGCTGCACCAAATATAGTAGCACACACAAGATAGATTCACCGCTAGAGGAAAAATGAGCCAACAACATCAGTATTTATAAACACCAAGGGAACATTATTTGTCACATCTTTTATCAAGGGATAAAAATATTGAAATAACAATGTAAATACCTTTTCACTTGAATGAATATAACTAAAACATATTCGACTAGATAATGTTTTTATTAATCATTAGTGAATGATACTGTAAAATTAACATGATATAACCATTATAAAAGTATATATACTTTTATGAATTAGAATATATAATTTTAATAAATTAAAATGGACTGAACTTTCATTAATTATGGATTTTGGACAATTTTTCATCCAGAAAAATGTCAAATGGGACAAACTAAGAATTATGAAAAACTGACCAACTGAATGTGAAATATATTCACATATATAGAAATAGGGATAAACTAGCAATGATCTACCACCAATGATCTATCAAAAGTTATTTAACACTAGATATATACCTCAATTGATATAACATTACAAATCTATTTTCAGTGATCTACATCCAATGATCAACTACCAATGATCTATAACTAGTGATCTACTAAATGTGATCAACCACTATAGATCTACCAAAAAATATATACCACCAAGGATTTAAATCTAATCAAATTTTTATAGTGATATAACAAAAGATGTCATTTAACATTGATATTTGTCCAGTGATCCACCACCAGTGATCACCCACCATAGATCTTCCAAAAGAAATATATCTCAAGAGGTCTTTATCCAATGATCTACCACCATAGATCTACCCGATTTATATACCACTAGTGACAATACTAAGGTGATATAACATAAAAAATATACCACTAGTGATATATAAATAGTGATACATTACTATATATCTTCCACTAATGTCTAAAACCGATTTATTTCTCAAAAATGCATCTCTTATTCCACTAAAAACTTATACACATTCACTAAAAACCTCAATCAGTATATCTACCACATGGTAGTGGGAAATATGGCCCATTATATTACATTTTTCATTTTACTTAGTTACATATCAATGACCTTTTCCCAATTCATTTTAGTGTTAAAATTGGGATTACCTATCATATAAGTTGTATCAGGATTACAAATTCATATGAGTTATGTTGGTCACAGCCATTTATATTAGGTACACCATTCATATCCACTATTAATCTATAATAATATTGTACAATATTAAATGAAATCATTTTTTGTTTTACTATTCATATAAAAACTATTGAAAAACACTTTCTAACATGTATATAAGACACATTTAGATATTGTATGATCATTTCCATTCAAAACCACATTTTCAATAAGAAAAACCCCAAAATAATGTTATGATATTTTTTATTTGAATAAAATTTTATTTTTAGTATTCTAATCCATAAAATAAATAATTCTTATGATGGTGGTAAATATAATTAATTTCATATATGTTAAAATGGAAGATTCTATTTTCCATTTGTAAATAAAGTGTAAGATTTCTTATAAAATATATAAAATATTCACATTGAATAACATTGAAATAAATTCTAAATAATATTACAATAGAATTTATAAATCTTATATGTTTATATAAAAACATCCATAATTTAATTTTTATTATAATTACATGAAAGAAATTTATTTACAAAATAAATCAATAAAAATTTTATAATGATCGTTAATGTTAACATCTCTCTCGTATAATATATAACAAAAAATTTATGTTCATTGTCATCGTAAATAATAAAAATATGTTTGTTAATTACATTATTAATAACATTTATCATGATTATTAATAAAAAAAATTATAACCATCTTATATTCAATTAATTTTTCATTAATGTTTATCTCAAATGTTTAGTTGATATTCAGATAATATGACCAAAATTAAATCGGTTGGTCGAAAATAGTAAATAGGGTCATTTTTTTATCAACAATAGAATAACATTAATGAATTAATCAAAATTTATATATATAAATTATACATTTAAAACCATTTATGATAGTTATTTATCAAAATTTAATGGTGTTAAGATAATAATAGATGGTTGAAGGTTTGAACGCATGTGTAACATCTTTAAAGTTCAAAAATCATGAGTTCAAAAATTATGTACTAAATTAAATTTTAATAAATAAAAATAATTCATAAAAATAGTAATAATTATTTTAAAAATATGTAATATAATCATTTTTATGTTCCAATGAAAAATAAATCACATCACATTATATAGGTTGTAATCCAGATGAACGCTTAAATGAAATTATTGTTTTTAATAAATAGAATGTTTAGAAAATCCATGACACCTTATAATTAAAATATTATAGTTATTTAATGAATATATATATATACACACATTAAATCCATCCTTATAACTAGAAGTGATAGGTGGTTACATGGAACAAATTACATTGATTCACAATGTAGTAGTCTGTCATAGACACAAGTGATAGTTTTGTTTCCCATATGATGAAAGATATGATTTATATAGGTTATTATGTTTTAAAAACTATTTATCATTATGTGGGAGATGATTTCTTTATCATTTTAAGGTTTCATAATAATATTATTTTCATTACGACGAATAAATAAATCAAAAACTGTTGGTTAAAATATATACCTCTCTATCGATCAAATTTATTTTCATCCAACTGTAAGACCTCTATTATTAGTATTACCACTAAACTAATTATTAAATAATGAATAATATGATTTTATTAATGTATATTTGTAGTTATTGGATTATCAAAATGCCTCCCTATTTGTGTAAAAAGGCAAATATGGGGCACAATTTTATAATTAGGTGGAGGGAACATTTTGAATTACATATGTCTAAAATTAATATAATATAAAATTAACTTAAAATGGTTCAAAATTTATATAATTAGATTATATGATCATCAATGGTAGAAAATATAAAATCCAATAAAATTTGATTAATAATTGTTTACTTTTAACACATTTATTTTAGCTATTCCCCATTAACCCTTTTCACAATTACTATCAAAATTGCCTTATTTATTTAGGGGTCATGAAAATAACATAAAAATACAAGGGGATAAAAAATGGACCATGGAATAAAATTTATATCTTATAAAAATATTTTTGAAAAATATTATATTTTTTAATTTAATATAATTTAATATACTATTGTTTATTTTAGAATGTTGTTAATGTCTATTTTAGAACTACCAAATATATTATAATATATAATGTGTCTAACCCATGTACAAAATTTCTAGTATTAAATTGTTTAACATATAATATCGACATGGTCATAATATAATCATCTAAATTTTTTGGTGTGATTTTAGACATTTTTTGTTAAACCATCAGTTAATCAATTTTTACCTGAATTATAGTAATGAATTTTCATATAATCAAGAATGAAAACATTACATATAATTTTAAAATCACACATATATGGAAAATGGGTGACATTTTAGACCCATTTTCCTATAAATTGATATATTCAATAATCTTTACAATTTTTAAATAATTTAATTGAATACAATTTAACAGAAAATTTTATTATTATGATTTTATGAACTATTAACATATCATTAAAATGTAATGGGAATTATTAAAATTTAATTTTAATATAATCCATCATAAAATATTTAATATATAATATTTATATTCAAATTTAATGTAACACAAATAAAAAAAATGTAACTTTTGATATTTTAAAATCATTTCTATTTTTTCAACTTATTCTACAAAAATTGTGTCAGCATTGGGTAATAAATAAACATAGTTATTTCATAACTGAATAACAAAAATTAATTACCATCATTGAAAAAAAACAATTACATAATATTAATTTATGATAGAATATATTTTGTTTTAATATTAGGAACAAATGATTATTGTTATAAAATATAGGAAAGTGTGATTTTTTACTTTATAATTTAATTAAATTTTAAAAAAGTCAAAATCAAATAAAATATTAAACATGTCATCATATTCCTGAAAACTTGATTGAAATAGATCATATAAAATCAGAAAGATTAATAAATTAAAAATATAGTATAATTTAATTGTCTTTATTATATTATTTTATCCTTAATTTCATTATTTATTGTTATCTTGCTGAAAAATATTTAATATGATGACAATTCAAAATGAAAAAATAAATTTTGATCTATTAGGAAAATTTAAAACTCATAATTTAAAATATGTAGTCAATTTTTTCAATAATCAATTAATATAATTCTATTAAAAAAAATTTATATTAAAACAAAAAATAAAACGCGCAACATTTCTCTAAAAATATCATTTTATAGTATAATAATGTTATTTTAAAATATTCAACCATAAAAATGATTCCAATTAACATAATTGGGTTATTAATAACATATCTAAACTATTATTATTTTGAAAACATTTTTTTAAAAGATTAACATTTCAATTCAAGAAATTATAATACATTTTCTAGGGAAAATTATTATTTTCACTATTCCTAGATAAATCAATATTTACATAAAAATAATAAAATTTTACACTAATATAATTTATTATTATAATTTCAATAGTGTAATAATTTTTATCAAATTAATTTTAAATAATATCTTTAAATGCATTCTAAATTTATTCCATAAAAAGGAGAAATAAAAAAAATTGGAGAAAACATATTTTTGTCGAATAAAATAACGTTAATAAAAAAAGAGTGATTATTTCATAAAGACTAACAGATACATATATATTTTTTAAGAGAATTATATATATTTCATAATTTGATTATTCTTATTCATACACACCAATTCAAAATCATGGTTTTAAAGGTCATATATAAATAATCAAATTTCATCTTTCGTTTATGTTTGATGATTCATATCTCATACACTATCGAACAAAGTAGTTAATTTAAAATATTGGGATATAATATTCTAACCATTTCATAAAATTCAACCATTCAATTTGAACATATCCTTGACAATAAAGTTATATATGTATTAAATCACATTTGTTCGTTTCCAACATGGTATACATGGTTTGTAAAACATCTTTTACAAAATAGGGAAAGAGAAATACGAAGCTCATATTGGATATAATATAACAAGGTTTCTAAATTGGTTCAAATTATTAGATATATAAAACATGTTCAAGGAGGTAAATTATAATATACAGACAGTCATTATGCATTATATAGAACATTAATAAAAAAAATTGAATGATATGGGAGTGTGATAATCACAAAAGCGTAAACCAATGATGTGAGAAAATATAATAGATTTATAAAAAATTAAGGTAACATGATAAATTATATTGATTCATGATTCCTTATTAAGAGTTAACATAATATTTTACACAATATTATATGATCATTTTTAAATACACATATTGGATATGTTTAATATCATGCTTTTATCAATTTGGACCACAACATCATTGGTTTCTCCAAATGATGATTGTTTATGATCAATTTTTCATAAATGTTGAAATTAAATAAACATATAAAAGAACAAATAATTTGAAAATGGATAATAATAGATTTAGCAAAAGCTTATAAATTAAACTAAATCAAAAATGTTGTCATACAGTATCATAATTCCCAATATGAATTATCATTTTTACAAATAAATTATAATTTAATATACCAAATTCAATAGTAATATAAAATGATAAAACTAATTAATTTAATAAATAATTATACTTATAATTCATCAATATACTTGGGAATAACATTTAATCCCAAATATGATTTTTATTTTAGGAAATAGTACTAAAGGAATAATTTCATATTTATACACAATCAATATTAGTCACACATAATTAATTTCACTAGAAATGTAAATTCCATTATAATATAGAATCCATTGTGTGGTCATAATTTAAATTTAATCATTACATAGAAATTAAAATAATACATTCTATAAATCTATATGATTACCATTTTTCAACAAAAATCACATATTATTAAGAAATAATTCAATTTAAATAATCATATAAGGTTACAAAAATTGGGAACTTATTATGAAATAAGATTAATCACATAAACACCAAATCACATTTCAATGACACAGTTATCTATATGATAATGCTAATGTTATAAAATTTCAATGACTAATAATTAAGTCAATATATATTATCATATAAACCATAAAAGTTATCAATACCATTAAAACTATTTACATAAAATATAAAAAAATTATTCTTCAAATAATACATTTTGTTAAAACAATGGGATTCAAATACCACAACCTAGAAAAATATCCTAAAAAGTATCATTAATATCTTAAAAAAATAACACATACATCCTCGTATGGGTGTCTATGAAATTGAACATATAATAAACTATAAACATATATCTCCCTCATGGATGATATAAAACTTAATATAACCACAAATTAAAACATGTTAATCTAAATATTTTCATAAACCATCCATGAATACCATCTTTAAATTCTGAAAACCATAACATAATTATCCAATGATAAAAACATAATCTATACATTTATGATATTGATTTTAACAAATTTTCCTAAATGTTAGCCATACCAAACAAGCTACAACTACAAAAACATTGGAAAACATAAATACCCACATAAATTTTTGATATCAGTAATAAATAATTAGAAAACCACTTATAAGTGTAAATTTACACACAATATTCATTTTCATTCAATATGAGTTCTTTATAATAAAATTATTTCTTAAATGTATGTAAAATTAATATTTGAAACAAGTAATTTATTAACAATTATACTAATCCTTAGACCCTATGGATAAATAATTAAAAATGATGGTTATATAAAATATTACTCAGTATGGGACAACAAAAATTATATCCCTAAGTCTAGTGAGGGAAAATGAAATCCAATTAATTTTTTACACTCATCAATATATATTTCAATTGAATAAAATTAATAATGTCAACATAAAAAATACTTTTCAATTTGAAAATAGTTATAACACCCAATAAAATAATCCCATATTAGGTGACATAGAGATTTAAATTGATAACATATGTCATAAATAACTAGAACAATATTTAATATATAAAAGAGTACACATTGGTTAACTCTCACTATATATCAAATGAACACATGTTACATTAGCAATTACATGTGAGAACAACAATGGGGCTCACCCTTCATATAAGATGTATTGTTTTAATCCCTTTATTTTAGTTATGTCATGCTCACCCATTAAAATATGATGTATTGGGCTCATAATATCATCATCAATAATTCAAATGGACCATATCTAAAGAAAAAAATTTAATAATTGAAATTTTCCTCACAAAATTCATAAAAATCATTAGAACTCGTATGAAAAAATAGTTTCAAATATTGAAATTCACATTCAATTTAAAAAAATGTTTTGAAAACAATAATACACATAATAAATGGATTTTTCCTTCCATTATATAAAAAATTAAATCATTTAATGTAATCCAAAATTCTAAAAAAATAGAGTGAAGAAAAAAAATTATATCGTATGTTTTAAAATAGATCTTCCCAATTTTTTTTAAATAAATTAAAAAAAAATATGTATAAAATAAATAAATACATTCCTTCCATAATTATTTACTATAATGTTAAAATATACATAAAATATTATTTCGATTTATTTTATATAAATAAAATAAAAATAAAAAAATATTAGGTATATGAACATGGAAGTTGATGTTTTTAAAAAAAATAACTAAATAATTTAAAATGGAATATTATTTAAATGTGACCCTTACCTCAGTTTTGAATCATCAAGTTTGAATTTTGTATTCCATAATTTTAAATGTATTTTAATTACTAATATGATTAAGAATCTTTTTCAATTTTACTATTCCTTTTATTTTATTTATTTCCATTTTATATTTTATTACATAATCATTTATATTCATGTTGGATTATTCGATAATATTCATCTAATATATACAAAAGGAAATTGGAAGGATAATTGTGGTTTAAAAGGAAATTTTACATCATCTCTATTTATATAATCATGAAATAACTATATTTATTTATATAAATTTTAATTTTCAGATCAACCATGAATGATTGTTATAAAAAATGAAATATGTTACAATTATGAAAACAATATGCCATACAAAGACAAGATTTTTGTTATTTATTCAATGATAAAAATTAAATGATTTTTAGAAATACATAATTATTCCATAACTATCATTATATCATAAATATCATATTATATCATTAAATACACTTATATATATCATGTATCTGTTTTCCTTATGAAAAAATGAATCACATCACTTCATTGATGTGGTGGTCCACAAGTACGCATGAAAGACACCATCATTTATAGTGGATGTAAACATAATAAAATAAATATTATAACATTCCAAACTGGGTACCACAAAAAGATGTTCCGATCTGATAGGTCACATGGCCTCCTGTGCACCTCCCCATACACCAGAGGCTACCGACTAAGAGCGAGTACATATAATACTATGGCGGGGATACTATATTGTCATGATCAGAGTGATGATGTAGTATAACAAATGAATAAAATAGAATAATTATAATATAAATTAGTGATAGAATAACAACATCGAGATGAAATAATTAGTAAAAAATAAAAAAGGTAATATCAAATATAACATGATGAATATGTCATTAGGGTGTACCAAAAACAAGGAATACCTGTAAATCAGCACCAATTACAATAAATATATCAAAATTACTAAAAGGAAAAAAATGTACAATCTCAAGATATAAACTCATGTGTACCTTAGTCTTATTGATTCCCTAATCCTAAACAAAAATTAATAATTCATTAGAAATAAGTCACTTTGTTTAGTACCTACCTATATCCATGAAGTTTGTTCTTGTACCCGATAAAGTCACGGTCAAGGTGTGATATAAAACATAGTAGGCCACCAACTATGGTGTCTATAAAATTATTAGTCTCTGTATATAATCTATCTAGAGAACAATATATAAAAGTAATACAAATGAATAATAATAGTGATAGTGTCTACCTATCAAGGCTCACTATAAAAAAAGAACTGTAAACATGGTATAACTCTAAAGTATAGTAAACAAAATCTGCATCCTGTTGTAAGTATTCTAGTTTAACCCCACATGGAGGATCCATTGAATATAAATGTATCTGTAATCCAACATAATTAGGATCCACGAAGTTGAAATTTCCAAGGCATCAAATATAATCTTTTTTCAATGGAGTATAAATTTTTAGGATATCCAAATTATTTCATGAACCCATGTGTTGAAATTTACATATCATCTAATGAAATAATTGACACCAAACAGATCCATCCATCATAGACATGATCACATAAGGAATTCATTGTTCATTGATTTACTATTTCCATTATCCAATAAATGATTTCGTAATCCGTTTCATAATCATACACAATCCATGAGTTCATTCAACTCATTTCATATTTTACATTTAAATATATACCATTTTAATACCATTTTAATACCATTTAATCAATTAGAACGGAGGAATAATCCCTCTCTTAGCGTATGACATAGTTCATTATTAATCCCTAAAAATTGTGAGATCATACAACACAATGGGTTGGAATATCATGCGGAGATAAATGAACACTCTTTAAAGGTATTTTGGGGTGATGTTTTTACCACCAACCAACACATAATACCTTCTAGGAAGTGTAATAAGGTTCTAATTATTTAATGTAAGAATTAGATTAATTAAGAGACATACCTAATATTTATAGAGTGAATCAATATGGTATCTAGATATAATACTACTATACATTTTGTGAAATGGTATAGACCACCTACCTTACGCTCGTGGTAGAACACACATCTAGTATCGGCTCCAAACTCTACCCATATTGAATGAAATTTAAGGAACATATGAATAACTTAGAAATATGGAATATTACTTTACATAATTTTTTTTATTGAGTGAAAGAAGAACAGTGAAATGAGCCTAAGGAGTGATGCACCTACAAAGATATATCCAACAAGACAAAAAAAAATTGAATCATAAATAAGATGATGAAACTAAATCAAAAACTATTTATTTTATTTATATAAATCACAAATAGTGAAGATGGGCATCCACTAGAATAAAGGGTGGAATTGATTTTAGGGTTTATGTATTTTTTATAAAAAACGTTATTTATCAATATTAATGTGGTCGCACATTTTGGAAAGATGATTGGATAAACAATGTTCCAAATATGTGAAGTTCACATTGAAAATAAATAATTTTTACAATTTAGTAAACAATGTGAAAACATTTCACTATTTTTCTAGGTTGAAAACTACAGACCTCTCACTGAGATATTCATACTATGTTTCATGGCTTGATCAAACTATGGGGCCCACTTGTGTTCCCTAGAACACCCCACATGATTAGTAGTAACTATGTGGCCTATGATGAATGGTATCTACTAACCATGTGGCCCATCTACATCATCCCATAACTAAGAGTCCTTGATCCGAATAGGCCCTAGAGACAACCCCATTCAATACTCGATTCGTCATTAGGAACTCAAATTTTGACAAACTAAGAAATTAAACTAAAATTTTAAAGACACATATCTCAAGGAATGACTATGAATATTAAAATATCTATCTCTTAAGATAACTCATCCCAGTGTGGTTGTTAGAGAGTGGTGAATAATTAGAAAAATGTTCTTGTCACTGATTATGTACATAATCTTATCCCTCTTAGTTATTTTCATGTACAAATAAAAGCTTTTATAACACATGACCTATAGTAATTGACATACCTTGGAGATCCTTCATGAAATGATCAATGATACATATAGTATTATCCTCGAATAATGTATCAATCTAAATCTCATCATCTACTAGATGAAGAACATGATATTGATCTGACTAATAAAAAAATGTGTGATATTCATGGAGGGTTTTTTTCTTGAATAAATACCTCAGTGGTTACAACAATAGATATTCTACCACAGATAATCTCTCTAAAACCATGAATCTAAAAAAAATCAAAGGAAACAGTTATATTATCCCTTAATCAATTTGTACCCCATCCGTGGGGAGATATGAATAATTTTCAGATCCCCAACCAGAAACTCCATAGTTCAACAATAAATATGCTTAAATTAATTGATTTTAGACTGTGCAATATCCATCTTCTTTCTAATCAATTGGACTAACTCCAATGTCTCCTACATGAGTCCTCGTATGAGTATTGTTTCCTCTTCATCCTCTAAAAATAACTGGTTTTATTAGTATTTCCTACCATATAAAGCCTCACATGGTTCTATCTCCATATCATCGTAATAGATATTGTTGTTAGAAAACACATCAAGAGATATATTCCTCTAACATGATTCACCAAAATCATGAATGTCTGCTCTAAAAAATTCCCCTAGATCTTTTTTATCTTCAATTACTAGCCATCAGACCGATGATGGTATGCCATGCACAAATTCCCCTCTTTTCCAAATAACCATTTAAATATTTTCCATAGCCATTATGTAAAATATGAATCCATATTTGATAAAATGATATAGAAAACCCATTATAAGGATCACAATCTTAATGATATAAATTATCTCAATCTTATATATGATGAACTTATCTCCGATCGACCATAAGTCAGTTTCCATTGTTATTTGGTCTACAAAAACCCATTAAACATCACTACCAAGGGGTGAAATTGGAAATAATGTCATAAAATCCATCACAAAATTGCACCATTGCACATGGTAATGTAACACTAATGTATGATATCTATTTTTCACTGGTTTTCCAGGTCACTTGTTGATAGGTGGGGTACCTATTTAAAAATTCTACTATTTCAATATAAATTCCAGTCCATCAGTAATAGATGTGTAAATATCAATATGACTTTTTGACATCGTGTTGTACATACCATGATGAGGCATTAGGTTGTAGCATCATATACTTCCATATGTCTATTATAACCCAAAATCACCCATGCATAAATAGAATTTCACCTCACCCAATGGTCCAACCATGATGTGGGCCTCACTTTTGGATCTCTCCCTTAGGACTAATCCCCCGGAATTCAATAGTTATTTCATTCTCACTCTATCCATATGTGTAGAAGGGATGACCATGGCTGATAGAAAATATATCATGTAACTAGATGATCTTTAAGTACATCCTAGTGAACAAGTCCCTAAATTTCCATTCACTACTGGCCTTCAAAACTGCCAGTTTATTAGAATTATAGATTATATAGTGTTCTATAGCATTTATATTCACGCAAAAATAGGCTATCTCAAAATAAAATGAACCAACCATTTTAACAGACCTTCATTAAAAATGATTCAATTCACATGTTATAAATATGTACCAAATGTTTTTTGATCTTTTACACCATAATAAAATCTCCCAGCAGATTGTGCCTCCAAAAACACATGGCTGAAATGATGACTAAATAAATGATATCATGATTTGGGTAATTACAATGATTTGTTTTAAACTATAAATACAAGTAATTCATGAATTTATCCCCCTATATCAATAAATATTATTACTCGATGCCAGATGATTCATAGTAAAATTTATATCTTCTTCTATTCCCCAGTTGAACCTGGATTGGTGAGGATGTAGTACTTCCATTAAGATCACAAAACAATTAACTCATTTAAAACCATAACAATATCACCACCATCAAGGTTTGGCTAGATATAGTCGTAAAAAATGAAAATATTCATTATTGAACCACCTTTAATAACAAATAAATATAAATAAACATGATATTTCAAAGATATTTTGGGTTACTCCCATGAAACCGCAACAATCACCTTGTATGGGTCCCTAGATACTCTTATCTCTAAGATGATTTGACCAAAGAAGTGAAAATTATCTATCCATGATAGAAAGTTTGTGAGAATGTAATAATAAATAATCTCTCTTGGTGTATTACATATGATTTTAAGGTGTTTTTCAGGATCATTCCATGATGAGTAACACAACATAATTTCTTCCCCAGAAACCACCATGAGTGAGTCTGAATATGTTTAGAAGAATTAATTTATCAATGCCATGAATGAAGATAGAACATTCTTGAGACCAAAAGACATAACCATATGCTCATATTGAACATAAATTAAAAACTTTTAAGAGGTATATCTTTTTGACTAAAACATATTTGGTGATTAAAGTAACTCAAATACCCATAACTAAGAGTCCTTGCTCCGAATAGGCCCTAGAGACAACCCCATTCAATACTCGATTCGTTATTAGGAACTCAAATTTTGACAAACTAAGAAATTAAACTAAAATTTTAAAGACACATATCTCAATGAATGACTATGAATATTAAAATATCTATCTTTTAAGATAACTCATCCCAGTGTGGTTGTTAGAGACTGGTGAAGAATTATAAAAATGTTCTTGTCACTGATTATGTACATAATCTTATCCCTCTTAGTTATTTTCATGTACAAATAAAACCTTTTATAACACATGACCTATAGTAATTGACATACCTTGGAGATCCTTCATGAAATGATCAATGATACATATAGTATTATCCTCGAATAATGTATCAATCTAAATCTCATCATCTACTAGATGAAGAACATGATATTGATCTGATTAATAAAAAAATGTGTGATATTCATGGAGGGTTTTTTTCTTGAATAAATACCTTTGTGGTTACAACAATAGATATTCTACCATAGATAATCTCTCTAAAACCATGAATCTAAAAAAAATTCAAAGGAAATAGTTATATTATCCCTTAATCCATTTGTACCCCATCCGTGGGGAGATATGAATAATTTTCAGATCCCCAACCAGAAACTCCATAGTTAAACAATAAATATGCTTAAATTAATTGATTTTAGACTGTGCAATATCCATCTTCTTCCTAATCAATTGGACTAACTCCAATGTCTCCTACATGAGTCCTCGTATGAGTATTGTTTCCTCTTCGTCCTCTAAAAATAACTAGTTTTATTAGTATTTCCTACCATATAAAGCCTCACATGGTTCTATCTCTATATCATCGTAATAGATATTGTTGTTAGAAAACACATCAAGAGATATATTCCTCTAACATGATTCACCAAAATCATGAATTTCTGCCCTAAAAATTCCCCTAGATATTTTTTATCTTCAATTACTAGCCATCAGACCGATGATGGTATGCCATGCACAAATTCCCCTCTTTACCAAATAACCATTGAAATATTTTCCATAGCCATTATGTAAAATATGAATCTATATTTGATAAAATGATATAGAAAACCCATTAAAAGGATCACAATCTTAATGATATAAAGTATCTCAATCTTATATATGATGAACTTATCTCCGATCGACCATAAGTCAGTTTCCATTGTTATTTGGTCTACAAAACCCCATTAAACATCACTACCAAGGGGTGAAATTGGAAACAAAGTCATAAAATCCATCACAAAATTGCACCATTGCACATGGTAATGTAACACTAATGTATGATATCTGTTTTTCACTGGTTTTCCAGGTCACTTGTTAATAGGTGGGGAACCTATTTAAAAAGTCTACTATTTCAATATAAATTCCAGTCCATCAGTAATAGATGTGTAAATATCAATATGACTTTTTGACATCGTGTTGTACATACCATGATGAGGCATTAGAATGTATCATCATATACTTCCATATGTCTATTAGAACCCAAAATCACTCGTGCATAAATAGAATTTCACCTCACCCAATGGTCCAACCATGATGTGGGCCTCACTGTTGGATCTCTCCCTTGGGACTAATCCCCCAGAATTCAATAGTTATTTCATTCTCACTCTATCCATATGTGTAGAAGGGATGACCATGGCTGATAGAAAATATATCATGCAACTAGATGATCCTTAAGTACATCCTAGTGAACAAGTCCCTAAATTTCCATTCACTACTGGCCTTCAAAACTGCCAGTTTATTAGAATTATAGATTATATAGTATTCTATAGCATTTATATTCACGCAAATATAGGTTATATCAAAATAAAATGAACCAACCATTTTAATAGACCTTCATTAAAAATGATTCAATTCACATGTTATAAATATGTACCAAATGTTTTTTGATCTTTTACACTATAATAAAATCTCCCAGCAGATTGTGCATCCAAAAACACATGACCGAAATGATGACTAAATAAATGATATCATGATTTGGGTAATTACAATGATTTGTTTTAAACTATAAATACAAGTAATTCATGAATTTATCCCCCTATATCAATAAATATTATTACTCGATGCCAGATGATTCATAGTAAAATGTATATCTTCTTCTATTCCCTAGTTGAATCTGGATTGGTGAGGATGTAGTGCTTCCATTAAGATCACAAAACAATTAACACATTTAGAACCATAGCAATATCACCACCATCAAGGTTTGTCTAGATATAGTCGTAAAAAATGAAAATATTCATTATTGAACCACCTTTAATAACAAATAAATATAAATAAACATGATATTTCAAAGATATTTTGGGTTACTCCCATGAAACCACAACAATCACCTTGTATGGGTCCCTAGATACTCTTATCTCTAAGATGATTTGACCAAAGAAGTGAACATTATCTATCCATGATAGAAAGTTTGTGAGCATGTAATAATAAATAATCTCTCTTGGTGTATTACATATGATTTCAAGGTGTTTTTCAGGATCATTCCATGATGAGTAACACAACATAATTTCTTCCCCAAAAACCACCATGAGTGAGTCTGAATATGTTTAGAAGAATTAATTTATCAAGGCCATGAATGAAGATAGAACATTCTTGAGACCAAAAGACATCACCATATGCTCATATTGAACATAAATTAAAAACTTTTAAGAGGTATATCTTTTTGATTGAAACATATTTGGTGATTACAGTAACTCAAATAAAATTTTGACAAAATCAAGGCCCTTAGAGCTAGTCAAAGAGTTCATTGATATGGGTAAAATCACACATAATCTTAACCATCAACTGAAACAATTTTCAGTAATACAAACATATCTTGAGGGTTTAAGCTACCTTCTTAGTGAAATATACAACAAATATACCTGAAAAAATATATGGTTTAACAAAAAAAATTACATTTAAGTTCTCTTGATATATATTGTGCTCATGCATGTTAGTAGTAGACATAATATAGAGAAGAATTGATTAAAGTGCATCTCCTAGAATATATCAATAGAAAACTCCACCTCTCACACTATAGGTAAACTAGTTACGTCTTCTAGTAATAATTACTTGAAATCATAAACTACTGAAGGGAATAAAACATGTCACATTTCATAATCATCCAGATAAATGTAGGAAATTATTTCTATCATGCCACACAACCCATTATTCTGCAGTCCAGCTATAACATCTTCGACATACAACTCACCTTTTTTGATATACCCACCACCCATAGATGATTTGAAGGAAACCCTTTATTGATATAAATCAAAATTTGTGAGATAAAGAACCATCCAATCCATTCCAATTATGGAATCAGTTCCCTTCATCTCTAGTATATTGTGTTTCTACAAGAATCGTTAACCAACTATCTCAAGGGTCATTAACATCACTAGTATATATTCATATATAGAATTCCATATAGAGTATCTGTCACAACCTTCCTTCTCCAAAAAGGAGAGAAGGGACAGCAGATTGCCAGACCCTTATTTAAGTTAAAGGAGAGATAATGACCGACGAGTCCCGCCTTCGATTGTTCCCAGAGTGGCGACCAACACCAAGGGTATAGAATCACACACAAGATGGAAGGAATTATGCTTTTTATTTTTATAGAATCAGGAGATAAGATAGAAATCCCAACAACACCAAAGCTAAACGTAAAGGTAAATATGAATGTAAACAATTCCCATATGCATGTTTTAATGTAAAAGATACAACCCACAAGAACTCCAAAGGTAACGTACCAAGAAAAAAAGAAAATGACAATAGAAACTTCCCAAAGGTCCGAGCTAGTACGGTCCCGCACGATCCCTGAAGTCCTCCTGGAAACCAAAAATTAGTTTTTTATATGTTGGGTGAGAATATAGGTATACTCAATAGGGAAGACCAAAAACTCTCATACACAAGTTTGGAGGCATTCTAATGCCCTGTGAGAAAGGTGACAACAAAAACACCTATCAAGGAAAACTATCCACACAAGACTAACCGAGTAACATTCCCAAAATATTGCAAGTCAAGTATTGTATATTAATAGGAAATTTATTTTTGGGTACCCCGCACCACTTTCCCACTGGTTATTGAAGACATCCAACGCATCGAAATAATCCCACCATTCTCACCGCAGTACAACTGCCACACCCAGCCCGCACACACCTAGGCCACAACCACACATCCCACCCACAGACACTTGGGCCACGACCGCCATCCCACATGCAGACACTAGTCCACAAAAACGATACATAACTATGTCCACAAACACCTAGGCTAGAACAACTACTGCCACGCCCGAAGACACCTGGGCCTTATCCTGAAGATACATGGGAAACAACCTCCCCGCAAAAACCTGGGCCAACCACTACACTACTCTGGACGAAGGATTATGGGATAATAATGGACATCAGGCCATCACATCATGTCTGAAGAGTCTTGGGATATTCGGGAAAGGGAGCAGAAAAGGAGCTAATAACCAGCCACTCAAAGGAGGGTTGGGAAAACACCCTCACCCATGAAATGTGGGTGTTCGTCACTAAGTTCTCAACATGGGTGGGGTACGAATAAGAAACATAAGAACTACAATTATATGTATATGTAATAGGCACACATCCCAACCTAGGGTCTCCAAAGGTAACCTATGCACAAACTACCTTTTTACTAATCTTTCATAAAAGAAGGCATGACACTCACGACAAAGTCAAAACTCATTCCCAAAACCAATTCCCCATTTAAACCATTATTTCTTCCTCGTTCAAGTGATCACATTTAAGTGAATTATAAACCACTGGAAAACTAACAGGAAAATCCACAAGCTAGAGAAAAAGAAACAACCAAACAAAAATTTATGTGTTCAAACAATTTATCTTGTCAATTCACAACAACAAAGTGATCAGTGAGATCCCTCAATATACTGGAACCAAACCAAGCCTCAAGATGCATCCCCACACAACATCATATTCACAAACAACAATTGTGACACAACAGAGGATCCCATCCTCACCCACGCCACCCTAGAAGCATCGAGCAGCACAAGGAAGTTTCCGGACTCATGTACATCATTCACCAAGTTTTCTTTTTTCTGATTGGATAACCACGGTGATCACACAAGGATTTTTTTCACTGGACATTCATTTAATCAGAAGAATTTACGTAATTATCCAAATTCCCATGTTGGATTCATTCAATCATCACAAAATACAAAGGTTCATTAGTGCACAAGAAAAGACCACCAACATCCATGATTATTAGTGAGCATGATCCCATACAGTTCACAAAATAAATAAATAATAAGAAACATAACAGAAACATCGATCACACCCCCTTCATTATTTAAAGGACTGTTAATTATCTTAATTATGTTCGGTTTCATAAATACCCATAGAAACAATACCATAACCACCCCGGATGATACACATTAAAGAGAGATTAATGAAGAACCCTGCCTCACATGTTTTTTGACAAAAACCCCATCAAACGAAGAACACACAAGAATGCCAGGATGATCCTCCAAGAATCCTCGTTAGATCTCTTCTCTTAAAATAACCAAGACCAAATCTCATCATATTTGGAATCCACACACTTAGATATACCCATAATAGGCGTATATCTATGAAACCAAGATATGAGGAGAAGTAGATCTATGTATGCCTAAGAAACCAACAAAGAACGATCACATACCTCATCAAATTGGCTTCGATTTGTTAAGGGAAGTTGTTGGATCACCTCCAAAACGCTTGGGATAGGTTTTTCAATCTTCAAGGGAGGGTAATCCCGAGTTATGGCAGCTTAGGGGCTTAAATGAACCATTTACAGAAAAAAAAAGTTAGATCCACAATTTTAGGATCTTGAATTAAGTACTCACACAGTTAGTTCGCATGGTTTGGAAAATTGTGTGCTAACTGTGCATTAGCTTCGGCCTTATCAAACACTCCTCACATGGTTAGTCTGCACAATTATACAAACTATGCGCTAACCATGCATTAGCCACTACCTCCAACACCATCCTCGCATGGTTTGGCCACATGGTTTAGACAAACCGTGCACCTCCCATGCGAAATCTATCACCCTTTAGTTCTCCTTAAAAGTCCACCCAAATGCACACCCAAGTCTCCCTTAGAACCAAGAAAACCTCTAGCACCACATTTTCTCAAAGTAATAGACCGGAGAGGTCCGGGCCATTACATCAGATACCGCTCAAAATATTCTTGGCCTCGAGAATTTAAACCAGACCTGAAGAAAGGAGAGGGGTCCGAACAACTCCCCCTAAAAAGATACCTCTCAGTAGAAAACCTCCTTGTTACCAAGGATCTCCCCCTTACTCACCTATCTCATAAAAAATCACGAACATTCTTCTCCTCTCCCCCATGCAACCATGAAAAGAAAAAGAATAAACCATATGGTCATGCGGGTGATGTGTTTTCCTTCCTCTATGTTAAGAAGCAAACTTCTTGGGGCGGCACTAACTTGCCCGCATAGGTTTAGGTGCATCCACATTAATGCGTCTTAACTAGTTATCAGGTCCTCCCCTCCCCACATTTCAAGACACTTCTTATGCACTTGAAACACATTTCATAGCTAATCATGTCAAGCCTTACATCATAAACACGTACGAAACAATGCAGAATAAAACTCAAAAAAACTATGGGTAATGGGCACGCATTTGTGCTTCCCATTCCCAGGTACTCTACTCAAGCCCACTATGCCACCATAGAACATGAACCAATGGAATGGTTCATCCAAGAAGAACCTTTTCTTCACGACCCTAGATCATCACTGGCCACTCCATAGATGTTGCATCGTCCCCGATATCTAGCTCTCTCCAGTCGAGGTCGTGTGAATCATCGTGAAGATACCGACGGAGATGGTACACATGGAAGACATCATGCACGCTTTGTTGCTGTGGTGGCAACGCCAGTTGATAAGCCACTTCACCGACCCACTGCAACACTTCAAACGATCCGACAAACCTGGGAGAAAGCTTACTCTTCATTCTGAACCTATGTTTCCCATGTTGAGGGGAGACCTTCAATAACACATGGTCCCTGACCTCGAACTCCAAGGGTTTCCTCCTATTATCGGCATATGACTTCTTCCAGTCCTGAGCCGCCTTCATTCTCTCCCGTATAAGATGATCCTTCTATGTCGTGGTTTGCACCACCTCCGGTCCAAGAATACTTGTTTCCCCAACCTCGGTCTAGAACACGGGTGAGATACATGGCCTCCCCAAAAATGCTTTGAAAGGAGACATGCCAATGGTAGAGTGATAGATTTTGTTGTAAGAGAATTATACCAGAGGCAAGTGTTGTACCCATTATCCCCCAGGGCTCAAAACACATGCTCGTAGCATGTCCTCCATTGTTCGGATGGTGCACTCTGTCTGTCCATATGTCTAAGAGTGGAAAGTAGTGCAAAGATGTAGTTGGGTGCCAAAAGAAAAATGAAATCCTCTACAGACTCGTGAGGTAAACTGTGCATCCCTATCTGTGACTATGGACCTCGAAACTCCATGAAACCGCACCACCTCATCCACGTATCTCCGCTCTAAGGCATCCACTTCACCCGGCTCCTTTATAGCCATAAAGTGAGATGATTTCATCAACTGGTCCACCACTACGCAGATAGAATCACAGCCTCCTTGAACCTTGGGTAGACCTGTGATGAAATCCATCAATATTTCGTCCCACTTCCACTTGGGAACACCTAAAGTTTGGAACAAACCACCCAGAACATGGTATTCAGCCTTCCCCTGCTGATACGCTAGGCACTTTTCTATGAACTTCACTACAGCCTGCTTTACCCCGGGCCACCAAAATTGTCTCCTCATACCCTGGTACATCTCGGAAACTCTTGGGTGCACAACTAGGGGTAATTTTTGGAACTCACCAAGAACCCTCTCATGCATTTCTTCTGGAACAAACAACTTCCCCTGGAAAAGGATCTGATTCTGACCATCCTTCGTCCACCTTTCTGGAGCATTTCATTGGTTAATCTGATCGTGCATCACTTCACTCTCTAAGTCTCCCCAATATATCCTCCTCCACCTGCCGTAGGAGAGAGGACTACTCTGTCATCTGAAATAGACAACCTTTACCACCATCTTCCCTTACCTCTTGGTGCAGGGTAGCCAACTCCTCCATCACCTTCCGAGCATCTTCTGACTCTCAAACCGCATCCTTCTGTGACTTTTTACTCAATGAATCGGCTACCACATTCCTTTTTCCTGAGGTATACAAAAACCTCGAAGTCGTAATCCTGAAGGAACTCCATGAACCTTCACTTGTGTAAGTTCAAGTCACACTGGGAGAAGATATACTTCATGCTTTTGTTATCCATGAATACCATGAAGCCCTCCCTGATGAGGTAATTCCACCACAACATTAGGACTATAACTACCACCGCAAGCTCCAAATCATGGGTGGGATAATTACTCTCATGAGGACATAACTGTCTAGACCCTTAAGAGATTAACCCTTGTAGTTCCATCATCACACAACCGAGTCCTTGTCCTGAAGCATCACAAAACACCTCATATTATTCCCCTTCTTCAGGAAACCTCAGCACTGGGGCACTTACCAACTTCTCCTTCAGATATCTAAAGTTTTCCTCATACTGCCCATTCCACATGGATTCCTGGTCCTTCTTGGTCAAAGATGTCAAAAGTGCTGCAACTTTGGAGAAGTTGGGCACAAATCTCATATAGTAGCCTGCCAGTCCAATGAAAACTACAAAATTTTGCAATGTTCATGGGTGCTGCCCAAGAAACAACTGCCTCGACCATCGATGGGTCCACCGCTATTCCCTACTCGGATACCACGTGCCCAAGGAAGTGCAGTTCTTGTGTCCAGAACGACCACTTGGAAAACATCCCATGGAGTTGGTGTTGTTGAAGGACTTCTAAAATGGTTCTTAGGTGCTCAACATAATCCTGCTCTGACCTTGATTAGATCATGATGTCATCAATACACAAGACTATGAACCGATATAGGTATTCCCATAAGTTGGAGTTCATGATCCCCCTAAACATAGCTGGAGCATTTGTATCACCGAAAGGCATGACCACAAACTCAAAGTTCTCATATCTGCATGTGAAGGTAGTCTTCGAGATGTCACCCTCCTTCACCCTCAGCTGGTGATATCCCGACCGCAGGTCAATTTTGGAGAACCACCCTACCCCTTTTAACTGGTTGAAAAGGTCGTCTATCCTCGAGAGAGGGTAATAGTTCTTGACTGTTACCTGATTCAGTCTTTCGTAGTCTATGCACAGCCTGATACTTCCATCTTCCTTCTTTGAGAATAAGACTGGAGCACCCCAGGGTGATTCACGTGGTCGAACAAAACCCTTCTTCATCAAGTCGTCAATATGAATCCACAACTCCCGCAACTCGGAAGGTGCCATCTAGTAGGGAGCCATAGAAATCATACGGGAACCAGGTTACAAGTCTATCCCAAACTCAACATCACATCAAGGGGGTAGAGTCTCCACTTCCTCAAGGAAGACATCCATAAACTCACTGACGATCTAGGGGACTTCCACCATCTCTGTGTCCACCGACTCCACCAATAGTTCAGCTAACAATGAAAGGAGGGGCTCCTCTCACTTGCTGCTTTTCTGGAAACCCCGATCATCGTTGAAAGTTACACGTCATATTCCCAAATCTAACAACATGACCCTTCCTCAGAAGTAGTCAATGACAGAACATTAATAGAACATCCAGTCAATGCCTAGGATGACATCATAAGGTTGTATCTGTAACAGTAGAAGATCTTTGATAGGCTGATGTGGCCCTATCATCAGTATACACCCTCGGAAAACATAAAACAATATGGTCTGACATCCGACTGGTGTGCTCAACACCAGGGGCACTGGATGTCTCTCAGTGTCTAAACCCAGAGAACGTGCCAGACTGGGTGAAACAAAGGAGTGTGAAGCTCTTATATCGAACAAGGCATAGGCAAGAGTACTAAATAAGCTATTCATACCTTGAACGACTTCTGGTCCTGCCGGAACTGCTACCTCTGCGGCGTGCACCTGTCCACGCCCAGCTCACCAGCCTCTCGGATGTCAGTTGCCTCCACGACCACGCCCTGGTCGAGTTCCCTGAGGGGTATCCTGAGGTCGGCCTCCACCTGCAACGCCTGCCCTCGGAAGAGTGGGAGCTTTCTTCTCTTGCTGCTGCTGCTGAAAGGGTCTAGCTAGATACTACTGCTGCTAAGGTGGGAGCTGAACCTGCCCACCCTCTCTGCACAGTACTTTGTCTGGGCACTGATTCTGAAGGTGCCCGTATCTTTCAAAAATGAATCACCTTGGCCCTGGGGCTGAAAAAAAGGGTGAGGGCCAGATAATCGGAACTGGAACTGCTGAGGCATGCTTCCTACTTGTCGAAACCTAGAGGGTCCCAACGTTGGAGGCCTACTGCTGATAGCTTTCCCCTTCGACATTCCTAACTAGGTTCCCTTTCGTGATACACCTCTAAGAGTGTGCATCCTCTCCACCACTTCATCATTCTTCTGGACCTCCTAGTACGTCGATAGGGAGAAGGAAGTAACATCATACTGAAGAGAAGGTGAAATATCCTCATCCAAACGTCTCGCCCGAGATTCCTCATCTGGAAAAAACTCTGAAGAAAAGTAGAGGATATCCTTGAACATGATCTCCAATTCTCATATTGACATGCTCCTTGGCTGGAGGGAGAGTATCTCATACCTCTTCTCTGCCTTCATCGTGGAAGAGAGAAATTCTACTTAGAACTCCTTCTCAAAGTTAGCCTATGTATCCTCAGTCTCCCTCTTCTCCCCAATATAATGCATCCACCACTGACATGCTTCTCTGAACATTTGTCTCACAGCCAGAAGAACCCAGTACTCCATCGGAGCCCAGATCAAGCTGGAAGCTATCACCACCTCCTCTTGATAGCTCTTAGTCTCCATGTCTGAGATGCTTCCCTCGTACTTCCCAAGGGTCTGCCGTTGAATGGCTAGAAGCGTCTTCTGCCATTTATCATCCTCCTCTCGGTCAACCCTCTTTCAACCAGCCAAGTCAACCTCTTAGGCATCGATCATCTGAACTACTCATGGTCAACACCCAGGTTCCATAGCTGCAAGGTAAATAATGAATTTATAAGACCGAGTAGTGTAGAGTATTTTTATTCAATTTTATTAGACTTCATATTCATTTTAAATCCCTAAAAACACATGAAACACGAGAACAGAAGTCATTATGATGCATGTACCTATCCTAGGGTCTCTACCCTGTAATCAGTGTAGCCTTACTTGGTCGTTTTGTAGGTCCAGAGTCCTTGCACCAGATCAAGGGGGCCCTAAAATCATGTGTCCTAGCCGATCTTCCCTAGCCTATTTCATGCACCGATATCACCCAACAAAATTCCCCTACCATACCATGCAATCCTCATTGTGCCTAGCTCTAGACACCATCCTATCATTCAACATCATCTCTGATATCATTCTATCATGACCCGCCTTCACCAAAAATAAGAGAAGGGACAACAGATTTCCCGACCCTTCCTTCTTTAAGTTGAAGGAGAGATAGTGACCCCTAAGACCAGCCTTCGATAGGTCCTGAAGTGGCGACCAGCACCAAGGGTATAGAATCACACACAAGATGGAAGCCATTACCAATTTTATTTTTATAGGAATGGGAGATAAGATAGAAATCTCATCAACACCAAATATGCAAGTAAAGGTAAAGCCGAAAGTAAACCATTCCCATATGCATGTCAAAAAGTAAAAGATACAAGCCACAAGAACTCCAAATGTAAATTACCAAGAAAAAAAGACAATGACAACAAAAACTGCCCCATGGTCCGAGCTAGTACGGTCACGCACAATCCTTGAAGTCCTCTTGGAAACCTAAAAGTAGTTTTATATATGTTGGGTGAGCATATAAGTATACTCAGTAGGGAAATCCTAATACTCTCATGCACAAGTGGGGAGGTATTCTAATTTGTTGTGAGAATGGTGACAACCAAAACACCTAGCAAGGAAAACTATCTTCCCAAGCCCCACCAAGGCACACTCCCCAAATAACACATGTCAAGTAATTTAAAGAAATAGAACATCGATGTTTGGGTACCCCATACCACTTTCCCACTGGTTATTGACAAAATCCTATGCATCGAACCAATCCTACCATTCTCGTCACAGTCCCACTGCCACACCCTGCCCACACACACCTAGGCCACAACCACACATCCCACCCACAAACACCTGGGCCACAACCACCATCCCACCTATAGGCAACTGGGCCACAAAAACCATATGTAACCATGCCTACAAACATATAGGCCAGAAAAACTATGGCCATGCCCAAAGACACCTGGGCCTCATCCCGAAGATACTTTGGAAACAACCTGCCCGCAAACACCTTGGCCAACCACCACACTACTCTGCCCGAAGGAACATGGGATAATAATGGACTTCAGGACATCACATCCTGCCTGATGAGTCTTGGGGTAATCGGTAAAGGAAGCATAAAAGATGATAATAACCATCCACTCATAGGAGTGTTGGGTAAAACACCCTTCCCATGAAATGGGGGTGTTCGACACTATGTGCTCAACATGGGTGGGGAGAGAATAAGAAACATAATAACTAAAATTATATGTATAGGTAAAAATCACTCATCCCAACCTAGGGTCTCTAAATCCAACCTTAGTACAAACACCCTTGTTACTATTCATTCATCAAAGAAGGCACGACACTCAAGGCCAAGTCACAGATCATTCCCAAAACAATTCCCCATTTAAAACATTCTTTCTTTCATGATCAAGTGATCCCATTAGTGTGAATTCTATACCCCTGGGAAACTAACATTCATAACCACAATCTAGAGAAAAATATTCTTCCAAACAAAAATTTAAGCATTCACACCCGGTTCCCTTTTAAACTCACAACAATAAAGGGATTAGTGAGATCCCTTGAAGTACTGGAACCAAACCAAGCCTCGAGATGTAGCACCACACAACTTCATATTCCCAAAAAACAACTGTGACACAACAGAAAATCACATCCTCACCCATATCACCCCATATGCATCGAGAAGATCCAGGATGTTTCCGGACTGAAGTACATCATTCACCATGTTTTCTTCATTCAAATTGGTTAACCGGGGTGATCACACAAGGATTTTTTTTCAGTGTACATTCATTTAATCGGCGTAATTTACATAATTAACCAAATTTCGTGTTGGAGTCATTCAATCATTACAGAAGGAAAAGCTTCATTAGTGCATAAGGAAAGACCACCAATGGATAGGATTTTTAGTGAGCTTCACAACATAAATAAAGAATAAGAAACATACTAGAAACACCGATCAGACCCCCTTCATTCTTTAATGGTTCGTTCATTATCTTCATTAAGTTTGGTTTCATTAATCCCCAAAGAAACAATAGCATACCCACCCCCCATGATACACAATAAGGAGAGACGAAAGAAGAACCCAAACTCAAAGGTTTTTTGATGAAAACCCCAACAAACAAAGAACGCACAAGAAAGCCAGGCCGATCTTCCCAGAATCCTCCTTTGATCTCTTCTCCTAACACAACCAAGACCAAATCTCATCATATTTGGCATCCAAAAATGTAGTTCTACCCATAATGGGAATAGATCTATGAAATCGATAGAAAAGGAGAAGTAGATCTAAGTAGATATTAGAAACCAACCAAGAACGATCACATACCTCAAGAAACTGGCTTCGATTCACCATGGGAAGCCTTCAGATCACCTCCAAAATGCTTGGTAGATGTTCTCCTATATTCAAGGGAGGGTAATCCTAAGTTATGGCCGCTTAGGGGCTGAAACAAACCATTTTGAGGAAAAACAAGTTAGATCCACAATTTTAGGATCAAGATTTAAGTGCCCGCACAGTTAGTTCACACGGTTTGGAAAACATTGCCCTAATCGTGCGTTAGCTTTTGCCTCATTAAACAATCCTCGCATGGTTATTCCACACGGATAGAAAAACTATGCACTAACCTTGCGTTAGCCACTGCGTCCAACACCATCCTCGCACGGTTTGGTTGTACGGTTTAGACAAATATTTTCCCTCCCGTATGACAGCTATCACCATTTAGTTCTCCTTAAATGTCCACCCAAACTCACCCCCAAGTCACCCTGACCTCTTGAAACACCTCTAGATCAATATTTTCACAAAGTAATGGACCAGAGCGGTCCAGGCCATTACAGTATCAAGTGTCATGAACCCATAATAAAACTACTCATTGGGCCCAAGGATCCACACAATAAGGATAGATATAAGATAATTTCATGAACCTGTTTCAAAAATTGTAATATAATAAAGTATAGGAAAATAAGTTAACACCTTTTACAATATATGCAAAGAAACTATTATCCTTAGGTATGGTCTATATTAAATAGATCATACTAGAAACATGAATTTATGATAAAAAAACGTCTACCCTGAGGAGGCCCACTTTGCTGTCATGGTAAAACTATTATCAGGATCCCTCATCCACAACCACCTTCTACACTTCAACGGCCAGTAATACCACACCTACTATTCTTAAAATTGATTATGAATCCCACTATAGAAACTAGAGTTTTTTTTTTTTACTGTAACCCAGTAGATTTTGGAGGGATGTTACTTATACAACACAAAATATGTACCTTCATGTCGCAGGCTCATCACTTGATTGGGTCTCTACCACACTGGCTCCTCATGTGTTCCAACCTTACATAGATGATTCGAGAAAAAAATACCATCACTCACACACTAGATTAGATTTCCCCAATGTGAATTATAAAAAATATGATTCCACACAATCTTAAAAAATGGTTTTTTATCATTAACATTTTATCTTAGCTATCCCAGCTTATCTCAAATTATATTAAGTAATCAATTCCGAATTCACTATTCATCGTAAATTAGTTAACTAAAACTTGTTATAGAGTGATGTGACATTATTATTGACACATTTCTCAAAGAATCTCACATATGATATATCATCTAAAATATATATTAGTTTAAAATATTGTATCTCATTAATGTGAAATGTTTACTCCATAACAGTTATAGCACCCTTTAATAAATGAATAAACACACATTCCTATTAACCTCTCTATGTATTAGGAAATAATTAGACAGAAATATTGTTTTATAAATCCCCCAAAACTATATCTCAAAGACTATAATCTATTTTTAAAAATGCAACTACTTATTAGAAACTCCCCAATTAATATACAACATGACCATGAATCTCAACCCTATAAGAGTCACCATGTGCTCAATTATTGATGTGATAGTCCCATGCCACATATTGGTAAACAATCGACCACCATCACATGAAAACGTGGCAGGATTAAACTTTAATAATTTAAACATGAAATTATGCATATGGGGAATTATATATGGTTTTTATAAAGAAAATAAAACCATCTTAGAAAATATAATTAGCACCCACATCATGATCCATGGACGGTGCCACAAGTGGTACTACTAGAGATTCTACTAGTGTCATAGGGCCCACCACCTTGGTAGTATGGACTTCACCAGCCTCATACTGAGAAACAAAACATATTCATTTGTGTATATATATAAATATGTGAAATACACACCTAATAAAATATTTGGTAATAGCATGATCATATAAAAAGAAATAGGACATTCCCAATACCACATTCCAATCCAGAACCCTCATTCAACTCCTAAATCACAGACTAGTTAACTGGAATGATTATAATGAACAAAAAAACATTAACTACATCTAACTCCATCTGTTAGGTTTGGGTCAAGCTCAGTGATTAACAGAAGTAGTCCCTATATATGGACTGTCAATTTTAATTTATTGAGGAATAACTATTTCAATATAAATTGGAAACTCCATTTAATATAGATCGTTCCATTTCAAAAATCAAAATCATTTAAATTAAAGTTTACATTAAAAATATTTTTAATTCATTTAATTATATAATTTACCATTTTTTACTTTTAAGGGACTATAAAACATTTAAATTTTCATGTGCTGTCTAATTAGTCAAATACATACATTGTTCCATTCCATGCAGTCAATTTTCAATGACTCAAAATGTTGTAATTCACTAATTGATGTGGATTCTCTAAAATATTAAGGAAAACACATTTATGTTATGGAATGAAAATTATGTACCAATTATGTTTTCTAGCCTATATTTTATTAATTGATCAATAATAATTATATAAAAACATTTACACATAATAAATTTCATATTGTCAATAAATGCATCCAATATCATATGGAATGACGATGATATGTTAATTTTATAAGCTTACTAAAATGATGCAGGATCTATAATATACTACCATATATGGGAATTGATAAAATCAAATTACTCAATCTTATAAATAGTAAAAACACATATTATATGAGCCACCTAATGTTAGAATCCAATCAACTATAATAGAAAAAATATAGAACAAAAATTCATCATAAAAGGAAACATGGTAACTAACCCTAATGTTGGTTATCTACTCCCATGAAAATGATATAAAAAGGTAAAATTTATTTATAATATCACTAATATTTTCTCAAAATATTACATAATTAGTACATATCTTCTAATACCACACTGTAACATCCCAACCATTGGGCCACTAAATAGTGTCCTAAAATAGTGGGTCACTTGTCATAAGGCGTGCTCCCTATATGATATAGTATTCAATTTAGTATCAAGAGTATACAGTTTTATAGTGGGGAGAAAATATTCTCATGACCAGAATAATAATTGTTATCATTGGTGAATATATTAGTAGAATCATAATAAAAATCAGTGATAAAAGATAAACATCTAGATGATAATAATATTAGAAAAAACCAAAGGAAATATCAAATAGAACATCGTGAATATTTCATCAGTCTATACAAAAAAGTAGTAAATAAATTGAAATAAAAACATAGAAAAATACATGAATTCAATGAAAAAAATTACAATAATAATCGTCAAATATCATCACCTGCATATATCGTTCATGTTCTACCCTGCTCTTCTGAAACATTAATCAAGAATCATAAAGTGGGAACATTCCCCAGTCTTTACCTTTGTCCAAGAAATATTTTAGGGTAAAAAATAGTGGATTGAACAAGATGTGAGACAAAACTTAGTAGGAAACCATCAATTGTATCTATAAGGTGTAAAGACTATGTATATAAAATGATCTATGTGAAATAATTCAAATCAATATAATTTAATATGAAAGTGTTATATTTTCCCGCATAGAAGACCCACTATAAAAATTAAAATATAAACACGATCTAACATTAAAAAATTATAAATAACATCTACAATCTATTCCTAGTAATTTTGTGTTAAACCCACATGGATGAATCTATGGAGTAGAAATGCCCAAGGAATCTAATATAATCTGAATCCATAGAGTAGAAATTTCAAGTGAATCTATTATAATCCCAAATCCATGAAGTCGAAATTTAAATATAATCCAATATATTTCAATATTTTTGGATTGTAAATTTCCCTAAAATCTATTAAATAAAGGATATGCTACCATGAATTCAATCATCATCATTATCATATAATTAATTCATGGTTCATTCATTAACTATCCCTTTTTTATTTAAACCATTTCATTATACATTTCATAATCATAAAAAATCCACCAGTTCATCCATGTAATTATAAATTCTCTATTTAAAGAATTTAGAAATTTTAATAACATTTAATCACCTTGAAAGGAGTTATAATCTATCTACTAAAATTTCACTATGTTTAACAAGACTCACTCCAAATATACGACCTCACACTACCCAATTGTATTGTATATCATGAGAAGATACGTGAACACACCTCAAAGGTGGTTTAGTTTGAGGTTGATGACATCCAACCATAAAATGGTGTGAAGTGGGAATCCTAATAAATTTATAATAATTTAATCAAAAAATTCAATTAACATGGGGTAATGCCTACATATTTCAGCCTGTGACAGTATGTAAACTCACTATGAATCAACTACCCTTTATGGAAATGGTATAAGTCGCCTACCTTATGTCAGTGGTATAGAACGTGTTTAGTATGATCTCTTAACATAATCCTTATTGGAAAGAAATTTATGAAAATATTAATACCTAGTAACTAGAAAAGATTATCTTTCACTCAAATATGGATATTTATTTGAAAAACATAAACAAAATGTGCATAAGGAGTGAATTTATAATCAAGATCTATCAAAGAAGATGATTATATATTGAATCGATTATCAAAAATGAAACTGAATCAAAGATTATATCTATGATTTATATAACTATAATTGGATGTTTAAAGTTTTACATTGAAATGGGGAGGGAAAATAATTTAGGAATTAATATTTTAACTAAAAAAATGTCATTTTACCCAAATTAGTAGGCTGACATGGTTTGGCCACACAGATGGCCAAACCATCACCAAAATTTTATTCTTAATTTCCCAAGGAGGTATAATTATTGTTTCATGGGAATTTTTTGGGAAACCATTTAAAAATAATACATATTTTATTTTCTAAAAACTATATCTCTCATACGCGAGTGTGCAACCTAGGGTGAAAGGTTTAATCAAACTGTGAAGCCATATTTTTCTCCCTAGAACACCCTGAATATTTATTATTAACAATTTGTCCTCAGTTTCAATATTTATACTAACCCTGTGGCTTATATGCTTCCTAAAAACACCAGCCCTCTAGGCTCTAATCAATCCCTATACACTGTTAATTTTTCATTGATGTAATTATGCTCTCCCATTTTTCCAATCCCACGGAATTAAAGTGAAATTACAAATATACATATCCCAAGAAAACGACGTATGACCATACTTAGATGATACTATATTTATTCATAAGAATATTTATTTCATATTATATATATATATATTAAATCCATCATTAGAACTAAATGATAATATGTGTGATAGAGAATCAATTACATCGGTTTGTGAGGTGGTAATCTTGTATGAACATAAGAAACAATATTGCGACCCATTTAAGGGAAGATAATATTGATATATGTTTTTAATTTTACATTAAAAATTTTCAAAATATGAAATATACTTTCATAAAAAAATAAAGTTTTAGGAGGGTTTGAATGTGATGGAGGATGTAATAAACCTACAAAGGATTATTAAATGTTATATCTCTTCTTTAGAAAACCACATTATCTTTACACAATATGTCAACAGAGGTAATTATTAATCAAAAAATAATACCTCTAAATTTAGAAATGTAAATTAAGTATTATATTTAGAAATTTATTGGTAGAATAAAATGGATAAATAAGTGTGTAGAAAATAGGACATGGGATCACTTTTATAATGAGGGGAGGGACACATTTTCAATTCCATAATGTATAAAATTAAAATAATTTTATTTAAATATATAAATGATTCAACATTTGAATAATTATTATATAATATGGGGATTATTTTTAATCCCATCATCCATTAAATATTTTATATATTGATATTTTTTACCAATATCATTTATTTTTAATGTAACACTTCGACCCCAGAAGCCCAGTGTTGTTGCATTATTATGTAAAATTGGTATGATCACAAAAGATTAAGTCTCATTAGAACAATTAGTTTAGTAGCCTTGTAAGTACTAGATACGTTAATAAGGATTACATTACATCATAAAATGGAAAACTGAAACAACATTGTTTTGATCGACATCACTGAGATCCCATAGTCTATCCCTGCAGGTCAGTCATAATATACTTATTCACATTCTGGGGAAAATAAAACATAGAAAGGGGTGAGCTCAAATGCTCAGTAATGATAACAATATAGTGTAAACTTTCATAAATAATCATATACATTTAAGGCAATGTATATAAATAAAACAGAAGCCTTTTCAACATAAACTTCATCATAATATGGAAAATATAAATCAAAATAATTCCATTTACTTACTCTTAGGTATATTATACTAGTAAAATAATCACACGAAATATCAATATCCACTATCATAATGATGGAATGTATAATACACGACTTCCATAACCACATAGTCAAGGCCTTGTGACAAGACTACAAATAAGATTTTGTCAAGGCCTTGTGCCAAGACACTAGTTTGTCTCATGAGACCTACTGATGAATTGAAAAGCTATAGAGTGCTCTAATCATCCCTTACTAAGTCCAATTAATTCCTCCAATGAAAATATTGAAACATAACATAAACATTCTTATTGAAACTAGCATAAGAAATTTCAATACATTATCCACAATCCATGAATGGTTTAAAGATAGCACATCCACATTCAAACATAACCCATTCAATACAATATGAAAGATTTTATTGTAACATATTAACCTCAATCAAGAATAATGAAGAATATTGTCATAGAAGAAAATAATCATAAAAACTTCTTGAGATAAATATCCCCCATTTTCTTGAAAACATTTAAGAAGTCACACTATTTTTCAAGAAGAAATTTAAAATAGATTTTTGAATCAAAGTGTCCCATACCACGTTGATACATTTAAAAGGAATTTTAATTTTAAAAAATTAATTTCCATATAAATAAATCCTTAATAACATTTTTAATCCATCAAAATTAATGAGAAATATTTCAAATAATAAATCGTTAACACATTTAAAATTATATTTTAGTTAGAGTTCATACCCAAATGGCAGACACTTGATTAAAAATAATTAATGCAATCAAAACATTATAATATCATGAGAATAAAGGAATTCATGGTATACTATGTCAAATTATAGTATGTACACCAAAAAAATTGAGTTGGCGCATAACAATAAAAAAGACTCAATGGAATGTAAGTTGAGATGAAATCCTTTATAAAGACTGTATCCTTATGTTAAGGATAAATCAATGACTTAATTTTTTCTGAAAAATATAAACATAGTAAATATGATTGGATATTTAGTGTAAATAAATTAGTGTACATTCACCCATATTCTTGTAAAATCAAATCCAATGAATTGGATGTTTAACTCAATTAATGGAGATTGAGTTAAAATTATTCTTATCAAGTTCATATCGATGACTTGAGAATTTATCAATGGAGTGATTATATGTATCAAAAGTATATCAACACAAAGTGGAGTGGAAATTTCTATATTATTAAATAAATAGTGATTTCACGCATAGTCTTGGAGAAATGTAATCAATGAAGTTTGCGTGAAACTGAAAGAGTAGAAATTGAAATATGAAATTCCCTTACTGATTTGGTATCATACGAAACATACACCCCGTGAAATAAGGATCAGAAAATTATGATTAAATACCCATAAATTAATTTATATTATGAAAACCATACAATCATGGGCAATACATACACCACACAATGTTAATAGTAGAAAATATAGCACGAATCTCATGGGAATTAAAGTGAGGTGAAAACCCCTTACATCTTTGAAATCAATCGAGTCGTATGATAAAATGTTAATAACCCAAAAATTAATTATAGAATTCCATGAATATAAATAGAATCATGATAATATATATCAAATGGTGGTACACAATACACCACAATCAAAAAATATGTGGCGAACAATGGAAATCTCACAGAATTTAAAGTGTGATAAGAAACACATTACTTTGTACATTTTGTTGGTAGTTGGTAAGATAACCACCTGTATAATGGTGAAATAATAGTTTTTAAATTATAAAAGAATCATATACATTAATATGATATCGCATATGATCTTTTAAAATTGCTTTGTTAATAATATTTTAGTATTATCGTCGTTTCGGGTGTTAACAAATTTGTTTTCCTTTATTTGATTTGTTTCATAAATCGTGTTTATTATGAATAGTATTTAGATTATTAATATTCAGAATGATATTAGGTCTTTAAAAATTATTTTTAATCATCTAATGAAAATTATTTTTGAATGGATTACGATGGGGAATGAATCTCATCGCGCTCGTGGAGACGATAATCCGTACCTACGCACGACTGGAAATATCATTATTTTGTTATTAAAATAATATATAATTGTATGGTATATCACATATAAAGAATAATTATCATGTTATTTTTTATTATTAAATCAATTAATCAATATTATTATACCCATCCAAATAATAATTTATTGACTAACAATTACACCACGACGTGGAGACGGTAAGTCATATGTACGCATGTATGTTGTCATGTCATTAAATGGATGGATAGAAAAATAAATATGGTATTACCATATTTATAAAAACATCACATTATATTGATGATAATAGAGTTACTATTTTATAATGTAAATAAGAATGAAATAGGAGGTGGAAGAAGAAAGTGACATGAAATAGGTGATGAAATATTTACTTATTCTTCAAGTTCTTCCTTTTGATTTAATCAAAAGGGATCCATAGGATGGATTTATGACAAAAATAAGGACTCTGGGATGAATAGAGGAATCTTGAGAGGGTATTGGGGTAGAGGTTGGCCGAGGAAAATGGATTTTAAGGTGTGAATTTGAGGGATGGGGGAGTGTTCTTTTATAAGAGGGGTGAGGGGAACCTTAAGAAAAGCTAGTAATATTATTTTATAATAAATTAATTTTCTGTTCCTAATGGTTCCAAAGTAGATTAATTAAAATATAAGGTGGGTATGGGTCGAAAACCACTCATCAAAAAGGTTTTACATTGGTATTGGTCACTATACTAACCATAACTTTTAGATTTAACTCTTAGTTGAATAGTTTGAAAATTACCATGACTCATTTTATTTTTATATAATATGGTTAATAAACTTAATATTTACTACCAAGTGAACCTCAAGTGGCTCATTAATGATACAATTATCATTATATAATCCTTTTGGACTAAATTTGGATTTTTAGGAATAGAATATCAAATAATAATCTAATATTTGTTTTAAAAACTCTTTTATGTCAATTTTGACACTATTTGGTATTATATTTTTTTCAAAATTAATAACAGCATTATTACTTTGAAAAAAATTCATCTATCAAACTATTATCTGTCATATGAACTTATAAAATTAGTGGAAGACATAAAAAATTTCATATTTCATTTATTTGGATATTTATAATATTAATAATTTTAATATTTCATTTATTAGGTAATTACTGCACCATAATTGTGTCATTAATAAAATAAATTATTTAAAATCTAAAAAATATAAATAAAATAAAATTATGTAATAAATTTTTTTATATTTTTAATGAATATTTATAGTCAAATTTATCTCATGTGTAACCTTATATTAAAAATGTTTTAGTTATTAAACATTGATTTTAAATCTTTCAACTCTTATTTGAATTGAACAATAATAAGTGTCCTAATCTAATACAAGTGAAACAAAGAGGTTCATATTTTATTCAAATGGTTCTTTTGTGTCTAATTATACTTAACAAATAGAATTATGACATGTTTTAGGGTAACAATAATATCATTTTTACATTTAATTACCCCATTTACTTTTAACCGCAGTAAATAAAAGTTAAGAGTTACTATTCACTAAATAAAATTTATCTTATTGAACAAAAGTTTACTCCATAATATTAACCATGTCTCTTGGATATTCTAAATTAAACTCACATAAGTAGTAAAATTATGTTTTATGTAAATTTTAAAATACTCTTAGGTGGTGTGTAAAAGAAAGTGAAACGTTCAATAAAATTATATATGTATAATATTATTACAAAATGACTCCAAATAATTACATTGAACATATATAGGTATTATGTACCTATTTTAAAATAAAATAAAATTTAAAAAAATAATTAATTTTTTATATAAAAATTTGGTTTAGATTATAACTCAGTGTTTTTCACTATTCATCAAAAATTGAATGTTTTCAGAAAAATATAAAAAATTTACCATGAGATAATTTCAATATTCCGAATACAAAAATGATGTCCATTTGGAATGATAAAATTTATAAAATTTCAAAAAGTGGGTATTACTATTCATAACAGCTAGTTTGATTGGTCGCAGTGTGTTAGAATCTTCAAGTTGCGTACAATGCAAGCTATTAAATTATTCAAAGTGAAACGTACCGTGGATGTTTGGGGTGTTACATTCTTCCCCCTATTTAGAAATTGCATCCTAAAATCTTTTAAAATTGTGCATGGGAACATAATTGAAAGTTCCGCATTGTAAAAAGAGTCAATAAAACTACCACTTTAAAATAATGAAAGTGAAGTACAAAGGTCACCCGAGATAACCCACACAAGGATTCGATGTAGGAAAAAATAGATATGGAAGATAAACTATGTGTCACATTTTTCTGGAGAGCGATAGATAACATGACCCCGAGAAAGTAAACAACACAAAAAACACAATCTTGTGATGGGTAAAATGGTTATTAGTTTCCCAGGAGGAAAAGTAAACGGACAATTTTTTTTGTTTTATGTAACATTTCATAAGGATGAGGAATTTATTTATGATATTGACTAAGAACATAAAGAGATATACTTACTTTATAAGTAGAGTACCATTATTTAATAAATTTCTACCACTAACTCAATTTTTTTCAAACAATGAGTATTCAAGATGACTTGGTCATACCAAAAGAGCTAGAATCAAATTATAGATAATCTCATGATCCAAAAATGATAAAATATATATTTAACTTGTCTTTAGATATTAATCAAAACCAAAACTCTTAGTACAAGATCAGATAATTCACCAAAAGGATATTCTTTTAGAGAAATTAACATTAATCTTAATTTCTAAAATGTATCCAACAATAACCCAAAGTTAAAAAATTACCATTAAATAAACAATTGTCCTTAAAATATTCAATATAATCCAAACTAATATTGAAACCCAAAACTTTGAATAATTTCATTATGTAGTCTTCTACGTTAAATTGTATCTCCAAATGACATCGACTACTCTTAAAGTCACATAATTAAAAGTAATTAACCTAATCACATATTCTCTATTATATTATAATAATTTCCTTAAATAACACAAATCACTATAAATCTAATATAAAAACATTGGTAAAAATCAACCATTACTCCTCAAATTAAATCCCATATTATTCTATTTTCCTTAACCATATAGTGTTTCCAACAATAGGAACGTCTTCCAAATTTACATTTTTCACATAATCACCAAATCATTTTACTATACTAAGGGTATTAATTTAATAAGAGATAAGTTACCAAATCAACTTATTATTGATCAATAAAATCATTTAACTAAAAGTAATTACTCACACTAACATAGGATTTCATGTAGTCCTGTGGTGGGCAATAAATCTAAATCACACTCTGGTTGTGGGTTCAATTCCCACAACTTTGACTCGCATGACGGGTTTTCACACGGTCTGCATGTTGTCCTTTTTCAAAAACTATATTTTATAACCATACATAAATAAGAAAAGTTTCTCAAAATAACCATAACATAATTTAGCGACAAATTTTATCTCATACCATGCATTTTTATCCTAAAATATAATAACATGTAATGGCCTCAATCCCAATGATCATATGAAACAAAAATGGTTATTTATAACTATATTCACAAGAGAAAAGATAATTCTTCCTAGAATATAATTTTCACATGGAAAACTGCAGGGTTACAAATACAAGAGACAATTATTCCAAAGTAATCCCATCATTTTGGAGCACCAATAATTTTAAATATTTCTCTAACCATTTATTTCCATATCGCTTGTTCTTTGACCAATAAAATATCCTATAGAATAGGGAATTCACTCATGTAATGTATAGGTCCTCCACATTTAAGACAAATGACTATAAATTGATTCTTGGGGCCATTTTTATTTTTTTCCATAATACTCTTTATTTTTTCTCATTAATTCTATACACAATGTCCTTCTTTCTAACACGAAATGAATTTCTTTGTTCCATTGAGACACTTTCCTAGGTTTCTCTATCCACATTTCCTAAATGATATAAATTTAGGGTTCTTTTCTCCATGTTCTCCACTGCTGGAGCTCTTGTCATTCATCACCATTCTCTTCTTTGTTGAGTCTAGGAGTTGGTTAATATATATGTTGATGATCATATTTTTGGAAACCTGATTTGGCATGAACACGATATCTTTTACACCTATCAAAAATCCATTTTTTTATCATTTCCACCATCGTTTCCACCTTGTATGTCATTATCGATGTTACTATGACTTCCTTGGAATCCATCCATTGACTAAATCCAGAAATCATTGTGCAAGTAACAGAAGTCATAAAATCATTTAGAGAATATCATGACACCATATTTTTAATTTGATAAACCTTAAGATTAACCAAGGTAATTTATCCTCATCTTATATTAAAATCCTCCAAATCGGTTTGTAATTAAAATTTAAATAATCCAAAGAATATCCCTCGGGAGTGTCGTAAACAAGAGTTTAGAAAGGCCTGTTGTCGTGCACCAGTTCGCATTCAAGTCTATCTCAATGCGGTGTTTTCAGGTTATACCTCAAGTTAAATATGTTCCAGAGCCGCCTCTACCTGCTCGTATCCAGATAGGGATGTATTTTTTAGAAAAATCACAAAATCTCAACAATACCAAAATTTTAGGAAGTTCTTTTATACTAATCCTCAAGGTCAAACTTTGTGCTATATGCTCTGATTAGATTTTATCTAAATCTAGTTTCCATGGTTTTTACTAATCTTTCTCTGATACCAACTGTAACTCCCCGGCCCAAGAATCCTAGAGTCGGTGCAGTATTGCATATCATTGCCATGATAAAAAATGATCAAGTCTCGAAAGACCGATTAGTTTAGTAGCCTTAAAAGTACAAGATACATTCCTAAAGGTTACATTACATCATAAAATGGAAAACTAGAACAATATTATTTCAATAAACAACACTGAGATCCCATAATATATCTCTACTAGTCGGTAATAATATACATCTTGGCATGCTGTGAAAAATAAAACATATAAAGGGGTGAGTATAGGTGCTTAGTAAGGATAAAAATATAGCAGAAAATTTTCTAAATAAGTATTAACATTTAAGGAAATCTATTGAACTAAAACAAACACCTTTTCAATATAAACTTCATCATAATATGAAAAATATAAATCAAAATAATTCCATTTACTCACTCGCATGGATATTCTACTAGACGAATAATCACATGCAATATCAATATTCACTTTCATAATGTTGGAATGAATAATTCTAGACTTCCATAACCTCATAGTCAAGGCCTTCTTCCAAGACAACACATAAGATTTTGTCAAGACCATGGGCCAAGACACTCGAGTATATTACGCCAACCATACAATCATGAGAAATGCGTACACCACACAAAAGATAATAGTGGAAAATATAAAAATAATCATGATAATATATATCAAATAGCAGTACATAATACACCACATTCAATAAATAAGTGTCGAATAATGGAAATCTCACAGAATTAAATGTGGGATAAGAAACCCCTTACTTTGTACAATTCCATGGTCGATGGATGGTTAAACACATATATAATTGGGATATAATTGTTATAAAATTATAAAAGATGCATATACATTAATATGATATCATATATGATCTTTTAATATTTATTTTTTAATAATATTTTAATATTATCGTCTTTTCTGGTGTTAACTGATTCGTTTTCATTTATATGATTTGTTTCGTATGTAGTGTTTGTTATAAATAGAATGTATCATCTTAATATTCAGAATGATTTTAGGTCTTTCAAAATTATTTTTAATCATCTAATGAAAATTAGTCTAGAATGGATTATGATGGGGAATGAATCTCATCGCGTTCGTGGAGACGGTAATCCGTACATACGCACGAGTGGCAATATCATTATTTTTTATATTAAGATAATATATAATTTGATGGTATATCATATATAAAGAATATTTATCATTTTATATTTATTATTTACATCAATTAAACATCATTATTATAGCCATGAAAATAATAATGTATTGAATAACAATTACACCACGGTGTGGAGACGGTAATCCGTACTTACGCACGTAAGGTGATATGTATTTCAAATGATGGATTGAATAATGAATATGGTTGTACCATATTTATAATTACATCACAGTATATAGAAGATACTAGAGTTATTATTTTATAATGTAATCAACAAAGAAATAAGAAGAAGAAGAAGAAAAGAACATGAAAGAGGTGATGAAATATTTACCACTTTTTCAGGTTCATCCTTTTGATTTGATCAAAAGGGCTCCATAGGTGGGATTAATGACTAAAGAAAGTACTCTAGGATGAAGGTAGAATGTTGAGAGGGTATTGGGGTAGTAGTTGGCCGAGAAAAAATTCTTTGATTGTGTGAATTTAACAGAAGAGGGGGTGACCTTTTATAAGTGCTATGAGGGGCACCTTAGGAAAAGCTAGAAATATTTTTTTATAATAAAATAATTTTCAGTTCCTAGTTTCTACAATGTAGATTATATAATTTATAAGGTGGGAATGGGTAAAAACCCACTCAAAAAATAAGTTTTAGATAGGTTTGGGTCACTATATTAAACTTATCATTTAGATTTAACTCTTAGTTAAATAGTTTGACATTTACCATGTCTCATTGTATTTTTATATTATATGGTTAATAAACATGCTATATACTTTCAATAGAACCCCAAGTGGTTCATTAATAATAAAAATATAATTATATAAGTCTTCTGGCTGAACATTAGATTTTTAGGAATAGAATATCTATAAGGCCCTAGCCTTAAACCTTACTTAATATTGAATTAAATGAATAATTCACATTGAGGATCTTTTCAAGTTTAGAGTTTTAGAGAATTAGAACATAACTATTACATCTTAAAAGATTACAAAGTAGACACTTCTACTAAGTCTCCATAAAATAAAAACTCTTAAAAGGAAAGATGTCTAGATTCCAAGTTTTAGATAGCATGAAATTCCCTTGATCCCATCCTTGACCTTATTCCACTTTATGTCCTGTGAAAAACATTTCGAAAAACTTGGGGTGAGCATAAAAAGCTCAGTAAGGGATACAAAAAGAATGAAAACTGTTAGTTTTTCAAACATCAAGTAAACCATGTATACTATATCAAACTAATACCTTCACCTTCATGAAGTAGTAAAAAAAATCTTCACTGAATAAAGTATCATTACTTAGCTTTTTGTAACCAAAGGAATTACCATAAAACCCATATAAAGAACACATAGAATATATAAAGGTAACTTGGGACATAAACATACTTAAGTGGAATAACCATACGGTTGACTTCCACACATATCACTTAATGGAATAGCCATACGGCCAATTTCCATACATACTTAATGGAATAGCCATACGGCCGACTTCCATACCCAATGCATTGGAGGTTATAACGTAACCACCGGTCCTAGTATTCACGGCACCACCCGTCATATGGTTTATAACGTAACCACCCGTTAAAATGTCCAAGTACCAATATAAAATCATAAAACATAAAACCAATATAAAGGAATGATAAAATTTCCACATTTCAATCACAATATATCATAAATATATTGACATAATAGAATCCTTTATCAAAACCATTTTCAATACCAAAATACATAAAATAGTATATGGTATTTTATTTTATTTTAAAAAACATTACGGCTTGTTGAGGAAGCCAAAGACCAAATAATACTCGCAGCGGCGGAAAAGGTCGTTGTCACCGCGTGCGTTAAAAAAACATTCCTTTTTGTCGTTTAGTAAAACGCTTCGTAGAAAAAGATTCCTTTTGTATAAAAGTAAAAGTCAAAGGAGTTTATACACCGTATAAAAGAAAGTTGTGTATAAAACGAAATATGCCTCAATGAAAGGAGATTGAGACGAAGTCCCTTACCTCGGGTCCGACTTGACTCGATCGTTCTTTAACGTCCTGAATAATAAACTTGAGTTAATTTATAATTGATTAAGAACCTTTTTAAAGTTTATTATTCCTTTTATATCACTTACTGCCATGTTATAAACATTATGTAACCATTTAAGTTAATAATGTTTGTTTTGTCAATATTTGGTTCTTAAGTCGAAAGTGGACTTCTTACAATTACATGTTGTTCGTGTGGTCAAAAGTTCTTTATATCCAGAATGAAATTCCTGATTTGGATATCATATATATCATATATATCCAGCATATACATGTATTTATAATATTACATAATCATTTAGAGGTAAGAAATGAAATGCACCGTTCATGGAGACGGTAAGCCATACGTACGCATGGAAGCTACTTTCATTTCTTTGTCATATTAGTGGAATTAAAACTAAATTAGAGGTATGGATATTTTAATTCAAGAATTATATTCATCATTTAGATATATCATTAATTATATATATACATTATATACATGTAATTTTAATAGTACATTACATTTGGGGATAAGAAATGAAATGCACCGTTCATGGAGACGGTAAGCCGTACGTACGCATGAACGCTACTTTCATTTCTATCTCATACTTTAATGGAAAGAAATAATAATTATATAGAGGTATATTATAATTACAGTATAACATCATATATAATAACTTTAAATCCATCCTTTACATGTCCCACATATGGCATTAACGAATCACATCACTTTTAGGGGGCGGTAGTCCGCACTTCCTTAAATGAAGATATCGTGTTTACCCATAATGGAAACCATAAAGGTATGCCAAAAATGAAAAATACATAAGCTTAAAGAAAACATAAACATATTATATATCATATATAAAAATAGTGACATCATAATGGCCACCCTTGAAGGTGTTAAATGAGTATTGAACAATCATCGTTTCGGGAGGCAGAATTTCGCCATCCACGGAAACCGTATGTTCTATAACCATTTGATGTAGTTGTGTGAGAGTGTAGCTCAAATAAATATTATAACAACATCCTAGTATATTGAAGATACTTTTGTTGTTACAAAAGAAGTAAATAAAAAGATCTTAGAGGGTTGGAGAAGCAAAATAAAACAAATGAACAAGAGAGAATGAATTACCTTTAAAAGTGTAACTCCCTTTTGATTTGAGCCTAAAGGCTTCCTTTGAAAGGATTCTGCCCAAAGGGAATCCTCTAGGATGAGTATAGGGATGTGGAGAGTGTAATTGGGCAGAGGTTGGCCGAGCCAAAGGCTTGAGAAGTGTGTGAAATGAGGTAGAGGTGGGGGCCTTTTATAAGAGGAGAGGAGGGGCACTTTTGGAAAGTAAAGAAATATTACTTTATTTGAAAATGTGTTTCGGTTTCAAAAGGTCCCACATTGATATAATTCGTGGATAAGGTGATAAGGGTTCGAAATCCACTCATCCAATTGGTTTTGGCCATGTGTAGGTTTTAGATTTTTCATTATCTTTCCATTTTATTTAAATCGTCAAATAATGATGTCATCACTGCATCATTATTATGTCATAAATAATTTAATTTATTTAATGTCTAAAAATAAAAAAAAATACTATGATGTAGGAAATCTTTTTAGCTTTCCAATGACTATTTATAATCAAAAGTTTTACTTGTATAACCCCACTAAAAAATTATTTTAGTAAAACAATTTATGTTAGTGTCATTTTCACTTTAACATTAAATAAAAATATATTAATGTCATTTTCCAACTAAAGTGGCTCCATGGGGTCCCCAAGTTGGCCCATGGCTTGTCTTGGTCGGCCATGAATCACCCAATAGGTGTAGGACAAGTTTCATGGTGTTTTCACATTCTTATAATACCATTTTTACCTTAAACTACACTAATTACCTCTAATCGCGATTAATGAAAAAAAGTTACTATTCACCAAAAAATTATTTTAATCTCATTGAACCACATTTTACTTCTTAATGACAACCATGTATGTTGGATTTTCAAAATTCAATACACATTAGTGGTAAACTTTCATTTAACTGAGAAATCAGTTTTCTTGATTACCACTTAGTGGTTTCACTATTCATCAAAAAATTGAAGTTTTTCAGAAAATTACCAAAAATTCACCCTAAGCTATATTTGATATTCCGAATTCAAAAATGAGGTCCATTTTACAAAATTCAAAACATATAAGTCAAATTAATTAATTTAATAATTAATTCCCGTTGTCATGACAAATAGCGTGTTTTTGTGAAACAATAAGTATCAAAAGATTGACACCAGTTTAAGTCCAATTTTAAAGTGAAATTGATTCCAATGACCACCATTGGATTAACTGGTAAAAAATTTTTCTAATTTCACTTTAAAACCAATTAAAATAATAATCTAATCCTATAAATAAATTATATTAAAAAGAGGTTTTGAATTAAAATACAACATTTTACACTATTCATAAAAAAATGAACTTTATCAGAAAGGTACCAAAAATTTACACAAAGTAAATTTTGATGTCCCGATTCTTAAGAAGAGTTATATTTGGTCCAAAATAAAGTATAAGAGTGATCAAAACTATATTTAATGACGGTTCACCATTAAAATGTGATAAGTGAACCTTTAATGAAAAAATTGAGTATATATGCCCTAAAATTGAACTCTTTCCGTATTTTAAGCCTTTATCTTTTATTGGGTAAATGTATAAACATTTAAAAACATATCTAATCATATTTTAGTTATTTATATCCATTCCCGCCAGTACAACAGCTACTTGTTAACTAACATTTAAAATAATATTATTTTATTACTAGTGTGCTACGTAAGTTTCAAAGAAACTCATCGTTGCGTATCGAGTACGCTATCGAACATAGCAACCCCTTTAAAATAAAATTAATATTTAATTCGTAAATATTAATAAATATGAAAATTCTTTATTCTTTATTTACCTAGGATGTTACATCCTTCCCCCCTTTTGGGAATTGTGTCCTCGTAATTTTAATCACTTATCAAAATAAGTGGGGGTATTTATCCCTCATAGCATTTTCAGATTCCCACGTTGCCTCTTCAATCACATGGTTTTTCCACAAAACCTTTACCTGATGAATCACCTTATTCTGTAACACTTGCTCCCTGTGGTCAAGAATCTGGACCGGTTGTTCCTCATAAGATAGGTTCTCTTCCAGCTAAACTACCTCAGGACTCAAAACATGAGATGGATCTGGCATATACTTTCTCAACATCGAAACGTGAAAAACATTGTGTACCTGAGATAAACTCAGAGGTAAAGCCACCCGGTATGCAACTGATCCAACTCTCTCAAGAATTTCATATGGTCCAATAAACCTTGGACTCAGCTTTCCTTTCTTACCAAATCTCATCACACTTTTACAAGGAGAAACCTTGAGAAAAACATGATCACCTACCTTGAAAGATAGATCCTTCCTTCGGTTATCCGCATAACTCTTCTGCCTGCTCTGAGCTGTTCTCATGTGCTTCTGAATCAACTGAACTTTTTCTGCCATCTCTTCTACCAATTCTGGTCCCATCAACTTCCTTTTGCCCACTTCATCCCAGAAAGCTGGAGTTCGACACCTCTTCCCATATAATGCCTGAAATGGTGCCATCTGTATACTGGAATGAAAACTGTTATTATAAGAAAACTCAACCAAAGAAAGATGTTGGTCCCAACTTCCCTGATAATCCATAGAACAAGCTCGTAGCATATCCTCTAATGTCTGAATTGTTTGTTCTGACTGCCCATCTGATTGAGGATGAAAAGCTGTACTAAAATTTAATTCAGTACCCAACGACTTCTGAAAGCCTTTCCAAAAGTTATAAGTAAACCCGGGATCACGATCCGATACAATGGAGAGAGGAACTCCATGTAACCTGACTATCTCTTTAAGATACAAACGGGAAAGTTGATCAAGACAGAAAGTATCTCGTATAGAAAGGAAATGAGCAGATTTGGTCAAGCGATCAACAATAACCCAGATTGCATTATTACCTTGAGATGTCCTCGGTAATCCCACAACAAAGTCCATGGATATGTTTTCCCATTTCCACTCTGGCACTGGTAAAGGCTGAAGCATCCCTTTCGGTAACTGCTGCTCTGCTTTAACCTGTTGACATGTCAAACACTTCACAGTAAAATCAGCAATGTCTCTTTTCATTCCATCCCACCAGTAATACTCCCGCAGACCTATGTACATCTTAGTACTGCCAGGATGAAAAAACAACTCATTCTTCAACTGTGAATCACAAGGCACACATAACCTCTTCACAAACCTCAAAACACAAACACAAACTTATCCAAGAACTCATGGAAAATTTTATTCATAAGGTCCATGAATACATCAGGTGCATTGGTTAACCCAAAAGGCATAACTACAAATTCATAATGGTCATATCTAGTACGGAACGCAGTCTTTGGAACGTCTGCTTATTTTACTTTCAACTGATGGTACCCCGACCTCAAGTCAATCTTCGAAAAATAATGAGCTCCCTGGAGCTGATACCACTTCATTCGATGGCCCAACATCTGCTGAAGTTGTTGCAAAGGATTTTACCACCCCTTTCTGCTTGTAGTCTAACTACTTTCCCCCAGTTGAGTTCTTCGTTGGACACTCGTTTGCATAATGACCCATTTCATTACACTTAAAACATCTTACCGTTGGCTTTTCATTTCCTGCTTGATCATCTTCCTTACAGTTATGAGCAATATGACCAGACTTACCACACCGAAAGCACTTACCAGACTTGGATAAACATTCTCCAGGATGCATTTTACCACACTTCTCACAGGATGGATATTTGGTTTTCTTACCTCCTTGCTTCTTTGATGAATTCTTCCCCTTTTCCTGCCAACTAGACCTCTTATTCTGTTGTTTGTCATAGAACACCTGATCATCGGAAAACTCCATTTCTACCTTCTCCGCACATCGAACAAGTTTTTCATTACTTTTTAATTCACGAGAAGCTAAATCCCTTCGATACTTTGGCTTTAACCCTGAGTAAAAACGGTTTATTTTACTATCAAGATCTCGTATGAAGTTTGGAGCATACCTTGCCAATCGAGTGAACTTTTCTTCATAAGTAGCCACTGAATCATCCTCCTGCCTCAATTCTAGGAACTATTTTTCCATCCTAAGACGAACCACCTTAGGAAAATATTTCTCAAGAAACATACCTTTGAATTCGTCCCAGTGAAGATCCTCAATCTCATCACTATCCCTTATATTTTTCACCATCGACCACCACTGATCAGCTTCACCTTCAAAACGGTAAATAGCAAGACTAACCTTTTGATGTTCTGAACACCCCATGACATCAAAAATCTTCTCCAGTTCTTTAATCCACCCTTCAGCTTGCACAGGGTCAGATGATCCTCTGAATGATGGGGGATGTTGCCTCATGAAATGTTCCACCACTGACATGTTCCTCTGCGGTTGATCTGGCTGATCTCGTGCATGGATACCACCACCATTTATAGCCTGAGTCAACTGTGCCATCACTGCAACAAACTGTTCAGTTCCGATTCCGACCATCTCAGGTTGCTGATTTTGAAGGTTATCTTCCTCCTGATGTCGTCCCAACATAGCTGCTTTGTTTCCTCTGCAGAAAACCATTCTGAACACAGAAATATCTTAGGCGAAGCAACATGGTAATCCGTAAATGCTATATCATTTCAATCATATTATAATTTAACACTTTTCTAACTCCTAAAGTTGTCTAAACCGTCCTCTGATACCAACTATAAGGCCCCAGCCTTAAACCTTACTTAATATTGAATTAAATGAATAATTCACATTGAGGATATTTTCAGGTTTAGAGTTTTAGAGAATTAGAACATAACTATTACATCTTAAGAGATTACAAAGTAGACACTTCTACTAAGTCTCCATAAAATAAAAACTCTTAAAAGGAAAGATGTCTAGATTCCAAGTTTTAGATAGCATGAAATTCCCTTGATCCCATCCTTGACCTTATTCCACTTTATGTCCTGTGAAAAAACATTTCGAAAAACTTGGGGTGAGCATAAAAAGCTCAGTATGGGATACAAAAAGAATGAAAACTGTTAGTTTTTCAAACATCAAGTAAACCATGTATACTATATCAAAGTAATACCTTCACCTTCATGAAGTAGTAAAAAAAATCTTCACTGAATAAAGTATCATTACTTACCTTTTTGTAACCAAAGGAATTACCATAAAACCCATATAAAGAACACATAGAATATATAAAGGTAACTTGGGACATAAACATACTTAAGTGGAATAACCATACTGTTGACTTCCACACATATCACTTAATGGAATAGTCATACGGCCAATTTCCATACATACTTAATGGAATAGCCATACGGCCGACTTCCATACCCAATGCATTGGAGGTTATAACGTAACCACCCGTCCTGGTATTCACGGCACCACCCGTCATATGGTTTATAACGTAACCACCCATTAAAATGTCCAAGTACCAATATAAAATCATAAAACATAAAACCAATATAAAGGAATGATAACATTTCCACATTTCAATCACAATATATCATAAATATATTGACATAATAGAATCCTTTATCAAAACCATTTTCCATGCCAAAATACATAAAAGAGTATATGGTATTTTATTTTATTTTAAAAAACATTACGGCTTGTTGAGGAATCCAAAGACCAAATAATACTCGCGGTGGAGGAAAAGGTCGTTGTCACCGCGTGCGTTAAAAAAACATTCCTTTCGGTCGTTTAGTAAAACGCTTCGTAGAAAAAGATTCCTTTTGTATAAAAGTAAAATTCAAAGGATTTTATACCCCGTATAAAATAAAGTTGTGTATAAAACGAAATATGCCTCAATGAAAGGAGATTGAGACGAAGTCCCTTACCTCGGGTCCGACTTGACTCGATCGTTCTTTAACGTCCTGAATAATAAACTTGAGTTAATTTATAATTGATTAAGAACCTTTTTAAAGTTTATTATTCCTTTTATATCACTTACTGCCATGTTATAAACATTATGTAACCATTTAAGTTAATAATGTTTGTTTTGTCAATATTTGGTTCTTAAGTCGAAAGTGGACTTCTTACAATTACATGTTGTTCGTGTGGTCAAAAGTTCTTTATATCCAGAATGAAATTCCTGATTTTGATATCATATATATCATATATATCCAGCATATACATGTATTTATAATATTACATAATCATTTAGAGGTAAGAAATGAAATGCACCGTTCATGGAGACGGTAAGCCGTACGTACGCATGGACGCTACTTTCATTTCTTTGTCATATTAGTGGAATTAAAACTAAATGAGAGGTATGTATATTTTAATTCAAGAATTATATTCATCATTTAGATATATCATTAATTATATATATACATTATATACATGTAATTTTAATAGTACATTACATTTGGGGATAAGAAATGAAATGCACCGTTCATGGAGACGGTAAGCCGTACGTACGCATGAACGCTACATTCATTTCTATCTCATACTTTAATTGAAAGAAATAATAATGATATAGAGGTATATTATAATTCCAGTATAACATCATATATAATAACTTTAAATCCATCCTTTACATGTCCCACATATGGCATTAACGAATCACATCACTTTTAGGGGGCGGTAGTCCGCACTTCCTTAAATGAAGATATCGTGTTTACCCATAATGGAAACCATAAAGGTATGCCAAAAATGAAAAATACATAAGCTTAAAGAAAACATAAACATATTATATATCATATATAAAAATAGTGACATCATAATGGCCACCCTTGAAGGTGTTAAATGAGTATTGAACAATCATCGTTTCGGGAGGCAGAATTTCGCCATCCACGGAAACCGTATGTTCTTTAACCATTTGATGTAGTTGTGTGAGAGTGTAGCTCAAATAAATATTATAACAACATACTAGTATATTGAAGATACTGGTGTTGTTACGAAAGAAGTAAATAAAAAGAGTTTATAGGGTTGGAGAAGAAAAATAAAACAAATGAACAAGAGAGAATGAATTACCTTTAAAAGTGTAACTCCCTTTTGATTTGAGCCTAAAGGCTTCCTTTGAAAGGATTCTTCCCAAAGGGAATCCTCTAGGATGAGGAGAGGGATGTGGAGAGAGTAATTGGGAAGGTTTTGGCCGAGCCAAAGGCTTGAGAAGTGTGTGAAATGAGGTAGAGGTGGGGGCCTTTTATAAGAGGAGAGGAGGGGCACTTTTGGAAAGTAAAGAAATATTACTTTATTTGAAAATGTTTTTCGGTTTCAAAAGGTCCCACATTGATATAATTCGTGGATAAGGTGATAAGGGTTCGAAATACACTCATCCAATTGGTTTTGGCCATGTGTAGGTTTTAGATTTTTCATTATCTTTCCATTTTATTTAAATCGTCAAATAATGATGTCATCACTGCATCATTATTATGTCATAAATAATTTAATTTATTTAATGTCTAAAAATCATAAGAAAAATAATATTATGTAGGAAATCTTTTTAGCTTTCCAATGAATATTTATAATCAAAAGTTGGACTTGTATAACCCCACTAAAAAAGTATTTTAGTAAAACAATTTATGTTAGTGTCATTTTCACTTTAACATTAAATAAAAATATATTAATGTCATTTTCCAACTAAAGTGGCTCCATGGGGTCCCCAAGTTGGACCATGGCTTGTCTTGGTCGGCCATGACTCACCCAATAGGTGTATGACAAGTTTCATGGTGTTTTCACATTCTTATAATAACATTTTTACCTTAAACTACACTAATTACCTCTAATCACGATTAATGAAAAAAAGTTACTATTCACCAAAAAATTATTTTAATCTCATTGAACCACATTTTACTTCTTAATGACAACCATGTATGTCGTATTTTCAAAATTCAATACACATTAGTGGTAAACTTTCATTTAACTAAGAAATCAGTTTGCTTGATTACCACTTAGTGGTTTCACTATTCATCAAAAAATTGAAGTTTTTCCGAAAATTACCAAAAATTCACCCTAAGCTATATTTGATATTCCGAATTCGAAAATGAAGTCCATTTTACAAAATTCAAAACATATAAGTCAAATTAATTAATTTAATAATTAATTCCCGCTGTCATGATAAATAGCGTGTTTTTATGAAACAATAAGTATCAAAAGATTGACACCAGTTTAAGTTCAATTTCAAAGTGAAATTGATTCCAATGACCACCATTGGATTAACTGGTAAATTTTTTTTCTAATTTCACTTTAAAACCAATTAAAATAATAATCTAATCCTATAAATAAATTATATTAAAAAGAGGTTTTGAATTAAAATACAACATTTTACACTATTCATAAAAAAATGAACTTTATCAGAAAGGTACCAAAAATTTACACAAATTAAATTTTGATGTCCCGATTCTTAAGAAGAGTTATATTTGGTCCAAAATAAAGTATAAGAGTGATCAAAACTATATTTAATGACGGTTCACCATTAAAATGTGATAAGTGAACCTTTAATGAAAAAATTGAGCATATATGCCCTAAAATTGAACTCTTTCCGTATTTTAAGCCTTTATCTTTTATTGGGTAAATGTATAAACATTTAAAAACATATCTAATCATATTTTAGTTATTTATATCTATTCTCGCCAGTACAACAGCTACTTGTTAACTAACATTTAAAATAATATTATTTTATTACTAGTGTGCTACGTAAGTTTCAAAGAAACTCATCGTTGCGTATCGGGTACGCTATCGAACATAGAAACCCCTTTAAAATAAAATTAATGTTTAATTCGTAAATATTAATAAATATGAAAATTCTTTATTCTTTATTTACCTGGGATGTTACAATATCAATTAATAATATAATTTTTTTTAAAACTCTTTTATGTCAATTTTAACACTATATGGTATTTTTATTTCTAAATTTATAACAGAATTATTACTTCGAAAAAAATTCATCTAACCAACCCTAATATGTTATATTAACCTATAAAATTACTGGAATTAATAAAAAGTATCAAATTACATTTATTTGTATATTTATAATATCAATTATTTTTAATGTTTCATTAATTATGTAATTAATTCATCAACATTATGTCATAAATAAATTAAATTATTTAAAGTCTAAAAAATATAAATTAAATACCATTATGTAGGAAATACTTTTATATATCTAATTAATATTTGTACTCTAATTTATCTTCTTTTTATTCCAATATAAAAATGTTTTACTTGTTAACATTTATTTTAACTCTTTTAACACTTCGTTGAATTAAATAATAATACATGTCCAAATATAATCTAAGTGAACTAAAGAGGTTCGTATTTTATTCCAAAGGTTTTTTTGGTCTAATTATACTTATCCAATATAATTAAGAAATGTGTTAGGGTAATAAAAATTACATTTTTACCATTAATTACCCTATTTAATTTTAATCATGGTAAATAAAAGTTAAAATTTAATATTCATGAAAATTTATTTTTATCTTATTGAACCAAATTTTAATTATTGATATTAACTTTGTCTCTTGGATTTTTTACATTCAACTCACATAAGTGGAAAATTTATGTTTTATGTAAATATGTAAATGCTCCAAGGAGGTGGGTAAAAGATGGTGAAAAGTTCAATAAAATTTTATATATATAATATTATTACAAAATGACTCCAATGAATTACATTGAACATGTATAGGTATTATGTATAAATTTTGAATGAAAATAAATTTAAATAAAATAAATAATTATTTAAGTACAAATTCAGTTTTAAACTATAAATCAGTGTTTTTTACTATTCATAAAAAATTGAATGTTATCAGAACAAATACCAAAAATTCATCCTAAGCTAATTTCGATATTCCAAATCCAAAAATGACATCCATTTTAAAAGATAAAACTTATAAAATATCAAAAATTGTGTATTACCCTTCTTAACTTATAGTTTGATTGGTTGCGATGTGTTAAAATATCGAAGTTGCATACAATGAAATCTATTACATTATTCAAAGGGAAACTTACTGTGGAAGCATGGGGTGTTACATTTAACACATGATTTAGTGTTTTCTAAATTACCCAAATATAAATGTTTTTTTTCTTCATGGTTATTGGTGATTAAAAAATAAGTAAATTGAGGAAAATGGTCCATGAAGGAAAGTTTCAACCAGATCATATTCACATTTCTAAATGAAAAAAAATAGTTATTGTTAATCACATTAAAAAAATTATTTTTTCAGAAAATATTGTTAATATAATTTTTAGATCTATAAGAAATATTGTAATATAAGATGTGTTTAGCCATATAAAATTAATCCAAGATCTAATAGATTCGGTGATATGGAGTTTATGATAGTTTAATAATAAACGAATAAAATTATTCTTAGTTTCGATATAATTATTGACTTTATATTTTTTATTAACCCAATTTTTAACCAATTTACACAATAATTAGAGTATATAATATTTAAATAAATAGTGGATTAAATATAACTTATATCTTGAAAATTGGAAAATAATTATCATTGAAAACAAATTTTATAAATATTATCTTCTAAAATTTCATGTATGATTTTTTTATTAATTTTAAATTATTTAATAAAAAATTATTGAACATAAATTACTAGAAATATCATATAAAGATCTATTCACATAATTTAACTTTTTAAACAAAATTATATTAATTTAATTAAAAAATAAATTCATGAATAAAGTATATATGTTATATTTATATTATCAATTCTTAAGACACAAAAACTCATCTAGAAAAATGAAATATTTTTTTTAAATCATTTACATTATTTTTTTACTTCCAACAAAATCAATGTGTCAGTGTTGTGTAATAAATTATGGAACATATTTTATTAAAATAATAATATATAAATATCATAAAAATATTATGTATATATATAATAATAATTTATAACTATAAATATGTTTTTTATCACCATTATAAAATATTATAGATATTTACAGAAATAAAATAAAAATTTTTACATTAACATATACTTAAATATTAAAATGGTAAAAAAAATTAAATATAGATCAATTTTGACTTTGTTTTGAAATTATATGTAAATAGATAAAAAATAAAAATCCAATTGGTAAAAGGAAAGTTTTAGAATTATATTATTATCCCTGTAGTATTTCCTTGCACCAGTAATTAAACAATATAATCGTACAATGGTCATAACTATTTTTAATTATAAGTATTAATAATGATAAAAAACAAGATAGAAATATTTACCAAATTTATAAATATTAATTCTAAATATAGAATAAAATATTTTGGAATAAATTTCATATATTTTAAATATTAAGTTTTAATTGAAACTAAAAATCAAATGACATATTTTTAAAAAAATATCATATTTATGTTAAAAAATTTTGATAATCAAAATTTCCCAATAAAAAAATTCAAATTTATTTATTGTAAAAATTATGAAAATAGATATATTTTTTCATTTAAAAATATAATAATATAAATTTTATAGTTTTTAAATAAAATAAACAAAAATATTGTCATCAATAAAAATTATTTCATTAAAATATTAATTAAAAAATAATTTTTTTAGGAAAATAATATTTGTGATATAATTATGCCACTACAATTTCGAAACTGATATCATTTTTATTATAGAAAATTTATAAATGTTTTATAAATTAAATGTAATATTTTAACACCAAAATAAATAAATCCAATTTTGTATTGAAGTAAAATTTTTAACAAGGAAATTACATTAATAAAAATTGAGTATTTATTTCTTTTCCATTAATCCATATGTTTTTTTGTTTTGATATTTATATAAATTTCATAATGATGTTAATAATTTTCATACAAACCAATTTAACAACTAGGTTATAATGATCATATTTAAATAATAATATTTTATTTTCTTCATGTTCAATGTTATGTATCTTGTATGTTATAAAACATAATCTCTAATTTTCAATCATAGGGATTAATAGAGAATGTGAATAAATTCATGTTTGAGTGTTAATAAAATTATAATACAAGTCATTCATACAGACACATAGAGAGTTTATTGAAGTTATTTGTAATCATATTATAAAAAGTTTTAAATCTAAATTATTATTCAGTTCTCTTGCAATTATCAATCCTTAATAATTATTATAGGAATTAATGATGTATATTTTTTCATATAGTATATATCATAACAAACCCAAATAATTTCATCCAGTCATATGTTTTAATGAATAAGTATTCTTAAATAATGAGCACACAATAAAAAAATCTCCTACCAATATGGGAGAGTTATACCATATAACTGGATTGTTTTACACTCATCACATGATAAAAAATCATAGATAATTGTATATGGTTTTGAAAATAAAATTTTTTCAATGTATTATTTATGTTAAAAATAATTACATATTTAAACCATATAATAAATTTACTATATTTTAATAAGATGATATTTCCCACCCATATTGAGCATAAATATTGATATTTTATTATAAACATATTTTTTGATGACTTGAGATCATTGTGGGATTCATCAAACTCATAATTAATCTAATTTGGATTACATATACTCTTTAATTTGACATATCCAACTTATAAAGAAATAAATATAATATTTTTTCCATCATGGATGTTATTCTAATTCAATATACCATTATATATTTAATAAATTAATAATATCATTCAATTGAAGTCATCTATGCACAAATACTTAAAAATTTCAAAATTATGCTATCAATCATAAAAATCATCTTATTATTTAAATATAAAATGTTTTCCCTTATAAAATGTATAATATAATATGATTTTGTTTATAAAAATATCATGTTTATTCTTGTATCAAAATATTAATAACAATTCATTATATTAAAATATCAATTCTCAACAATACTTTACAATATAATTTTCATTATATGTTAAATTAGATTTATATTTAATGATCAAGTAAATGATCTCAACATAATCATCCAATTACAACGTTGAGGATGAAACAATTATATACAAAGCACATAGTTTCAAAAATTAAATTATTTATAGATTAAATTTTCATACACAGAGTAATATTTTACTTCACACCTCATTGAAATAATATTAAAATTTGATATCAAGGAATCTATTTGAAATGTTTTTTATATCACCGAATAATTTTTTATTATTCCATGGGTTTCACATTAAATGATTATTTCAAGAATCATATTATATTATAGTTAACATTCATATTTTTAATTATGTTTCCAAAACCAATTTTTTCTACTCAAATAACAATTCATCCTAATTTTTTTATAGAATATATATTCACTAGGTAAATCAAAAATATTTTTTTTACTTTATTAGAAAATAGTAATCATTGAAATATAAATTTGTTTTTTTATTTATACCTAAAAAGTTGTCATAAAAATTATTTTTAATAATTAATAAATATCCATCCTTCTAAAATCATGTGTTTATTGCCTTCAAATTATTTGTGGATGATGTGTGAAAAAAAGAACAACTTGATTCTCAAATTTGATATGTTTCATTAAACCATTTCTTATTGAATGTATAAATTTCATATTTCAATCCATTGATATTATATTTATAAACATATAACACTTATAAAATTACACTATATCCTTTTATTCAACACATTTCTCCTTAGCGTAAAACTTCTATTCATTAAAAAAAAATCATTAAGTTTATCAATAACCTATACATGTAAATAATTTATATATATTTACATAATTAAATTGATAAATACTATCTTTTGAATTAATTTTGGTCTTAAGGGGTTGATGATAATTTTTAATAATCAAATATTTCATTGATTTTTACAATATTTTATTTTGGTTTTTATAATATGTGTCAAATTCTTTTCCAACATTCACAAAAATATAAAATTCTTCTTGAATTTCATAATTCAATATAAACTATGTTTTAAAAAATAATATTTCTTTATTACACGACATGATATATATATTATAATGGAGATATAATTATAAAATACCTTTAAATTAAATTATTTTCATTAAATGTGATGCCTCATTCTCGTGATAATAGATATAATATATATTAATGACTCAGACTCACTAACCATTTGATAATTCTTAATTTTTTTTAAATTTATATTATATTTCAATTTGAATGATTTATTTCTAACACTAATGTTGTCTTAATTAGTGGTGTTGAAAATATCATGTAATTTGTTTTTTTAAAATGATAATAATTATTATAAAAATTTCTTTTATTAAACATTCGTGAACATATTATAATTAATACTCCTTGATATAACTTATTATATCCGTAATTCTTTTTAAATTCTATCCATTTATTTTATGAATGTAAAATCAAAATAATCTATAGGGATATGAGTGTGTTAAATATCCTCCACAAAATAAGGTATGCGGTTGAAAATATATTTTTTGGTTGCAAATTTTCACAATGGTGATAATCAGTTTCAGTTTTCATAAAAATAAATATTTATAATTTAATATATAAATTATGATAAAATTATATTTAATCTTTATAATACGTTTTTACTATGTTATCCATCAATATATTCATTGTAATAAATTCATAACGAGATACCAACATATTTTATTTATTTATTTTAATATGATTAGTCATTTTAATTTAATGTAATCCATCCATAATTTTTCATATTTAAAATATTTTTAGTCAAGTTTATATATTTTAGAAAATAAATTTTCTACATTAAAATACATTGGTTATACTCAAATTTCCATTTTAATAATCTTAATAGTTTATTTATCATCATAATCAGCTTTAACAAGGATATGAGATTAATTTTTCACTGAACATGCTGAATAAAATAGATGTTTTTGGTTATTAAATTTATTTATTTCTTAATAGTTTAATTTATTTGTATATTTATAATGGGTTGTATTTTTTATTTACTATGAAAATTAAAAATAAATGATATAATAGCCATAATGAGGTTGAAAAAATATATTATCCTACTAGGATAACTCCAACCCAACTGGTTGTCTATTAGGTGGGACTATGGGGTTGTAATCATTAATAATTCTAGAATAATTGTATGGGATTCTACACAAATCTAAATGGCCCACTAGGTGGTCAGGGGGTATACTATAAGTATATCATGAAACCATATAATATTTATATGTTGAGTTTGGCACTTTTTCATCTTATAAATATTTCATAAACTCCATTCATTCTCTAACAATCATGAAAGTATAATGTTTGTTATAATTAAATTCAATAACTATTAGAGCTCTCTAAATGTAAATATTCAGAATATTTTCCTATTATTTATTGTGGTATACCATTATTCATAAATATAAGAAATAAATATCAGCATATATTATTTTCAACATCTCGATATTGAGTCAATTCAAATCTATTTATTTTAGGTTTTCTATGGGATTATATAATTCTATTGATAAAAAATGTATTAGGATATAATATTTAGAGAGATAACTTAATTTTTTATGATCTAATATTTCGTAGTATTTTCTATCCTTTATATAATATTTTTGTTTAGTTTGATGTGTTTGTGTGGGTAAGTGGTAATGTGGGTCACAGATAGTGGGCTATGCATTATGATTGTGAGTAATAAAATATGAAAAAATTATGGATTTTTAGATGATATTTTTTATGGAATAAAATAAATCAAAATGTAACTATAAAATGATATTGATTTGATATATGAATTCATAAAATGATATAGTAATAAATTATTTGTATCTAGGTTTTGAATATATGAATTATGAAAATAAGTTATCCAATTTTACATGATGTGTTACATTATTTGGAGTGGTTGGATATATATTGGTATTAGTTATTCCAATATAATATGTTCCAATTTGGTCATGTGGATGTATGTGTGATATCCTATATATGTTTTTGTTACAATTATAGTTACCTTGTGATGTGACGGTGTTGTGGTAGATCATGTGACTAATGTGATCGTATTTCTATCAGTTACCTCTTTCTATGGTTTTGGGTAATTCATTTGGAACATAATTTTTTTGTTGTCTTATGGATTCACTTTGTTCCAGTATTACTATTAGGTATAATAATGTATTGTTTTTTTGGATATATGGATTATATGTATATTTTCATTTTACCTCTAGGTTTCTATAGATTTGTAATATGTGTGGCTGTCATGTTGGTCTATAATATATCTAAAGGGATTGTATGAGAACCATTAAAATGATTATTTTTCTTCTAGATGGGGAATTAATATACATATCAATATACCCTATGGCCTTTATTTCATTATGGTTGGTATGACACTCTAGTATATGTTAATCAATAAATGTTCAATATTTATAGAAACCTTATAACCACCCCCCAACATGAAATAATCAAAATAAAATTTATCGTTTCATCTTTTATATGATTTTTTTCATTGAATTAATATTTTTTATATCATACACACAATTGGTGAATACTATTATGTTATAAAATTCATGTCCAACAAGTTAGGAATAAAATTATTAATAATTAATATGAAAACATGGAATTTTAATGATGATGGTTTTTTAAAGTTTTAGAATAGCATATATTGGTAGATTGTTTTGAGAGAATATCAATGGGAATTTATAGATAGTATTAGTGGAAATGAAACTATTATAAATTCATTCACATAATTAACGAATAGAAATGTAATCTACTGGATCTTCTAGTATAATTTGAATAAATAATTAAATGATGAATTTTATACAATTTAATAGTAAGTTAGGTATTTCCAATATCTTTAAAATATCTTGATATTGGTATTTGTGATTTTTAAAATAGTCTCCTTCCTCAATGGGAATCCATGAAAATGATGGATATCTACACTATCTGAATGATCATTTATTCAATAAGGGTTTATATAACATGATTCTATAGGGGTGAGAATGATACGTAATGTAATAACATCAAATGAAGAGTTTCACAAAATTTGGATTTGATACACTAACTAATCAAAAATCCTAGAGTCTCATTATTTAGTTTATTCAATGAACCTCATCAGAAGACAAACATTTTACCTGTTAAATATAACGTTTCGTAACTGTTTTCTAGGGTAAAACTCCATAAAACATTCATCTATTTAGCGTATAAAAGGCATTCAATTATTATGATCTTAATAAACACTATATTATAATAAATGATAATAAACTATGAATTATGTATTTTTATAATAGAATAATGTCAAACGAGTGTTTCATGAACAAAAATATCATGTAGTAACATTCTTTATGACAAATATTAATAAAAATACAAAGACATTGTCTAAAATATTTTTTTATTTTATTATATATAGATCATATTTACATCAATCTCATACATACACTATAATAATCATATACATTGTTAGACATTAACTTATATCAAATAATTTTCAACTTCTGAAACAATATTAAAAACTACTTGTGGATATACTCTAAAAATACATATGTAACATCTATCAGTAGCTTTCACCACATGTTACATTAAATGATGTAAAAGGTATAATGAAACAAAATAAATGTTTTCATATAAACCAATTCATTTTAGGTAAAATTTCAATTTTCAGTATAAAATATTCATAATAAAACAACATACATATTCACAAAAATATAATGTGTGCCCCCAATGGTTCTTATATAATTGAAAATACTATTTAATTATCTATTCCATAAATATTATAATTATTATAAAATGGAAAAAGAAGCATTTAAACTCAAGACCAAAATAGGTTTGGTGTGATATCAGTGAATCACATCTATTAACATACCTACTTCTACAATCTCAATCACATTAAAAAAACTCATCATCATATAACACCTTCATCAATGACATTATGTAACTTAAAAAATTGAGTATGTATATCTTATAATGACCTGTAATACATTCTAAATTCACTTTATGTAGTTTGAAAAAATGAATGAATTCATATTATATCATCATCCTTATTGGATGGGAATATTGGAAACCCATAATCAAAATAGATATTAACATTACTTGCACTTTATCATGATATGGGAATAAACAAAATCAAATTATACTAATTAGGTTCCTAGACATCATAATTATCACATTACTTGAAAAATATAATGTTGGTTATTCTTAAACCATATAAATGGACATCAATATTAAAGATCACACTATACTAACTTAAACATTTAAATTTAATAATATAAGAATAAATGATTATAGGTTATCATAATAACTATCATCATATACTCATTTATAGGGATTCATTTTGATGAATAAACCACTAGTATACAAGATAAATAGTGTGTGAAAACCGATGTTATAAACATAGTGGACCATATATGAAAAAATATACTTTTATGGATTATAATAGTTAATGAAATCTCTAAAAACCCACAATGACCATAAAATATTCTATATCATATAAAAATACATAGAGTAATTTATCAAGGGATAAATCAGTGCAATGCAAGAAAGAATTCTTTCCATTAAACCATATGTATTCATAAAACAAACATGAAAAAATATAAACTGGATTTTAATGTTTTTATAACATGAGAGAAAATAGAATATATATATATATATATAATAAAATTATATAATATTTTATTGAATTCTATGATAAAGCTCATTTCCTACAGTTTAAGGTTTTTGGAGAATGGGTTACATTGTTATATATCTTATGTCTCATCTTAATTTGACAATTATAAAAATACTCTCACAAAACTATTTTAGTGTGAAAAATTTATCACTAATATTTATTGAATTTTTTTATGAAATATGAATCATGTTTCCAATTATTAATGATTTTATCATGGAATACAAAAACATTAACTATGAAACAAAAATAATTATCATAAATAAATTGGTATTAACATTGAATAATACTAGTTAATCCTTTATTTGAAAAATTTCTAAACTGTTATACTAAAATAAGGATTCCAAAATTATTTTAGAAAATATATTCACATTAAATTATATGTTGAATCTATATAATCAATTTGTATTTATGAAATAACTTTTATAACCATTTATAATTTTACACTTTAATATATGGTATTTCAAGTGACTAGGAAGATATTATGGAAATAATAATTCACATTTAAATAAAATTCTATTTTTTGATGGGGGAATTCATTCACTAATACATTAAAAAAATTATTATCTTAATTTTATCTTCATTTATGATAAAAAATTAGATTCAACATATCCATTTTTATAAGAGACTTTCTGGGCCACCTCATCCTAAAGGTACAACTCATGAGGCAAAAATGAGAGAAGGGGTACAAGGATACCTATATCACGCCTATGATAGTCTCCAATTTATAAACAAGAAGCATTGATATATCATACACAAATATAAGAGGCATTAAATACACCAAAATCACATGGAAATATGAGTAGATAAAACCCCCATAGTATTCAAATAGATGATATATTTAATGATCAGACACACACACATGTAATGTTATAGAACAGAACAACTTTATGTAATGTATATATACTAAAAAATATCCTCCATAGTGAAATACAATGAAAAAATTCTACAAAAAACCCTCTAAAATCATGTAATGTTAATATTTGAAACTATATATATATAGCAATCATGAAAAGTTTGTTATATTTAAACAATTTGATAATAACATTTCAACTATGTTTCATCCTCCCTATAAAATATCAAGAAAATATAAAGAAATAATTTTAAATGGTTCTGAACAAAATGTGATTCATGAAAATCAATTATTTATTCTCTCTATGCTCTCATACTCACTATGTCTCTCTCACCATGTCTCCCATAAATGTTATCATGTAATATAATATCAAAAGTACTTACCTTGCTACCACTTCCCAATAAGTTTGAAACTCTTTGACAATGCCACAGTTCTTTACCAATATAACACCAAAAGTATGTTAGAATAATGACACATAAGAGAATATAATAAATCATGTTACATTTTCATCACATCATCAATGTAATGTCCCAATACATTAAAAATAATTTCTATTTTTGAAAACATAAGAAATGAGAAACACAGAGTTTAATCAAACAATGAAATATTATTATATGGACTTTATATAGTAGCCTCTAAATTTAATTATTTAAATAAGATTAATATTTTCTATATATATATGTGAATTTTCTAATAAATAATAATTTAATGATTAATACATAGTAAATAATCATTCATTTTTTTTAATGTTAATTTATTCCCAATGATATGTTATCTTCAAACATGAATGTTTTAAATTTTTCGTGTAAAAAATATACTTAATTTCTAAAAATATATGAATTTTATTTTAGCAAATATAGATCAATTTTAAAATCATAATAGAAAAAATATAATATTGTGACTTTTTAAATTTTTATTAAATGGTTAATTTTTTTAATAGTAAAAAATGTGGATTTTTAATTATATATGTCTTTACATTTAAAATATTTGAAATGTAATATTATATTTTGGATACAATTTCAAATTTCATTTTTCGCTTTTGTTTAAAATAATAAAAAAATTTAAATGAATTTTATACTTGATTTTAGTACAAATAATTATAATTATAAAAAAAAATTCCAAAACTATTGTTTTTCTTGTTATTGTAGTTTGATTTGTAGTTAAATTTTACAAATTCAATACATTAAACATATGAAATATTGATTCCATATTTTTAATCATTGTGTGAAAAAATTAAACGGTTCCCTTTTATTTTTTTCAATATGATTAGTATCCTTAGTAATTGTCATTACCACATGAATTGGTAAATTATTTAATTATAGTTAAAAAATAATATTTTATGTAATATAATGATACTAGAACACTTGAAATAATATTAATTAATGTCATCAAAACCTACAAATTCATGAAATATTTTCAAATATGGATTTTTTCCATTTTATATGATTATAAAAATTAAAATATATTATTTTAAAAAATAAAACAGGGTCATACTCTTGTTTTTTAAAAATAAAATATTTTCAATACGAGATTAGAAAAAAAAATATGTTTATTAATAAATATTATTTTTATATTTAGTGTTTATTTTATGCATGGTAATTTATTTTTCATTTTTTATTGTAAATTTTGAAACGATTATCATATAGTAATTATTAAATTAATAGAAAAAATAAAAAATTGATATTAAAAATATTTAGTAAAATATAACCTGAGATAATTTATGTGATCCATGAATTTTATAGTTGAATTTAACATGTTTAGAATATTGTCATGACCCGTCCTTGGGGCCCGTACGGTGACTACCCTAAGCCCGCCTTCCATAGGCTAGGGGCTGGCGATTTGCACCAAAGGCGTAAATCCAAATAAAAAGGGAAGGAATTGCCTTTATATAGAAAAAAACATAATAGATTATGAAACAGAAGTATGAACAAAGTGAAACAATATACAAAAGTGTTGAACAGTAAATGGGCCAGTATACAAACCCAACTGTAAAGTATAGTAGAACTGAAAGTATAATACAACAGTAGTAAAGTAAAGCAGCAACCATTGTGTCATTCTAGAAGAATCCCACATGAAGGGTGGGTACAAATTGTCTCCTTAGCACCTCGGGTCGGTCTGTCCTCTTCGTGTACGTCCCACCGAGGGGTCCACCTTCGGGTACAATTCAGCTCTACAAGTCTACCCCGATCAGTGTTGTCTATCATCTGCATCGAAGACAACGTAGTGCGGGCAAAGCCTGTGCAGGGGTGAGTATAACGATACACAGTAAGGGCCCTGAGACACCCGACGCTCTCCCAGAATCCACGAAGGATAAAGTACAATGAAAAGATACATTTATGAATTATTAACCAACTCTACATAGGTATATCCCCATACATATACTTAAGTCATCAATTCCAGTTCGACTCTATCTCTGGAGCCCAAGCACAACCTAGTCCACACAGGAAAGAAGTCAATCACACCGAAGGTAATGATTGTATGTCAAGACTCAGATCACACAGGTATACATCAATTGTATAGAGATATAGATGATTATATGTAGTCACTGATTAATCGTCAATGTCGAACCCGTGGAGGATTCTAGTATTGTTCTCATCGCTACCGAACCCACGGAGGATTCCAGAACAATTGTTGTCACTTTCGAACCCACGAAGGATTCCAGTACAGTTGTCTTCACTACCTAACCCACAGAGGATTCTAGTACAATATTCATCGCTACCGAACCCATGGAGGATTCTAGTACAGTATCCATCATCGTCGAACACACGGAGGATTCCAGTATAGTAGTTGTTGCAGTCGCAGCTAGGTCTAGGGTTTCTTCACACAGCACGCTTGACTACGGGAGGGTCCACTCCTCGAGCCAAGGGGTTGATAAATCAACTATCATGAAGTCAATAGTTGATTTATCCTTTAGTTATGTCTCGTCAAATGAAACCCAATGTGACAGAAGGCGCGTCAATCAGACGCCCGGTCTGAGAGTTATTGGTTTTTCTGTTCTAGGGGCCCGGTTGGAAATAAGGTCATTCCACACTCGGCCATTTTTTCAAAGTTGTCCAAAACTCAAATAGAGTATCTCAAAAGGAACTTCTTGTAACAAGGATCCCAGTGCCGCAGACCGGGCATCGATCAGATGCATGGTCTTAATGTTATTCGCACTTAAGCGTAATGGGCCCGACACGGGGCGGCGCGGCCTAGCGCGGCGCAGCGCGGCCTGGCCTGGCTGGCCGCGGCTCGGCCCGGGAGGCCGAGCACTGCTGGGGGGCACGGCCCCCTTGGTCTCCCATACTGGTGGCGCCGCTTGGCGATGCCACCTACCCGACCGGCTAAATTCGGTCATCTTCTCCAGCGCAAGTGGCCCGTGCGGCCGCTCTACTCTCGCGCGGCACCTGAGGGTGTTGTGCCTTCTCCAACTCAGTCGGCTGATGACCCAGCCAGTTTTCCGGCCAAAGTATCCCATGGAGCATAGGCTGCAGTCCTCTATAGCACTATTCACCTTGTGGAGTCATGGTACTTCTGCACGCGGCTGGCGCGCGGCCGCCGCCATCTCCCGTCGCCGCCTCTTCCAACACACATTTATTGCGAAAAAAAACTAAAAACATCTGATGGTCATCGGGCTATGTTCATTTGGACCATGCCCTCCTTCTTAGGCAGTATCAATAGTTCAATAAAAATTCAGATAATTCTACAAAGAAATGGGTAAAAATTATTCACTTAAAATTTTACAAAACACTACCTTGAAATATGGTTCGCGGTAGTCGGGCATTGTTGAAAACGGCGTCGCAGGGAGTCGGCGTCAACTCGTTAACATCGGGGAAGAAGGAGACGAGGATAGCATGTTGTCATCTTCCTTGCAGGTGGCTGCTTCTCCTTTGTCTTGTCCAAAGATCGAAGGAGACAATTGTCATTCTTCAGTGGTTTTTCGTCTGAAGGACGGTGTTCTTCGTTGAAGAATAAAGCTCTTCTAATTATATAGAAGCTCCCCCACCAAAAAATATTTTCTATCCAAATATTAAATTAAACTTCCCCAAATTTAATGAAATGCCAAAAAATTTAAAAAAAAGAATCTCCCAATTAATTAAAAAGGATATTAATTAATTGATTTTGAAAACTTAATGAGAGGGAGGTTGAGAGTTTAAATTTAAAAGAGAGAAGTTAAAAAATTAATTAAAGGGGGGTATAAGGGAGTTGAGGGGAGTTATGGGGAGATGAAAGGTTAGGGCTCGTGTGGGCCCACCTCTCAAATATACTCTCATGGGAGGTTATGTGGGTGTGGGACCCACCTATTACTCCCCATAGGATGAAATAACCACCATCCAAAAATAAAATTGTGTATTATAAATTATATTTATTTTATTCTAAATCCCCAAATATTAACTCTCAACCCGCATAAGACACAACTGCGGTAAAGGTCCCCTTAAGCGAATACCGGCACACAGAGTTCATCGGTGTTACTGGATTTCAATTCTGAGCACCAGTTCAAAAGATAGAAAAACCCGCACGTACGTTTACTAAACGCACCCGAACAAAACTTCAGAAATTGATTTCGGGCACAACGGGCCTCACAATCAAATGCCATCAGAAACAGCGTAATTTTGAAATTCCAAATTATTTATGAAAAAAAAATCCTTTAAATTTTCAGGTCGTTACATTACACCCTCTTCAAGGCTTTACGTCCTCGTAAAGCTACAACACACACTAGAGAAACACATGGGGGTACTGCACACGCAGCTGAGCCTCCCACTCCCATGTTCTCTCCTGAAGGTTCCCATGCTGCCAGCGAATGCACACCAGAGGAATCGACCATCCACGTAGGACCCACTCCTGTCAATCATCGATCTCCACCAGGACCTCCATGAATGTCACATCGTTATCAATGTCCATCTCCTCATGATCAATGATGTGGGTCGTGTTGTGCACGTATCTCCTCAGCTGAGCTACATTGAAGAAGTCATGCACCCGGTGCAACTGAGGTGCAAGGGCCAGGAAGTAAGCCACCTCGCCTACTATGCTGAGGACCTGGAAAGGTTCGATGAAACGTGGAGATAACTTGCCTCCCCGACCAAATCTTTGTAGACCCCATCGTGGTGAGACCCGTAGGAAGACGTGGTTGCCATCCTCAAACTACAGTGGTCTCCATCTTCTATCAGCATATGATCTATATCTTCTATGTGCAGTCTACATCCACTCCTGGATGATCTTCACCTTCTCCATCATAGCCTACACCATCTCTGGTCCTAAAAGTGCAGACTCCCCTGGGTCAGTCTATCACAGAGGTTATCTGCATGGTCGTCTGTACAATTCCTCGTATGGTGCCATCCCGATGGTGGAGTGGTAGCTGTTGTTGTACGCAAATTTCAATAAGGGTAGGTGATCCTCCCAGCTGTGACCAAAGTCATGGACACATGCACGGAGCATGTCCTAAAGAGTTTGAATGGTCCTCTCAGTCGGACCGTCTGTCTGAGAGTGGAAGGTGGTGCTCAGATGTAGCTGCGTTCCAAAAGCCTCCTGTAAACCCTTCCATAGCCTGGAAGTGAATCAAGCATCTAGATCAGAAATGATAGTCGATGGAAGATCATGAAGCCGTACGATCTCCTGAATGTAGAGGCGTCCCGAGCATTCTACTGAGCCTTGCTCTCTGATAGGTAGGAAGTGGGCCGACTTGTTGAGTCAGTAATCGATCACCTAGATAGAGTCGTTCTCTCTGGATGTATGTGGAATACCCATCATGTAATCCATTTATATTCCATCCCACATCCACTCTAGATCCTCTAAGGGATGTACCAATCCTGTTGGTACCTGGTGCTCTGCCATAACTTGTTGACAAGTGAGGCATCGTGAAATGAACTCCACTACAACCTTCTTCATACCTAGCCACCAGTGCTTTCGTATGAGGTCCTAGTACATCTTCGCCACACCTGGATGTACCGCTAGAGGGGATGTGTGGAACTCCCTCATCACCTCCTCCTGTAGTGTGACTGGTACCATGGTACATCCGTTGAAGAGAATGACGTGCTCCCCTCCTATAAAAAATCCATCAGGTTATTGACCTGAGGATATATGAGCATGTCGCATATCATAGTCAGCGTCCCCATGCTGTTCCTCCCAAACTTGCTGAATAAGTGGAGGAGTGACTGTGAGAGACTGAAGAAAGGTTGCTCCATCTATATACAGAAAGGATATCTGTAATGTAGCTAGCTGCTCTGTCGCCTCCCCAGGAATCTGAATGCCTGATCTCCTGCTGAGATCATCAGATACAATGTTTACCATTCCAGGAGTATAGACAATCTCAAATTCATAGTCATGGAGTAACTCGAGCCATCACCACTATCTCGTGTTCAGGTCTTTCTACGAGAAGATATACCTGAGACTCTAGTGGTCATATTAGACTGTAAAGAACTTTCCAATCAGATAGTGCTGCCACATCTTCATGGTGAAGACCATTGCTACTAACTCCGGGACATGTGTAGCATAGTTCTGCTCATTCTATCTCAACTAATATGAACCATACATGATCTATCCTCTCTCTTGCATCAGAAAACACCTGAGTCTAGTCCTCGATGCGTCACTATAAACTAGGTTCCCAACACCCTCCTCTGGAAACCTCAAGATGGGCGTTCTGGTCAACCTCTACCTCAGCTCCTGAAAGCTCTGCTGAAAACTATCTGACCACACGAAGGGTTTCCCCTTCTTCATCAAGGATGAAAGCGGTGATACAACTCTAGATAAGTCTTGTACAAATATCAAATAGTACCCTTCTAGTCCTAGAAAACTCCGCACCTCTGTCCCGATCTTGGGTGGCTCCCAAGAAAGTACTGCCTTGATCATTGCTGGATACACTACATCTCCAGCCTCCGAGATGACATGTCCTAGAAAGTGAACCTCTCAAATCTAGAACTGTAACTTCAAGAGATTTCCATAAAGCTGGTGCCCTCGTAGTGTATCAAGTACAACCCTCAAGTGGTAGGCATGCTCCTCCTCAGTGGTCGAGTACATCAACATATCCTCGATGAAAACTATGACCAATCGATCAAGGTATGTCTGGATGATCCTGTTCATGAGACTCATGAACACTGCTGGAGCATTGGTTATTCCGAAGAGAATAACCAAGAACTTTTAGTGGCCATACCGACACCTGAAGGCCGTCTTCTGCACATCCTCATCTCTAACTCTGAGCTGGTGATAGCCTGACCTGAGGTCTATCTTCGATAACCATCATGCTCCCTTGACTTGATCAAAGAGGTCATAAATCCTTGTTAGTGGGTACATGTTCTTCATGTTCACCTAATTCAGGCGACGATAGTCGACACATAGTCCCAAGATTTCATCCACCTTCTTGGCTAACAAAATCGGAGAAGCCCAGGGTGAAACACTGGGTTGGATAAATCCCTTTCCCTGCAAGTCCTCCAGTTGTACCCTCAGCTTACGAAGCTCAGTGGGAGCCATCCGATATGTTCGAATAGATATCGTTGTTGTCCCGGGGTATAGGTTAATGTAGAAGTCTACCTCTCTGCGAGGAGGTCATCTTGGAACGTCATCAAGAAAAATGTCTGCATACTGATCCACCACAACAAGAAAACTCGGACTCCGCACATCAACCACAATAAGGATTATACTATCCAACTGATGTGTGATCGTCTTCCCTCTCCTCTGCGTAAGCCCATCATATGATGCAAAGGATCCCTTCTTTCTGGTGAAGGTGAACCTGCTCCCATCAGTGTAGATACACCGCTCTTTTCAACTAATTTCGTCGATAAAATCATGGACTGTAGACAACCATTACATACCCTAGATGACGTCGTAAGGCCTCGACGCCACGACAAGTATATCTCTTCCGAAGCTCTCACCTCCTAGAGTAAGCTCACACTGCCGGCACCAGTGCGTAATCATCGAGTCTACTCCCGTAAGAGTCTCTAGCCGTGAGGATCGAGCCATCGTCTCCATCAGAATATATGTGCTCCGAACAAGGGTAGCATCAATAAAAGAATCACTCACTCTAGTGTTTATAAGTACTATGACAAGGGTAAAGTAGACATAGATAGTACCTCGAATCATCTCGTGTACACCGTGGTCATAGGCCTCGACTGCCTGGAGCTGAGCCTGCCCCTGTCCACCAGCTCCATATGGTTGGGGTGATCTTCCTAGTGGTGGTGGTGGTAGAGCCTAAAAGTGTCGTCCACCACCCACTGCTTGGCCATCTCCTCTGCCTCATCTGCCTGCTCCCTGAGGACTGCCACGGACGAACCCCTACATCTTCCTGTGAGGTCTCTCTACTGTCGGATGCTTGTCTGCATGGTGGGTTGGACAGTCTCGAGCCATGTGACCTTGTCCGCCGCATGCATAGCACTGCCATCTCCTCGTATAGCTAGCTCTAATCTGTGTGCCCCACACAACAGAACTTGTAACCTGCGGTTGCCCACCTGATTTCCTGGTCTGCTTGGACCTCTGCATCAACAGTCTACTACCGGCTGTAGAAGACTTTGTTGCGTGTTGCCCTGTGATGGGTCTCGCTACTGGTGTCTTCTCAGCAAGAAAACCCTCCACTAGAAGAGCTCGCTCCAGAACCCCCACCTACGTTGGGATGCCGAGGGGAATCGACGAAGCTCTGATCTCGTTCCTTAGTCCCTGATCGAAGGTCTGGGCCCTGAATAACGGGTCACGTTCCATATCCGAGGAGTAGTGAGAGTGGTTGGTAATCTTCATTGAGTACTGAGCTACTGTTATGCTTCTATGCCGCAGATGAAGTAACTCATGGATCCACACTGCACGAAAAGTGGTGGGAACAAGCTCTGAGTGGAAGAGACTCTTGATGTCTGTCTAAAGTAAGGATGCCTCGTCGTGCACATGACGCATCAGGCTCCACCATCTACCTACTGCTGTGTGCAGGAGGCTCGCAGTAAGGATCACCATAAGATCAGCCGGTGTCCCTACTAATCTGAAAACCATGATGACAGCCTCTAGCCAATCCTTGACTGCCTGTGGGTCCGCCTCTCTGCAGAACCTGAGCGGCCTCTGTCACAGAAACTCATGCAATGCACTTAGGAGTTTTGTAATCTATACTGCTGGGGCTGGTAGTATCAGTGGCTCAGTGAGTAGTGGTACCACTGGTGCCTTCGTTGTGATGGGACCCTACACCTAGGCCTTGTTTCTCGGTGGGATACCATCTCACACGTAACTCGGAACCCTAGTTGGCTGCCTTTATGGGGCCATCATGAAAAAAAACAGGTGTGCCATGGTCAAATAGTATACCTGGTGAGCTAAAACAATGTAATCACAATGAAATCTTTTGAGTCACACACGCAATCAGTGTTTTCGTCTACTGAATCAGAAATCAGAGGTCAGGGTTCTGTTGTGTTGATACGTCAGCCACCGCACCAACACTGGACTCCCTGGTCTGAATACCACTCTAAATACTCTTTCAGTACTTCTTCACAGAATGAAATTATCAGAGTCCAAAGTTCTATGGTAGAACCGATTCCTATGATATCAATTTGTTAGGACACGTCCTCATTGCTCATACCGTGACTAACCCAAGCCCACCTTCCCTAGGGAAAGGGTTGGTGAATATCCCCAAAGGCATAAATCCCGATAAAAAGGGAATGCATTGCCTTTAAATAGTAAAAAAAACACAACAGAGTATGAAACAGAAGTAATCAAAAAGTAAAACTGTATACAAAATTAAGTGCTGAAAAGTAAATGAGCCAGTATACAAAATGCAACTGTAAAGTACAGTAAAACTAAAATTCTAGTACAACAGCAGTAATGTAAAGCAGCAACCACTGAGTCATCCTTTGGGAAACCCTACATGAAGGGTGGGTACAGATGGTATTCTCAGCACCTCGAGTCTGTCCGTCCATTCAGTGTACGTCCTGCCGAGTGGTCCACCTCCAGGTATTGTCCATCTCTACAAGTCTCTACAACGATCAGTGTTTTCCATCGTATGCATCCAATACAACGTAGTTTGGGCATAACCCGTACAGGGGTGAGTATAACGATACTCAGTAGGGACCCCATGACCCATGAAGTTCTCCCAGATTCCACGAAGGATAAACTACAATGAAATGATTCATTCAAAATGTATCAACCAAATCTATATAGGTATATGCCCATACATATACCTAAGTCATAAATTCCAGTTCGGCTCCAACTCTCGAGCCCAAGCACAACCCAGTCCACCCAGGAAAGAAGTAAATCACACTGATGTTAATGATTGAATGTCATGACTCAGCTCACAAAGGTATACATCATATGTATAGAGATAGAGATGATCAGATGTAGTCACTGATTCATCGTCGCAATCTATCCCACGGTGTATTCTAGTACAGTTGTCGTCACTGCCGAACCCACGGAGGATTCCTGTATAGTTGTCATCAATGTAGAACCCACGGATGATTCTAGTACAGTTGTCGTCGCTGCCGATCCCACAGAGGATTCCAGTATAGTAGTCGTCGCTGCCAAACCCAAGGAGGATTCTAGTAAAGTATCCATCATCATCGAACCCACGGATGATTCCAGTAAAATAGTTGTTGTAGTCACAACCATCTCTAAGGTTTCCGCACACAGCACGCTCGATTCCGGGAGGGTCGGCTCCTCGATCCTAGGGGTCAATACTTCAACTATCATGAAGTCAAGATTTGATGTATCCCGATGTTCCATCTCGTCAAAGAAACCCAATGCGATAGACAGCGCGTCAATCAGACACCTGGTCTGAGAGTTATTGGCATCGAAGGGCCCAGTTAGAAATACGATCTTCCAAACCTGGCCGTTTTTTAAAGTCATCCAAACCTCACTTAGTGTATCACAAAAGTACAGTCTCGTTACAAGGATCCTGGTGCCATATACGGCGCATCGATTGGATGCACGGTCTTAAGGTTATTCACACTTAAGCGTAATGGGTCCGGCCCATTAAGCCCAGTGGCTGACGGGTCAGGTCGACCCAGTTTTGGAGAGTCCAACCTGGCTGGTGTTAGAACGGCCCGATGAAGAGCGCAGCCCGGCCCGAAGTGGCGTGGCCCATCTCTGCGGGGCGTTGTCTGGCTCAGCGGGGCACGGCGCCGCCCGTCGCGGCGTAGCCCAGCCTGGGTGGTCTACCTCGAGCGGCCCGTGCGGCCGCTCTCCTCCCGCGTAGCACCTGCGGGTGGTGCGCCTTCTCTAAACCGAACGGCTGACGAGCCATCCGGTTCTCCCGCCGAAGGGGCCCACAGAGCGCGGGTCGCGGTCTTCCGCAGAGCGGCGCCCCTTGTGGCGTCGTAGTCTCTTTATTCTGGCTGGATATAGTCGGCCGGTTCTTCCATGGCCGAGCGACCTGCGGTTGCGGGCCGCGGTTCTTCCGCACGCGGTCGACGGGCAGCCACTGCCCTCTCCCGTCGCCGCCTCTTCCAACCCACATTTACTGCGAACCAAAACAAGAAACATCGAAGGGTCTTCGGGCCATGTTCGTTCGGCCTGCGCCCTCCGCGTTAGGCGATATCAATTGGCCGATGACAATTAATAAAATTTGACAATGAATAGGGTACAAATTATTCACATCAAATTATACAAACCCCAACCTTGAAATAAGGTTCGCAGTAGTCGGTCGTTGCGGAAAACGACGTCGCGGGGAGTCGGCATCAACTCTTTGATGTCATGGAAGAAAGAGTCAAGGATGGCGCGTCGTCAGCATTCCCTGTGGGTGGATCCTTCTCCATTGGCTTGGCTGAAGATCGAAGGAGATGATCGATGTTCTTTGGTGGTTCTTCATTGGATGGATGGTATTCTTTATTGAAGAACGAAGCACTTCTAATTCTCCAGAGGTTCCCCCACCAAAAATATTTTCTTTCCCAATATTAAATTAGACTTCTCCAACTTTAAAGAAATGCCAACTAATTAAAAAAATGAATGTGCCAATTATTTAATAAGGATATTAATTTATTGATTTGGGAAACATAATGAGAGGGAGGTGGAGAGTTTAAATTTAAACTAGAGAAGTCAACAAATTAATTAAAGGGGGGTTTAAGGGTGTTGATTGGAGTTTTGGGGAGATAAAAGGTTAGGGCTTGTGTGTGACCCACCTCACAAATATAAAATCATGGGAGGTTATGTGGGTGTGGTCCCCACCTCTAACTCCCCTTGGGAGGAAATCACCACTATCCATAAATAAAATTGTGTACTTTAAATTTTATTTATTTTATTCAAAATCCACAAATATTAACTATCAACCCGCATAATACGCAACTACGGTAAAGGTCCCCTTAAGCAAATACAGGCGCTTCGAGTTCATCGGTGTCCCCAGATTTCAATTCTGATCAGCGGTTCATAAGATATAAATACTCGCATGTACGCTTACTGAAAATACCTGAACAAAACATCAGAAATTGACTCTGGGCACACCGGGTCTCAGAATCAGGTGCCGTCAGAAACAACGTAATCGTAAAACTCCAAAGTACTTATGAAGAATCATTCCCTTGAAATTTCTGAGTCATTAAAATATAATAATTTTTTACATTATTTCATGATTTTCTTTCAATCCAAGTAATTAACATTACTATAAATTGAAATTGATGATATTTTATAGTAACTAATATTTTATTAAATGAGATAAATTTTCTAAAAGTATTAAATAAATTTAGGTTATTATTATATATATTATAATTTCATCCATGGTAAATTTATTGGTATTTTAACTATCTATTGTAACTATCATGATCCTAAATGTCTAAAACAAATTATTCTCATGATATGTTTTAAAACGGTTAACTAAAGGTTAAAAGAAAAATATAATAATAAAAACATAGTGAAAAAAATTATAATTATTTTTTTCATAAAAATAATTCAACCCTTATTATCATTTACATGAAATTTAGTTATTTTATGGAAACATTTCAATAAAAATGACTTAAATATTATTTAATGAAAAGAGTGTAAAAAAATATCCCCTCTTTGTATTTATTATATCTTATGTGTATAAAAGGTACCAAATTTTGTTGTAAATGAATATAAGATTATATTTTGGGACATTTACTATTAGTTTCATTATATAAATTCATTTATAATTTCTAGTAATTATATAATGATAATAATTATTTTGTACTGAAAATTTAGTATTTATTCAAATAATTAATATCTAATAATTGAATATAATAATTATATGTTAATTATATTTTTAGTAATCTAATGGGAGGGACAAATTTCATTTTTTATTATAACATATTATTATTTTTTAAAATAAGTATATTCGTATTTGATGAATTGATATTGGAATTTTAAGTTATAAAAATGAAATAGTGTCAAAAATTTCAATAATGAAATTTAATGAGATTAATAATTTATAAAATTTCATAGAAAACATTAGAATATAGAAAATAAAAATTTTGATAATATATTCTATAGAATATCATCCATATTCCATTTATAGTCCAGTTGGAAACATTTTCATTGAGAAATAATTTATCAAAATTTATTATTTTGAGAAATTTTAAAAGTTCATGCCATCTTAATTTTAAAAGGGAACAACCTCCTCCACTTCACTAAAAATATTATCCTTATATATAAACCAAAATATAAACATTTCCCTAATAATATTCCCTAGATACATTATTTTTTTCTGTTGAATACACCAACACTAGATCCCTTTAAAGGAGATCATGGGAGTTGTTTTGTAGAAGAGGTAGATACCCTAATATATCACATTCATTTTTTAGTCTTATATACCTCATATAAATATTTTTTTATATATCATTAAATTATAATTTCAGATGAATTAATATTCTTTAATGTTTATCTGAGTATTAAAACACCATTATATAACCTCTTTCCTTTCAAATGAGATGTAAATGTTTCACTCATGCATACATATAGATATCATCTATATGTAATGATGAAATTACTTTTTATTGAAAATATTTAATAGATGAGTATTAATATGAGTTTAATATATATATATATTATATTTATGACATAATTAAACTTATATGGTGATTGTATAATTTCTACTATCTTACAATCTAATCATTTGGAAAATGATAACATTGTTTGTGCATATGTCCAGACAACAACCTCCATGAAGTGATGTGATTTTTTAATTTATATTTTACATTGATTTTCAGTATTAAAAAATTGATTAATATATATGATATATATAATATATTAATTATTTTTATAAATTTTAATTAATATTTAACTTTCTTTCATTCCATCCATTGAAAAATAAATACGTTGGTCATGACTACAAATAACCAATTTTCTCCATGAATTGTGCAATTAATTTTTTAATCTATAATATTGATCAATGACTAAATTTATTTATATAATGAATATATATAATATTTATATCATGATTAACATTGTAGATCTCATGGAAACGAGATATGTTTAATGTACTAGAACAAATGTTGTGAAATAAGCATCATATTCAAAATAATTAGCTCCAATAAATAATAAATTTAATTATGAATTGTTCATAAAAGGGGATTATGAGATGTTATAAATGGATAATATTTGAAATTATATATATTAAAATTACTTTTTATTGAATTATTATAAATCGATTTTTAATATAGGAAGTAATTTTTGCTTGAAGGTAATGAAAAATTGAGATAATGGGTTTTTGTCTCATAATTATTTACGAGGGACACATGAAATATTCGCCACTATTTTATTTTTAAGGTAAATTATACTGACCATGTATGTAAATTTTGATATTTAATTTTTCTGTAATGGGGATTATCATAAACATTTAAATTTATTTCATTCATTGTACTTATAATTGAAATGTTTCCAAAACAATAATGGATTTATTTCATATAATATTTTAATCAATATTTTTTATTCTTGATTTTTTATTGATGAAATTATATTATCTATATATGGTTAATCCATTTCATTTTATTATCCCATTTATATTTAATTATTTAAAAATAAATTGTATGAAAATTGAATTCTTTTATTTATTTTATATAAAATAATTTTTCATTCACATACATATTTTTTAAAAATGATTTAATAAACTATTTAAATTTTATAAGATGTTTTTAAAAATAAATTTTAACCACTTGAAAATTTTTATAGAAAAAAATTAAAAATAATCATATTCTTATTTAATTAATGATGTACATTTCAATTTGTTTCCAAAAAAAATTAAAGGACTTGTTTTTTTATCTTATACAGCATAAAAGGAATTTCCCACCATCATAATGCCTCAATTCCTTAAATTGTACTTTAAAATATTACATGGATATTTTATAATAAAATAGATTACTTATTTATTGTTTTTTTATATTTTATAAGTTTTTTTAATATTTTAAAGGATATTTTTTCGAAGAATGATTTAATGATCTTTTAATTGTATCAGAATTCATAAAAAATCACGTGATTCTAAATATGTTTTACATGGGTTATGATCTGAGGATTCCATATTTTTTTCATTTTATTTATGAATTATGATTATTATTTAAAATGATTATGAATCCCATTTAAATTAGTTATGAAATAATGAAGTGTTTTTAATAACATTTTATATCATGGGATTTGACATGATAAATGTTTTATGAACCTGTAGAAAATATTTATGTGGTTATCATTATATTATGGGTAAAAACTATACCTCCCTTCAATTCAATAGTAAGTGTATTATATAACATGATATAGTTATTGAAATAATGTTCAAATACTTGATTTATATTTGGGAAATAAGAGGATGAGCTTCATCTATTATGGGAAGTAATGATATTTGTTTGATCCAAATGGGAAAGAGTTGTAGATACCTAAACATATTGTTTGGGTAGTTAATCATGATATAAAAATTTCTTTCTATAATTATTACAGTTCCACATAATTATATGAGATGAAGTATTAGTTCATGATTGGGTTATAATGATTTATGATTCTTATTATTCAGGTATTATGAAATGATATCATTTTATGTGAAGATTCATTTTTTGTTATTTATCACAGTAGGTATGTAATTTTTTATGTTAATGTCGTGATATTATACCATTATTAATATTTTATTCATTTATATGATCATAGATTAAAATCACCAATGCATTCCCTTACTATGCATCTAAGCTCACCCTTTTTTATGTTTCCTATTCTGTAGGTTATGGAGAATGATGTTATATTGTTTTATTAGAAATTTTTTATATATAAAGATTTTTTTCAGAAAATATTTAATACATAACATCAAATATGAAAATATAGTTATATTTCCATATGATGTGGATATTTATGATGTTTTTATTGAAGATAAAATATTAATTATATTTTTCACAGTTAATTAAAATTATAAACTTAAAAAGTTCCTTGGATATTTAATTGAACCAATATTTCCTTTTTTATATAGAATATATTACATGGGAAACAAATTAGGTCCCATTTACAGATATTTTATCGAAAAAGGTAATGTTTATATTATTCACACACGATCTTGGAATGTGGGTCAAGGGATGTTATAGTAGGTATTAAGGTTGGGTTCAGAAGACATTATTTATTAGGATGTTTTCATGTGAGGTTATGTTAATATTTATAGATACCATCATGGGATTACAATTCAATGGTTGATCATAATTCCAAAGTCATATAAGACCCTTTTGAAATATTATGTGGTGGAATTTCAAGTTGAAAAATAATATTTTGGGAGACATTTATTCATATGAAATACATAACTATTAAGATTAATATTTGAAAATTTTATTTGATGAATAATTTTCCTTTTTAATTATTTTATAATAGGTTAAATGGTATAGATAACCAGTAGGTTTTGTATGACATTTTATTTATATGTAATTATTGATTTCTATATTTTTGGGATGGAATACAAAATGTATTGGATAATCACTAAGGTTAAAATATTTCACTAATATAGATTAAATTAAGGATATTTTTTATAATTTTTATCACAATTATGGGAATGTAAAAAAGATTATATTAATATAGTTTTGAAAAAATGACATCACCCAGTATAAGAGACAACTCATCACATATTCAAAGGTCATTAGGCATGATACAACAACCGAAGGAAAATAAGGTTACATCACTTACCACTACATATATGATATCTTGGTTAGTATGAGATTTGTTTTTCTTTATTTAATATTTTATGAAGATAATATTTACGTTATTTTTTAAAAAAAATATGAATTATTTTATAGAAAACCATTGGATTTAAATATATTCAAATATTATGTAACTAATTTTTCATCATATTTTTTTCGTTTATGGGAAACATATGTGATTGTGTTAGATATTAATTTTTTGCCTTATTTTTGTTATAAACGATGAAATATGTTTAATAAGAAAAATTAACTTAATGTGGTTTTCGAGAGAATATGATTATTTATTGAAATTTTTATAATATCTTATAGAATATATTATATAATATGTTATTAGGAAATTAAATTTTTGGAATGAAACATTAAGAGAGAATGATGTTATTTTAAAGATTAATGTTGACTAAATAATGGAATATATTGTGATAAAATAATTATATATTTTTGGTATCATTTTTTATAATATTTTAAGAAATATTATGGATATTATTTTTTTTAAGGATATATGTTGAGAATTCCAAATTAATAATGAATATTTGATATTGCATTATTTTTTATTCATATGAATGTTTATTCATTTTATGTATTATTATATATTTTTATAACCATTTTAATCATGATTAATGTATAAATATATAAGGAATATATATTTTCTATGTTATACTTTTGAAGATAATTCTACTGCTATAGGAATTATAAAAATTCATCCAGAAAACTAATCATTAGAAGGGAAATAATATAACTGTGTTTGGGAAATTGATTAAAAGATTAAATAATTATCAACAAGAAATTATATTTTCAGACTATATTAGTATAAGCGATAATGTAATTTCTAAATATTACGAAAAGGATTAATAAATAAAAACATTATCTACTTACTTTTCTAAAAGAGTACTCATCATTTTTTTATCCCATCATAGAATACTATTTTTCTGATGGATAAATTTCTCATGACCATGTTCTCTATCAATCAATATCATTAATTTGATCATATTTTTTCTTCCATATCAATGTTTTCACATGGAAACAACATTTTTCTATATTGATTAATTGTCATATTTTATTTTAGATGACATCTGTACCTATCTTTCTCTCTATTCAGGTGGATGTTTTATTAACCCATTTTAAATTATGTAATATAAAGCAAGGATATATTGAAAATAAATCCCTCAGTTATAAATAATATTTTAAAATTTAGTGGATGAAACATATTAATTGAGGATTATTTAAATGTCCCTATATTTTTGAATGAATTAATATTTTTGGTAGCATTTAAATTATGAAACACTAAGTGTAAACGATATGTGAAACATTATTATATGAACGTTATAACCTATACATAGTATTGGTTGATATTAATAGTAGAAAATAATTTTTAAAATAAATATATAATATTTATAACCAATAAATTTTTTTATTAGCACATCCATAATAAGTACTCCATTATTTTTAATTCATTTAATTCATCATAAATAAATTTTATCAATTTGTTATTTTTCTATGTGTGAATATTATAATTCATTTTTTGAGATTTTAGAATCATTATATAATATAACAAATAACATTTTTAAATAAACATATCAAAACCATATATAGGGTATGTTTTTTTATTCATCTAGAAATATTTATTTTTTATTGAATATTTAAAATTAATGACTTTTATAGAATATTTTATTTTCTTTTAAATATTTACTAATATAAAAGTTTTCATTTTTAAAAAAATTTATTTAGTTAATTTTTTATTTAAATAATACAATTATGGTTTGGAAATTTATTTTATCCATGTTTTTTTGTTAAAAAAATTATATTTAAAAATGAAATTATTTCTGAAAACCCATCTTTTATGCTTTTTCCCCATTGGAATTTTAATAAAAATAATTAATTTTTTTGTTATCATTTATTAAAATTGGCTTACATATTTTGAATTAGTAGCTACAAATTTATTATATAGGAACTTTTTATTTTTTCAATATATATACAGTAAACTCAGTAAATTTTTTTATCATTGTAAAAGTAAAGTCATAAAATTAAAGATAGAAAATTAAATGACAAGGATTAGAAAATGACAATAAAACTAACCAAAATATTCTTGATGGATTATGCCTTTCCATTATTCATTGATGATTTTGTTATATAGATTTTTTTTTTCAATTTTAATATGATAATAAACTTCAAAATATTTGTTTTGAAAATAATAAAATATGTCACACTCCCATATTTAATTAAAAATATTATTTTAAAATAAGTATTACATGAGGATTTTTTGATTTGTAAATACAATATTTAAAATTATTATTTTTATCATCCATTTGGTAATATATTTTAAAATTTTTAGTGAATAAATAATAATATTAAATTTTTACACAAGTAAAACACGTTAATTCTTCAATTAATGAGAAAATAAAATATATAACATTAAAAATATTAATAGAAATACATTAATGATAATTAATGGTTTCCACCAATTATATTTATGCATATGACATGTTTGGTATACAATAAAATATATTTTTTTTATTAAAACATTTGTATTCATGTTATTAGAGTCACAATAATTTATATTTCTTAAAATATAAATTTATGATTTTTTATAACAAATAGTATTGTATTAAATGAAAAAAAAAATTATTAAAAAAACATTTATTCATAAATATTATTATTATATAGAATATAATATAATTCATCGTACAACTTTATTCATTTATTCTATTTAGAGTTACTATCAAGATCATTTAATTGTAAGAAAACATGTTGTGAAATATAGTTTGAAATTAGTAAATGAATGGTTTAAAAGAAATATTTAAGGGTAAATTTTTTTATATTTTTTTAAAATTTTAATTTGATACAGTTAATTTTACCCTCATCACCGTATTTTCAAATTTTAATTTTTTAATTTAACCCGTTTTTGATAATGTCTTATATATTATTTAATTAAAAAAAGTTACAAAACGCCTCTCTCTTTATTTTTAACATATATTATGTGCCTGTATATTGGAATATGATTGTTATTAATGATTATATATTTATATGTTTAGATTAATTTATTTATTTTAATTATAATAAATAAGTATAACTTATATTTCTTATATAATCAACTAAAATTTTAATGTAACGCCGAATAATTATTTCATCAATGATTCAAAAAATATGACATTTAAAAATAATAAATAAAAGAAATATAGTTTCAGTTATATAATTTTTGACATTAATATTATAGTTTAATAAAACTTATTAGTGTTATTTTATGTAATTATATTCAAATTTAAAAAATTTATTTATGACTTTATGAAAAATAAAATGAATAATGTACATGATTAAAATAATGAAATTTTATGAGGATATTACTTTTTTGAATAAATAAATGAATTAAAATTTTTAAAAACTAAAAAATGGGATATTATTAGATTTAAGGTTATATAAATTTTTTATTTATTGTTTTTTTGGTACCATTTTTATTGATAATAAATTTATTATAATTTAATCATTTAAGAAATTCCAAAATATCCCCTTACATAAATTCTAAAACATCACATACTCTTATAATTATTTACATAATTTGGATCATTAATATCAATCATACTATGAATTTTTTTAATTAAATTATTTTTCCACATCCTATGGGTTTTCATTATCCCAAATTACCAACAATATATCCCTTTAAAAGAGATATAGTAGAGTCATTTTAAAGATGTGGTAATAAATATAACTTATTGTTTTCATTTCATACTGTTTTTTACCCAATATAAATCTATGAAACATATCATTTTATAAATCCTTCATAAAATATGTATTCAAAAATGTAATTGTTATTATGAAAATTCTATTATAAAACCTATTTTCCTGCAAAAGATATGAAAATGTATCATTCATCCATTCATATGACTTATCATATCCACATAGCAATAATAATTATTTTCATCACCACCATTTAGTGATAATTTTTTATTGGGATTAATGTGATAATATGATATTTATGAATAAATAAAAAATCATTAATTCTAAAATAATTTCTACATACTTTCATTCCAAACTATTGGAAAATGATAACATCCTTCGTCCATACGTGGGGACTACCACCTCCCTAAAGTGATGTGTTTCGTTTTTCATTAATATTTTACATGGATAGAAATGATGAAACATTTTATGAATATATATGAAATATATTATATATTAATTATCCTTCAAATGTTAATTAATATTTACCATTCTTCATTTCATTCGGTTAGAAAATAAGAACATCGTTCATGCATACGTTCCACCAACCATCTCTATGAACAGTGTAATTCATTTACATATATATATATATATTATGAATCTAAATATTTATATAACAAGTATATATTATTTTTATATCATGATAAATATCATATAGGTTATGTAACAAATATAAGTTTTTAAGGAATATATCAGCTGAACTAAAATATTCAAGATAGGCGAAATAATTAACACATAGATAGGAATCATTTTATAAAACATTATTGATTAAGGTTGCGTTGAAAAGTTATATGGGGACCATATATCATATTATAAGTATAAAAATTTGTTTTTTAGATATTTATAATAAATTTTAATTTATTATACATGATCTAATAGTAGAATTGATGTATGTAAAACATGATTTATGGATTTTTTCCTCACATTTATTCTTATTTGAGAAATTCATTATTAAGCACTTTTTCATTTATATTTTTTACATCCTTCCCATAATTATGATTTAATATTTTTAATTTCAATATTATGTTTATTTAAATATCTATATAATGTTTTATCTCCTAGGGAACTTATGATTAAAATGTTACCTTAGATGAATGGATTTATATTTCAGTCCAATTTAAACATGGATTGTTTAAATATGAATTTCTATTTTAAATAATAATATGAACATTATAATATGTACCCATTTAATTTAATCTCAAATATTTATTTCTTTATAATAAGTTTTTTAATTTTTTAGTTTAATTATTTAATAGGCAAAAAAAATTCAGAAAAAACTCATTTACCCCTCACTTCAGTCTAAATATTTTATTCTTGTGATTTTATTATAAAATGTTATCATTAATGATTTTATGTTTATCATGTTAATTTTTAATTGTAAATTTAAACTAATTTTATTTTTTACAAAATTTTGAAAAAGTTATCTTCTTATTATTTCTAAATGAGGTACTTTTCATCTTTTTATAACAAAAATTAAGGGACGTTTGATTTACCTGTATGAGAGGATTATAATATCCCATTGTCTTAATTAATCACTTATTTAAATCATAATTTTCATTATTAATGGATTCTATTAAAAAATTGGTTTCTTTTTGTCATGGAAAATTATATATCTTTAAATGTAATTTTTAAATTTTTCAAGGGGTTTTCCTCTAGATGTTTTAAAAGATTTTTAATGTTATATCAATTAAAAAAATCTCTTTATTTTATATGTGTAATACTAGGTTTATGATCCATGTATAACATTTATACTATTTCTAAGTTTGTGTTGTGATTATGAGGAAAAAATAATAAGAAACTTATTGCCATGTTTTATTTCATAATGTGGTGATTATGAAACATTTTTATTTTCATGGGTTATCAAATGATGAATATTGTTTTATCAATTCTCACAATTATATATGGGTTACATTATGGGATGTCTTGGTATTATATCTTCATACAATGAATATCATAACGATGTATATCACATGGGATAGTTTTGAGAAACATGTCAAAATGATTGTTTTTATATTGGAAATTAGACTACATACTTGATCTGTTAAGGGAAACATGATATTGTTCATGATTCAAAATAGAAAATAAGTGTTGATTACTGCTATGGTATTCTTGGTTTTTAATAATGACATATAAATTTTTTTTATACTTATGATGGTTGAAAACAAATTTTTGACAATAAATGATGGTTTATGATTGTGTTATGATGATTTCACTTTATTATGATTATTGTCATTTAAAATGCTAATTTTTTATGTCTAAATTCATGTATGTGATCTTTTTATGATAGGGTATGAACATTATAAGTCTTTGACATGATATTATACCTTTATTATTATCTTATTCTTTAGTATGACCATTGATTGATATATGCAATACATACACATATATAGAATTTTAGCCCCCCATTTTTTCCTTCTCCCATAGTAATGAATAATCATGATAAATTATTTTTTATAGAGCATTAATATGTAAATAAATTTATAAGATATGTTGAAAAAATATTAAATAATATCCGAATTTGGGTATAGTGGGAAGTGATGTTTAAATTTATGAACATGTTTTATATGGACATAATTGGTTAATATTTGTTCCTAATTCTCTAAAACAATAAACCATGAATGTCATTGGGTTAGTAACTAATATAATATGTCCATTGGATGATTTTTTAGATGGGAATATAGTTTCAATTTATTATAATCAGAGATTTAAATGTACATTTTCTGATCTTTGCACCAGATCTGTGTGTGGAGGTCTTGAGATATTAAAATCTCTCAAATACCATGCCACGTCTCGAGATACTAAATGAGTAGAGTTTATGAACCACAAATAATTTTCTGTTAAGTATTAAACCTGAAGCTATCCCAACACATACACATTGTATACATAATAATCAATAGTATACCATATCTAGAGATACATGTGTTTGAAATCACCATCATTCATTGTAGCCCTGAATATTCATATTTGGGAAATTATCCACCAAGAAGTCCACCATATAATATTACATAGTGAAGAGATATGGGTTAGAGGTTGTAGTCATTCCTTTTCTCCTTGCCGACCCAGATGTTGAGGAAACACCCTATAAGTTTCTGCATGATTCTAGTATCTCTAAATCCTTGAATGAAGTGTTTTATGAAATCACATATTGTTCAAGATATAATATAAATCACAACAAGACTATATGAAAATAAAAATTTAAAACTTCAACTACAGTTAATGTCACTATGTCACACAAATTATATTGATATGGAAAATATATCATATAAGCACGTAAGAAATCATGATAGATTTATTTTATTTCATTCTATAGAAAACTTTTCATTACATAAATTCAGTCAATTAACTATTTTTATTAAATTATACATCCTTTAATTTGAATTTCAACTATTTCCCATTCGTTTTATGTCTAAACCATAATGCCCCACCGTCCTTCATGTATTCAACATTTTCCTTTCAATAAATAGTATACCCATGGAATGAAAATGAATATAATGAATTATCATTCTAAAATAATGAGACCTCATGAAATAATCATATGTTACCATAAAATTTATTAATTAATAGAAAAAAACAATATTCCTCATGTAGTTGGGAAATTAATGTAGGTAAACAAGATACATAGTCAAGATGATTCATTAATACGCATGTATCCTAGCTTTATACTCTATAATTGGAATACTAGAATCAATCTATTTCTTTAGTCCTAGTTCCACACATTTCACCACCATGCATATCACCATTACTCAATAATATAGCATTGTATCAAAATAATTCTTCATCCCTAGGACTCCACTCCCATGTCTCATCAAACATCATCCATTCCATTCTCAAATCACATCCCATAACAATGTTCCACATCCAATGAAATCCCCCAAGGTAGTGGGGAATCAATGAAAATTATATACAACTTATAGAAGAAAATTATATATGTACATATCCTTCACAAGGAAACTATAATATTCATCCACTAAATTTTATTTCTTCAAACTACCATTTCATACCATATGGAAATTACAAAATAATTTTTCACAAGATAAATGCATGGGTAACCAATTAAATTACATTTTAAATTTTAATAATTGTTTAAAAAATATTCTAGCTAAAACAATAATTTTCTGAAAATAATATTTTTAATTTACCCACCTATTTATCATTTGATCAATAATTATATCCATAGTAATATTATATTATCTATATTCAATTAACATAAAATATAACGATTACAATTAAACAGAATAGTTAAATTTTTTAGCCATAAAAAAATTCATTATTTTACAATTTTCATTATATTAATCATTCTAACTAAAATCATAATTCAACATGAAAAACATATAATATATATATATATATAATTATCTATATAAAAAAGATCAATACTACTATTATTGAAGAAATTAATGTGTTTTATACAAACAAAACCAATAAAATTATTTAATCTTGATTAATCTATATTATTTTTAATTAGACCATCACCAAAATAAATTAATCCTAACAACATTATTAATTCACAAAAAATAGGAGATGTAAAATATCCCTAAAGACGATTATTATGATTATAAATAACTATAAAATGGATGAAAGAGGATTAACCACCATTAGATGAAATAGTACAATGAAAAAGGATGAATATAATATACATAAAATCATCATACATATTCGAAAAATATATCAAACAACTCCCAAAATAGTTTCTACTATTTATTAATTCTTCTGAAAAAATAAGAAGCATTGAAAAAATATAAAAGAAGAATATAAGAGCATAACTCAGACTAAAAATGCTCAATTCTAAGGGATTTATTGTTTAATACCCATAAGATATTATCCATGGTCTCTAATGGAGGTTGAACGTCCCATTATCCATAAAAAATCCATTAACAAACCCCTAACATTAGAGATATCATAATCAAAACATATTTCATTTGAGAGTTTGAAAAAAACACAAGAAATCAAGAAGAGGAGATAAAATAGTTCACTATAGGTTAAGAATTGACATAAAATATATATTAATACCCATATTAATTACTCGTACATTTATATTTTTAATCAGATTTTTTCAATGTTAATTGGTCATCATTTTATATATTTCAAAATGATCTCAAACTCCACCGTGACGTCTAACATATGCTAAACATGGATGTTCAGGTTTATGAGCTGTCTAGCCTAAAAAAATCAACATTGGGTTTCTGACAATATATAATACTTTTTATACATAACATGGATTATAGAATTTTATAAAACACATTTTCTATGTCCCCACAATATACAAGAGAGCATTAAAGATAAAAATAATAGTGGTAGGATAAACTATGTTATTTTTAGTTAGATATTTTAGATGAAGGGACCTGACAATGACCAAAATGACCTTTCTTGAAATATAACATAATATTTGGATGTTCCTGGTGGACCAAAAACCACACATAAAATCATCATGTCCTAGAAACCGAAACCCCACATTCACCACCATGGTGTGGTAAATTCTAAAAAGAACAAAGTACCTTTCCATGCACATGTAAGGACTCCAAAATATATCTCAACTACAACAAAACATGGGAAAATAGAAATAAATAAATTTGAAGGTGTATAATAATACATATAAAAAATCAAAACAATTCATATAATTGGAATTTAAAACTAGACCCTGGGGGTGAAAATGAAAATAGGGTTGTTTGAATAGCCACCCCATGATATACCACCCAAAAATTTCCTTAAAAAAATACCCAACCACCTCACATAGAGGAACATGGAATATAGATATGAAGCAGTAACAATAATATTCCAAAATACTCTCTTGTAGTAAAACCCTACCAATTAGTACCATAGACCCATGAAAACCATAAATGACGGGAGAACCACCAAATAATCTAGATTAATTTTCAACTACAATTAAACATGGATATTAAATAAGAGATAAATATAAAAAACATAGGATTGTAAGAGTGTATATGTGACACACAATCCTATGTTCTCTCTTAACCTCATCCTTTTGAATATAATAAATTAACTATCATTATATTACAACCACATGATATAATATTTTGACAGTAATACATATCCATTGGATGCTTATGGAAGTTCTTATCATCATCCATGTCAATCCAACCCCAAATGATGATGTGAGAAATTTGCTGAAGATAATAGTCATTTTGTGGCACATGGATGACATCATGTCTCCCGATCGTCTTTGGAGAATGTTTTATCTCATAGGAAATGGCTATATAATAATCCAATACCTCTAATTTCCCATCCAATAGGTGATAAATATTACTACAAAACCCAAATGTACTATTCCAAAATGTGGAGTCACCTGATGGAATACATTAACTCACATATATAAAACCAGAAGTCTCTGTATATGGATAGCATAGGATTTTTTATGATCTTATTCTGCCATTAAACTATCATTAATTATATTAACTATTGTTTTCAAGATTCAAACAATTTATGGACTATGATTTGTTAAAAATACAACCCTTGTTTATAAAAAAACAAAAAAATGACATGTTTTCAAAAAAAAATGATTCAAATGGTACCATACCAATGGTGGTGTGGAAACTTTTATTGATATAAAACTCATCCAAAGGTTGGTTCCATATACATGAATCTCCAAAATAATGAAAATTGTTGTGAAATATTGCATCCTTTGTTTAGATAGTCTATTTTCTCTAAGATTCCATCTCTGGTTGAGAATTATTGAAAAATAACAACGATCCATAAGCTATTTGGAGACCCATACGCATCATGGATGTAAAAAATGAATTTTATTCATAGATAATCATCCTCAAGACTATATGGATCCTAACAACCTTCTACAGATACTTTCTAAATATATCCTATATAGGGATCAAATAACATATCATTAAGAGGGGATAAAATGTCATCTAACTGTATAATATCATGCATATAGAACAATTTCCTCCATGAGGTTATATAATAATATAGAATAATTCCATTTAAATGATACATATAATTCATATAAAAAAATATAAATGATATGTAATGTCATTAGGAACAGCTTTTTAACCTTCATCTTCTAAAATATAAATCGTCAAAGAAAAAATATTTAGTGGAATCCCTAAACTCATTCCACAAAGAATACATAATAGGTAATGGAACCACATTTTCTAATTAAAATGTACCTACTTTTCTGAGATGTGAAACTCAAGGAGAACCACCTTGTGCATCATTAATGGAATGGAAATTCTATCATGAAATAATATATAGTGTTGGTCATCATCAGATCAACCTTCTATAAAATCTCAATATAAAATATTCATTATTCAAACCACCTCCTTAAATTCCCCAATAATAACTCTCCAATATGTTATACCAATTATTATTTTATTATTATGTTAAAAATATATCCACCACTATAAAAAAACCCTCATATTATTTTCAATTACCAAGTGATCATTCATTACATTCCATTATTCTCTAGATTTATGCATATAATCACTGTGTTACTTCATAATAAGAGTATCATCTATAAAATTTTTCTTTTATTGGGTATATGAAATCTAAATGTTACAGTACTTCAATAAATATATTCAAAATCACTATCATTTTTTTATACCATAGTGGGAAAAAAATACATCATGATATTCTAATTTTTGAAATCAAAATGCTCTTTTCACCGAGGTAATACCTATACCTCAGTAGGGAAAATAATACATCATCAAACCCGAGATCATCGAGGGAATAGTTACTAACCATGGTTCACAATAACTGACAACCATAAAAATAAAACCATATATCCTACATCATGAAACTACTAAATCCATGAAATAATGTTTCATAGAAAATAAAAAAACAATTTATCTATTTTAGTAGAAAAGGATCATAACAACATTCCAACTTTAACATTAGATACTAGAATGATTTCTATGACTAGTTACTCAATAATAACACATGAAACATTTTGTTATATGTTGTTATATGTTTATAAATCTGAGATAAGTTAGGTTCATACCCCTATAATAACCTATAAGTCCATGGAAACTCTCCACCTTTGAAGTAATTTTATGGGATACATTAGAAACCATTTCCAAGATATTTGAGGGGTCTATATTTAATCCTCACATGGACCTGGAATGTCCCATGAAACAATCCTCAGAAGGCCATAACTCATATGTTGATAGATTCTATAATATATTCTAATGCTGAAGATAATCCAAAACCACCTGTATATACTCCACATGCTCATCCACATATCCATATCACCCAAGGATTTTTATAATGAGTACTCTTATAAACCAATCTATGAACTCTCAATACACTATGATCATATTAATTAAAAAATCATATTGAGTGTTTATAACAAATAATTTCATCATGATATACTCGCAATTTTTATATTTAAATAAAAGAGTTATTTTCAATATATCATCATCATTTACCTTCAATTGAAAATATTCTAAACATAGATTGGTCATTAATAACCATTCGACTACATTAATATCATAAATAAATCATCAATACATGTAATAGTATTTTCATTATTCACATTCACATTAATAAATTGATGAAAATTATTTCATGGATGCATACTACCATTGTCCTTCATCATAATCAAATCTGAAGGACCCCATGGTGACATAAAGAAATAAACTGTTCTACAAAGGATCACTGGTTGGTATCCAGAGTTTTCACAACACAAAAGGAACAATCTTAGTCATTGAAATAATTATTAGGGAATCAAATTAATATATTTCTATGAAAATGTTTTCCTCCCATCAAGGGGTAATGTCACAACCTCCTCTGAAAATACTTCTAGGTAATCTTACACAACAATGGGAAACACCATTGTCTAAAAACTGGGTCAATTCGACAATAATTAATCCATAAAAAGAAAAAGATAAAACCATTTTCAACACCATTATATAGTCTCACATACTATAAAATATAAATGATTCTTAACAACATCATTCGACACAATATAACTCATAATAATTTCCATGATACTTTACGCCAAATATAATCACCACATGCATATGATGGTGCTTTATGGTTGAATATAAATACATATTAGGTATCCAAAAATGTTTTGACTCCCCATAAGTAGTTCATATTCTCTACATAGTTAAGATAGATAATCTCATCCTCAAAATAGTGTATTAAATTCTATGGTCATGGGATGTCTCTACACAAAAAATTTTCTTTGCCGAATATGATAGGTGATATGAAGTAGTGAATAACACATGAATTATACAAATATTTAAACATAGTAGAAAATATTTAATGGTTTCCTCCATTGTATTTAGCTTCCTTTACACCAAAAAATCTAAAATATATAGCTAACCACCACTTACCCCATGTCCACTATACCTGTAATGTAGACCACCATCATGATTTTGATCTTCTCTCGAATGGAGATAAACATTATATGGTTTTACCTTACCTACCATGTGTCCTCTCTACTATTCCACTGTGGGATCATAATAAATATTCTTCCTTTGATTGAAATAAGAAACCAAGAAAAAATTCTATAGTTGAACACCTATTGTATATCTCCTCTTCAGAATGGCTAATAACTCTTCCAACTAATGACATCAACTATCACATGAAAAATAAGATTACAGTAACTTGTAACAGGAAATGGGAACCACCACCCCCTAATAAATATGATGATTAGGGATGATACTTTTCCCTCAATGATCTAAATGGACATCAATCATGGAAATTTGGAATTCCAAACCACAAATCATCTACATAGTTATTTTGTGTGCCACCCCTTTCAGGACGATTATGTCATAGATTGTATCATATCAATGATAACACATCACATCAGTGTTTTTTTTGTAGTAAAAATGAGATAATATGGAGTGAAATATCTGGATGAAAATTATCATAATTATTCCTTGCACTGTACTCCCCACTAATTTATAGATATATAGAATATTAGAGAAGGATCGTAAAATTAATATAGAACAACCATATTCTAGAACTATTAGGTAGAAGGCTAAACCACACTAGAATATTGAATTCCATCATAGTTAAAGAAATTAACTCTTCTAAAAACTAGTTAGAAAACACCACCCATGATAATGTTGATACCTCATGCTCCTCAAAGAATAAGAACCTCTAATTCTTCACATCACTTCACAACACCATAAGAACAAATATTACTAAAGGATACTTATAATAATGTATCAAATCGAGTGATATATCCACATAATCCTCTAAGTCATATATCACTATTTCTGAAATGAATCCTTCATTGTTATACATAATTCTAAATTTAAACACTTATATATTTTTTCTCTATGTGTTGGTTTTATCATCCTTAGCCTCATGGATATCTTGTGAAGCATCATATTCAAAAATATATGTGTGATCATGATGGGGATGTATACCTAGATTCATACCTATGAAAGAAAAAATTATTAGTGACACCAAAATATGGAATATATAATATTTATCAGTTATTGAATATTTACTTATTTTATGATCAACCATTCCCCAATGACTACCCATTTCAAAAAAAAGCACAAAGGAGAATGAGGCATTACCATTTCATAGGTATCTACCCCACAATATGCAACACTTTTATTGTAATATAATTATATAATATTCTAGTAAATGGATCTCATTATCTCTCAATAACTGGTTCATAATAAGTATCCCCTTTTTATATCACATTCAATTCTGAGATGTAATCATTTCTATACGAATCCATATAGTCTTCTCATTTTCATACCAATAAACCCCATAATATCCCACAATCTAATCCATCAATACCACTCTATCATGAACCATCCACCAAAAGGAACCCATCTCAATTTGGTAATTAGAAAAGGGATACAATTATTCATCATTCATGGAACCATTAATATACAATTATTAAAGAGGACGCAAGGGTATATCATGCACAATGATTGAAGGAATTAACCTCCTATAAAATGAAGAATAAGGATGGATAAGATAATATATCCATATTGATCTGGATTTCAAAAAAGTAAAAGATCAAAAATACATATATTTCATTTCATTAAAATGATATAATATATTAAGAGAACATGTACCAAGACATATCAACAAAAGTGATCTTAAATGAAAATATTCATCGTAAAATCATTTATGAGATTGTAAATTCCACATTGAAAAACAACATACTATTGTTGTCTATAATAATATTATATATATGTATGTATGGATTCCAAAAAATGAATACTCAGTAGGATCCTATCTCGAGTATCTCATTTAGAGATAATGAAACATTACTAAAACTCGTTGAATATAATTTTAATACAACAAATTACCTAATCATGTATTCCATGTTCGTGACAACATTATGGATTTAAGACCATGTTTCTTATAAAAATGACCATATAATACCATGCCACCACATACTCATGGTAATTCCTTTATTCACCAATTTAGAAATCTATATATGTCTCCCTCCCAATTTAATCTATCCAAAATATATGTAGGAAAATATTTCAACCCATGCACCCTATGCATCAACACATCACATAGTATACGAGGTCTCATATCATAATAGTTACTAAGAGGTTTATGGGATACACCCCACTCCATATATCAAATATTATAATTCAAGACATTAGATCCCATACATGAAATACCCATACTAATATATCAATGCATTTTCTGGAGATGTACGTCTAAAACAAATATATCCCTATATAAACAAATAAATGAATTGTGCCTACAATTTATTCCTTTATAAAATACTCATATGATAATATAGTGTTGTGTTATGGGATAGTTATCCATCCATTCCTCAACATCATTACATTAGGGAACAACTCCTTCCAAATATTCATTGGGATTTAGTCACACAACAAAACTAGGTAAGGAATCCTATAAAATAAAATTACCTAAATTTTATAATATAGCTCAGAATCATACTATAAGAATGAACAATGTGTTTTGGATCATCATCAAATAACATCACTTAGAAACATGGCTAACACTATTAAAGACTAGTAATCCTATAAGGACACATAAATTTTAAAAAACTTATTTAATTCAACCACTGTAAAATTTCACCATACATTAATTCTTTAAAATTTCCCATAAAACTGTCTTATTGACGAATTAACATGATCAAAAATTATATCACATTCCATAAATTAATGAATGAAATAGATCCCATAGTTTCTCATGTTTACATATTTTCTTTCCAATAAGCCTTCGACCCCATAATTTAAAATTTTTATTTTGATTTATTATTACATGTTTTTATGTACTATAACACTGATCTTTTTTCCCATAAACGATATTCATACACAATAATATACAAATAAATCAAGTAGTAGGAAGTGGAACATAGGTATAAAAGTATCTCTTCTATCTAGCCATAAAATATGATTTATTAAAAATCTAGAATCCCAGCTTTCAATACAAAAATGTGTATACATATCATCAATAGGTTTAATCATTTATTGTTTTATCTGTTACAACACTATGGATATTATTATTAATCCATTCACTGTCATCATCATTATCTATATCCACTACCCCCACCCCTAAAACGATTCAATAACTAAATTTCATTATTGGATAAAATGACATTTCATTGAAGGGATACTCTACTAGAGTAAAAAAACAAGGTTGAAATAAAAGAAAAATATATTTGAGTGAATTTATGACCCAAAAATCTAAGATTATAAACATAAAATGTAAATAATCTCGCTCAGAATCATATATTCATCTTATAGAATAATTCAATATCACCATTTAAAAATTACCAATTAATTTAATATAGGTTATGACCATTTGTAACAAATGTTTTTAGATATTAAAAAATAATAATTTAATCCTACTTCCAATAACAACATCGAGATTCATGAAAGAAAATTTTCAATTAATACTCATCTTAATTATCTCTTTGATAAGATTTTGTGGATTCAGATTCATTTTAGGAAATTCCATTAACATATGAATGAGATATTTTTTTTACACATTCCTTTTAAATTCATTATCCAATAGAAATTATCATATTTATGTTATTTAAACATATTTATCGTATCTAGATAGTTAATTCATAGATTAAAAATCATGGTGTACATAACATAATTAATCATATCACACTATCCTAAAAACATGTGGTGAACTATCATCATAGTGGAAGTATGTGCATTTTCTACTAACCAAAACAAGGTTCGTTATTTAACTGATTTTAATGGTTTGGAAAGATAGTTCCACCAGCTCACCAAGAGATAATTAACCATTACCTTACTATTGAATAATAATATAGTATATTAAATGAATCCAAAACCACATTTTAGAATATAATAAATTTTCACACAAGAAAAAAATGAATGATGTTAAAACACAACTTAGATGAAGGAAGGATATCTATAAACTTCAATATGAGTACAACAATAAAAATAATCTCAAAAAAACAACAACAAATCAGGCCTCTAAATCCTTCATTATTTCTAGAAAATGATATTCAATGGAAAATGAAAAAGAGGATATGGTAAAATATCTCCAAATAAAACTCCTTGATTCTACATAAACCAGATATTAAAATCCATGTGAGACAAACATGGTCATTTTAAGAGGTATAACAAATCTGTCCCTGTCAAAAACATATTTCAATAATGACCCAATGAAATATATCACTCGATCATGAACTAGACCATCTGATTATTAATAATAGTTATGTAATACAAGAACATGGTAGTTGATTAGATATCTGAGGGGGATTGTAAATATAAAATAATATATAACAACCCAATTAATTCCTCGTGCATCTCCCATTATTAAAATTTTAATATCCAAAATGAAGAGGAATTTTTGATTGACTCAATTCTTTCATGAAATCCACTCGAGCTTCCACCATAGCCTAGACATGGGCTTGGTGGTTATTGAGTGTGGTAGCCCGAATCACCATTCCCTATATCATGTTTCATACATCTAATCCCTTTCCCCCATTATACAATTTACATTATGTCTAGAGAAATGGTTTGTCATGTCCCCATTTAGAAAATGAGACCATTAGATATATAAAATGTAATGCCCTGACCCCTGAAGCCCAAAGTTGGTGCATTATTATGATTCATTGGCATGACCACAAATGATCAACTCTAGAAATACTGATTAGTTTAGTAGCCTTGGAAGTACTAGATACATTCATAAGGTTTAAATTACATCATAAAATGGAAGACTACAACAACATTATTTCTATAGACAACACTGAGATCCCATAGTCTATCCCTACAGGTCAGTCATAATATACATCTTGGCATCCTGGGTAAAATAAAATATCGATAGGGGTGAGCTCAGATGCTCAGTAATGAAAACAATATAGTGGAAAATTTTATAAATAATCATAAACTTTTAAGGAAATCTATAGAAGTAAAACAAACACCTTTTCATCATAAACATCATCATAATATGGAAAATATAAATCAAAATAATTCCATTTACTCACTCGCATGGATATTCTACTAGTCGAATAATCACATGAAATATCAATATCCACTTTCATAGTGATGGAATGCATAATTCTAGACTTCTATAACCACAAAGTCAAGGCCTTGTACCAAGACTACACAGAAGATTTTTTCAAGACCTTTTGTGAATACTATAGCGGGATCCACCCATCACTTACTATGTCTAATGCATTCCTCCAATGAAAAGTTGGAATCATTACATAAACATTTGTATTGAAAACATCATTAGAAATGTCAATACATTATCCACAAACCATGAATTGTATAAAGATTTCACATCCATAGTGAAACATAACTCATTATACAGAATATGGAAGATTGTATTGTAACAGATTAACCTCAATTGAAAATAATGAAGGATATTTACATAGATGAAAATAATCATCAAAACTATTTGAGAGAAATATATCCCTTTTTCTTGAAATCATTTAAAACTCACACAGTTTATTAAGAAGCCATTTAAAATACATTTTTAAATCAATGTGTCCCATACCACATTGAAACTTTTAAAAGGAATTTTAATTTTATAACATTAATATATATATATATATATATATAAATTCATAAAAACATTTTTAAACCATGGACATTAATGAGAAATATATAAAAGAATAAATCATTAAAACATTTAAAATGATATTTTAGTTAAAGTCCATAACCAAATTAGAGATAATTGAATACAAATAATTGAGTTAATAAAAACTTTATAATATCATGAGAATAAATGGATTTCTGATATACTATGTCAAAGTACAGTATATACACCAAACAAAAGAGATTTGGCATATAAAAACAAAGAAGACTCAATGGAATGTAAGTTGAGATGATATCCGTTATAAAGAATGTGTCCTTAGGTTAAGGATAAATCAATGACATAATTATGTGTGAAAAATATAAATACACTAAATATGATTTTATAGTTAGTGTAAAACAATCAGTGGACATCCACACATATTCTTTTAAAAACAACACCAATGAATTAGATGTTTAACTCAATGAATGGAGATTGAGTTAAAATTATTATTATCATGTTCATACCAATGAATTGAGAATTTATCAATTCATTTATTTTTGTATCAAAATTATTTCCACACAAAGTGTAGTGGAAATTACTACATATGTAAATAACTAATGATTTCACACATAATCTTGGAGTAATGTAACCAATGATGTTTGCGTAAAACCGAATGAGTGGAAATTGAAATTTGAAATTCCCTTACCGATTTGGTAACATACGAAACATACACCCCATGAATGAAGGATTACACAATGATGATGTAAATACCAATAAATTAATTTATATTACACAAACCATACAATCATGGGTAGTACATACACCACACAAAAGGTAATAGTGGAAAATATATCATAAATCTCATGGGAATAAAAGTGAGATGAAAACCTCTTACATCGTTGTAATATATTGAGTCGTATGATAAAAATTTAATAACCACCAAATTAATCACAGAATACGATGAATATAAATATAATAATCATGATATATATCAAATTGTGGAACACAATACACCATATTCAATAAATAAGTTGAAAATAATGGAAATCTCAAAGAATTAAAAGTGAGATAAGAAATCTCGTACATTGTACTTTTCCTTGGTAGATGGTAGATTATACTCCAATATAATGGTGAAATAATTTCTATTAAATTATAAATGAATCATATACATTAATATGATATCATATATGATCTTTTAATAAATCTTGGTTAATAATATTTTAGTATTATCATCGTTTCGGGTGTTAACTGATTTGTTTTCCTTTCTATGATTTGTTTATTAAGTAGTGTTTCTTATTAATAGGATGTATCTTATTCATATTTAGAATGATATTATGTATTTAAACATTAATTTTAATCATCTAATTAAAATTAGTCTCGAATCGATTACTATGGGGAATGAATCTCATCACGTTCGTGGAGACGGTAATCGTACGTGCGCACGAGCGACAATATCATTTTTTTATATTAAAATAATATTTAATTGGATGATATTTCATATATAAACAATCATTATCATGTTATATTTATTATTTAAATCAAATTACACATCATTATTATACCCATACAAAAAATAATGTGTTGAATAACAATTACACCACGACTTGGAGATGGTAAGTCGTACATACGCACGTATGGGGACATGTCATACAAAGGATGGATAAATTAATGAATATGGATGTGCCAAATTTAAAATAATATCACAATATATAGAATACAATGTAGTTATTAATTTATAATGGAAACAACAAAGAAAGAGGAAGTGGAAGATCATAGGAACTTGAATGAGGTGATGAAATATTTACCTCTTCATCAGGTTATTCCTTATGATTTGATCAAAATATATCTATAGATAAGGTTTATGACTAAATTAAGGCCTCTAGGATGAAGTGAGGACATTTTAGAGGATATTTGGGTAGAGTTTGGATGAGACAAAAGGCTTTGAAGGTGCAAATTTGAGGGAAGGGTGAGTGAACTTTTATAAGAGGGGTGAGGGGTACCTTAGGAAAAGCTAGAAATATTATTTTATTATAAATTAATTTTCAGTTCTTAATGGATCCAAGTTGGATTATGTAAAGGTTAAGTTGGGTTTGGTTCAGAAACCACTCAACCAATTGGTTGTAGACAGGTTTAGGTCACTATATTAATCTTATCATTTAGATTTAACTCTTTGTTAAATTGTTTGACATTTACCATGTCCCTTTGTGTTTTTATATTATATGGTTAATAATCTTACTATATACTTATAAGAGAACCCCAAGTGGTTCAATAATTATACAACTATCATTATATAAGTCTTTTATATGAAACATAGAATTTTAGGAATAGAATATAAAATAATAATATAATATTTGTTTTGAAAACTGTTTTATGACAATTTGACACAATTTGGTATTCTGTTTTTGCAAAATTCATAACATCATTATTACTTGAAACAAAATTCATCTAACCAAATCTAATATGTCATATTAACCTATAAAATTAGTTTATTTCATTAAAAGTCTAAAATTACATTTATTTGGATATTTATAATATCATTGATTTTAATATTTCATTAATTAGGTAATTATTGCATCATCGTTGTGTCATAAATAAATTAACTTATTTAAAAGTCTAAAAAATATAATTAAAATACCATTATGTATGAAATATTTTTATTTTTATAATGTATATTTAGAGTCCAAATTATCTTTTGTGTATCCCTATATTAAAAATATTTTATTTATTAAACATTGTTTTTAACTCTTTTAACTCTTCGTTGAATTAAATAATAGATAATATCCTAATCTAGTCCAATTAGACCAAAGAGGTTCATATTTTATTCCTAATGTTATTTTTGGTCTAATTATACTTATTTAATAGAATTAGGACATGCTTTATGATAATAATAATATCATTTTTACCATTAATTACCATATTTACTTTTAACCGTGGTAAATATAAGTTAAAAGTTACTATTCACCAAAAAATATTTTTATCTAATTGAAACTTATTTTACACCTGCATATTAACCGTGTCTCTCATATTTTTGAAATTCAACTCACAGAAGAGATAAAATTAAGTTATAAGTAAATTTGCAAATGCTCCTAGAAGTTGGGTAAAAGACGGTGAAACTTTCAAAAATATATATATATAATATAATTACAAAATGACTCCAATGAATTACATTGAACATATATATTTATTATGTATCTATTTTGAACTAAAATATATTTAAATAAAATAATTAATTATTTAAATAAAAATTTGGTTTTAAAATATAACTCAGTGTTTTTCACTATTCATCAAAAATCGATTGTTTTCAAACAAAATACCAAAAATTCACCCTAAGTTAATTTTGATATTCCAAATACAAAAATGAAGTCCATATTGGATGATAAAATTTATAAAATTTTAAAAAGTGGGTATTACTATTCATGACTGCTAGTTTGATTGGTCATGGTGTGATAGAATGTCGAAGTTGTGTACAATGTACGATATTACATTATTAAAAGGGAAACATACCGTGGAAACTTATGGTGTTCCATTATCCCCCCTCCCTTTGTGAAATTGCGTCCTCATAATTTTTAAAATTAGGGCTTGGGAGAATAATTGAATGTCCCGCTTCACACAAAGAGTCAATAAAACTATCAAATTAAAACAAAGAAAGAGAAGTGAAAAGGTCACTTGGGATAATCCATACTAGGATTACATGTAGGAAAACATGTATATTGATGATAAATAAGTGTCATGTTCTGAGGGAGAGGGATAAAAAAATAATCAGGAGTAAGTTAACAACAAGAAAACCAAAATCTTGTGATGGGGAAAACAATCATTAGTATCCTAGTAGGAAAAGTAAATGGACAACATTTTTTCTGTTTTATGTTACATTTCATAAAGATGAGGAATTTATTTATGAGATAGACTAATTACATAATGTGATATATTTACATTTTAAGTAGAGTTTCATTCATTAATAAATTTCTACCACTAAATAATTTTTTATCAAATGATGAGTATTCAAGAAGACATTGTCACACATGAAGAGATAGAATCAACTTCTAGAGAATCACATGATCCACAAAGGATAAACCATATATTTAAATTTTCTTTAGAGATTAATCAAAACCAAAAAGGTTAGTACAAGATCAGAAGATCCCCCAGAGATATATTACTTTAGAGAAAGAATCATTAATCATAATTTCTAAAATTAATCCAACAATACACCAATGTTAATTAAATACCATTCAATAAAAAATGGTCCTTATAATCCTTAAATATTATCCAAACTAATATTGAAACCAAAAACATATAAGAATTTTGTTATGTAGTCTTTCTCATTAAATTGTATCTCCAATTGACATCGACTACTCTTAAATTCACATACATAATATTATTTAACCTAATCACATATTCTATATTATAGGTTCATCATTTCCCTTAAAAACCAAAATCACTATTAATACACAATAAAAACATAGATAAAAATTCACAATTACTCCTCAAATTAAATCCCATTGTATTCTATTTTCTTTACCCATATAGTGTTCCCAACAGCGCGAACGTCATCCAAATTAACATTTATCACATAATTACCAAATCATTTCCCTATACTAAGGGTATTCATTTGGTAAGAAATAAGATCCCAAATCAACTTATTATTGATCAATAAATCATTTAACTAAAAATAATTAGTCACAGTAACCAGGGACTTCACGTAGTCCAGTGGTAGGTGATAAATCCCAATCGCACTATGGTTGTGGGTTTGATTTCCACATCTTTGTTCGACATGACGGGTTGTCACACGGTTTGTGTGTTGTCCTTGTTTAAAAACTATATTTTATACATTATCAAAAGGAGATAAATTCATCAAAATAACCATAACATAATTTAACAACAAATGTTATCTCATACCTTGATTTTGCATCCCAAAATATATATAACATGTAATTTCCTCAATCCCAATGATCATATAAAACCAAATTTTTTGTTATAACAATATCCAAAAGGGTAAATATAATTCTTCCTCAAATATAATTTTCACATGAAAAACTCCAGGGTTACAAATACAAGAGAAAATTATTCAAAAGTAATCCCATCAACAAGGAGTACTAATACATTTAAATATTTCTATAACCATTTATTTCTATATAGATTCTTCTTTGGCCAAGATAATATCATATAGAATAGGGTATTCAATCGAATAATGGCTATGTCCCCTAAATTTTCTGAAAAAGACTGTAAATGGATTATTGGGACCATTTTTTTCTTGTATACCACTCTTCAATTTTCCTCGGAAATTCTTTAATTTATGTCCTTTGTTCCCACACGTAAATAATTTCTTTGTTCCATTGAGACACTTTCATGGGTGTCTCCTTCCACATTTCATGCATGATGGAAATTGAGGATTATTTTGTCCATGGTCTCCAGTACTGGAGATCTTGTCATTAATCACCTTTCTCTTCTTTGTTGTGTCACGAAGTTGGTTAATATATATGTTGTAGATAATATTTTTGGAAAACTGATTCGGCATGAACACGATATCTTTTACTCCTATCAACAATATATTTTGTTTCTCATTTCCACCACCATTCCCACAATGTTCTTCTTTCTCAAAGTTACTATGACTTCCTTGGAATCCATCCATTGACTAAAACTAGAAAGCATTGTGTGAGTAACAGTAGTTATAAAATTATTTATAATATATATAATGTCACCATATTATCAATTTGAAACACCTTAGGATTAACTAAGGGCATTTATTGTCATCTTATATTAAAATCCTTCAAATCTGTATGTATAGAAAATTCAAATTATTTTAAGCATATCCCTCAAGAGTGTCCTAACCAAGAGTGAAGCAAGGACCATTGTCATACACCAGTTTCTGTTCGAGTCTAGATCAACTCAGTGATTTCGGGATTTAACCTTTAGTATATTTGTGCCAGAGCCGCCTTGACCTGCTCATATCCAGATAGAGATGTATTGCTTGTAAAACTCACAAAATCTCTAAAATTTCAAAAATTTTGGAAGTTCTTCTATACTAATCCTCAAATTATATCGTTGGGTTATCTGATCTATTCAGAGTTTATCTAAATCAAGTTTCCATGGTTTTTACTAAACTTCCACTGATACCAACTATAATGCCCTGACCCCAGAACCCTAGAGTCGGTGCATTATTATGTATCATTGGCATGATCACAAAAGATCAAGTCTCAAAAGACCGAATAGTTTAGTATACTTGGAAGTACTAGATACATTAATAAGGTTTCCATTACATCATAAAATGGAAAACTACAACAACATTGTTAATATAGACAACATTTAGATCCCATAGTCTATCATTACAGGTCAGTCATAATATACTTCTTCAAATCCTGGAAAAAATAAAACATAGAAATGGGTGACCTCAGATACTCAGTAAGGATAACAATATAGTGGAAACTTTCATAAATAAGCATAATATTTAGGGAAATGTATAGAACTAAAAAAATCCTTTTCAACATAAACATCATCTTAATAAGGAAAATAAAAATAAAAATAACATCATTTACTCACACTCATGGATATTCTACAAGTCGAATAATCACATGAAATTTCAATATCCACTTTCATAATGATGGAATTCATAATGCAAGATTACATAACCACATTTTGAAGGCCTTGTTCCAAGACTACAAATAATATTTTGTCAAGGCATTTTGCAAAACCACTATTTTGAATCATCAGATCTACCAATTCATCGATGAGATATAGAGAGATCCACCAATCACATATTAACTCCAATGCATTCCTCGTATGAAAATTTTGAAACATAATGTAAAGTCACGTAAAATTCAATGAAATTTTTTTCTTGATATTCTTGGGAATTTTACAAGAACGATGTTTTTGACGGCACCTGATTCTGAGGCCCGGTGTGCCCGGAATCATTTTCTGAAGTTTAGCTCAGGTATGTTCAGTGAACGAACGAGCGGGGTTTTCTAACTTTTAAACCGGTGCTCGAAATCAAATTCTGAGGACACCGATGGAATCGTATTGCTAGTAATTTCTTAGAAATGTTTTCTCTGGAGTTTCGTTTGCTCGGGTGTGGTTTTTAATTTTTGGGGTTAAGTTATGAAATAAAATAAAAGGGGTGCGACAATTTTATTTTATTTCACTTAAAGCTGCTTAATCTAAGTTAAGCGGATAAGGTGGGACCCACAATATTCTACCCACTTGGTAGGATATTTGTTAGGTGGGGTCCGCATGAGCCCCACCATTTCTTCCCTCCTAAGTAACGCACCCACAACCCCCCTTTTAATGAAAGTCAAACCATACGTTTTTCTGGTTAAGAAACGCCCCATTAAACTGGGCAGTTAAATCGTTACAATTAATTCATTGAATTAATTGTTCGTTTCTTATCTTTTGAATTTCAAATTCTTAAGTTGATAATAAAATAAGGGGAGGACTTATTTTATTATGGTTGGGGGTTTGTGTTGTGTTAAACCATTGGGAGAAAAAGAGAGGATTCTTCGTTCTTCAACAAAGAACGCAATGAACGCACCACCTCCAACGAAGAATGCCAACCTCCGACGGCAGACGACGGTGAGAGACGCCTTCCTTGGAGATCACTTAACGCCAACATTGATCCTATTCTTCTGCGGAAATCCTCTTCTTCCGCAGCGACCCTCTTCTTCTGTGATGATTAATTCCGCGATGAACGTTCGTTCGACGACAACGTTGAGGTAGGGGTTTATTTTCTTGTGATTAATTCTGTCGTTATCCCCCTTTCAATTGAACCGCCTGTTATCGCATTAACGAGAGGAGGTCAGACCGCACGAACATGGATGAAACACCTCCCCTATTTTTTTTGTTGATATTGATGCGGCGAGCAAGGCGACGCGGTGCCAAAGCACCGCGCGGTTTTTGTAAAAGGAAGAGCGGAGAAGCGTGGCGTCGTCGGACCTCCATCGGTCCGTTGCCGATAACTTGAGCTACGGCCCTCCGATCGACACACCGTCAGTTGAGATGCAATCCTTGGATCAAGATGGATGTTTTGGTATATCGCACTCATGTTTTCGGAGGACTTTGGGTTCGGCCGGGTTGGTTCGTACACGAAACTAACCGGACCCTCGGAGCGGAAATTCCTATAACTTGAGTTCCGGACGTCCGATTGCCGTGTCGTCAACTTTGATGGATTCCTCTTAGTGAGATGTATCTTTTGGCTTACTCTGCTAAAGGTTTGGATGTAGTTGGAGTATGGTCGAGTTGGTTTTGACTTAAAAACCAACCGGGCCCCTAGGACGAAAAAGCCAATAACTCTCAGACCAGGCGTCCGATTGACGCGCCGTCTGGGACGTTGAGTTCCTATTGACGATACGGAACTTTTGGATACATCAACTCCGGAATGTGTGTCAGTAGATGTATCAGCCTCTCAGCTCATGGAGCGAACCCTCCCGAACGAGCTTGCTGTATGCAGGAACCCTAGAGCTGGCTGCTACTACGACGACGACTGTACAGAGATCCTCAGTGGATTTGACGGTGACGACTACGGAACTCAGCGATCCTACGTGGATTAGTGCTACCAATCCTGTGTGGGTCCGATCCTGTGTGGGTCAGTGCTCAACGGTCCTATGTGGGCCAGCGCCTACAGATCTTATGTGGGTCTGATCCTGTGTGGGTCTTTGCGGGGGTTAGTTACCTATCAATCCTTTGTGGGTCAGATCCTGTGTGGGTCTTTGCGGGGGTTAGTTACCTATCGATCCTTTGTGGGTCAGATCCATTATGGGTCATTGCGGGGGTTAGTTATCTATCGATCTTTTGTGGGTCAGATCCTTTGTGGGTCATTTCGGGGGTTAGTACCTATCGATCCTTTGTGGGTCTGACGGCTTAGATGAATCAGTGACAATATCTAATCATCTCTATCGTCTTACGAAGAAGTATAACTGTATGAGCTGAATCATTTTTTTCTTTCCTATGTGGTTTGTGTTGGGTTATCATACGTGGATTTATGTTTTTCTTTCCTGTATCGACTAGGTTGTACTTGGGCTCAGAGGTTGGAGCGATCTGGAATTGATTACTTAGGTATATGTATGGGCATATACCTAAGTAGTGTCGAATGTTACTTCGTGATTGTATCTTTTCTCTGTGGATTATCTTTTGTAGAGTCTGGGAGACCTTCGGGGGTCTTGGGGTCCCTACTGAGTAGCTTATACTCACCCCTGCATGGGCTATGCCCGCACTACGTTGTGTTGGTTGCAGACGACGGACAGCGTTGATTGTGGTTGAGTCTTGCAGAGCAGGACGGTACCTGGAGGAGGACCACTGGGCGGAACGTACTCGGAGCGGACGGCTGGACCCTAGGAGCTGTGGAGGCCATTTGTACCCACCCTTAAGGTGGGAATTCTAGTGGACAGCTTGACGTTGCGGCTTTACATTCAGTTGTTGTTTTCCCTTTCCAGTTGTACATTACTTTCAGTTTGGGTTTGTATTCTGGCCCACTTACTTTTTCCGCACTTACTGTTGTACCCAGTTTTTACTTAGTAATTACTTCTACTGCTTGCTTCCTCTGTGGTGATTGTTTACTTTACAAATTAAATTCCTTCCCTTTTAACTGGGATTTACGCCTTGGTGTTGGTCGCCAGCCCCTGGCCTCTGCAAGACGGGCTTGGGGTAGTCACGGCTCGGGCCCCGAGGACGGGTCGTGACAAATTAGTATCAGAGGAGTTCGGTTCTACAGCAGAACTTTGGACTTTGATCATTTTTCTTAGTGAAGCAATAGTGTTAAGCGTATTGAGTGTGGTTATCAGCCCAGGGAGTCCAGTGTTGGTGCGGCGACCGACGTATCCGTACACCATAACCCTGACTACTGATTTCTGACTTAACGCACGGAAATATTTATTGCATGTGTGTTTCAAGTTTTCTTTGTGATTACTTTGTGTCAGCTCACCAGGTAAACTGTTCTGACTGTGGCGCACCTGTTTCCTTTTCAGGACTGCCCCACAATGGCAGCCAGCTAGGGTTCCGAGATTTGAGCATGACGACAGCCCACCGAGCGACGAGACCTCGGTACTGGGCGCTTTGACAGCTGAGGCACCGGCGGTACGATTACCTGCCGATCCACCGATGCTTCTAGCCCCAGCCGCTGACGATGCACGTCGCCTTAGTGCACTGCACGAGTTCCATCGCTAGCAACCACCCAGGTTCCACGGGGAGACGGACCCCCAGGCAGCCAAGGATTGGCTGGAGGCAGTGGTACGAGTTTTCAGGTTAGTGAGGACACCAGCAGACCTCATGGTGATCCTCGCAGCGATCCTACTGCACGTGGCAGCGGGCCGATGGTGAAGCTTGATGCTCCAGGTGCATGATGAGGCATCTCTTCTCTGGACAGACTATGAGAGCCTCGTCCACTCAGAGTTCTTCCCAGCCACCATCTTTGTGGTGCGCATCCAGGAGCTTCTTCAGCTGCGGCACGGCAGCTTGACGGTTGCCCAGTACTCGGTGAGATTTACCGATCTCTCATGCTACTCGACAGACATTGTACGAGACCCATTCTTCCAGGCCCGGACCTTTGAGCAGGGACTGAGACATGAGATCAGGGCATCGCTGATCTCCCTCAGCATTCCGACCCAGGAAGGAGTACTGGAGAGAGCCCTTTTGATCGAGAGCATTATTGCTGAGCCTTCTTCTGCAGCGAGACCAACCGCTGGGCGGCACGTAGCAGAGTCTTCTGCAGCAGGCAGTCGACGGATGACTCATGGGTCCAGGAAGACCAGACCCTCAGGAAGACGACATATGGACACTGGCTCAGCAGTTCGGGGCACACAGCATGGAGCCAGTCTTTCGAGAGGTAGGCAGTGCTACACATGCGGCGGGCAGGGCCACATGGCTCGTGACTGCCCGAACTGCCGTGCCAAGGAGCAGCAGACGGTTGAGGGGCCACCCAGGCAGAGGCAGAGGTTCAACCGTGGCGGTTTTCACGGAGCAGGTGGATGAGGCAGAGGATCTGTTCAAGCAGCAGGTGGTGGGCGAGACTTTGAGGATCTACCACCACCACCACCAGGAGGTCCACCCCGACCACAGGGAGCTAGCGGGAAGAGACAGGCACAGCTCCAGGCAGCGGAGTCCTACGACCACGTCGCACCCTAGATTATTCTAGGTACTATATATGTCTATTCCACCCTTTCTTCAGTTCTTATATACACAGGAGTGAGTCACTCTTTCATAGCCGCTGGCCTTATTCGGAGCTCGGAGATTCCGACGGAGCCATTGGCTCGATCCTTACAGCTAGAGACTCCTACAGGAGGAGACTCGACGATTACGCACTGGTGCCGGCAGTGAGAGCTTACTCTAGGAGGCGAGAGCTTCGGCTGGGATATTCTTTTAGCGGCGTCGAGGCCTTACGACATCATCTTGGGCATGAATTGGTTATCTACAGTTCATGCTCATATTGATTGTATTAGGCGCAAGGTGCGATGTGTACGCACCGATAGGAGTAGGTTCACCTTCACTGGAAAGAAGGGAACCTTCGTAGCACAGGATGGACTTCCGTAGAGGAGAGGACATCCCATCACTCATCAGTTGGCTAGCCTCATCCTAGGAACAGTTGACATGCAGAGTCCTAGTTTTCCTGTAGTGGTGGATCAGTATGCAGACGTCTTTCCCGACGATGTTCCAGGACTACCTCCTCGCAGAGAGGTAGACTTTTATATAGATATGTAACCCAGGATAGCCCTGATATCCACTCCAGCATATCGGATGGCTCCATCCAAGCTTCAAGAGCTACAGGTACAGTTGGAGGGCTTGCAGGGCAAGGGTTTCATCTGACCCAGTGTTTCACCATGGGCTTCCTGGATATTGTTCTCCAAGAAAGCTGACAGGAGCTTGTGACATTGTGTCGAATATCCTCGCATGAACCAGGTGACAGTGAGGAACAAGTATCCTCTACAAAGGATAGATGACCTCTTCGATCAGCTCAAGGGAGTGTGGTGGTTCTCAAAGATAGACCTCAGGTCAGGCTATCATCAGCTCAGAGTTCGGGACGAGGATGTGAAGAAGACGGCCTTCAGATTTCGGTATGGCCACTATGAGTTCTTGGTTATGCCATTCAGCGTAACCTATGCTCCATAAGTGTTCATGGGTATCATTAACAAGATCTTTCTGCCATACTCGATCAATTTTTCATGGTCTTCATCGACGACATTTTGATATACTGGACGACTGAGGAGGAGCACGGCTACCACTTGCGGGTTGTAATAGACACACTCTGAGAGCACCAGCTTTATGGAAAGCTCTCGAAGTGTCAGTTCTGGATACGTGAGGTCCACTTCTTGGGGCACGTCATCTCTGAGGCGGGAGTTGCAGTGGATCCTGTGAAGATCGAGGCAGTGCTAGCTTGGGAGCCACCCAGGAGCGTGATGGAGGTGCGGAGTTTCTTGGGACTAGCGGGATACTATCGGAGATTTGTGACAAACTTCTCCAGAGTTGCGGCACCACTCTCAGCTTTGACCAAGAAAGGGAAACCCTTTGTGTGGTCAGATAGATGTCAGCAGAGTTTCCAGGAGCTGAGATAGAGATTGACCAGTGCCCCTGTCTTGAGGCTTCCAGAGGAGGGAGTAGGGTACGTAGTTTACTGCGATGCATCAGGTACCAGACTCGGATGTGTCCTGGTGCAGGAGCGGGCGGTGATCGCCTATGGATCACGTCAGTTGAGGCCGCAGGAGCATAACTACACTACCCATGACCTGGAGTTAGAAGCAGTGGTCTTCGCTCTGAAGACATGGCGGAACTACCTGATGGGCGAGCGATTTACAGTCTTTTCTGACCATCAGAGTCTCAGGTACATCTTCTCTCAGAAGGACCTGAACCTGAGACAGTGGTGATGGCTCGAGTTCCTCCAGGACTATGACTTTGAGATAGACTATACTCCTTATAAGAGGAACGTAGTAGCCTATGCTATCAGTAGGAGGATGGGCATTCAGCTACTTGAGGAGGAGATAGAGTCTCTAGCGGCTTTGCAGATATCCTTCGTGGATAGAGATGGAGCATCCTTCCTTCAGTCTCTCATAGTCACCCCTCCACTACTGCAGTGGGTCAAAGAGGCACAGTGTGGGGATGCTGACTGTGAGACGCGGCGTGCACAGATATCCTCAGGACAAGAACCTGATGGTTTCTCCTTTAGAGCAGAGCACGACTTCCTTTTTAGGGGATTTACCTTAGTACCAGTTGCATTACGGGAGGAGGTGCTAAGAGAGATTCACACTTCTCCCTTGGCAGTATATCCTGGAGTGGAGAAGATGTACCAGGACCTCATACGACAGCACTGGTGGCCGGGCATGAAGAAGGTTGTGGTAGAGTTCGTTTCTCGATGCCTCATCTGCCAGCAGGTGAAGGCAGATCATCAGGTACCAGCAGGCTTGGTACAGCCCTTGGAGGTCCCGAAGTGGAAGTGGGACGGGATATCTATGGACTTCATTACTGTACTTCCACTCACTTCCAGAGGTCACGACTCCATTTGGGTGATTTTTGACCGACTCACCAAGTCGTCTCACTTCTTACCCATCAGGGAGCAGGGCTTAGTGGAGATCTTGGGACGTCTCTATGTTTAGAAGATTGTATGGCTTCACGGTGTGCCATCATATATCGTCTTCGATCGAGATGCTCGCTTTACTTCCCAGCTTTGGAAGGGGATGCAGGAGGCGTTCGGGACGCAGCTACGTCTGAGCACCGCCTTTCACCGTCAGACAGATGGTCAGACGGAGAGGACCATACAGACTCTCAAGGACATGCTCCGTGCATGTGTCCTCGACTTTGGTCGCAGCTGGGAGGACCACCTACCCTTGTTGGAGTTTGTGTACAACAACAGCTACCACTCCACCATCGGGATGGAACCATACGAGGCGTTGTACGGCCGACCTTGTAGATATCCTTTGTGCTGAACAAACCCTGGGGAGTCAGCACTCATGGGACCGGAGATGGTCCATGCCACGACAGAGAATGTCCAGGTCATCCAGGAGCGGATGAGGATAGCTCAGAGCTGGCAGAAGTCTTATGCTGATAGGAGGCGGATGCCACTAGAGTTCGAGGATGGCGACCATGTCTTCTTGCGTGTCTCACCTCGATGTGGATTACGGAGATTTTGCCGAGGTGGCAAGTTGTCTCCATGCTTCATCGGACCATTCTAGATCCTCAGTAGGATTGGAGAGGTGGCTTATTGCTTGGCTCTACCACCACAGTTTCACCGGGTGCATGACGCCTTCCACGTATCCCAGCTGAGGAGATACGTGCACGACCCGACGCATATCATTGACCATGGGGAGCTGGACGTTGATGATGGGGAGACTTTTGTGGAGGTCCCGGTGGAGATTGAGGATCGACAGGAGCAGGTCCTACGTGGATGGTCGATTCCTCTAGTGCACATCAGATGACAGCACGGGAACCTCCAGGAGAGCACTTGGGAGCGGGAGGCTTAGATGCATGCTCAATACCCACTTTTGTTTCCCTAGTTTTGGATATATCTTTATGGGGACGTAAAGGCCTGAGGTGGGAGTGATGTAAAGACCCATAAAATTCAAGGAATTTTTTTTCTTAAATTTCTTGGGAATTTTACAAGAATGCAGTTTCTGACGGCACCTGATTCCGAGGCCCGGTGTGCCCGGAATCATTTTCCGAAGTTTAGCTCGGGTACGTTCAGTGAACGAACGAGCAGGGTTTTCTAACTTTTGAACCGGTGCTCGGAATTGAATTCCGAGGACACCAATGGAATCGCAGTACCGGTAATTTCTTAGAAACTTCTTCTCTGGAGTTACGTTTGCTCGGGTGTGGTTTTTAATTTTTGGGGTTAAGTTATGAAATAAAATAAAAGGGGTGCGAAAATTTTATTTTATTTCACTTAAAGCCGCTTAACCTATGTTAAGAGGATAAGGTGGGACCCACAATATTCTACCTACTTGGTAGGATATTTTTGAGGTGGGGTCCGCACGAGCACCACCGTTTCTTCCCTCCTATTTAACGCACCCACAACCCCCCTTTTAATGAATGTAAAACCTTACGTTTTTTTGGCTAAGAAATGACCCATTGAATTGGGCAGTTAAATCGTTACAATTAATTCATTGAATTAATTGTTCGTTTTTTATCTTTTTAATTTCAAATTCTTCAGTTGATAATAAAATAAGGGGAGGACTTATTTTATTATGGTTGGGGGTTTGTGTTGTGTTAAACCTTTGGGAGAAAAAGAGAGGATTCTTTATTCTTCGACGAAGAACGCGAAGAACGCACCACCGCCAACGAAGAACGCCAACCTCCGACGACGGACAAGGGCGAGAGACGCCTTCCTCGGAGATCCCCTAATGACAACATTGATCCTCTTCTTCCGCGGTGATCCTCTTCTTCCGCGGCGACCCTCTTCTTCCTCGACGGTTAATTCCGCGACAAACGTTCGTTCGAAGACAATGTTGAGGTAGGGGTTTATTTCCATGTGATTACTTCCGTCGTTATCCCCATTTCAATTGAACCGCCTGTTATCGCATTAACAGGAGGATGTCGGACCACACGAACATGATCGACACTCCTCCCCTCATTTTTGTTGTTGATATTGATGCGGCGAGCAAGGCGGCGCGGTGTCAATGCACCGCGCGGTTTTTGTAAAAGGAAGAGCGGAGAAGAGCGGAGCCGTCGCACCGTGTCGTTGGAAACAATAAATCCACGGCGTCGTCACGTCGTGCCATAGAAGATGAACAAAAGACATGGCGTCGTCGCGTCGTGCCAGAGGACATCAGAGGCACCGCGGCCAGAGCAGGGCCGCGGCGGAGGGGGGCGGCGCCGTCGCGCCGCGCCGGACGGACGAAGGCCACGGCCGGTTCCGGGCCGCGGCAGAGCAGGGGAACCAGCAGCCAGTTTCGGGCCGCCGACGTCGGAGCAAGGGGGACTGGCTTGCCGGTCCCGCGGCGGCAGAAGCCGGCCGACCGGAGCGGGCCGGCCGGACCAGGAAAAGTCGGGGGTTACAAACCCCCGACCGGTCATATGAGTGGCTCCATTAAGGGGTCACAGTTTCCATCACGCGGGGGCATCATCCTCCGCCCCGTAACTGCTCGGCCGTTCGGCCGATTCCCTGGCCAGCATACCAGCGTGCTGCGCGCCGGTCGGCTGCCCTGGCCGGTCCGCCAGACCGGACGGCCAGGCCGGGCCGCGCCCAGGTCGGGCCGGGCCGAGCCAGTTGGGTCGAGTCGTGCCCAAGCGGGCTGGACCCAGACCCGGTTCGGGCCGACCCTGGGGGTATCGGGTCGGGTCGGCCCGAGCCCGAACCCCTTAATATCGGACCTCCTCTGGTCCGTTGCCCATAACATGAGCTACAGACCTCCGATCGACACACCGTCAGTTTCGATGTGATCACTGGATCGAGATGGTCGTTTCGATATATCACACTCAAGGTTTCAGTGGACTTTGGGTTCGGCCGGGTTGGTTCGTACATGAAACCAACCGGGCCCTCGGAGCGAAAACGCCTATAATTTGATCTTCGGACGTCTGATTGATGTGTCGTCGACTTTGATGGATTCCTAATAGTGAGATGGATCTTTTGGCTTACACCGCTTGAGGTTTGGACGCAGTTGGAGTATTGTCGGGTTGGTTTTGACTTAAAAATCAACCGGGCCCCTGGGACGAAAAAGCAAATAACTCTCAGACCGGGCGTCCGATTGACGTGTCATCTGCGACGTTGAGTTCCTGTTGACGATACGGAACTTTTGGATACATAAACTCTGGACTACGTGTCAGTTGATGTATCAGCCTCTTAGCTCGTGGAGCGGACCCTCCCGAACGATCTTGCATTGTGTAGTAACCCTAGAGCTGGCTGCTACTACGATGACGACTGTACAGAGATCCTCAGTGGATTCGACAGTGACGACTACAACACTCAGCGATCCTACTTGGATCAGTGCTACCGATCCTGTGTGGGTCTGATCCTGTGTGGGTCAGCGCTCAGCGGTCCTGTGTGGGCCAGTGCCTACAGATCCTATGTGGGTCCGATCCTGTGTGGGTCTTTGCGGGGGTTAGTTACCTATCGATCCTTTGTGGGTCAGATCCTGGGTGGGTCTTTGCGGGGGTTAGTTACCTATCGATCCTTTGTGGGTCAGATCCTTTGTGGTCATTGCGGGGGTTAGTTTCCTATCAATCCTTTGTGGGTCAGATCCTTTGTGGGTCATTGCGAGGGTTAGTACATATCGATCCTTTGTGGGTACGACGGCTTAGATGAATCAGTGGAAATATCTGATCATCTCTATCTTCTTACGAAGAAGTATACCTGTGTGAGCTGAATCCTGTTTTGCTTTCCTATGTGGTTTGTGTTGTGCTATCCTGCGTGGATTTACATTTTTCTTTCCTGTGTGGACTGGGTTGTACTTGGGCTCGGAGGTTGGAGCGAGCTGGAATTGATGACTTAGGTATATGTATGGTCATATACCTAAGCAGTGTCGAATGTTACATCATGATTGTATCTTTTCGATGTGGATTATACTTTGTGGATTCTGGGAGACCTTCGGGGGTCTCGGGGTCCCTGCTGAGTAGCTTATACTCACCCCTGCACAGGCTATGCCCGCACTACGTTGTGTTGGTTGTAGACAATGGACAGCGCTGATCATGGTTGAGGCTTACAGAGCAGGACGATACCTGGAGGAGGACCACTAGGTGAGACGTACTCAGAGCGGACGGATGGACCCTAGGAGCTATGGAGGCCATCTGTACCCACCCTTCAGGTGGGAATTCCAGTGGACAACTTGACGTTGCGGCTTTACTTTCAGTTGTTGTTTTCCCTTTCCAGTAGTACTTTACTTTCAGTTTGGGTTTGTATTCTGGCCCACTTACTTTTTCCGCACTTACTGTTGTACCGAGTTTTTACTTAGTATTTACTTCTACTCCTTACTTGCTCTGTGGTGTTTGTTTACTATACAAAGGCAATGCCTTCCCTTTTAACCGGGATATACGCCTTGGTGCTAGTCGTCATCCCCTGGCCTATGGAAGGCGGGCTTGGGGTAGTCACGGCTCAGGCCCCGAGGACGGGTCGTGACACATAACATAAATAGTAGTATTGAAACTTGCAAAATAAATGTCAATACATTATCCACAAAACATGAATGGAATAAAGATAACACATCCACAGTCAAACATTACTCATTCAATACAATATGGAAGATTGTATTGTAACATATTAACCTCAATCAAGAATATTGATGTATATTGACATTGATGAAAATAATAATCAAAACTATTTGAGTGAAATATCCCCCTTTTTCATGAAATCATTTACAAGTCACACAATTTATCAAGAAGCTATTTAGAATAGATTTTTGAATCAAAGTTTCCTGTACCAATTTGAAACACTTGATAAAATTTAATTTGAAAATATTAATGTCCATATAAATAAATCCATAAAAACATTTTTAAACCATGGAAATTAATGAGAATGATTGAAAAGAATAAATCTATAAAATATTAAAAATGATATTTTAGTTATCTCATAACCAAATGAGAGACACTTGAATACAAATATCTCAGGTAATAAAAACATTAAAATATCATGAGAACAAAGGGATTCATGATATACTATGTCAAATTACATTATATACATCAAACAAAAGTGAGTTGGCACATAACAACAAAGAAAACTCAATGGAATGTATGTTGAGATGAAATCCCTTATAAAGATCGTATACTTAAGTTAAGGATAAATCAATTAAATAATTATGTGTGAAAAATATAAATACAATAAATATTATTGGATATTTAGTGTAAATAAATCAGTGGAAATTCACACATATTCTTGTAAAAACAACACCAATGAATTGGATGTTTACTCAATGAATGGAGATTGAGTTAAAATTATTCTAATCAAGTTCATACTGATGACCTGAGAATTTATAAATGGAATTATTATGTGTATCAAAAGTATATACACATAATGGGGAATGTAAATTAAAAAATAAGTAAATAAATAGTGATTTCACACGTAATCTTGTAGTAAAGTAATCAATTAAGTTTGCATAAAACTGAATGAGTAGAAATTTAAATTTTAAATTCCCTTACCGATTTGGTAACATATGAAACATACCCTCCAAAAAAGAATGATCATCCAATGATAATGTAAATACCCATAAATTAAAGGAAATTACGCAAACCATTCAATCATGGGAAGTACATACACCACAAAAAAGGTAATAGTGGGAAATATAGCATGATTCTCATGGGAATAAAAGTGAGATGAAAACCCTTTACTTCATTGTAATCAATCGAGTCGTATGATCAAATGTTAATAACCACCAAATGAATCAAAAAATACCATGAATATAAATAGAATCATGATGGTATAAATCAAATGGTTGTACACAATACACCACATTGAATAAATAAGTGGCGAACAATGGAAATCTCACAGAATTAGAAGTGAGATAAGAAACCCCTTACTTTGTACATTTCCTTGGTCAATGGTAGGTTAAACTCATGTATGATGGTGAAATAATTTTTATTAAATTATAAAATAATCATATACATTATTATGATATCATATATGATCTTTTGATATTGCTTTTTTAATAATATTTTACTATTATCGTCATTTCGGTTATTAACTGATTCATCTTCCATTATATGGTTTGTTCCACAAGTAGTGTTTGTTATAAATAGGATGTATCTTATTCATATTCAAAATTATATTAGGACTTTAAACATTATTTTTATTCATCTAATGAAAATTAGTCTTGAATCGATTACGATGGAGAATAAATCTCATCGCGTTCATGGAGACGGTAATCCGTACATACGCACAAGTGACAATATCATTACTTTGGTACTAAAATAATATATCATTGATGTTATATCATATATACAGAATAATTATCTTGTTATATTTATTATTTATCTCAATTACACATCAATATTATACCCATCCAAATAATAATGTATTTAATAACAATTACACCATGACATGGAGATGGTAAGTCATATGTATTCACGTATATTGACATTTCATTCAAAGGATAGATAAAATAATAAATATTGATGTACCATATTTATGATAAAATCACAGTAAATATAAGACAATGGTGTTATTATTTTATAATTAAAACAACAAAGATAGAGTAAGTGGAAGAAGAAAGGAACTTTAAAGAGGTGATGAAATATTTATCTCTTCTTTTAGTTATTCCTTTTGATTTGATCAAAAGGGCCCCTTAAGTTTGATTTTTGACTAAAGAAAGGACTTTATGATGAATGGAGTATAGTTGAAACGTTATTTGGGTAGATTTTGGCTGAGAAAAAAGTCTTTGAAGGTGTGAATTAGCGGGAAGGGGGAGTTCTCATTTATAAGAGGGGTGAGGGGTACCTTAGGAAAAGATAAAAATATTATTTTTTTATAAATTTATTTTCAGTTCCTAATGGCCCCAAATAGGATTATTTAAAGGATAAGTAGGTTATGGGTCGAAAAAAACTCAACCAATATGTTTTAGACAGGTTTGGGTCACTATATTAACCTTATCGATTAGATTTAACTCTTAGTTAAATAGATTGACATTTACCATGTATCTTTGTAATTTTATATTATATGGTAAATAAACATAATATATACTTCCAAGAGAACCCCAAGTGGTTTATTAATGATACAAATATCATAATATAAGTCTTTTGGCCAAACCATAGATCTTTAGTAATAGAATATCAATTAATAATATATTATCTATTTTTAAAACACTTTTATGTCAATTTTGACACTATTTGGTATTTTGTTTTTGCTAAAATCCTAACATTTATTAGTCCGATAAAAATTAATCTAACCAACTCTAATATTTCATATTATCCTTGAAAATTAGTGTAATTCATAAAAAATATCAAATTTCATTTATTTGGATATTTATAATATCCATTATTTAAATATTTCATTACTTAAGTAATTACTGCATCATCATTGTTTCATAAATAAATTTAATTTATTAAAATTATAAAAAATATAAAAAAAATAAAATTATTTAGGAAATTATTTTATATTTCTAATTAATATTTATAGTCTAATTTATCTTATGTGTAACCCTATTTAAAAATGTTTTAGTTATTAAACATTGTTTTTAACTCTTTTAACTTTTCTTTGAATTAAATAATAATAAATTTCCTAATCTAATCCATGTGGACCAAAGAGGCTCATATTTTATTCCAAAGGTTGTTGTTGGTCGAATTATACTTATCCAATTTAATTAGAACATGTGTTAGGGTAATAATAATACCATTTTTACCTTTAATTAGCTTTTTTACTTTTAATCGTGGTAAATTAAAGTTAAAATTTACTATTCATCAAAAATTATTTTTATCTTATTGAACCACATTTTACTCCTGGATATTAACCGTGTCTCTCATATTTTCAAAATTCAACTCCCAGAAGTGGTAAAATTATGTTTTTTGTAATTTTGAAAATGCACCTAGGAGTTGGGTAAAGACGGAGAAGAGTTCAATAAAATTTTATTTATATAATATTATTAAAAAATATCAACAATGAATTACATTGAACATATATAGGTATTATGTATCTATTTTGACTCAAAATAAAATTAAATATAATAATAAATTTTTTAAATAAAAATTCAGTTTTAAACTATAACTCAGTATTTATCACTCTTCATCAAAAATTGAATGTTTTCAAAAAATTCCAAAAAAAACCCTAAGCTAATTTTGGTATTCTGAATCCCAAAATGAAGTTCTTTTTTAATGATAAAATTTATAAAATTTCAAAAGGTGGGTATTACTATTCATAACAGTGAGCATGATTGGTTGCAAAGTGTTAGAATCCTAAAGTTGAATATAATGCAAGCTATTACATTTTTCAAAGGGAAACATATCGTGGAATCTTCAGGTGTTACATAAAATCAATTTTTACCCACACATTTGGAAATCTATATATTTTTTTTCAATCATAATGTATTCACTTGTACATGAATAATCATTGAAATGGTTTAGAAACCCCATTGTTGGAATGGGTGCAGCATAAACTGAAAAAAGAAACCAAGAAACAATAATTACTACAACTATTCCCACCACTAAGTAATGGTGACCTCTAGAAATCCCATGTTGCAAACCATGTCCCAAAAATTTCATTAAATTTTTTTCCACACAATCAGGTATTCAGAAAACCAAATTTAATAACCAGGAAATTTCAATAAATTTAAAAAACTAATCTAATGATTAAATAACTTCTTTTTTTACACTAATAACTATTAAAACATTATAGTAGATAAATATATAGAAATAAAATTATTATTTATTTACAATAGTAAAATAATTCTATAAACTACATCATACTCATCAATGTATTAAAAAATATCTTCACTTTTTTATTTTAATTGTTATTGTTCCAAAAATAAAGGTAACATCAATTTGAACAATCTATATAAATTTAAATCATTTTTATAATGTGATGTTTGTTTTATATAGATTTTAAGAAGAATTTTAAAGATTTGTAATATATTTAGTTTTTTGGATGTCAATATGGTGTTTGGATGAATTACTTGACATATTTTATGAATATTATCCTCTACTTTATTAAACACTCAATGATAATAAACATAAAAATTCCATATAAGTAAATTTATCTAGTTTATATAGTGGTTTAGAATTTATAAAACCTATTCTATTATATATATATATATATATATATATATAAAACCCATCCAAATTTTCACCATAATTATGGAACTTAATATAGGTTCTCTATAATAATCACCAACATAAAGAGAATATCAGGTATGAATTTGATTAAATAATTAATAACCATTATAAATATTTCACCCTATAATTAGTGGTTATTTAATAAAATGATATAAAATACATACATCACAATAATTTGTATTCCATAGTTTTTATCGGGATACTTGACGAAAATAGTTTCACTACATTTAAATGAAGACATAGTGTATATGACATGTAAATTTATTATTTTTTATTATTAATACATATTTCACAGGATGAAATATCTATGGTTTGTGTGGAAATGGGAAATAAAAAAAAATTGAGCTTGGATTATCAATAATGGGATATTTCAATGGATTCTAAGATAGTTTAATGATAGAATAAAAAATCAAGAATGTATAAATAATCTAAATGTTTCAAAACAATAATAACATTAGCCTAATACATTAATGGAAAATATAAAAATTGGAAAACAATATTCATATGAATAATAATATATGATTAATTAGTGATAAAATGAAAATTTTTTGATTCCTTGAACATTCTATTAAAGGCTCGTCTAAGGAATCATTAAAAACTTCATGGCATACATCCATATCAAACATATATTTCTTTCTATGAAAATCCAATTTAATATGGGGAAAAATAATTTAATACCACATAAATCACATAATATTAATAATACATCAGTTAAATGAATGTGATTGATACAAACAAATATCATATTGTTGGATACAGAACCTAACATATAAGCATGGCTATGTAATCATTAGTTTTCCATAAAAAAATGGTATACGAATTGTAATTATATCCCATGTTAATGGAATAATATATCTATAGAGTTGAATTTTCATTAATCAAATAGTGAACTATGAGATTTTAAAAAATGAATATAATAATTATTAAAGTAATTAAAATAGATTAATATTGTATATAAAAATATAAAAGATAAAAAATTACATCAATAAACATATATTATATTCCTAAAATATTTTAAACATATTTGGGATATAAAAATTCCACTATTAGAAACAACAATGATATTATGTTATTATAGAATATGTGTACATGTGGTGAAATTGATTTTAATTCTCAAAAGGCCTCATAAATATTTCATAATCTATTCTCTGAACATCATTCAAGAGAAAAGGTTATCCTAATATAAAAAATACATTCATAATACCATAAATACATGGGATTCATAAAAATTTGGATAGATTACATGGATACAGGAATATATTGTCATTATGAAGACTTATGATTGTTTTATAATAAGTGGGTTTGTCAATCTCAAATTAATAAGAATAGTTATGATGTATTATAATAGATCCCAAATACATTTGATAACATAATAAAAATAATTCCTTAAAATTGCATCATGTAAAAGATATGAGAAGATTATGAATACTTTACAAACAAAGTATATTCATAGAAGTTGATCAAGAACTCATTATAATCTTAAGAATTATTAATAGTATTATTAAGATGAAAAATTTATTTACAAACCATTTTCAGTAGTTCTAGAGTTCAGAGGAATTTATTTCTGGGATTCATTTTTATAAAATTATGCGAAATTTTAAAATAATTTTACATTTTTAGTATTATGAAATATTGGTTCTGTTAAATTCAATAGGGTTTTTATTTAAATGTTATTAATTCATTTTATTGTAAATTTAAGAAATTGATTTTGTCATATTTATTTTTCATACCAAAATTCCATAATTTTATATATTTTAATTAATATTTATATTTTCCACAAATAATTATATTAAAAAATATTATTATAAATTTATACATTTTAATTTACACTATAGTTTTCAAAATTTGTTTTTAATACAGTAATATACATTATGTTAAAAAAATATTCAATTTTTTGTCATGTATATATAGATATTAGTCAATAAAATGGTTTTACAAGAAAATAAAACGAAAATAAATATCTTATATTCATAAATTAGTTTACTATTGAAATAAACATTTTAAATTATTCAAAAATATATTATTTTACTATTGTCTAATTTTGACATAATGATTGAATTTATCATCTACTTTTTAGGAATATATATATTTATATATATATATTCATTTGTGTGTGTGAGTAAAGCATAATTAATAATTAATAATTTAATTTTTTTCAAAAAACATTATATGGAAAAAATACAGAAAATATCATTTATGATAAATTTTATTTTTATCCATAAAACGGTCACCCCTTTCTCCAATGTTCAAGAATGACTATTTTTTAACATGTCATTTTCTTATATTATTAATGTATCAAATTTCTATAATATTTATTATAGATTTTTATCCACTATAGTTCAATACCATTGTGTATCAATACATTGTTATGTATTAATTATCAATAATTATAGGTAATATAGTGAAGGTAATTTTAAAACTATATATTATTTTGTTGTAACATAATAATTTTTTATTCAATATATAATGGTTTCCATAATAAATATTTTATTTACTATAATATAATATCAAGTTTTAATTTATTTATCATTAAATAATTTCCTCCTTGAAATTTATGCTATACAGAAATACATTATCAGATGTGGGAAATATTTTTTGATTATGATAAAATACTGATAAGATTAATGTGGTGAGATTCCATAACAATTTTTTCATATAGAATCTTGAAATCATGTTCATTAAATTACATGTCTTACTCCATATATATTATATTAGTGATGAGTTTAGGTTTTTAATATAACATATAATTCCTCATACATAAGACAATGAGTGCCTTATGATCATAACAAAAAGGATTATTGGAATTTTTAAATTTTATTCCACTATCCTAGCTCCCCTGAAAATATCAATATCTCCAATGTTTTTTGGAAACTGATTCCACTTCACACATTAATATATAACTTTATTCCTTGGACATACATTCAAGGGGACATGATTCTCTTCTATAAATTCGTTGCCTTGCAACTGATTACTATCATAACATTATAATATACCTTTTTCTATATTGATTTAATGATGGATAATGTAATCATTATTATTTTTCTGTTCCATAAGTTGTATAAAGTGAATCACCATTTTAATAATAGCATCCCTATATATTTGAACAAAAAATATTTTCCAACAATGTAATACCTCTATTTATGGAATGCCCCTTGAACTTTTAGATTGATTTTTTGGTAAGGTTTAATGATATTTTTGGCATGATGGAGGTGTTCAATAGACTGAAAAGATAAAAATCAAAGGCATTTATAATTTAAATATGTTTTATACAATATAAATTTCCCCATGTAGACAATGTGGTTCTTGGGTAGAATATGTTCTTCAATATTGCCATGTGAAACCCCTTGGAGGATACTACCTCACCAGTGATATTATCATGGGCCTAGTATCTAACAAAAATTTATGTTTCATTTTAAAAAAAATAAACTTAATTTTACATCATCGTTTCATTATATTTGTGTATCCTATATACATAGTAATCATATTCGTTGTTTTGTAGATGTGCTTTATTTCTTAAACCCCCTCTGTTTGACTCCTGAACAACAAAATGAACTTCAATTATTGATATGATGATATATTATTCATTTTCGATATATAATCATATCTTCTCATTGAAAAAGTCCAAAAATATTTTTAAAGGAATGATATTATATAGGTATATTGACCAGCCATTACAGATTATTGCTGATTATTAACAGAATATTCACCATCATTTAGGGAATTGTAATTTTTACATCAACCGAATCAAGATCTATTTTTTGTAAAAATCATCTCTGATATGATTGATACTTAACCAAAATTAGGGTATGAATAAATCTCAAAATTCATCATAGGACTCTAATTTATCTAAATTTTGGAATGGTTCAAGGGTTCATTGCTACTTTCAGAACCAAATTGTTTTCCAAGCCATCAAAAATTGTGGCACCAATGTTGGTAAGACCATGACCTTATTTCATGATTTACATAACATCATGGAAAGACATTTGGGATACATATTTACCTCCACAATACCTATGATTTATTGGTGATTAGATGAGGTTAATGTAGGTGGTCGTAAATATCAGTTCTTGTATTTATTACATTTGAATTTTGATAATTATATTATCTACTAGATGCAATCTGATTTTTAATCTATCGTTGTAATCATGTATCATATATGCTATTTTTTGTTGAGTGTTAGGGGTGGGAATATTGGTCTATCATTGAAGATAGATGTTTCATAAATTATTAAACATGTACGTTGTAAATCCTATTCATCAGGATGTGTCATACACATTTTTTGGCTACCCTATGGAGTGCGATGTTTCAGGTGAATGGTAAATGTACATTCATTATTAGAGTTGATAGAGGTAGAGACATATCTGGGGCACTATCATTTATGATTTGATTGTGTGATAGACTTTCAATTATATTTACCATGATTACATTTATATAACTAACAATTATTTCTAATGATATTGTGTAAAGGTTCATTTTTAGTATCAAACTTATTCTTTTACTCACACCGTATATGATAATTTTAGTGAATATAATGATTTAATGGACAATGAACTAGTTATGGGTACATGACATATGGTGGAAGGTATAGTGGATTTAAAATGAGGATGTGGGTATTATAGGATTCAACTTGGGGTGGAAAAATGTTTATGTATTTATTATGTTCCTTAGTTTATACCAAGAATCTCTACATAGGCTGATGTATTTTATTGATTTTGGTTCATATGTCTAAATTTCCATATAGGTGGATGGTGTTGGTGTTTAATTTTTATAATAATAATTTAATTATTATTTACATATTAATTTATAAATTTATAATTTATAATTTATTTTTATACTGTACTTCGAGGCCTTCCTACTTATTTGGGAATAGTCTCTCTCTTTGATGTTTCTTTATCCCTCAATTCTACTAGAAAACCGATTGTATATTGGGTGCCAAACATGAGGATATATGTAATATAGAATAAACTTGGTGTTTTTGGGTGGTGTGTCAACAAAATGATATCAATGTGTGAATTTTCTCAAACTATTATAGCTCTATGTCATTATTTAGGATAGGTTATAAAAGAGATAAGATGGTAGGGACTTAGTTAGAGGGAAATATGTTAGTGCATATCCAAAAAATTATATTGGTACATTGAGTTTCTATTAGTGTGAATATTTTTCCATTATATTTGATTTTAATTTTTATTTAAATGCACATTGGTTGATAAACAAGATTTTATTATATAATTTTTATTATTAATAATGAATTCATGTATCGTATTAGTCATGTGGGATAAATTTCAATTCACTTATTTTATGCATTAGATAAATCCCAAATAATAAAATTTTATGTTGAATATTATGAAATTTGGCATTGTTGTTGATAACATTAAATCATATATACTTTGTTATATAATATATTTATGAATTCTCAATAACTAACTCCATAATTCTCCAATTATGGATTGTTTATTTCTATAATTAGGCATTTATGCCAAGCTTGAGTACCTTCTAGAGAAGGATCAACGGGGAAAGGTATAGACCACTTCATCATCCATCAAGGTACTATTATTTTTGTCCATATTCAAGAATAACACCCCCAATATGGATATTCTACTCCTCAACAACTACCTAACTTCATTATTTCTCCCCCATTACTCCCCCCTCCTTATGTGACCTGTCATCCTCAACTCCTGTCATTGCCACTGACCAGGCTGTAAAGCTACCCCCGCCACATGATCGATAGTGGAAGTTGGATGACCTTTTTGATTCTATAGGATTATATTTTTTGGCTACCTTTCTCATCATTATTTTTAACATATATCTCAGTGGGGGTTTCTTTTCAATTAAATAAATACATCACTTAATTTAGGAATATTGTACATATAAATATATATATATATATGAAATAATTTTGAAATTCTATTACATGAAATGATTTTATTATATTTATAATTTTATAGTATCCATGTCTAAAACCTCTCTTTAATATATGGTTTTCGATGCACCTATACCACCATATGTTCTGTATCAATTAGTGTCTTAGTACATGGCTGAGATTGAACATCAATCATATGAGCTATCACTATATATTGATGCACAACTACCACAACCATAATCTCAGATACTTCTCTGACCATATCATATCCATTCTCATTATGTTCCTAAAGTCATAAATCATTATAAAATATCCTGTGAGATAGATGACACTGGTGTGAGTAGATGCAGATTCCATAGGAGACATTGAGGTGATGGAAGACACTAACTAATATATTTGATCCGTCCATCTAGCAGATGATGTAATTTATTATAAAATTATGGTAGAAAAAATATTTCATTTATTTTTTCATTTATTTATTTATGAAAATATTATTTCAATTATTGGTTTCTTATTTTCATGAGATAAATATATCCTTACATTAGAAACATGGATGTTTTAAAATAAAATTTGGTATCATTTCTCATTAAATTGTGCACTAGATTATATTTACACTTAAAACAATTTCAAACATGTAAAATAATTCCTTAGCCAGGGGATGATTTGTATTTCTCCCCCATTTTGAAGGTAGACCAAATTCAAAATCAATACTGACCAACTCACCTCATGGAATTCCACCCCATATATAGAGCTCTTTATTCCCTTAGTCAATAATTTATCACTTCATATTTCATTTTTTAGCTATATCTGATATAAATCTACATAAATACTTTCATGTATAGTGTTTACACTATCTTCTTATATGTTTGGGGGATTTTATCATGAAATTTACATTCTATAAAATTGAATTTTGGCATATTCTCATATGTCGAAGTGACATTTTTAATTTGAGAGTTTCATTAAACATGAAAATAATTAGACCATTTTGAATAAAAGATAAACAAAAGTTGGAATTTTTTATAAATAAATGTTTGGACTCCTTTTAAAATTATAAAATGATTTATGATGGTAATCATATAATTCAAAATCATAATTTTTGAAATTTCGGTTAATTGAATTATTAATTCGTTTAAAACCGATAATGATTCATAGTTTATATATATATTCTCATTATTGATAGGATTATAAGACTAATATTTCATATTATTTTCAGATCATATTTCAGGAGTGTCACCTGGTACATGTAATCCTGTCAAAACATTCATTGATATCTTATTGAGGTTATCACTGAGAAAATAAATTTTTTAAATGATTGATGTTACCATTATTGTGCTACTTTTACCAGATACCCACAATAAATATTTCCTTTAATAATATAATATCTTCCATTAATAACCTTATTTGATTTATCTATTCAATTTCTATTATCACTTCTAACCCCACTCTTTGTATAATGCTTGAATTTACATTGAACAGGTGTGGGGGAGTTTTTTTCCTTCACAGGTTGATTTTTTGGCATATTTTTATTTTGATTCACATATTACCATATTATGGTGATCCATATTTAAATTATATCATTTAACATATATAATTATTCTTTAATAAATAAAAAATAAAATAAATTGATTTTTTTATGTATTAGGAAGGTAAAAAATCATCATTTCTGGACCTAAGAATCCATTGATTGATCATATTTGGGTAGGGGATGGATGCGAGAGATATTCTAGAAATTAATTTCTAAAAAGAAAAAAGAAAAATAAAAACTAAAGGAAGAAGATACCATTATAGCAGTCACTTGATATAAATACATGGTCCCTTCTTGAGATGATGGGAGCATGGACTTTATTAGGTATAGAGGAGTCAATTTATAAAATTATCAAGACATTCATTCAGTATACTATATATAATATCCTCCTTGATGAGCTTATATTTCATTGATTACCTACCTTTCCAAATACTCAGAGTAAATAAATCCTTATTAATAATGCCCTCATGATTGAATTTGTATTTGTCTTCATGAAGTGGAGTTTATAGAACCAATAAAAGATTATGATTAATATAATATACTCTACATATCATCATAACAGTAGTTATATTTCACCATGATTGATTTATAAATTTTATTGTTATGTAACTTGAAAATGGGAATAGAGTTCAAGAAATATTTAAGAAATTTTCATTAAATGATTATGATTTTTTTAAAAAGAAATGATCTATGAGTCATGAAAAAATTTCTGTGTTCCGATGATTATGGAGACTGACATTTTTCATATTACACATAATATTTTTTAACTGAGGATAATCTATGTTTCATATTTTATAAAATGATTACTCCTATTAAATCCTTGTTGAGGTCTTTTTTCATGAGGACATGCTATTGTTTATATATGGTGGAATTTGATAATATTAAACCATGTATGATTTTTTATGTTATTTTATTTTCAATTTTCAATGATATACTCAATAATGAACCTAGTATGTGTTGTTTAGTAAAATAATTATTATTTCATGGATTCAAAAGAAAAATGTATAAAAAATAACATTAGGATATTATACATCACAAAACATCATTAACTTATGTGTAATGATATTTTACCACATGTCGTATTATTTGAATAATGTTTTGAGAAGTTTCATGGAATAAGAAATAATTTCCTGACATGTACCATTATTATATGATGTGTGGCATTCAAATCCGTTCTTATTTTAGATGGATGAAGCTATATAACCTTACATCCATAAACATGATCTGATAGGGGTCAAACTTATAAATCTCAAAAGAGATATGTGCGAGATACACGTAAGTTTGAAAATCTATGAAGAATGATTTGTATCATAATTATAAGAAGTGAATTCCAATTACACATCATGTTAGAATCAATTTATATATATAGCTGCAGGAACACTGGATTTGAGTGATTGAGATAGGAAAAAACATGATTTTGTTTATTCATATCTCATTACCTTATACTTCCTCTCCAAAAATATAAATATTTCACAACTCCTTCATTTTATTAATTTATTAAAAATAACCATGTATTGTTTTTGACATGTTCTTCATTACTTTTCACAGATTCATTGTTTCAACCACATATTGTCAATTAACCATTGTTTTTCTTGATCTCATTCATATTTAATGTAAGTAGTTGATTGAATTTTTTATTTTAATTTCTTTTTCATAATTAAATTCTTAAACTCAATAATTTAATATTTTTAGTTGTTTAATATCAATAATTGTTATCATGTTTAGAATAACTTAAATTCAATTTCTATCTACATTCACTTTCATCATGACTGGCCTAATCACATTGGTTGTGCATCTAAAATAGTGGTATATGAATTTAATGAATCTATCATCCTCAACATGGGAATCCTATAAATTTTAATCAGGTAAAAAACAACAATCTATCTGATCATTTTGTACCACCCCAACCACAGGAAGTCCATATGAGCTACACTGGCCTGATTGGAGTAGATAAGGCTATCTACAATAGCCTAATACAATTTTTTCCATATTACCTTTCCCAAATACCCATAGGATTAGAAATTTTTTAGACAATGGAATAGTGGAATAATTTGTAGAACTAGTTGAATTAATCGTAGTCAAATATAAAACTATATTTTCCTTAAAACATATATGTAAGACCATACTAAGTATGGATAAATATAATCTTTTCCCAAAAACCCTAAAATTTACTATGATACCTTCTCTATCACTATTTACAAACCTTAAATATATAGTAATAGTTTTCCAAAACTATTATTGTATCCAAATAAATTCAGCAAAGGATTGACGATAGACTATTTCTATAGAAAAGTTTAGTATAATGTAATTATTGGGAAACTATATACTGTAATTTGAATGTAGTTTGTGAGAATTAAATTACATGTTCGGGTAGGTTAGTTTCATTATGTAAACTTTCCTTTTCATTAATAATTATTATTCTATTATTGATTATATGTTTGTGGTTGTGACTAACAAGATGGATTGTAGGCTTTTCCTCTGTTATGTCTTGTGCTTAGATAATATTTACATGATAATCTGGGTAGACTCATAGGTTGTACCATTTTGGGATCACATATTGTATTTTGTGAGTTGAATTCAGTATTCTTGTTTTAGTTTATTCCTTATTTATGTTTTGTTTTATTATTTTAGAAAATAAAGCCCCATATATTTCTTGTGCATCTATTTTCACTACATATTCTATTATTGGATCCTACAGTGTATCCTAAATTAGTTTATTTAAATATTACATCTATATAACCATTATAAACAAGTATGTTTTTGTTTTCTGTTATTCATAAAGGATGAATACATATGGGCGATATTATGATGGTCAATTATAAACATGATTTCATTCTTCAACATCCCTAATACATCCAAGGAAATAGTGGAACCTTTGACATTGAGTACTACATATGGTCTATTGAAAGGATCTTCATCCCACTAGAGACCCTAAAGATTGGAAGGTTAATATTTTGATAATTATTCTTCAAGGAAACGCTAGATGATTTTTGAACATCGTGATACAAGATAGTACTATTGAACAGGGGGATGTGGGGGACCTTTAAGGACCTCTTCCTCAATAAATTAATCCATATTTTTAAGAATATAGACTATTCTAATACTTTTATGGATCTATGATATGGCATAATTTTATTTTACTATTATTCATTACACATATTTATGATTATTAGTTTTTATCCTATTTTTTAAGGAAATTTGGCCGAGAAGAATAGATTGATTGAGATTTCTCATTGTACATAGATGAAGTGACAGTTCAAGAACATAGATTCGAAATACTATGTCAATGTACCTCAGAATCCACTGATTATAGATAAGGGTATAATGGATGATAATGCAATATGTCTTTATTATATAATTTGTGGTTTAACAAACACTTTATATACTAGAGTTATAGTTTATATAACATGTAATAAGAATACGAAGTATTTGGATGATATATAGGTAATCGTTATTCAATAATATAATCAATGTGGATCCTTGACTCTTTCCATTTGAGATGAATCTACAAAGTAGAATAATTGTGGGAGGAAGGGACACATTGTCATAGTCAATCATATAAACTCAAGAGTTATCCATAAATTGTAAAGATTAGGAATTTCATGAGATTCATTAATATTTCTTTGAAGATGATTTATAAAGTCCCACAATATGGTGTTGTTATAGGAATTCAGAAGTAGGTGAAGTCCTTCCAAGTGTTTTTTAATTTAATTATTAATGAGACTTTTGGTTCATAATGGATTTTTTTGATAACATGAATACATAGTTGATGTGGTAATTGATATTGGTTTTGAGGGAATCACAATAATTCATGATACAAACCATATTTCATCTATTTTTTCTATTGATTTATTAAAATTGGAGCATCCCATTTTTTTAAATATTCTAAAATGGTTGGTAGGAATTATTTACTAGTTAAAATCCATTTTGAGTATTATACATTGATATACCTCAGGAAATGAAATTGGATTATGTCAATATTTTTATATATTATAGTTTAGATGTTGTTGGATTCAAAGATTAATGAAGATTTTAAATTCATGAAATAGTTGTTTTGGAAGTAATTATGGGAATTGAATGGAATAATACGGACTTTAAAAAGATTGATTATAATTGGAGATGGGTGATTATTATGTATCCATGAAATAGAGGTTCATATTAACCAATAATTGGAATATTGAGGAAGGAATGTACAGACAAAAAACTCATTAGAGATAATTATTTTTAGTAAATTTAGATTGTATGATCCTTATAATTGAACAGACAATATCTACCTCATCTTTACAACATGTGTTTTACCAATATCGATATGTCCTTCAAGTGAATTTTATTGGGATACTACCACTTATATGAGTTGTGTCTAAATTAGATCATTTTACATGTTTTTGAACCATATTGATTCATCCATATAACATGAAACCATATTATTTTAAAAGAACATAGTATTGTATTATTTTCATAGAGCTAAAGGATTCACCGGACATAGAACATCCCCATGTCGTGAATTGATTTTCTTAACCATGAAGTTTTATGATATTATTTTTCATTTTATAGACTACTAGATGCCCAATCACATCAGTATAAGGAACTGGAAACCATGCATGATAATATAGGAATTTTTTGATCAATTATATCTATACCAATGTTTTTATAAGGTTGATATGTGTTTTTGATACCATGCAATTTCGGTTATAATGGTACACATATCAAAGACATTATTTATTGGACATTATGGGTTGTATGAGTATGTTTTTATGAATTATATATATATATATATTGTTTTTAAGTTCTTATGGATATTATGAATAATATTATTCACTTATACATGGACTCCTCTAACATATTCATTATTTATACCTGTATATATTACATCATATCAAAATAGAAATCCAGAAAAGTGTATATCATGTTTTTTTGTGTTTTGAGCACATCATATTTATTCCATGTATATAAAGTGTCACATTAGGACAAAAGAGTTTTTTCCTTATTCTCTTGGCATGTAAATAAGTATATCAATGAAATAACAACAGTTTTTATAGTTATGTATAAGAAAAAATAGATTATTATTATTTTGATATTATATGTTTTCTCAAATGGGATGGGTAATAATGGAGGTTTATTTCAGAATTTTCATACATGGAAGAACCCATGACCATTCTAACCATGAAAAAAAAATGTTTTGAATGGATACAATTGTGATAAGAGGCATTTTGGGAGCTAAATAATATATTGATGTTATATATGATCCTGATTCATTATGATCCAAGAGTTTCTTAGGTAGTTTTTAGGGTTATGTATGGAATTGTATTGGGAGATATTTTTATGTAGGGAGTTGTGATATTTTATTTTTTGTCCACACATATATAAACCCATCTATGTAACAACTCAACCCACAATATCGATTTTGATGTTGTGTTCCGTGAAATACAATGATTAGGACAAAAACATTTGGGTGAAAAATTAGTCATATATATAGACAAAAAGATACAATATTATAGTTTCTCCTTGAGTTAAATGATTCTTTGTTAGATGATTTGGGAATAATACATGTATACCATGAAATTTGAGATACTATTCTCACCTAGGAAAGGCAATGTTAATGTAGACTTCTCATAGCAAGAAGTTATATGCCAATGGGGAGAGAACTACATATACATTGTTGAATGACGTGGTGTTATTGGAATACATGATGGATGGTGGATTTGATGATCAATGATTATAGGATTCTATACCCATAAGGATCATATATTAATTGTTAAAAAATAAAAGTTTAATAAAGACATTAATGCTATGTGTGTTGCGATGAGTGATATTTTGGTAGAAAATGGTTCAGTTTTAGGCATGGTTTTGGAATGATGTTAAGGGATTTTGGATATTGGTAGGTTGATAGATTCATCATCAATGTGTTATAATCTTATTATATCCTCTCTTTAATTATAGTGGGAATCCCACAGAGGATCAACCAAGAAGTTTTATGATTCTAAATTAGATTTCAAGTAGCCCATCATGGAACAACACCTAGAATAATTTGTCTGTAGTTTTGTAACCTATCCATATATCAGCACCAAGCATCATATTCCTAGAGTGATTGACCACAAAATTCTTGTTCTTCCATGGATGTGTAATTAGGTTTCTGTAGACTTCAAGAAAGGGTAACCCTGGCACTTGAAATTTATGGATACCATTTATGTTGGAGTGGATAGTTCATCTAATGAATCTCATTTCCTACTGAATAGAGAGACAAACATAGGAATTAAACATGGAATTATCTATTATTGGGGGGTCATATTTATGAAAGTGTAATTATAAATGTGTAATGATATAGATTCATCTAGATTACAATAAGGTTTTTTAAAAGTTTGAAGAAGATAATGGAATCATATTTGAAGCACAGTAACACCATAAATCCTAAAATTGAGGGGTTGCCTGATAGAATTACAAATACATTAGTGGATATTTATCAATCATGTGTTTAGGATTTCTGAGGTGATTTTGGAGATTTAAAGGTTCTAATTGAGTTCACCAACAACATCAACATACAATAATTGACTAAAGTGGATATATTTGATTATTTTAATGGTTGGACAAGTCCCTCATCCTAGTTATGGGATTATGCATGTGAATCCTAATGGTTTAGGCCATGTTAGTTAAAATATACATAAATGGGGGTGGAATTGATTAAAAAATGGGTAGTTAAATATTATTGAAACTAAATGTTACATTCTAGCATTTGGAGATAACCCTCAGAGTTCACTATAGGTTACAAGATTTTCTTATGGGTTCCCACATTGTTTTTGGAAAGGATTATTATGAAGTAAGAGATAATAAAACCATGTTATATTTAACCACTAAATAATTTCAATAACATCTGGAAGGTGGACTATCGGTTGAATCATTATACTAGGTGCTTATATATGCATAACATGTTACAAATTTCATATCTTTATAAGTACAAGATAGATCAAGTTCATGTTATCAAAAAAAAATATTGACGTAGATCTAGACACTTTTATTGTGAATTGATCAATTTAGATAGTGGATGAATGTGAGAAAAATCTATGAGGAAACATTATTCCCCTTTAAGATTATATGGAATCATATTTGAATCCAGTAGTGGATAAAAAAATAAAAAAAATCAAGTGTATTTTCCCATTTTGATTAAGATAACATATGGGGATACTTCTTTTGGATGAAATGTAATTTATGGTATTAGTATAATAATAAAATATTTAGTTTTGGAATACATATCTTAAAAATTCACATAAAATGTTGTTCATGTTTTTAATGAATTTGAGGATAGGTAGAGTTTTTCAGGAGTCCATATATAGAAAGGGGATAGGTCGGTGGAATTCATATATCTCTATAAGATTAAAAATACCACCAACCTTTTATTGGGATGATAATATCTCCATGGTATGGTTCTTATGTATATGTGATTATTTTGAGAAACAATTTCTTGTCAATATGGATAATTTCATTTATCTATTTTTACATTATTCATATTTTTATATGGTGGAGGGAACTAGATGGAATGTGTAATTTTGTGGGGATAATTAAGGACCACCATACTCAATGTCATTTTTGAAAACCCAAAATGTAGTCAATTCTATCTTATTCTCTCATTCAATATTTATTTTGCATTGAACAATTTTTTCCTTCCTGTTTTTTTCTTGTGTTATATCCTTTCCTTCTATCTGCCCTATATGATGTCCAGACAATTGTATGACCAGGATATCTAGATTCAATGAGTTATACTTTATTCTATATTAATATCATTCAATTATTCATAAAAAATATAGAAATATCAGTGATTTATTATCTAAATATAGTAGGGTTTACTTGTTGTAACAATGTATTTTTTATAATTGATTTCACTAGATCTTGTATTCATGGATTCGGCATATACACATTAAAAAATCATAGTAATTTTCTGTTTCCCATTATTATAGGTATGATAGATCATTGCCCCAAAATTACAGTGTGTTTAATTGTCACCCATAATATTATGATGTGATTTCATGATGATTTTGGAAGGGTTAATGGATTTAGTGGATTTTTTGGATGATATGGAGAACAATAATATCATCATCATTTAATCTATGATATGATGCTATTGAATTTATTCCATTATATATATTGAGTAATGTAATAACATTTACCATGTGTGTATAGACTTTTAAGACTAATGTTTCATGTAATATCACATGTGGTGTTAATGTGTGTCCTATAATAATAGTTCTTGTATTTCATGAATGTGCATTTTGATGAGCATATTTCACTCCTGATGTGATTTTTTTGATATCTCATTAGTAACAGATATTTTTTTTGTTTTTATTCGTTCATGTGTAGTTGTGCATGAAGGTTGTGACCAATGGACTATAAATAGAGAGGGATGTTTCAATCATTTAATGGAATGTACATGGGCCATCCCAATAGGCAGAATGTGTAAAACATGTTATTTTGATCGCCCATCAAGGTGTATGTGCTAGGTATATGTTTGATGTTCTATCTTAAAAGGATCTAAATAAGTAATATTTAGTATCTAAGGATATTAAATATAACTTGTTTTTGTTTGGCACAACTTATATTATTAATATAAAAACTACATTCCTGAAAAGAACTGGTAAATCTCGTGTACTTGTGTAACGGGTTTTTTCATCCTATTGTTTTATTTTACTCAGACACTACTATAAAAATATAGTTCACTTACTGATATCTTGTTTTAATATCCAAAAAATTGAATTTTCCATGTGGTTGATGATTGTGAATGATTATATAGATGATGTGAGTGTTATAGGACACACCTCGAGCATGGTATATATTGATAGTTATGTTTAGTTTCTTAACGCGTAAAATAATTCACCTTTTATAAGGATCATTTTTATTGTTTTTGTTTATATTTATAATATTACATATTGGTACATCATGGGTTTGTGTTTATTATGTATTTTGGTACTCTGATGATATATTTTATTGATTCAATATTTAATGAATTAAAATTAATTCGTTAATCATATTTTAATTTCTATATTCTACCCAGATCATATTCACCCCACGATGTTCTTCTAAAACTCATAACCAGTAAAAAATATCTTCAATATGAGTAATATCAAAGGAGTTCATGTGGTATCATGAAATGTATATGATATATTAATCCATGGTGTTACAAAAATAATCCATCATAAGGTAACATTTTTATGATCTAATGAAATATATTGTTTTTATAACATTCCATATGAGGTAAGTGTTCCTTCCATGGAACATAAAATTTTAGTGAACATATCATTATCACATCCCAAAAAATTTTGGATAGTTATTTCATTCAACCAATTGTATTTTGGTTGATAGTTAATTCTAAAATATATCTTCATGTATAATGATTTTTGTTGTCTCCTCTTACATTTTTTTAGAAAATGAGTGACATAATAAAATAAAATATATAGATGATTATCCTGTAACAACAATATAAAATTAATAAAATTCCATGAAAGATGATCAGGGGGTATATCCTCCCATATTTATAGTAATGATACCGATATTTTATGACAATACACAATAACCCATATTATATTATTCCCCTAATGTTTTTTAGTAATTCTAATTATCCTCATCATTGTTATCTTATCTATTTTCTGGAATGGATTTTAGAGAGGCTACATTATACCATTATGAATTTATCTACAATACCATACTTTTTTAGACACCAATAATCATTACACATAGTTATGAATATCATACTCCCTGTCATTAAATAAGAAATTTTATCTTAAAAAATGTATACATTTTTTCTACCATTTTATCAAAAGGTATCCTCTATGTAAAAAACCTAATAACCATATCTTTTTCCCAAAAGTTGACATTAATCATATATAAGTTTAAAAATTCAAAATTCCATCATCATGTTTAATGTTATTAAATTTCCCATTATATACTAATTTAAACTTCTTCGTATCCTAATTTTACCTTACAAATTCTTCCTCATGTTTCTAGAAATTATGTTTGTTTAATTACAATAATGTCTAATGATGTTTTTCATAAACTAATAATTTCAATGTATATAATTAATATATCCATTAATATTTTATATTTCCCATGTTCATGTAATAATCTCCCTATTCCATTGTAATAAATAAATTTTCCGCTTTTTTTGTATTCTATGGTTGGTTATGTATAGAAAAATCATAGCCATTGAGTAGTTCAGGTCTTCCCTATTTCCATTAGTTATTGTATATATATAAACACATACTTAAAACTCGTTTTTTCATTATATATCTCATATAATTCAATATAATGATAATGTACCCATATCATCATGTATATTTTTATGGCATCATGTTCATGATCATTAGTAGTATATTTTTTTCACGGTTTATTGACTAACGTGATGAAATATTGTCAACTCTATTATTTTTTATAAGGATATAACATAAACTATTATATGATGCATCACTATATAACATAATTTCTTACATTAATATTTATAAGGTTAATATTGGTTAATTTATTAATACATACATTTTTCATCAAAATTTCCTTAACATTCCATTAACATTATGAATATTACCCCGTTTTATGTTAACATGGATAAAGGATTACCCAAATATTGAATGATTTCAAAAAATAATTTAAAGTAACTCTTTAAAATATGAAAATTATATATTGTATTATTATTTTTTGGTGTGCCCCACTCTCTGATAAATATGATCTTTCTAGTGCAATGATATATTTCATTTATAGAAAAAATATGTACTATAAAGTAAATACATTGATGATCAAATTCAAAATTAAAAAAATTCACATTTCTCAACATATCTATAAGATTTTAATGAAATATATATAAATATTCATCATGGTCCTTATTTTAAATATCGTATATCAGAAAACATTCGAAAATATGACGTGAAATTCACATTGATAATAATTTAATACTACATTAATAATATCCATAAATATAGATGGTATGTTTTTACCCAGATGGTCTTACAATGAAATCTTAATCTCAAATAAAAATTTGGAATCATATCTTTAGTATATCAATCATATTGAATTTTTTTTTTATGATAACAACAACGATGATCAAATTTGACATGAGTTTTTCCTTTTGAAATTGATCATTCATATCATCAACTAATGAAAATGTGTATATTATTTTATGTAAATTGTAAATTATTTCAATTTAATAAATAAATAATATAAATGACACATTAATATTCATTACATAAACAAATTATGTTTTCCTATATTGATATATTTGATCATATGAATCTATAATAACATATATATAGTTATTGATTAATTAGTTCCTTCAATTATACTATAGGCACTATATAAAGAGTCTTTGATCTGGTTTTTTTATCATGGGTAAAGTCAATATAAAAATAAACTACATGATCAGGTGAGAAATGGGGAATCCCTTAGGAAATGAATCAAAATTATATTTTATCATATATACATCTAATATTCTATGTAATTTATTTTCATTCATTAAATGTATTTATTTTAATTCTAATATATGAATTTAATTATGTTGATTTATAGGTAGTTTCCCTAAAAAACATACGAAGTTAAATTTATCATATAAAACATTTTATTTTATACTAACATTTTAGATTTTAATATTCTTACCTTAGTATTAATATATTTTGTTTAACTTCATGATCTAATACATTCAATGATTTTTTTCATAATCATCCATTGATTTGATTGCATGATTCTAAACATTACATCCATGAATTTAAATAAATATGTTGAATTACCTCATTCAATATGATTTCCACTTGGTATTGAAACATAAAACAACAATTTTAATGTATCATGGAATGATTTAATTATTCTAGTAAACACTGAAGATATTAAACTTTTCATACATATATAATTAATTAATTTAATATCATTCAATGTCGTTATTATCAATGTTCCTATTAAAATATCCTCGGGACATCACCATGGTGACATTTAGTTACTCATTTTATGTATGTCCATATTAGTTTTTAATTTTATTAATTATCTGGCTGTATTTTTGGACCCTTAAATATATTTTGTATTTTCTAGGGAAATAACTTAATTTTTAGTATTTGTATGTTTGTATGAATTAATGGAGTATAGATATTAATGAATAATTCGTTTTTGAGCTTCACTAAATTTTTTGAGAACATGAGAGTTATTTCTATGATTTTCACAATAATAAGTGGAAATACATGTCATGTAATGTGTAAACATGAATTGTATTCATCACTAGGAAAAAGCTCAGGTTTTGGAAAACATTTTTATGGGATTACATTCCATGATTATTTTTCATGTTGTGTACTATAAAAATTTGGATTTTTTGTAAAATGGTGAAAAATTGTTCATCGAACTTGAGCTTCATGGATTACACGATGTGATAATTAATTACATGCCATTTAATCATCGAGGGATGCATTATCTAGAGAGAATCAAAAATAATTATTATACCATTCGACTATAGCCCCCATGCTCTCATCCTATGTGCTCTCTAAATAATTATTTGTTACCGCTACTCCATATAGATCACATCATTCAATGATTAATACATGTTCTTCTTGGGTTTCATATATCCAAGTGAATAATCCTTTTTTCTGCATAAGTTTATTTTTTTTAGGTAACACAATTTAATTGTGTTATTGGTTCTATTTATATGTTATGATTATTTTCCATGATATTTTATAAATTCATGATGTAATATTTAACTAGAGGGAAACTATTTTTTTAATTTCATTGTGGTGTAAATGTTCCTTAGGGTAAAGGTTATAACATTTACTTTCCTAATCATTAATCATGTTGAGTCAATTGTTAGATTTATGGATTTATTCAAAAGCATCTTTTTTCATTGGTGTTGAGTTCCTCCTTTATGTTTATCCAATTGAGATCATTTGAAACCAATGTATGTTCTATATTATTCTCTCAATAGAGTATGTTAGATGAAGTTTATTGTTGTGGTTTTTAAAAACAATTTTCAAAAAAAAAATTGAATGACTGACTGATATTTTTGTAGGAAAATATGTTTTTTTATAAAAAATTTAATTCCACTAATTTTTGAAAAATAATATGAATATTTAAATCATTTGGAAATTAATATTTTAATTCATTTTCTATCCATGGTTTAATGAAATGCATTTGAAAAATAACGATAATGGGAATCCTTAGATTCTTAGGTGGATGTTATGGTAGTTGGACACGATCATTGAAACGGTTTAGGGGTTCACTCATGGGGTGTTCTCATTCCCTTATGTGTGTATTTCTAGGGACTTTATAGAATCTATTAGGAGGATAGTTTTCAAGGGATCTAATCTAATGCCTATATTCGATGCATAAATTTAAGATCTTGTTGCATGTTATTGACTATGTTGCGAGTATAAGTGTCCAAGATATACTTACCTATATTAATTTATGGAATGTTGTTACCAATACATTTCCATTTTCTATCTTCTATAATACAAAGGATTTTATAAGACTGGTGATACATTCTTTAGTTTAATATGAAATGTATTCTTCGATATATAAACATTCATTGAATGTCATTTAGAAAATTTGTTTTTGAAATTTTTAAATGAGAGGAATGAAATATGTTTCCATGATTTTGATATAAAAACTACCCAACTATATATCATGAATCCTTTTTATAAATTTGATCATGACCATTTTATTATACATTAAAAAAAATTTATAACACATGTGTGGGATCATACTATGCCTATTAGGTCACACCCTTCTTTCCCCTTCGTTATTTTTTATATTATTATATATCATTCGATGCAAGGAATGTCATGGTTCCGATTTGAGGTATAATGGTATTTTTTCAGCTATTTTTGGGTAGATAGTCGCGATATGGTTTGATTTTTCAAATTATTTCATATAGAGTAGTTGTTTTCTTATTTAAAATTTTTTTTGATCATTGGATTGGTTATATTGGTTCTTCCTACAATTGAAGTTATGTAAATTTTAGCTATCTTGTTTATGTTAGGGAATATTCTTATTTATTGGTATAATTCTCTTATATATATAAATATTAATTATTATATATTTAGGTTGTCATAATGGTTTCCCATGGTTGTGGTTTGATGATCGATTGATCATATAAAGCTATTGAATATAAGGAATTCATTTTGGGTCTGTCTAAATTTGTGTTAGGTACCAGTTCGAGAGGGTATCCAGTTTGAGTTCATAAAAATAAGTTATAATAGGTGTATTTTTATCAAGATTAATTTTCTAGAAACATTTTGATGAATGAAGATAAGATTTTTGGGGAAATAGTGGTAGGTTGTGGTAAGTTCATGGCTAGAAATTATTGTTATGATACTCAAGATACAAAGGGATATTGGGGTGTTTGTCTCCTATTATGAGTGCTTGATGTTAAAATCAGTTTTTGATAATGGAATAATTTTTAAACTGATATTATTCTATTTTATAACCCCTTCATCTATTTTACTGTGTATTAGTATGACTCTAAGATGAGTTCAACGGGTTTCACTAGAGGGTGAAATAGATTCTCACAAAGTAAATTCACCAATATGATAGAATATTGTCAAGGAAATTATGTGGGTTTTGTTTGTAATTATCTATAATGTTTTAATGATATATAATGCAGTTTTTATTTTACTTATAGGACCTCAATGATAAATGGTTTGATCATAAGATTTTTTTTCATGAGAATCCCTCATACATTAATGGTATGAATGAACCTTAAGAGGAAGAGGAATTTATGGAAAAGATTGATTCAATATTTTATTTGATCGATAAACTTGCGAGTATCATGTTGACGTGTGACGAATTTAAACATGAGGGTTAAAACATGTAGTATTGGTATTCCAAGGAAAACATATATGAGAACATGGGCTTAGAATGAATGGGTTTCAAGTATATATTCTTTATTGGGTTTTTTCTAGAGTCACTGATGAAGGTGAAATATCTAGAGTTCCTCATGTTGATGTTTGGAGTGAAATAGCTATCAATGTACACCAATAAGTTTGTAGATATGGATAATTTTTCACTAGGTGTTGTAATGAATAACCACTTGAAATCTCATAACTAACTAAAGGGTTTTCGACCAGAAGGCAGATTATAAGTTTTTATATTGTGTAAATTAAATAATATAATTATATTGGATATGGCTATGATGGTCATAAATGAATACAGGAATAACGTTGGGTCATTTTCCCCATTATATTTCTCCCATTTGTAGCATCAGTGGTTCAAAATGAAAATAGAGAATGTGGAAAAACTATCAATGGAGTGGTGGAACAGGTTCTCTGTAACAAACAGAGATTTTATGAGAATTATTCTTTTTAATTTCTTTGATATATTTTTTTGTATGATACACCAAGATTATCGTGTGCTATACGCAACACCATATTAGCTTGTAGTATACGCAACACTATTGTTGGATCGTGTTACAAAAAATTTCAAGTTCGTATGATATTAGTTATTCTAAGAAACATTTGTGTGTATATATATATATTCAATGTATAAATGAAATATGGTTGGATTCTGTTATACACAACAACAAAGGAGTTTTTCACTACATGCAACCCCCACTTGGCTTATATTACATGCAATCGCGACCTTCCTCGATAACGTGTGAAGTAGGCAATACTGTGTTCCACTAAACGATATATTATTATATTATTATTATGAACTGGCCGTTATGAATAGTAATACCCACTTTTTGAAATTTTTTAATTTTTATCTTTCAAAATGGACTTCATTTTTTGGATTCAGAATATCGAAATTAGCCTAGGGTGATTTTTTGGTATTTTTCTGAAAACATTCAATTTTTGATGAAAAGTGAAAACACTGGGTTACTATTTAAAAACCGACTTTTTATTTAAATAATTTTTTATTTTATTTAAATTTATTTTTGGTAAAAATTGATAAATAATACCTATATAAGTACAATGTAATTCATTGGAGTCATTTTATATTAATTTTAGATATATAAAAATTTTATTGATCTTTTCACCGTCTTTTACCCATCTCCGAGGAGAATTTGGAAATTCACATAAAACATAATTTTACTGCTTTTGTGAGTGTAATTTCAAAAATCCGAGAGACATGGTTAATATCAAGGACTAAAATGTGGTTCAATGAGATGAAAATATTTTTTAGGTGAATAGTAACTTTTTTCTTTTATTTACCACGGTTAAAAGTAAATATTGTAATTAAGGGTAAAAATGATATTATTATTTACCTAAAACATGTCCTAATTCTATTGGATAAGTTTAATTCGACCAAATACTACCTTAGGAATAAAATATGACCATTTAGGTCCACATGGATTAGACTAGGACATTTATTATTAATTTTTGTAAAGAAGGGTTAAAATAGTTAAAATCGATGTTTAATAACTAAATCATTTTTAATATAGGGTTATACATAAGATAAATTAGACTATAAATATTAATTAAATTATAAAAATATTTACTATATAATGGTATTTTATTTATAATATTTATACATTTGATAATTTAATTTATTTATGACACAATGATGATGCAGTAATTACCTTATTAATGAAATATCAACATAATTGATGTTATAAATATAAAAATAAATGTAATTTTATACTTTTATGAATTCCAATAATTTTATAAGTTAATATGACATGTTATAATTGATTTAATTAAGATTTTTCGACCTAATCATGCTGTTATGATTTTCACAAAAATCATGTACCAAATACTGTCAAAATTGACATAAAATTGTTTTTAAAACAAATATTGTATTATTAATTGTTATTTTATGCCTAAAAATAATAGGTTTGGCCAAATTACTTATATAAGTATATATATATTAATAATTAACCACTTGGGCTTCGTTTGGCTTGTTATAGTAAGTTTATTAACCATATAGTGTAGGAAAACAAGACGACAGGGTAAAAGTTAAATTACTTAACTTAGAGTTAAATCAAAAAGATAAGGTTAAAATAGTAACCTGAACTTGTCTAAAACCTATTGGTTGAGAGGATTTATACCATTCCCCATCTTATATTATAAATAAATCAGTTTGGATCAATTAAAAACCGAGTATGACTTTATTATAAAATAATATTTTATGTTTTTCCAAAGGTGCCCCTCCCGTCCCATATAAAAAGGGCACCCCTTTATTCTTATCTTAAGCCCCTTTTGAGCCTTTAAGCTCGGACATCCCCTGCCAATTACTCTTCTCAACCTCTCTAGTTACATCATATAGGTTCTTTTCTTCTCAAAAGACCAACTCGAGTGCCCTAAGAAGAAGTTTAAAGGAGGTGCGTCGAGGAAGAGGTAATCTCTTCTACCAACTCTTTCAAGTTTCTTTCTTCTTCTACTTCCTCTCCTTTAGTTGTTTCATTATAAATTAATAACATCAATATTACATGTATATAGTTAATTTATTATAAATATTAAACAACCACATTTCACCTTCTATCCATCCTACGGAAAATGAAATCATCGCGCGTGCGTACGTACGGAATACCGTCTCCACGCCATGGTGTAATCTGTTTTCAACCACCACCTTACATGGATGGGTATAATGGTGTAAATAAAAAACTATATATGATTAGATTAAATTGATATTTATTCTGAAATATTATACATACACTTCAATATAATTCCACGATCATGGGAATGATATCATCACTCGTGCATACGTACGGACTACCGTCTCCACGACGCGATTAGATTCATTATCCATGTTAACCATTCATGAATGATTATAAAGTATATATAATGAATAATAATTAAATATATGAAATAATAATGATACTTTATTTATGTATGTCATCAATTAATTCCATTCAATTCAATAAGGAAACGAAAACAGTGTTCATGCGTATGTACGGCCTACCGTCTCCATGAACGGTGTATTTCATTCCATTTATCGATCTATCATATATATATGTATATTCTGAATATATATTATATATATAAATCATGTTTTACATTATGGAATTAATTAAATCAGTATATAAGTAATAATATCAAGAACAACTTGTCGAAACACGTACGATAAATGATACGATTTTACCCAAAACACTGCTTTAACATGGAATTTACAAAAGAACGGGTAATATAAAGTCATAAGTGAACCATATATGATATCATAACAATGAATATGATTCTATAATAATTCAATGAAATTATTTAAATCATTATTCAGGAGGTTCGGATACGTACGAAGCATATCGGACCTAAGGTAAGGGATAATTTTTTCAAATCTCATTTTTATCTGAGATTGCTTATACGTAAGTATTTACTGGGGTTATATTTTTCATCCATGCCCATAAAATGTTTTTCATAAAGTTTTTAATATTCTTCCATGTATGTTTAATTTCATGTTTACCCCTCTTTGACTTTAATTTTTGTTATAGACGGAATATTACTTTTTTTTACCACACAAGGAACTTTTTGAATTTTCGGACAAAGGTACGAGGAGAATGTTATTTTTAACTTATACGGCGTGAACGCATTTTTACGATTTCATAACGACTAATTTTCATGAAAATTCCTCTATAAGATTGCATTATTATTTTCAAAAAAACCCTTTTCTTTTAAAATTGCATAGCATTTTTTGAAAATAAATTGATTTTGAAGAAGAAAGGATATTTTCCTCATGAATTCATTTCAAGTGTTTTATGAAAACTATTTTCCATATAAAATAACATTGTTTAATATGTTTATGTTTTAAGTATAATGTCTCAATTATTTGCATGGTTTTATTCTTATTATGATTAAATGATATCCATTTTTTTATATAGATTATGTTATGATGGCATGATGTTTAAGAATCTCATTCTGTTACATGGGTTATGCTATGATGTATGATTTATGATTTTGTGGCACACAAAAGAATGATTTCATTATGAGATGGATGGGACCTATATCTCACTCCAATTCATTGGGTAAGGATTTATATCTCATGATATAGACATGGCTGGAATGGTAAGTTGATCAGGTTCGGTGTTACAGGACTGAAATGAGGAGTGAACTTGATTCAGAAAGGGACTTTGTCCACTAAGATGGTCTTGGCAGTAATGTCTTGGCTACTATGGAAATCATATCATGTGCTTAATGTTTTTCCACTATTACAAGTTTTATTTCAGAGATATTTTATCATTATTGATGTTTCTTTATGATATATGCCTTACATACTTCCTTGATTTATGTCTTTACTTAAGATTTTGATGTTTAGATTTTATGATCATGTTTTTGCATTCAAATGTTTATACTACACCCATATTAGGGAATTATGAATTTTTATGCCTTAATAAATTTATTTATGAGAAATTTTATTCAAACCATAACCAGGTTATATAGGATTCTTTCCTATAGTCTGTTCACCAATGTGCATCTACTTTTGTGTAATTAGTACCATGTCTACAAAATTACAACCATCAGGACCCAATTACTTTAATGGTTTGATCATAATTTCCAATTCAACAGAATATTTAGAGGGGAACCCTATTGTGTATGACACAATCTATTGAAATTTCTGATGACTGATTCATAATATAGGCATATTATATTGTATTCCTTCCCAAGTCCCATTATTAAATGGGGATCCTCTATAGTGTACGTCCCAATGTATATCCACAATTTCAAATATCCTGACCCAATCACTCCCATGGGCTTGTCATTATTCATCATGCACTTGCGGATTGAGAGGTAATTGTTCGTGTGTATGTCCCAATCAAATGAACATTGATGGATCTGCATCCATGAAAAGATATGATATGTAGGTATCATTCTTAAGGCCTTATCTTCTTATTAAACATTAAAATTAATGTTTCAACACATATTTTCGACATCTATATGTTGTGATACTAATTACATGTTATGCTTTATTTCAGACAATGATTATGACTCACGACATCTTATGTATCTAATACTTTCATTTAATTCTCATTTTGAATCTCCAAAATCTACTGTATCCATAGTGTGTAATCCCAGAATGGTGTCATTGTAGAAATATTCTCGTATTAGGGAATCTACCTCAAGGAATCTCCCATGGGAATGTTTGAACTATTATGACCTTAATTCCAACCATAACCCGAATGCTCAGGACACCTCTCTTAGGTTCAACCTCATTCCCTAAGGCCTATGATCCCACATATAACTCCATTCAACATGATATTAATCTATAAAGAATTATAAAACATTGATGAATCAGATTCCTTTCACAACAAGGATATATCGGATGGCTCATTGTGGTTCATGCTCAATACCATGTTCCTATGTTACCTCATATATGTACTTTTTAGATTACACTAAACCTCACAAGCTTAATAAAAAATATGTTGTTTTTTATTCACATTATAAGTAGGATATATAGGATTTCTCTTAAAACATCATTCATATCCATGAAATATAAATCACCTCATTTGATAACCAGATATTCCAATGTGTTGGTTATACAACTTAATCATTTATATGGCCATCCACGGATAGAAAATGGATTATGAACCTCTGATATATATAGATGGACATGTTCATATACCTAATATTGACATGGAATAGTTCCATACTAGATCATTTTTAGTGTGATTGGTCACATATCATGACTAGGAATAGATTCTGCAACATACCTTAAATATATAAGAGTGTCCTAAAATAGAAAAAAAAATCACACCAAAAGGCTATAATGAGTCTAACCTTCCTTCGCTAGACCAATGTATGATTTTAATATACTTTATTATTGAAACCCTAATTGACCTCACACATTTGGAAATCATGGTATAATTTTTTATGGATGTGGGAACTTTTGGGAGTTTGTATTGAACATAATAATGAATGGTGAAACTAATGTGAATGATTTTACAATCATAACCCCTCCCATTAATTAATTCCGACCATTTTGTCCCTCAATAAATGGTTGATATTAAAATATATCTTCATTGATGAATCAAAATGGTGAAACCAACATGAATCATTCAACAAAAAATGAACATCATACCAGGAGTTTGGGAATTTTGTCAGCATATCCTGTGAAAACAAAAGTGGTTAACTGAACATTAACCATTCACATTTTGTAAATAATTTTTTTAACCTATATAGCTAGTGTTCTGATGAAATAATTATATCCTAACTCTTACATGTACACACTATAGAAATATTTGTGTAGATAATATGAAAGTACAATTACTTTACGCATTCTTATCGACATTTTCAAGTTTGACGACTATGACAATGCATGGATTTGTGTCCTTATTTTTTTATTTTCATCATTGTTACTGATTCTATTCATCCAAAAAAAACCGACTGGGGATCATGTATTAATCCATTTATCTTCATATAAAATTAGTTATGAATGTAAATTCCATGAGATTTATAATGCCCACACCCACCTGATAGCTTTAGTATCCAGTGGAGAATATAATAGTTTGAGAATTCAGTTGATATGGTAAAATATCAAACATAGAGGATTCCTATGATGGTCTCTAAAAACTGAAAATTATGAGTTCAAATTATCAAAATTATAGTTATAGTAATTATAATGGAACTCATTTACACTATAAAATGCATCGAAAGCTTACCCCTGGAGCGTGATAATCACCTCCATCAAAATATAATGAAACTGGATCGGGAGTCGACTATAGATTCCTTATAGTTCAATAAGCCACCATGGATGGCTCTTATCAACCATAAAAACCGACACCATCTTACCAATTCCCCTCAACCACCTACTGAGGGAACCACCCGTCACATTGAAACCACATACACCAATCAACGAGAACATGGATGAAACATAAATCCTTGAAATATCTGGACATCTAAGTGTGTGGTAATATCCCCTCTCCTACTGAAAAATACTCCTATCTTATTTCAAATTTATCCAGAGAGTAGTCTCATATCCCTTATCGCTATAAACATGCATTTTTTCATATTCCAATAATAATCATTGTGGATGTGAGAATTCCAACCCTTGTGCATGAATTCCATTGGAATATTATGGTAAAACTATAGGGATAAACGTGGGATATTATCCAATATTAAATTGAATTAATTTTATAGTATATAGTGGAGATAGAAAACTTGTAGTCATATTTCCTAAACCCTCATTGATCATGTGAAATTACATTCTAACTATAGATAAAGAACATTGGCATCATATTCCAGCACTAGTGAAAATATATCAACATAAACATATTATTATTTCTATAACCTAGGAAGCAAAAAATAGTGATTGTTATAAACATGTGTATTATCATAGGAATGCATACATTCTTTCTCTTATCCAATAATATTATCGGTGTATTCCTTTATAAGATTTGGCAAAAAATCGGGCTCATATTCTCATTCCAATCAAGGACCACAAAGTGATAGCAAAACATCCCTTAGGGAAAGGGAACATTTTTAACAAAAAAAGAATAATGATATACACCAGATAATTAGGATTGTTAACATATACTTATTTAGTTTGGGGATCGCTATGTGAGAGTCGTAAACTCTTTCATACAGGATCATATTTATGATGAAAAAGATTGGTTCCAATCTTCAAAGTATTATGATAAATATCATATTCATATTCTAACTGAGGCTCACTATGTAAGAGGGGAACATTCCTAGAGTAGGATTATATTCATGTATGATCAGATATAAATAATTTTAAATTAGATTTTATGCACTACGATCATTATACTATAACACACAGAGTTTGTCAATATAATCTAAAAAACAACATACAATAGGATCATATCCCAGAACAATTTCAAAATAAGGTTAATCATATTTCATACATGAAAATTAATGAGTCTCATAGTCCTATTCCACACAATTATAGTGTCGTAGATGTTGTTCAGGACACATTATGTACACCCCAAGGGTCCTTAGACTCTTTAACTGATGATGAATGTGATCATTACCATGACAATCTTCCTTGTTGTACAGGGGTGATGTATCTCTTTGAATCTACTCCTAACATCCTATTTAGTTATCCACCCCATAGTTATATCTCCCACAAAAATATAAATCATTACCTTTCCTAGACACATACATATTTAGAGGAGATAAAATATTATATACCTCCTTATTGAGGATTTATTGAAATATCAGGGTCACCCATATATAGTGCCATGTAAAATTACAGTAACACTATAATCTGTTAAGAAGGAAACCCTGATAAGAACCTTATTTGGATTGTCCAATTTGTTTTATATAAGTATGACTAGGATGAAAACTATATTTAAATATTGATTGGGTTTTATATAATTAACATTCCCCCCATGTTCAGGACCCTTGTGAATCTTGACAAAGGGGTCCCAATTGAGAAATAGAATGTGTGTTTCCTTATATATTCCAAAATATGTGGGGTACCCATTATAAGATAAAGATTAAACATATCATTTATCTATGGTATGGTTGTCACATTTATACAATTAATAAATTATGTTTTTAGTTTTTATATTTCAACAATATTTGTATCCTAGATCCAAGGAAAGGTGGTTCATGAAAAACATCTATATAGTTTTTTCCTATTTACACTGATTTGCAGAGCATCATTAGTCATATGTATCTGGGGATATGGAATATGTAGATCATTTAACTTAACTAGGTCCCTATAATAGAAATATCCACCAGATATAACATCCTTTAATGTCATTTACTCATTTGTAATTAAGGGAAATTGTTACATATTGTCCAGTGAATCACTAAAACTAAATTGCCCCACTACAATGGTGCTATAAAACCACAAATGGAGGTAGAGGAAAAAAAATGTCATTAATATAGCCTCCTTGATGTGAAGATAATCCATTTAATTCACGAAAGAAACATTTTCAATAAACCCAAAAATATCCAATTGAAAATGTCTCCCATCATGGGATTCCATTTCACCCAACTCATACAACAGCAGAACTACACCATATAAAACTGTTCAAAATAGTAGCTTCTAGGGAATCCATTCATGAGAGTACCCTGGAAACATGGTTAAGGGAATAGCTATCACCACCTCCATCACTAGAATTGTAAATTCTGATCATGATTAAATACGAATTGGAAGAAAATAAAAAAAAATCCTTCCCCATTAGTATTGGGGAATTCTAATGCCAATATATATCACCAAGTCCATCATACACTGAGAGGGTCATGGGGAAATCAATTGTGATTCTAGATCATCCTTAATCTAATGGGATGGTGGAATTTATTTTTCAATTTACATCCCAAAAACTATCAAATAACCTAATGCAATCATTTAAACATCAAAAATAGGATGAACGAATGACTATTATAGACCCTGATAAACACCACCCCACAGTGCAAGGGGAATTATCATCATTATCATCACCATATTGAGAATGTATCATCTATAGCTTATGAGAAAAATATAGATGGTTTACATCCCATATGTTTTTATATCCATGAGGAATACCATATCAATTCATGTCTTGATCACACTATAATTGAATATTTTATTTCCCACGTACATCACTCGATTAAATGGATTTTGTATTATAAATTCCTGTTGATGTAGATAATTAAATTCCATGATTGCTTCAATTTTATTTTATAAGTTTTAAAAATTGTAATTTCATTTGTATTGATTATTTTATTATAGGTTGACATGATTTGGATGATCTAAAATGAAGTCCAAGAAAAGTGGCCAAAACTAAACAAGATCCCATGAACCCCAGATGACACAAACAAACACTGAAACAAATATTTACATCTAATTGTGATGAAATTTTGTGGGATCATCCAGAATTCTATACCCTATTACACTATTTATATAACCCAATCTTAATTATTCAATTAAGGTTCCCATTCTAACCGCACTATCAATGAAAAGGAATATACTCATCATCAAAAGTTATGTTTTGTTTTTTATCTATATATATTCCTATAGATTGGATAATTTTGAACTCCATTTCCATGTTCAGAAACAAGATTTTTTGTTTTTGCCAATATATAGATACATATGAGTCCTATAATTCCCATGAAGTTTATGGATCATTCTATTCACATAGGGAGAGTTGAAATGAGGAAGGATATCCAACTGATGTTGCACCTCCTCTTGATGGTGAGATAATCAGTGGATGATCATTTATAAAGAAGTATACCAACATAGGAAATAGATTCGAAAATTTTTATTAGAATTATTTGAAATAACTAACTCTATTATTGTGTTCCATACAAGGACAAAAGGATTATTTGACAGGGGATATTTTTTTATGGAATTTTTTAATAGTCAATAGGGGAATTGAGATCTTGACTACCCTCAGCCAAATAATTACATTTATCCATGTGTATTTTATGGAATGAGGAACCAAACAATATGGGTTTTGTAATTAAAATGGAATCCTATACTCAAAATTCATAAAACACCACCATTATTTATCAACTATTAATCTATTTATAATATTTCGTTCGATTTTTAATTTTATTTTTATACCCACACCAACTTTTGGTACATTTTTATAAATATTGGAATCATAATCCACCAATGCTACATGAGATATGACATAGTTTCATCACTATATGAAAAAATATTCTTTAAATCATGATGAATTTTATTTTTCATATGAATATTTTCACATTTTTTCATTTTTATGGGTGAGTTCTTTTGGTTTTTGGTCTGTGTAATTGATATGTTTTTTGAAAATTTTGTCAATATTTATTTGTTTTATAATATTACATTCCATATATTTGGGTGTTATGATTTATTTCTTATGTATGTTTTTTTCATTATGAATTATACTCTTTGAAATTTACCTCCTTTCAGTCCCTAGCTATAGAAGATCCTACATCAGAGACATCGTGACAAACAAAATAACCCTTCCAAGGAAGAAACCCCGTGCTTTGGGACTTTTCTAAAAACATCTTCTTCTTGAACGAATCTTGATACTGAAAAAACACGCATAATATGGATGAAAATAAAAATAAATTAAATTGAATAACCTCAAATTATTTAGATATTTATCTCACATACATTCAAATACAAGTTTAAGAACATAATTTGGATCTAAAATATAGTTTAATTCACCTATTTCCAAGATTTCATGTACTCATAGGAGAAGATCCGCATAAGTGATTAAAATAATTTTACACATTGTGTTAATCATTATAACCTTAATATTTGGATGAATAGAAAATAAATAATATGGAATTAACTTTCTTATTATAAGATACTACAAACGATTCGATATACTAAGTCAACTCCCTAATTATAGGTTGGGAAGACATGAAAAACAAATTTCATGAAAAATATTTCCCACAATCTCAAACTAAATCAATAAAAATGAATATGTTGTATACGGATATCATAAAGATTACAACATCTTGAATAATGGGAACTATTTAAAAGGATATGTTCAAGCTATCCATGCCACCAAATATGTGATTAACATTTAATACAATATTTTTTAAATTTTTTTCAAATTGACCGAAATATTTTTATGATACTATAGATGGATTGGTAGTTGATAAATCTATATTCCTTGCGAACATCGTCATTAATGTCATTCCACATAACACTTAATTATTTATTTTAAGGTACATTGAATTCATTTTTGGTGTCCACAATCTATAGAGTACTGAATTTTAGAAGAAAAAGTACCCGATGTTAAATGGTGTAACAAAACCACTCCCTCAAATTTATCATTTCCATTGAAAAAACAATATCATACTCCAATTAATTATGGAGATGTTATAAGAAACCAAACTTATTTTTTCAATTCCCTCTACTGAGAAACTCCTCTTGGAGTTTTAAATCATTCATTCATGAACACCCATATACCCATCCCATTAAGAATCAACAATACAATCCATCCCACCCTATGTTGAAATAAAATGATTCCTATAGAAAAGTGAGTATTAAACCCTACCTAAAAAACCATGGTACTGACTATGGGAACAAAGTTATCCCCCCCCCCAACCTAGAAATCCTAAAACACTAAAATACCATTCCAAAAACCCCCTTAAAATAAAGTTTATATCCTAGAATACATTATGAAATAAATTTCTACAAACAATATCCAATTCCCAAACACCACCCAAAATTCTGTAAAATTCCTAAAACCCAAGTTAGTTAAAATCACCAAATAAGTTGTGGAAATCACATGTCATGGGTTAGTTAAACCACATTTGGAACCACTATTCAACCCTTAGGATATTGGAAATGTCACTTACACCACTCATTGGTGTGGATAATAAAATAAAATATAAATTACCCATCCATTAAAGTCATCTCCTCTATGGGAAACCACCATACCTACCACTGAAAATGTTTCCATAGATGATGAAATGAGTCCTAATAGAATCCATTCCAAAGGAAATAGTGTTTAATATGATGAAAAACCAATACAAAAGCATTCTTCTTCCATTTCACTAATGGTCCATCCTAGTATGAAAATAAAAATAAAATGAATATGATAAATAAATATTTGAAACATTCCAAAAATTACATGTTCGAATTAATTTGATTATTTTTATAAATGATATTAATCAATATTCCTTGATTACTAAGGTGATGTGTAGACACTAAAGACAAATTCATGGTGATGAAACGCTGATCTTGGGTAGGGACTTCTCAGAATTGATAGATCAATGACATCCCACCAAATGAAATGATCTAAAAACATTCTCAATTATAGTATCTATTAGTGAGTATTTATTTTTCAATGATATTATTGATTTTGATTTCTTTTATAAATGTGATTCCTCATACAAATTTTTATTCATGAAGCTCACCGAACTAAAGCCCACTAGAATTTTTTTCCAGTTATAAATCATGAATACATCACACCCCTTTACTGTGTTATAGGGTGCTTTTATGTGGATGAAAATATTTATTTTTCTAATAGATTATTATGAACTTAAAATGGAATATGGTAGGTTTAATGGATATTCCCCAATTATATTAGGGAGGAATTTCAATTAAACTATCAAAATAAAAAAAGTTATATATTGGTATAATATGATTGGAGTTTGGTGGTGACATTTTCCACATCAATATTTTTTCTTCCATGAAGATCCCCTTGAAGAATATTTCTCACCTTCAGTTAATTTAATTCATATACACTAAAGAAATATCTTTTCATTCCAATGATACCATTTATAACTTATTCCAATGATTGAATATATAGGTAATGAATTAGGCATTTAATTTTAATTTTCCTAGAAAAATTTCATGCATGTTTGTTAATTTATGATTTCCAGAGAATTAAGGATCACATGACCATCATTGATACTACTAGGAATTTAAAATCTTATTTAATATGTGATAATTTTACCACTGAGTAATTAGATTAAATAATTTACCTATCACATTCACATTAACTCCAATCAATCCAAATTCTCATTGAATTAGAACGTAAACCACTACATAAAATTATGAAATATTCATATCTTGAGAATGGAAATAATTTTCCTAACATTATTTCAATTTCACTTTTACAAGAGAATGAATTTTAACCGATATCCATTTTCATGGATTATAATGAATCATTGGTATGGAAAAATTTTTTCATTGCTGTAATTATACCATCAATGAGAACACATCATCTTCCATTAAATGAAGAGGATAAACTATTGAGGTAGAGACAATGTCAAGTAAACATAAATAACATTGATATCAATAATGAAGTAAAAAATTATTTGAATTAGTAATAATTTAACCAATAGATGATATCCAACGGGTTAGTCATGTGTATGCAGTTCCCTAGAAAACAATTGTTACTAAAGATAAAAATAAAACAATGAATTGGTTCATTATTTTTATAGAACAGTTGGTGTGCCACAATATATTATCCAAAACTAAACCAATACACTAGGAAGAACAATTTAACATATCTGTTCTATGACCTTATGCAAGATAGGTTAAAGGTATTTCCTAGTAAAATTTCCATGCTGGATATTATATATACTTTTAGATCAATATTTCATTATGTAAAAGTGAAAAAAACCTTCAAATTCCCCTTTGTCGCATTTTCAAATATGACATTTACATTTGTTCTTTTAAATGTTCCAATTAATTTCTAGAAATTCTTGATAAGTATTTTCATATATTTCCATGAGTATTGAATGGAATTATTAAATGAACATTTCACCATTAATAGATCCTCTTTTGATTAATGTTAGAGTAGTTAGGGTTATGTATTATATCCCCGTATTGAAAATAATTATTCATTATATTACTAGAAATTCCTTTTAATTATAAGATAATGTATAATAAATGAACATGTGATTATAGGTATGGTATCCAAGTAGAAAAATAAAATGTAGATTTCATTTTTCAAAATAATTCCACATAATTCTGTGGGATGTTTGGGCTTTCCATGTCCATGCTTCATTTTATTGTTTCATCATTCCATACATTAATAAGATTGAAACCCCCCTCTCTCCATCGTTATCAACAAAGGAATAGAATTTTTTTGATAAATAATGTAAGTAATATTTAAATTAATTAAAATGGAGCCACATGGATCAACATCAGAGTTCTTATAAGTTCCTCGATTCTGGTCTCTTTTGTCCCTTATTATATTGGGATTCCTAGTATTTTGATTATGTATCCAAATTGGTAGAGAGATGGGTCTTAAGGATAGATTATTCTGAGATATTTGTGAAATTATAGATAACAAAGAATTTCATTATGTTTTGATTACAATGATTCATCATCAGTCATGATCCTTATGATTTCTTCATCTATTCAATTAAATCACTTTTCCAAAAGTATGGGGCCATACATTGATTGTCTACTTCAAATCACCCAAAAACCAATAGTCAGGCATAGGTGTCAATATAGTTGAAAAATAAATATTTGAAAAACTATTTAACACAATATAAAATATTTTAGTCATGTACATGATGATTAATTATGGTCTTACTATACTACCATTAAAAGTCCAATTGACATGTCACCATATCAGCTAGTATTCTGAAATATTATTCACCACCCTATTGAGTTGATGAAAAAATCCTAATTATAATTTAATAAAATTTAAATATATTCATATTTGTTTTTTTTTCAAATGGAATATATTGATTTGAGAGCTATAGTAATTTTGTAGAGATTCATACGAGATTTTTTTGGATTTGAAAACTGTGAACCAATACTACCCATGACTGCCTCACACTACATCCTAAATTCCACATTATGTAAAAGGTAATATGATTAAATGCATGGATGAAGATTCATCCAGGTTATCTTCATTCCTGTTTTTATGTCTCGTGCACAATTACTAATGTTAATTCATTCAGGTCTTTCAGTTTCAAAAAGAAGAAACAAAAAAAACATTCTCAATGGGAAGCGGTTGAAGCACTATCAGTAATCTATTCAATAGTCCCTAGTGAAAGAACACAAAGATCAAGAAGACACCTAAAAACAACTCCAACTAGGATTTATCATTCATTCCCACATTCTCTTTTATTACAATGATGAAAATATATAAAAAACAAATTGGATGGAGGGGTACTTTCCTAGGATACATAAGAATTTTTATCATCAATATTATTTTTAATTTTTTTTATTTTTCTATAGTGATGTTACTCTCTCATAATCCATCACATTTGTGATGGAATATTAATTTTTTTATTCCCAATTAATATTAGAAAATATTGGTTATTCGGGAAGAATTTACCTATTTCAATTTCTTTAAACATTTTTTTCATCACTGATGAAATTTTATTTTTTCACGTAAATTTAACTTTGATGTGTGATTTTTTCTTGTAAATTTTTTGTTTATAGATGATAATAATTTTTGAAAGATATTGAATCTATTGAGATGAATTGAACCCTTTATTTAAGTAGATAATTGGGAAAAAAGTAACTTAATATCACCACACATCTTTTTTCCCATGCATGAAGTGTTAATATTATACACATAATTGAAGGTAAATATAAGCTATATTAATTTTCCTATTATTTAGAAAATGATTTCATCACACATTAATTACTTATCTGATCTATATATGTATTATAACAGTTTTACCTATTCATGTGTACAACATATATGACTATTTTACCCAATAAAAATAAAAAAACAAAACAAATTTATATTAAGGGATGTGATGACATGTACAACATATGGTGATATATATATCAGGATATAAAGGTTTGACTTTTGGGATGTCATGATTTATTGGCACTTGAAATTTGATTTCAAAGTATGTAGGACATGTTCGGTGGAATTAATTACATAAGAAGAAAAATTTTAAAATACAAATATTTATGTGATAGAAATTTGAAGGAATTTATTTAAATGGTTGTCGCACATATGCGAAGAGTTAGTGACATTACTGACTTCTAAAATATTTTTTCAAATTTCTATCATGCATCTATTGATTTTTTTGGTATAATATATGATACATATTAATCAATTATATATGATAATGACTACATGTTGTGGTTTTTGTTTAATCACATTGTGATCAAGAATTAAATTTTTAATATTAAATCCTCATGAATTTTGGAATATATTCATTCATAATTTTTAGAAATGTTACATTTTCCAGAATTGAAAACGATTAGGTGTCGGGATGTTATCATGCCATGGTTCTCTATTTCATTTCACACATACATCACTGGGTTTAACTGATTTCATGTTGTAAATTAAAATTACTAAAACAAACTTCACTGCATTATTGATTCCATGATTTTGTTGTTATCACAATTAAAATGGTTATATTCTCTTGTTTTGATGAATTTATTGTATTTGGAGATGATTTGGAGGATCCAAAATGTTTTTCAACCAAAGTACCCAAAACTAATTAGGATCCCCACAACCCATAATCACTAAAATGGACATGACAACTAATATTTGTAAACAATTTCCATGAAAAATTGTGGGTTGATCCAATTTATTTCTATAACTCTTATCAAAACACCAGTTCTTAATTCATAAATTATGATTCCAAAGTGAACTGATTTTTCTAGGATGAGGAATCATCTTGATGACAAAAGGGGGGTTCTATATGATGACTCTATTGAGATATTATGGCCTTGAAAGGATCCATATTTTTGGTGCATATATTAGCGAAGTTTGGTAACACATTTTTTTTAAAAAAATGCATGATAAAACTATATGGAAGCGTAAAACCATGTTCCATGATGTTCTATAATATCATGGTGACCAAAACTACTTTCCCATTAGCCTATAATGTGGAAATTTTGGTACCCAATTTGAATGTTCAACCTAGATATTGACGTGCTTCCAATTTGGAGTTTTAATATAGTTATCTCACCCCCATGGTGGTTCTGGAGCTCCCTAAAATCACAGGGTGTGCAGAAATGATGATGGATATCAAACTGAGCCTACTTCCCCTCTTGATAGTGATCTAAATGGTGGATGGTAATTTCTAGGGATTTACACACACTTGGAGATAATTACCGTAGTTTTTATTATATTTTTAAAAAAAATTGAATAATTTCATTGGGGACTTATCGGAACGTTATTCATATTTGAATGCATTGTTTTGGTTTAATCAAGTGAAACACGTTTTATTTAAAGACCAATAGGGTTAATATTTCATGTTGGAATATTGGGTTGTTTCTATTGGACAATACATGAATACTCTTTCTCCCAAACATATATATTATATCAATATTAATTGGAAGACCTCACCCTATGCTTGAGGTCCAAACCATGATAACGCAACTGTTGTGTCAAAGGTTGGTTCTTTAGGCATCGTTTTAAGAGGCGTGAGAGAAATCATGATCTTCACAACCTACAACCAAATAATTTCAGCAAACCATGTTTATTTTTCATAAAATTGAACAAAACAAGAAATATAGTGATCATGAAATGTCATAAATATATAATAATCCATAAAAAACCAAATTTAGTTATCAACTATTAATCATTTTAGATTAAGAAATTTTATTTTATTTTTATTTTTAAAAATGGAAACCTCTTTTAGTTTTTTTATTAAAAAATAAAAAATTAAACCATCAATGGTCATTGAGAGATAACCAAGGGACATACATAGACTATAAAATTATATTTAAATCATAATAAATTTTATATTACATGATAAAATGTTATGTGCCATTTTTTTAATGAAGAATGGAACATCCTTCATGGTTACTAATCAAGGGAAGAGGTAGGAGGAATATTCGAGAAATGAAATAAACCACTCTTGGGGTTACATAAAATGTCCATTAGGGAAAATGGATTGAGAAACTAACCAGATGAAGGAAGTATATAATCATCATATTGAATTTATGGAAATGGAATGAATACCATTTCCAGACAGACATCTATGAATGAAGTCACTATCAACACAATAAATAATGTGTATCAAAACATGATCATATAGGGACACAATAAAGAAAATATCCCATGAGAGGATGATCTAACAAACCGTCTAATTATACACATCCCTAAAATATAGGATATTCCAAAACCTATAACCTCAAAATATTGTGATTCCACTTCTATGAAAGAACACTACTATGTATAATGGGAGTGAAGTGTGCATAACCTACACATTATCCAAGAGACATGGAATTCCTTCCATAAATGAGCACTTTCAACAATATGATAATGGGATACAAACACTTTGATTATTCAATGATGATTTATTCAGGGGAATCATTTTCAAAGGGTATCATCTTCAAGGAGATAAAAATATTTGACTAATGAGTCATGAAATAGGCAATCCTCCTATTGGACTAGAATATTAGTATTAGACTAGGTCCGGATCACTAATGTTTATCATCATAAATAGGGATGATGAAAATATTTCATAGGTACCTCTATTATGGGTAAATCATCTCCCTCAATAGGGAAATTAATCATTTTTATAATAGATTGAGAATCAATGGGAAATGAAAATGATGCCACCTCATCAAATCACACCCACTCATTATTTATGAGAGAAGGATTAGAAAACCTTACTTGTAGATTTTAACAAAATATTAATATATGTGGATACACAAATAGAATCAATGGAAGGGATATTATCACCAATGATATATGAGGATAATGTCACGACCTGTCCTCAGGGCCCGTGCCGTGACTACCCCAAACCTGCCTTCCATAGGCCAGGGGCTGGCGACTAGCACCAAAGGCGTAAATCCAGAAAAAAGGGGAAGGCATTACCTTTTATAGAGTAAACAAAAACACAACAGAGTATGCAATTGAAATAAGACCTAAGTAAAAACTGGGTACAAGGTAAGTGCTGAAAATAAATGGTCCAGTATACAAACCCAACTGAAATTATAGTACAACTGAACGGAATATACAACAGTAGTAAGTAAAACAGCAACATCGAGTCGTCCTCCGGAAATCCCACCTGAAATGTTGGTACATATAGTCTCCTCAGCTCCTTAGGTCTGGTCGTCCGCTCCGTGTACATCCTGCCAATTGGTCCACCTTTGAGTATCATCCAGCTCCACAAGCCTCCACCTAGATCAGTGTTGTCCATTGTCTACATCCAATACAACATAGTGCGGGCATAGCCCGTTCAGGGGTGAGTATACGATACTCAATAGGGACCCCGAGACCCCCTAAGGTCTCTCAAGAATCCATAAAGGATAAACCACAATGGAAAGATACAATCACAAAGGATCAACAGCTCTTCTTAGGTATATTCCCATACATATACCTAAGTCATCAGTTACAGTTTGTCTCTAACTCTCGAGCCCAAGCGCAATCCAGTACACACAAGAAAACACAACCCATTCCACACAGGAAAGAAAGATAATCACATCTATGATAATGATTGAATATAAAGACTCAGCTCATACAGGTAAACACTCCGTAAGGCGATAGATATGAATAAATGTAGCCATTGATTCATCTAAGCTGTTGGACCCACATATGATACAAGACCAGCTAAGTTGTCAGACCCACAAAGGATACAAGACCAGCTACTCTACCGGACCCACATATGATACATGTACAGAGGTCATATAATGATGGACCCACGGAGGATCCAAGTGCAGTCGTCATCATCGCAGTCGCAGCCAGCTCTAGGGTTCCCGCACACAGAATGATTGATTCTAGAAGGGTCCGCTCCTTGAGCAAGAGAGAGATTCGATACATCAATTGTCGCGAAGTCCAGAGTTGATGTACCCCAATGTTATGTCTTGTCAAAAGAAACCCAACATGATATAAGGTGCATCAATCAGACACCCGGCATGAGAGTTATTGGCTTTTCCATCCCAGGGGCCCGGTTGGTTTTTAAGCTAAAACCAACCCGACTGTACTCCAGCTGCGTCCAAACCTCAAGTGGAGTAATCCAAAATAATCGTCTCATAAATGGGAATTCAACGCAGTTGACGTCACATCAAAAGGACGTCTGATCCTTAAGTTATAAGTGTTTCTGCTTCAAGACCCGGTTGGTTTCGGGTTCTAACCAACTTGTCCATAACCGAACATTGCCGAAACTACGAGGGTAATATACCGAAACGACCGCCTCAATAAAAGGATTTATACACAACTAACGGTGCGTCAATCATAGGTCTTCAGCTCATGTTATGGTCAAAAGACCAAAAATGGTCCGAAATGGGGGGTTTGGGCCCGGTCTGACCCGGCCCAACCCCCCCTGGGTTGGCCCGAACCGGGTCGACCCGACCGAGGTCCGGGTCTGGCCCGGTTGGGCGCGGCCCGACCGGGGGGTGCGCTGGCTCGGCCAGCGAGCCGAGCAGTGGGGACACAGTCCCCCCTTTGTGTTCCGTAGATGCAGCGCCCGACGCCGCGTCTCCCCAAGATATCGCGCGGCCGCGAGATCCAATCCCTCAACGCCGCGGCTAAAGCCACGGCCGTCTCCTACCAGCGGCGCACTGGGGCGCCGGTGTCCCGCGCTGCTGGAGACTTCCGCAGGCCACCGGAGTCATTCCGGAGGTCCAATTTTTCTATCGTCTGCGCCTATAGTCGCATCGGGACCCGTACATCACTGCGAAGGCCTCCAATATCCATTTATGTCCCGCTTCATCATTGCCAATTATTTCGAACATCAAGAAAAAGAAGCGGTGGGTTCAGACTTGTTTGTTAGTCTGCACCCACCGCGTTAGTGATTCTATACATCACCAAACAATTTGAACGCCCAGACGAGGGTATAAAATCACATAATGATATTTATATAAATTCCCCTACCTCAACAGTTGATTTCGGACGTCGGCGTCATGGTAGAATGCATCCCGGGGAAGACGATTGTAGGCGTCATCGGAGCATGCTGAAGAGGAAGCAGTGTCTCCTCTCTTGTCATGGAGAAGAGAAAGGGTGGCGCATCGTCGATCTTCAAGGAACTGGCGTTCTTCGTCGTTCTTCATCGGAGGTCGGTGTTCTTCTTCGTTCTTCGTTAGAAGACCGGTGTTCCTCCAAAAGCTCCAAGCTCTCTTGATCTCCAGCACAATGAAAGCTTTTCCCCAAATTAAATAATAAGTTCTTCCTATTATTTAATTACACACGCAAAGAAACTCCCAAAATTAATCACCACATTTAATAAAACGCGTTGACAATTAATTAGGGAAGGGAGAGGGAAGGTCCCCATTTAATTTATGCATTGGAAAATAAAAGAAAAGTGATAATGAAGAAGGTTCCTCATTAAATTATGGGTTAACATAATTTAATGGATTGAGGTGGAGAGATTGGAATTTAATGGGTTTTTCCAATTTAATGAGGAGATGTTAATGATATCATAGGAAATTAAATGTTAGGGCTCGTGTGGGCCCCCACCTCTGATACCAAATGTGACAATTGGGCCCCAACCACCATTTTCCCCACAGACACGTGGTCCCCACCCTTGTGCCCACCCACATGTTCGAACTCGGAGCTGATGAAAGCCTGGCATGAGGTTTATCTTCGAGAACCAACGTGCTCCCTTAAACTGATCAAAGAGGTCATCAATCCTCGAAAGCAGGTACTTGTTCCTCACGGTCACCTGGTTCAGGCGACGGTAGTCGAAACACACTCGCAAGCCCCCATCCTCCTTCTTGGAGAATGGAACCGGAGAATCCCAGTGTGAAACACTGGGTCGGATGAAACCATTCCCCTATAAGTCCTCCAGCTTTACCCGCAGCTCCCGATGCTCGGCGGGAGCTATCTGATATGCTGGAGTGGAAATCAGTGATGTCCTAGGGTACATGTCTATATAGAAATATTCCTCCCAACGAGGAGGTAGTCCTGGAACATCGTTAGGAAACACATCTGCATACTGATCCACCACTACAAGAATACTCAGACTCTGCACGTCAAATGCTCTGAGGATAAGACTAGCCAAATGATGTGTGATCAGCTGCCCTCTCCTCTGCGTGAGTCCATCTTGTGCTTCGAAGTTTCCCTTCTTATTGGGGAAGGTGAACCTTGTCCCATCAGTGTGGACACACAGCACCTTGCGCCAAATACAGTCAATCTAAGCATGGACTATAAATAACTAGTCCATACCCAAGATGATGTCGTAAGGCCTCGATGCCGCTACAAGAAGATCTCAGCCGAAGCTCTCTCCTCCTAGAGTAATCTCACACTCCCAGCACCAGTGCGTAATCGTCGATTCTGCTCCCGTAAGAGTCTCTAGCTGTAAGGGTCGAGCCAACAGCTCTGTCGGAATCTCTGAGCTCCGAACAAGGGCAGTGGTAATAAAAGAATGACTCGCACCTCTGTCTATAAGAACTGCAACAAGGGTGGAATAGACAATGATAGTATCTCGAATCATCTCGAGTGCACCATGGTCGAAATCCTCTACTGCCTGGAGTTGAGCCTGCCTCAGCTATCTAGCTCCCTGCGGTCGGGGTGGACCTCCTGGCGGTGGTAGTGGTAGAGCCTTGAAGCGTCGTCCACCACCTGCTGCTTGGCCATCTCCTCTGCCTCGTCTGCCTGCTCCCTGAGGACTGCCACGATCGAACCTCTTCCTCTTACTTGTAGTTTCCTCCACTGTCTGCTGCTCGTCTGCATGGTGGGTTGAGAATTCATGAGCCATGTGGCCCTACCTGCCTTATGCATAGCACTGTCTGCTCCTCGTAAGGCTGGCTTTGTACCGTGTTCCCCTCATAGCTGAACCTGAATCCTGAGGACGCCCACCTGTCATCCTTGTCCGCTTGGACCCCTACGTCGTCTATCGACTGCCGGATACAGCACCCCCTCCTATGTCGGGATGCTGAGGGGAATCGGCGAAGCTCTGATCTCATGCCTCAGTCCCTGCTCAAAGGACCGAACCCCGAAGAATGGGTCCCATACCATGTCTGTGGATTAGTGTGAGAGGTCAGTAAATCTCGTCAAGTACTGGGCTACTGACATACTTCCATGCCGCAGCTGTAGTAACTCCTGGATGCGCACCGCATGGGGGGTGGCTGGAAAAAACTCTGAGGGGAAGAGGCACTCGAAGTCCTTCCATAGAAGAGATGCCTCATCGTGCACCTGGAGCATCAAGCTCCACCATCTACCTACTACTGCATGCAGCAGACTCGCGGCAAGGACCACCATAAGATCTGCTAGTGTCCCTACCAGTATGAAGACTCTGATGATGTCCTCCTTCCAATCCTCGACTGCCTGATGATCTATCTCTCCGTGGAACTTGGGTGGCATCTATCTCTAAATCTCAAGCAACGCGCTCAGGCGGCGTGCACTCTCCGCCGCTGGTGCAGGTTGCATCGGTGGCTCTGCGGGTAGAGGTACCACTGGTGCCTCTGCTGTAATAGGGCCCTGCACCGATCCCTCGTCGCTCGGTGGGCTGCCATCCTGCACGTAACTAGGAACCCTAGCTGGCTGCCTTCGTGGGGCCATCCTGAAAAGAAATAGGTGAGCCACAGTTAGTACAATATACCATGTGAGCTGACATAAAGTAATCACAAAGAAAACATGTGAAAGGAAACACAAAATCAATTAGTGTTTTCGTGCACTGAGTCAGAAATCAGTGGTCAGGGTCCTAGTGTATGGATACGTCAGCCGACGCACCAACATTGGACTCAATGGACTGAAAACCACACTCAATACTCTCAACACTATTTCTTCGCAGAGAAGAAATTATCAATGTCCTTTGTTCTCCGGTAGAACCGGCTCCTCTAATACCAATTTGTCACGACTCGTCCTCGGGGCCCATGTCGTGACTACCCCAAACCCGCCTTCTATCGGCCAGGGTATGGCGACTAGCACCAAAGGTGTAAATCCCGAAAAAAAGGGGAAGGCATTGCATTTTATAAAGTAAACAAAAACACAACAGAGTATGAAAGTGAAGTAAGCACTAAGTAAAAACTGGGTACAAGGTAAGTGATGAAAAGTAAATGGGCCAGTATACAAACCCAACTGAAAGTACAGTACAACTGAAAGGAAAGTACAATATCAATAAGTAAAACAGAAACACCGAGTCATCCTCTGGAAATCCCACCTAAAGGGTGGGTACAGATAGTCTTCTCAGCACCTCAGGTCTGGCCGTCCGCTCCGTGTACGTCCCACCATGTGTTCCACCTCTGAGTATCGTCCATCTCTACAAGCCTCAACCATGAACTTTGTTGTTCGTCATCTACATCCAACACAACTTAGTGCGGGCATAGCCCGTGAAGGGTTGAGTATACGATACTCAGTAGGGACCCTGAGACCCCCTAAGGTCTCTCATAATAAATGAAGGATAATCCACAATGGAAAGATACAATCACGAAGTATCAACAACACTTCTTAGGTATATTCCCATACATATACCTAAGTCATAAGTTACAATTCATCTCCAAATCTCGAGCCCAAGCACAATCTAGTCCACACAGGAAAACACAACACAATCCACACTGGAAAGTAAGATAATCACATCGATGATAGTGATGGAAAATCAAGACTCATCTCACACAGGTATACACTTCGTAAGGTGATATAGATGATCAGATATAGCCACTGATTCATCTAAGTTGTCGGACCCACATAGCATACAAGACCAGCTAAGCTGTCAGACCCACAAAGGATAAAAGACCAGCTACTCTTCCGGACCCACACAAGATACAAGTACATAGGTCATATAGCACCGGACCCACAGAGGATCCAAGTTTAGTCGACATCGTCGTACTCGTATCTAGCTCTAGTGTTCCATCACACAACATGCTCGATTTCGGAAGGGTCCGCTCCTTGAGAAAAAGAAATATTCGATAAATCAACATTCACGAAGTCCAGAGTTGATGTATCCCAATGTTCTGTCTTGTCAAAATAAACCTAATGTGATAGATGGTGCGTCAATCGGATGCTCGGTCAGAGAGTTATTGGCTTTTTCGTCCCAGGGGCGTAGTTGGTTTTTAAGATAAAACCAATGCAACCATACACTAGATGCATCCAAACCTCAAGTGGAGTAATCCAAAAGGACCATATAATCATGAGGAATTCAATGCAGTTGATGGAACATCAAACGGATGTCTGGTCCTTATGTTATAAGCATTTCCGCTCCAAGGTTCGGGTTGGTTTCAGGATTGAACCAACCCAGCCGTACACAAACACTGCTGAAACCTCAAGTGTAATATACCGAAATGACCTTCCCGATCCAAGGATTCCTACGCAACTAACAGTGCATCGATCGGAGATCCGTATCTCATGTTATGGGAAAATGACCGAAAACAGTCCAAAATGGGGGGTCATGCCCCGGTCCGACCCGGCCCAACCCCCCCCCCCCCTCGGGTCGGCTCGAACCTAGCGGAGGGGAGGCAGTCCCCCCTTTCTGTTCCGTGTATGCGGCGCTTGATGGCGCATCTCCCCTGGATCCCACGCGGCCGCGGTATCCATTCCCTCGCTGTGGCGGCTTCAGCCGCAGTGGGCTCCTGTCGGCGGCTCGTGGGGGAGTCGCTGCCACCGCTGCGCCAGCATCCCGTGCCATTGGAGCCATCCGCAAGCCCCCTAAATCATTTTGGTGGTCCAATTTTGCTGCTTTCTATGCCAATGGTCGCCTCGGGACCCGTACATCACTTTGAATGCTTCCAATCGCCATTTCGGTCCCACTTTGTCATCACCAATTATTCCTCACATCAAGGAAAAAGCAGCGGTAGGTTCAAACTTGTTCGTTAGTCTGCACATGTCGCGTTAGTGGTTATAAACATCACCAAACAATTTGTATGCCATTACGAGGGTATAAAATTACATAATGAAATTTATACAAATTCCCCTACCTCAACAGTTGATGTTGGACGTCGGCGTCGCGGTAGCAGCGTCATGGGGAAGAGGATCATAGGTGTCGTCAGAGTGCACCGAGGAGGAAGCGGTGTCTCCTCTCTTGTCTGGGAGACGAGAAAGGGTGGCACGTCATCGATCATCGAGGAACTGGCATTCTTCTTCGTTCTTTATCAGAGGTCGGCGTTCTTCGTCGTTCTTCATCGGAGACCATCTTTCCTCCAAAAGCTCTAAGCTCTATCAATATCCATCACAACGAATGCTTTTCCCCAAATTAAATATTAGGTTCCTCCTATTATTTAATTACACACACACAAAAAATCCCAGAATTAATCACCACATTTAATAAAATGTGTTGAAAATTAAATAGGGAAGGGAGACGGAATGTCCCCATTTAATTTACGCATTGGAAAATAAAAGAAAATGGGTAAAGGGGAAGGTTCCTCATTAAATTATGGGTTGACATAATTTAATGAATTGAGGTGGAGAGATTGGAATTTAATGGGGTTTTCCAATTTAATGAGGGGATGTTAATGAGGTCAAAGTAAATTGAATGGTAGGTCTCGTGTGTGCCCTCACCTATCTAACATCCACAATTGGGTAGTTAAGTGGTTGTGGACCCCGCCCTTAACTACCCATGGGAGGGAAAAACCTCCTTGTGAAATAAAAAAAATTGTTCCAATAATTTTTTTTCTACATATTAAATAAACCCACAATAATTTTCATCCCCTCCCATGTGAATGCAACTATGGTAAGGATCCTGTTAATTAATTACCGGCATTGTAATTTCATCGGCACCCACATATTTTAATTCTGAGCACCAATTGAAAAGTTAGAAAACCAGCTCATTTGTTCACTGAACATACCCAAGCTAAACTTCAAAAATTGATTCCGAGCAAACCGGGCCTTGGAATATAGCACTGTCAGAATCCACAGACTCGTAAAATTACATAGTATTTAAAAACATTTTCCTTGAAATTTCTGGGTCTTTACAGATAAGATATATCCCGAGTTGGGGGATTAAAAATTTACCCCATTCAAGTTCATATATTCCACCATCCACATAGTTTATGGTGTGGGAGACCCTGAACAACAACGCATGAAATTCTTCCCCTGGTGTTGAATGATGATGGACCCTTGTGATCAATAGGATGTGACTAATATGAGTTGTTTTGTACTGACCCTCACCTTTATCATTCAATAAATTTCTCCTAGATGGATACAAAATTGGATTGGAAGACCTTTTTCATTGATTACATTACCAGTCTACTTTTAAGCTATAGATAATGACAATTGTCATCCAGAAGAACTGAATTAATTGAAAAATGAGATGGTTTCAGACATTATATAAAGAAGAAAATGATTAATATATTCTTTTTATATGCCTATCCCATAAGAGATATTATTGGATATATTTTTTGATAATATATTGGGTAGTCCTCAAAAATATCTAATCCTAATGAAATATCTATGAATATTATTTTAGTTTTCAAAAACAACACAATTTTTGGAAGACTCCATTTAGCGGACCTAATCTATTTCTTGAATCATATAATCTTACCAAGTGAACATGCTCAAAAATTATAAACATTTATTGTTACTCTCACGCCAGAAGCAGTTCCCAATCAATAACATTGGTAGTTCCCAATCCTCCCAAAACCTCCTATCAAGAATCAAAACAAAATCACCCACATCTGGAGGAAAAAGGTAATCAGGGTCCCCCAAGATATAATGAACGAATGAATATAATGTTCTCATCCAAAAATTATAAATACCCTAGGTATTTAATTAAATCCTTGGACATTAAACTGAACATGATGCCATATCCCACGAAGACCAATGATGTCTCACTCAATAATCATTTTGACTAATAACCTTTTTATTGAAGTTAGAGTCACAAAATCTATGATTTATTTTTCATTAAATACATACTTGAATGCATGTTTGATTCTAGAGAGGTGATGTTGGATAAATACCCATCACACATGACCTAGACAACCATATCTCAGTCCGAAGAATATGGTTATTAGAAATATGTTTTATTATGTGTGGAAGGATGTTCATCGACTCGGTATCTCTAAAGATAGGTGATCATGCTCTTATCACCCTGAGAGAACAACTTCACAAGCATGTAATAGTATTGCAAACTAGGGAGGTGATATAAAATATACCTCTCTAATATAGAAGTTACCATCAAACACATTGATATACATAAGAGGAATTTTAATTTTCATATCCAACAAACTCTCTGAATTTAAAAAAAATTAATAAAAAATTTGATGAACTATATCTTCCCAAAATATGTCTTCATCAAACTAAGAGATTATTGAGGGTTCCATTAACATGTTATTCATGGAAGATCAGTTCACTGATTATCAATATTCCTCAATGTATGAGTTCATTGAACCTCACTGGGTAGTCATTTGATATCGGTGCTGGAGACAAGGATACATAGGGTAACACAGGCTTGGTCAGACCCAACATTAGAGACACATCCTCACAAAGGATATATGTTATTTGAGAAAAATGGGGAAGCATTAAATCAATAATAACATAGATATAAAGGTGCCCCATAACCCTCCAGTAGTCATCCACACCTATTCATCTTAAAAGGAATCCTAGAAGGGGTGTGATTATCTTATAAGTACAGACAAAGGTGAAGGCCAACGTAATCTATGAAACTGGTAGAAGATAAACTTTCAACCTCTTCACCAGAACCATTCCTATCTACCTCAAATGTCACATATCCTAATAAACATAATAAGGTGAAAACAACCTCATAAATAATTTTACTATGGCACAAAACTATTACATTCTAAAGTAGCATGCAGTTTTCCTAGACAATATCTCAAACTTGGATGTCTTTCGTTATTCCTTACAACCTAGGGACTCAATCATTGAAGCCCAAAATAACCCATATGAGTTTGATATAAAATTCATCATATGTGAGGTTTATCGAGTGTAGACATTGAAATCATAATTCATATTAATTGTATTGTAAATAGTGTAGGATAATGAATATATCATCCTAGGACACATAAGAACGCAATATATATTTAAGGTTGACTGGATAATGTTGAAATCCAAAGGGAGATGATTGAAAATGGTTTTGGGATCATCATCATCACAATTTAGACTATATAATTTTTGGGATATAGTGAAGGGTATCTATTTTCCACAAAGATGACTATTCAAGTGAATGATATTCCTGATGGAATGCCACTGAGGATGATCAATCTGAAATCTTATCTAGGGGATCAACAATATAACATTGAATTTATAGTTATTGATAATGAAACCACATACAATGTCTTGGTTGGATGACTCTGGATCCACATTGATGTAGTGGTACCTTCAACATTACATCATTGATTGATGTAGCCCATTGACTAAAATATCTTCATACAACATGGTAAATATGACCCCATTGAGACTGTGAACACACATATGAAAAGGAAAGGATCAATAAAATGGAGGAAAACATCCAATGGTGGATGATATTATACATGTTTATTTTCTAAATGGTTTGGGAGATGACCATTCAAACCACTAAAGTATGCTCGATAGTGGTTCTGTGCTATGAAAAAAAACATTATTATGTTAGAGGACCTCATCCCAGTTGCCTAAGAAACTTATTTTGACAAAAATAGTCTAAAATAAATTCTTCTCTAGAATATCATTGTAAATAATCATGAAATATTGGATAGTAGGTCTTCTTCACATGGCCTCTACCATATATATAGTGATAGAGATTCCATCGTATTTCCAAACACATATAATTTTTTCCCATAATATGATGTGGAAGATGAATAGGTTAAACTCAAGAATTCATATACCTCATTAGAGGAAGGAATCATTACCACTATTAATGAGATCAGGAAGGAAAATTTTGGAGTATAAGAAGTTCCACTGACTATACTTATTAGTTCCCCCATGTCTCTAAAGGTGATGGATATGTATATTTTCTTCTTAATGAATTTTTGATACATGTTTTCCTAGAAAAATACAAAAATTAAAATACTAAATCTAGATGTGGCTATGTAGAACCTCAAATTACCTGAAGACTATCAAGGATTCATATAGGCATACAAGTTGATGCCCCAATCTTATGGAACTAATGTAAATGTATAATTTGTAAAATTTATCATATCTAACATTTCTTAAGATGATAAATACCAAATATGGACCACAAATATAATCCCAATCAAGATTTAGAATGTGAAGATAAAGGTATTAATTAATTTCATATAACTAAATCGACATATCTAAAAGGTTGACTTCCCAAGACCAATCATATAACGATTGATTGATGCAAATACTATCATCAAAGACCTTTTGATAAATGTTTTGTACTCAGGTTACAATCAAATAATGATTATCCTAAATATGACGATGAAACTGCCTTCTGAACACCCCATGAGATATTGTTATATCAGGTTATTCCCTTTCGGTTAAAGAATGTGGGTGCTACATATCAGTGGAAAAAAACAAAATATAATTAATTTCATTTTAGGATGAGTAGTATAATGTTTTCTCAATGTCCGGGTGGTCAAATCATGATAGTGAGGTGATCACATCATGAAATTTAAAATAGTCATCAAAATGTTTTGTTAGAATAGTCTAATGAATATTCATTTAAATTCACTTTCTACGGATCTCTAAGAATTTTCCTTATATTTTTCATGCCACCATATTATTGAGGTCTACCCTATGAAGACCAGTACAATACAAGTGATGTTATCCCCTCATAGTGTCAATGAAATTAAGGGGAACCTTGGGCCCCATAACCTATATTCGATATTTCATTAGAAACATGGCTGGAATATCCATCCCATTCAATAAAATAATGATGAATGGAATAACATATCGATCAGATGGGGAAAATGATGAATTCTTTGAGAATATCATATTCTAACCACATTACCCATCATTCCTAAGGACATTATTTGAAGTAATGAACACAATATTTTATGTGGTTATTATGAAAGGATACCTTGGTTCTCCATTTCAATAAGATTTTTTTTTGAAATTGGAATAGTCTCTAATACATCATCCAAACAGTGCTCAAAATTGTGACATGATCTTCTATTCCTGAGAAGAATTGTCATTCGCTCATATTTATAGTGCAAAACCTAAGGCATTAATTGCAGCACCATGATGTACATGTGGTCTCTCATATTTTTTCACTCTAGTAAATTATTGGTAATCGCATGTTGAATGAGAGTTTGGCCCAATGGAGGGTCAATATATAATTATAATAATTTCATTTCATGTCTCATAATTTAGTGAAATGGAAATCCCTAGATTAATTCTTCAAGACACATCCCACCCTAGAAAGAAAACCAGTGGACACTGATCTTTCAGACCAGGAGGATTTCAATTCCTATGACACTACCTAATCATGGGAAATGTCTTGCTTTCCAAATTCATAAAAACTTCATCCATAAACACCCGTAATTTTTATATATCGGTAAAAATTATTTTCAATATTTTGTATTGGGTATGGACCTTTTGGGGTGATATCCCAAATCCACAATTTTGATGTTTATTTACATCCTTATTATGACCAACTTCTTTCCCTTGTGGTGTGAGGAAATATCCCACATGGATGACAAGATAGATAATATCATCAGCTCATAGAAGTCCCATATCATTGAAATATAGTCCCCCAATCAAAATTGATTGGAGGTGCTACCATATTATATTATATAGAGTTGATGAAATTTAACCAGGAGTACAATAATGAGTCCTATCAATCATCCCACTATCATGAAATAGATATAGGATAAATAGATGCCTTTAATAAGACTCTATAAAATTGATTCTAGAATGTGATGAATAATTACAAGAAGTGATGTACAGACAATCCCCTCCAAGGTTTATGCGATTTCTACACCACCACACATTCATGTAAAAAATTTACTCCATAATCAATGGTGTAATGAACTATTGAAGTGATTCCCATAGATAAAAATTTAACATCGCATAGAATAGAAATAAAACTGGAACTACGAAATGATGATATATCATAATAGATGTTTTATTTATTGGATAGTCACCATGAGAGTTGGTTTCATACATTGCACAACATCAAACTCAAAAAAAACAGATTACAATAGACTGCAATAAATTGGTTATCCAATATTTGTTCCATCAAAGAAAACTGGTATTGGATCTTATAAGAACAATGATACTTCTAATGATTCCCCTGATGATCTAACTCAAATGGTAATGATCATATATAATACCAAAGGTATATCAAAATAGATCTTACTCACTTTCTACAATGGATGGGATGCATGTAACAGCCCCCACCAATACAAGATTTCATTTGAAATTCTTTTCATAGCTTCCATCAAAGACTCGCATGTCCTGACATCTGATTTTAATTTGTGTGAACCATTTATTGTTCAAATGAAGTTATTCAATGAATAATATTCCTTGAATCATGATTTTAACATGTAAAAAACATGTGTTGACCACATAAGATTATGTTTCATGGATGGAATCCTCACCGCATGACTATAGACTTCATGGGAAACATTACCCCATCAATGATTCATCACATATGATATAGATATATTAAAATGTTAAAGAATGTACCCCATGATTTTTTTGAGTCAGATATGCATATATAATGTCGACATTCATGAATTACATGGGGATTGACTAGAACACCTATATGATTTGTAGTTATTCACAATCTTATGGTCATGGAAGTAGTCGTAGTATTTCTTCTTCCATGTAGGGTAACGTTCATTAGACCTATATAAGATAAAAATGCACGGATCCCATAAATTAATTTTACTCCATTTCAATATACCATTATCCTTACCGCAATACATTAAACTACATGAATCATGACCTCACCATATGACCCTAAACATCCAAACATCCAGGATCACCAAGTTGATTTATTCTTACCATCACAATATACGTATTAAAGGCCAGAATTTCATTATTAGGCCTATTAATAACATTTCTATTATTTTATGTTTATTCATTTTCCCCTTACAACAGGACATTAAACATAATGGATAATTTCCTTACCACATGAAATTATTCTACATGGCTATTTTCCTAACCATATGACACAAAACTGCAAAGGATCTACAGAACTAATTATAGGGTTGGTTCACATTCTAATGAGACTCATATTTATTCATAGATAAATTATCATCTATTATACATTACATTATACATTATTAGCATTTCCTCTCTCAAATTTCCACTATGTCATAGAGAACCATTTCAATTTCATGATTCTCACACCATAAAAAGATCTCATGTTCCTAGGAATTATTATAAGGGAATTACATACATGATCAAGGAATATTGATTCATTATAATGTTATAATAGTCTCGATTTAAATACCCTAAAAGAACAACCATGATTCCCCTCCTCATGATGTCATACTGCATGATTGATGTCTCGTGCATGAAGGAAAACAATACATCACTATTGACCTCACCTGAGAGGACCATTATAATTGGTGTTAGACTCCCTCCACACCTCTATTAAATAACTATGTATGGATTGAGTCATATCATCCCAAGATACATTTTTATTTGAATATCTCCAATCATCGTTCAAGCTAAAATTACCAGTGGAAAAAATGTGGCCCACTTCATGCAGGTGACACCTATATAGAGAGTGACCAATTAATGTACTATGTGTAACATGATAAATACCATCACATGATACATAATGATTCCAAACCCTCCCATACTCTGCACAGTCATATCATTCTATTTTCATGTCATGGACACTATATTCTTTCCCAGTGAAATCAAACTACATGTCTTCTCAAAAACTACATGTAGCTTGATTTCAGTCATCACATGACACGTAGTGACGTTATGATCTCCAATCCCATGCCTAGGTACCAAAATGAAATAAAATATTATCTCTAAGATGTATGGGTTAAAATTATGGGGAGTCTTTCCCATTCCAAAATGATGTGTATCTTCATACATGTCATAAAATGATACATAGTGGTGACCATAACTCATATTCATGGGTTCATATGTGATAAAATTAAAAAATATCTACCCATATATAACTATGGGTTAAACCTATATATGAAAATGTCAAAAAATAACTATTTATGGAATTACTATTAATCACATATGATAGAAATTTATTTTCATATATTCTATCATAGTTTTACCCAAAAAATTTAATGATAAAAAATGATGAACTAATTTTATATAGGCTATATCAATACAGTGAACATCATTATCAGATGGTAATAAACATTAAAGAAATCATCTTAGTTACATTATAAAAAAATAACGACAATCAAAAAACTAATAAAATACATTAAAATCTGTAAAGAATCTCCCATCACTTATCCTTATCAAGGAACCACAACAGCTTCACTCAGATCAAATAGAGTATTGAGCACTTCTATCACCCATTAATCCCCATTTCCAATAAATCTCACTTAATATGTTGAGAAATTTGGGTTGCATGAAATCATTCATGAACCTTGGAATGGAATATATATCTCAATTTTTTACCATTCTATCAATGCAAAAGGTCATTGTCCTACCAACTAGAGCAATCATGTCCCTATAAGATGGGAATTTTTATCATTGTTAGCCTAACATCACCACAATAGAATTCATCACATTATGGGGTCCATGGATGTCCCTAGTCTGATTGTCTCATATCATTAATGATGAACTGAAAACCACGAGCAATGATTTTGAACATTTTAATCTCCCACTCATAATTACGATGGAGTACTCTTCAACCTAGTCATCCTAATTGGTATCATCGGTGAAAATCCCATAATATTATATTAATGTGAATCATTATCATAAACTGCATTCACCTTGATCAATGTTTCACGATATTAATCATTGTCCTATAATGGTCCAAATGGAAATACATTAAAGAACTAGATTATGTGACATAAAATATATCAAGTTGAAAATAGAGAAGTGAGTCCAGAAGAATTGTCATGTATTCTCTCTCTATACTATTCTTATATAGAGTTTTCATAAAATTAATGGAAAAATTAATGAGTAATAATTCAGATATGTTTTAGTTTGTATCCCTCATAAAATTCCAGCAATTCACATTAGACCCCTTAGTCTAGGAAAAAGTAAGAGTAATTTATTATCAATCATATTCCCCATGATAAGGTGTTCACTATAAGGAAACAAATTTTTTTTGGTTCTCAATCCCTTCATGAATATTTCATTTACCATAGATCAAACTTAATGATTGAGTTCCTTATATCACTATAAATCATCAATGGTCCTTTTAAAAGGATAACCAAATTTAATGGACCCATTTTTTGAATTGAATTCTTGCATATTTATACTTCATATCCACATATGTTCATCAACCAATTTCATTATTTCTATGCAAAAATAGATATTCAATCCTTGTGATACTTGTCATCATTATGGTTGAACACACCACGTTAGAGTGTTCTTATCAACTCTTAGCACAATTATCCCAAAAAATCGTTATTAACCGATTACATTATTCCATGATCTACAGTTATCGTATCTTTACTATTAATGTGGATCTTATATACTCAAAATTATTTCACTGAATTTTGTACTATTTTTTAAATAAAGAATGTGACTCTGAATTCCAAAATATATAAGTTTCCCAAACCATATGAATTTATAGTAGAGTGTGTATGGATTAAGCTTCAAATATATGATATAAATAGCCCTAGGTTTCAATATCCCTTCTTAGGTAGTGATGCTCTATACCCACCTTCATAATATATATATTTTTGTCTTCTAAAATCTTTCATGTCCCTAAGAATAGTGTACGAACAGATCTGTTTGACAATTATTCTGGTACATAACGGTATAGAACTAGCAACTAGAAAAAACACCCACATTACTAGAAGTAATATTTAATCCTTGTGAGATTTTGATACACCATGGGGGACCCATAACCTTAAGGTATTATGGATCATTCACAACACATATTTCCCATACCATATTCCTTGAATCAATAATTTCTGTTATGAACTACATCACCCATGTTAAAAAAAATCCATGAAGACCTATCATCCCTATTTTATCTCCCTCAACCAATATGAGACCCATAAATCATTCATGGGCCTTAGAAGAATGTGTGGAAACCTTTGTATGACCATGTTATTTCTAAATACGGTATTTGAGGTACAAAAAAATGGGAATTGTCTTTTTATTGGAAAATATCTACAATCATCATGATCCCTATCAAAATAACAGTAGAAATCATCAACGCAGAGTTTCATGAGTCATCCCTAGAATTTATTGCCCATATTATATATTCATTGATGAAGTCATAATATAATGAAATTAAATTAAATCGTCTTTGAATTCCTTACAACAAGAATTTAAACTATAGAGAATATGTTATGACAATACCCCATGATGTAAAACTGCATAGATGTTGTCACATGACGTTAAACTACATGTAGAACTCCACTTCATAAACGGTATGTTAATACTGATACAATATCATTTCTAAAAGCCACTAAAAAATAATGATACATATGAATGAACCTAAAAATCATAAATAGAAGATCTAAGATAAATGAATCTAAAACTACATCAATATAGGGTCTTCGGTAGAATACCCTAAACAACATCACATCATAGATTTAGTACGAAAGACTAAAAAAAAGTACCATAACCTATAAGGTTAAAAATCCATAAGAGGGTATCCTGAGAAAATGCCAATTCCATTCCCACTATGTCATCCAATATAATATTATTAGGAAACTAATATGGAAATATGAATGAAAATATATATTTCTTATAGGTTCCACAATATATACTTAGAAAAAATATAAACTAATCATTCTAATTCAACTGAAATCATCAAATTGTGGAGAATTAACTTTCTAAGATATGTGTTATATCTAAAATTATATTTATGTGAAACATGAAATCCCATATTAAAAGGAGAGGATACATCAATGAAGAATAACACATTAGAAATAATTCACGAGGATTTATATAAAAAATATGTTATTATTTAAAAGTCATGAAACATCTAACCAAAAAAATATCATTAACATCATAAATAAAATAATGATGGAAAATGATATATAATGTTCAATATATCTATTAATGAATACAATGAAAAATGATGGATCTCCAAATTTAGAAACAAATCTATAGAATCAATAAATTAAAACAAACACATTTATTATCAAACAACAATAATATTTGAATGTGTAACATCCCGGTTCAGGAAGCCACCCAGAGGCGCCCCGTACCTGGTTGGTCACTTGGCCTCAAGTGCATTTCCCCAAATTCCAAAGGTTGCTGACTAGAAGAAAGGGCCTTGGGTGTGATATTGGGGAAACTATGCCCTCATTGGAAAAGTACACAACGAAAGTAAACAACACACAACAACCGAAGTAATAATAGTCCATACATAAATAAACAGCAGAAGACTGAAAGAAGAAAACCAGATCACACATATATAACAATGATGCATGATATGTATATATGTCTAGAAAAATAGAAAAACAAGTCACGATGCAAAAACAATACTAAACCAAAGTATAAAAGAAAAATAGATGAGTGACTCCTCAGCATCGCAAGCCCTGGCTGGGTCCCATGTTATCCAGCTCCACAACAATCAAGAACTTGAAGTAGAAGGGCACTTGCCCTTATCTATACCTGCAACAATATAGTCTCCTTGGGCCCAAAAGAATGGCCCAAACAATGTGTGAGACAGGGTCCCAATAGGCAACCACCCAAAGATCTGTTCTTAACAGTCAGTGATTATATGGCAGGTAAAGTACAATAAGAAGTAAACAGTAATCAGTAAACAAAATAATACATAGTTTCTAGCATGTAATCTACAAACAAGAATCATCCACTCAAGAAAGTAGAGAAAAAATGTAACCTCTGGGTATTTCTTACAGCCTAACCACTAAGGTTCAACCTACAAGTACTACCAACCCTCTGGGAGGCACACATAGTCTCACCCCTATAGTTCATCTAAAGAATAGACTCTCTGAGGAATCACTCACCGTCAATTCCCCCATATAGTCTTGTATTGTACTAAAGGCTCTATGGGGAATAACTCAACATCTATTCCCCCTGTGGACCACATAGAGGAACTACAGAATCTCTGAGGAAGCCCTCAACATCGATTCCCCATGCGGTCTCGCATTGTAGATTAAAGAAAACCTAGAGAAACCCTTGCATCCATTATATCTATGGTCCACTACACTAGGTTCTCACAACCCTGTGTAAAATAAACATGCATAGTGCGCGTATTGGCCCAAGTAATCCTCAAGAACTACTTGATTATCATTCTAATTCACAATTGCATAATAGTTCAATAGTTCCACTATCCTACAACTATGAATGGAAACTAGAAAAGCGCCTAACAGGAAAAACATGCATGGTAAACATCCAAAGCACAGTAAAAGAATTACCCTAAACACAAGGAATTACCTCTACTCAAGAAATCAATAAAAGTAGGCAAACAACAGGGGAAAAACAGGAAACACGCAATACCCTGTTCATGGGTATTGATGGAATTTGTACAAAATATTAACAAACTTCCTACAAAAAGGCACAAACCACCTACCTCGATGCTAAGATAACGATATATGTGAACCATGATTTCTAAATCTCTTTAGAATATCTAAGATCTGAGAAGACGTAAAAAACCCTCAAACAACGATAACTTGAGAAAGAGGGGGAATTGGGAAACAAATATCTAGGATAAGAGAGAGCTTACCACTGCGGTCCCAACGCAATTTATGGTGGTCGATTCATAGCACAGATGGGGGAAAAAGAGTTCAGAGAAGATCTGCAGCAATACGACTTCTCTCGGATGGAGAACCTAGAGATGGAGTGTGTTTTATCCGTCAGGCGCGACCCCGGTCTGTTTAATGAAAAAAAATACATGGCGTTTAATTCTGGGTTACAAGGCGTGTACTCTATTTTTCTATACTACACTTTAAGTGGTCTTCACATCAACCCTACACACCATGTGTGTGCTAGGACACAGCCAACACATGGCTTGGCACTACATGGGAGTACATGACATGTACTTAGAAAGTACACGGTGTGTACTTAAAAAATTTCCAGAAACCCCTCATTTCTAAAAAATCCTAGGAAAAAGGAAGACATACCAGAAACAAAGATCCGGGTTCTTACAAACATCCCCACTTAATGAAATTTGTCCCCGAATTTCCCAAATGAGGTGGAGAAAAAGAAACCTCGAACAGCTCCAGCCACTACGATCGTACATCAGCCTCCCTTTCCCAGGTCTCGTCCTATACCCACCTATGATTCCATATCACCCGTACTAGCGGAACAGACAGCCCACGGAGATCCTTTGTACTGTGATCGAAAATCCGGATAGGATGCTCCTCAAATGATTCATCCGCTTCGAGATAAACCTCATCGGGCTAAAAGACATGAGACAGGTATGAAAAGTAACGTCGGAGCTGAGAGACGTGGAAGACATCGTGCATGGCCTAGTACCTCTGAGCTAACTACAACCCATAGGCAACCAGCCCAACTTTCTCCAATACGCCAATTGGCCTGACGTACCGTGGTGAAAGCATACCCTATCTCTGAATCCTCTTGTGTCCCAACCTCGGTACGAAACGTAAGAAAACCTAATTCCCGACTTCGTACTCTGGAGGTCGTCTCCGTTGATCAGTATAAGACTTCTGTCAAGACTGTGTTATAGCCATCCTTTTTAAAATCAACTCTATCTGCTCTAAGGTCTATTGAACAAGACGAGGTCCCAACAAAGCTGCCTCCCTTATCTCCAGCCAGCATAAGGGTGATCGGCATGGCCTACCGTACAATGCATCGTAAGTTTCCATCTTAATATAGTCCAGGAAAATATTGTTATAGGAAAACTCCACCAGAGTATTATGTTTCTCCCAAGAACTACCAAAGTCTAGAATTCAAGCACGAAGCATATCCTCAATCACCTGGATCGTACGCTCGGACTGCCCGTCAGTCTGAGGATGGTATGCTATACTCAAAAGTACCTATGTACCCAAGGCCTTCTAAAGAACCTTCCAGAACCAAGATGTAAAGCGTCCATCGATGTCTGAAACAATGGAGAGTGGAACCCCATGTAGACATAAAATCTCACGGATGTATATTCGTCCTAGATGATCGACAATGAAGGTATCCTTGATCGGTAAGAAGTGAGAAACCATCGTAAGCCTTTCGACGACAACCCAAACAGCATCGTTCCCTCGAGGTGACCTCAGAAATCTGGTGACGAAGCCCAATCCGAAATTGTTCCACTTCTACTCTGGAATGGGTAATTTGCTGAAAAAGTCATGTTGGTCACTGATGCTCTGCCTTAACCTGCTGACAAGTAGAACACCTAAAGAAAAAACCAGCAACATCCCTCTTCATACCTGGCCACCAGTACTGGAGATAATGATCCTAATACATCTTGATGACACCAGGATGAACTGCCCAAATTGAGGAATGAAAATCCTGCATCAGCTCCTCGTGTATGTCTGATGGCACCCATACACGTCCCTGGAAACACAAGATCTTATCCTCACCCACTGTCCATCTAGGAAGAGGGTCCTCTCCTGACACACTCTCCCACAAGACTAAGCCTTCTGAGTCTGATATCTGCCTCATTCATACAGGATCAAGAAGCAGATAGGTATCAGCTACAGAAGATAGGAATGTCTATCCCCATATGTCGTACACCTCCAGATGCATCTCAGAGAACAAAGACATAAGTTACCACTCACTGTTGGCCTCCTGAACTGTCTGAATCTGAGATCTCCTGCTCAACGCATCTGCCACTGCGTTTCCCTTTCCTAGTGTATAGGCAAGCTCGAAATCAAAAGACTGAAGATACTTGACACACCTGCGATGCCTTAGATTCAAATCAGGCTGAGTGAAGATATACTTGAGACTCTTGTTGTCGGTGAAAAACACAATGTTCTCTCCCAAAAGGTAGTGTCTCCAACAACGTAAGGCATGAACAATAGCTGCAAACTCCAGATCATGTGTCAGGAAGTTCTTTTCTTGTGCCTTTAACTACCGAGACCAGTACGCAGCGACTCCATCTCCTTGTATAAGCACATCTCCCAGCCCGATACCTGAATCATCGCAATAAACAGTATAGCTCTTTCCTAGATCTGGCATGACTAGTATCTGTGCTGACTTCAACCTTCCCTTCTGCTCTTGAAAGGCTGACTCACAAGAATCTGACCATAAGACCTTTTCCCCCTTATTGGTCAGACCATTCAAAGGTGCTACAAGGTGTGAAAAGTCCTGAATGAAGCGTTTGTAGTATCCAGCCAGTCCCAGGAAACTTTGTACCTCAAAAAATTTCTTCGGATGCTCCCAGGAAACTACATCTCTCACTTTCTCTGGGTCCACAAATACTCTTACCTCTGAGATTTCATGACCCAAGAAGTGAATCTGATCCATCAAAAAGTGGCACTTCGAGAGTTTAGAAAAAATTTGATCCTCTCTCAGTGTACTCAGAATGATCACACGATGGGTGGCATGGTCGTGTCGAGTGTGAGAGAACACCAAGATATCATCCACGAAGGCCATGACGAAGGAATAAAAGTAAGGATATAACACTCGGTTCATCAGTGCCATGAAAACTGCTGGCACATTCGTGAGACCGAATGGCATAATCGTATACTCGTAGAGACCATACCTGCTCCTGAAGGCTGTCAGAGGTATATCTGATGGTCTAACGTGCAACTGATGATAACCAGACCTCAAATAGATCTTTGAGAACACTTGTGATCCTCGAAGATGATCGAATAGATCATAAATAATTGGCAAGTTATATCGGTTCTTGACCGTCAACTGGTTCAAATTCCGATAATCCACACAGAGCCTAAGGGTACCGTCTGCCTTTTTCGCAAACAGGATAGTAGAACCCCAAGGAGTAGTACTAGGTCGTATGAAACCCTTTGCCTATAACTCCTCCAATAGCTTCTTGATCTCCTGCAACTCAGGTGTAGACATCTTATAGGGAGGAATGGACACTGGTGCTGCTCCTGGAACGAGCTCAAAAGAGAAGTCTACCTCACGCTCTAGAGACAATCCTAAAAATTATTTTGGGAAGACCTCCCTGAAACGATACACCACTAAAGGAATGTACAACTATGAAGTTCCCTGATCATCCAGATAAAGACTATAATTTTGGGCCGTCACCCTTCCTAGCCCATGATGCTCGAGTCCTACCCGACTTGCCTGAACATCCTATTCACTTGTATTAAAAAAAGATTCACCCTCTAGTGAAATGAAACTCACCCTGTAGTAATAACAGTCGACGACTTCCTAGAAGGGAACCAACCATTCCATATGGAGAATTCCATCATAGTCTATCATCTCTAGGACATCGAGGTCCCATAAGAAATGATACCCTGTAACCTCGAGAGGGCACTCTCTGCACTGACGTACACTAGATATCCTCATCCCCAAAGGTGTGTCCAGTGTCAATAGGTCGGCATAAGAAAATATACAGAGCTCAAGGCTCTCAACAACAGTAATAAAGATAAATCTATGAGTAGCACCTGTATCGAAAAGAGCTGAAGATAAAACTGAGGCTATTAAAATTGTACCTCGAATGGTAGAAGGTTCGGGATCCTGCTCCTGATAGGGATTTTCCACCGAAATAGTCTGGCCTACCCTGCGACCATGTGACCCTACCTGACCACTCTAAGTTGATCCTCCCTGTTGACACTGAAGGACTTGTGACTGAATTTCACGGCCTCGACCTCCACCTTGGCCCTAACAGCCAGAAGAACTCCAGTTTCCTGAATGGTGACAAACTGGTGGTGCTGCTCCTGAACGTGGAGTCATGGAAGAACCCATTTCACTAGCTACTTGTGAGAAAACCTAGCAGAAACACTAAAGGTGACCCATCATGCCGCAATATTGGCACTCTAATAGGTATCTCTTGCACTGCGGCCTCGTGTGCCCTGCCCTTCCACAATGGTATCATACTACCTGGCTACCTGAAGAAGTATCTCGCCTCCTCGGATAACCGTGCATGGACTCTCTACGGTGCTTCTTGCTGTAAAATGGAGGAACATTAGATCTTGAAGTAGAACTACCCTGTCTCGCAGCTCCGAAGTCTCTCAGATTGCGCACTGCAATTTGTGCCTGGTTGATGATTGAAGTGATGGAAGTCAACAGGAACAGATTCACATACGAGCAGATATCCCTCCCAATACCATCCTCATACTCCTTTGCCAAGAACACCCCACTTCCATCTCGAAGGGGTGTGAAACAATACAACTTAGTGAAACGAGAGGATTACTGCATAACAGAAAGAGTAACCTGCTCTAGACTCATGAACTCTCGGGTTCGATCATCCCTCAGGGTCTCCGGGTAGAAGTAGTCAAAGAACACATGCTAGAACTCATCCCAAGCCATAACTTACTGATGACCTGCCTGTGAGATCACTTCCCACCACCACTTGGCTGAGTCATGAAGCATGTAGGTATCGAGCATGACTCTCCTCTCTAGAGGTGTTTTCAGATGCTCAAATTTAGTCAGCATGTCTTCCGTCAATGACTCTATTGCATGTGGTCCTATTTCCCCTGAGAAAGTAAATCAATGCTGTTGCTGGATAACCTGCATCAATTCTGCCATAGACATGGCAGGAGGTGGTGCTCCATGGAAGGTCTGCATCATCCTCATAAAGCCTTCCCTGAACTGTGCATTAGCGCCTGCAACTGGTATGAAAGCCAACGCCAAGGCTGGCCTGACCGGAGGATCAGCAGGAAGTCCCTAATTAGCCATATTTGGGGTTTGATCATTTCCTGACAACTGACATAAAACCAGAGGATGTCTCAGAGTCATAGCTCTGAATGATCAAAAGCATACCTTAGGTCAGGAAAACAAGGAAAGAAAACAAAGGAGTACAACACGGAAAAAGGAGAATGAAACACTCAAGATTTACAAAACATAACTACACGGCATGTATAAACTCTACACAGCATGTACATAACTCTATTTCCCTCCCAGTGTCTCCTTGAACGGCTAACCCACACGATCTTCTTAAACTAAATCTATAGAGCGTGTTCCTAATGGACACAGTGTGTAGTAGACAAGGTTTCAATGGCCTGTGTTGTTAGTTACACGGCCTGCTACATGGCTGAGACTACACAGCGTGTTCTGAACACACACGGCGTGTACTTGAAGATTTTTCTGACCCGTGTGGTTAGCGTCATGACCAAGTACACGGCTGACCCTTACACGACATGTTCTGAACAAACATGGTGTGTATAGGAGGAGAAACACCGAATCGTGTTGTTCGTGACATGATCGGGTACTATGATCAAGGATACATGGCATGTTCATAGAAAACACGGCATGTATGACATGAGATTCCCCGACCCGTGTTGTTAGTTACATGGTAGGGTACACAGCTTACTACTATGAGGCATGTATAAACTCTACACGGCATGTTCCTAGAGATTTTCCACAAACCGTATTTCTTCTCACACAGTCAGTGACACGGTTTAAAACTACACAGTGTGTATATATAATGAACACACCATGTATTCTGGGTTTTTCTAGCTAGTATCTTAGAAACTGCACCGAGGCCCAGAAAACACAGAAAACAAGGCAAGGAGGTGCCAAATTCCAATCCGTGAGGTCCCATACTCCCCACGAATCAAAACTTGGCATCCAATATAGTCATATGTAAGGAAAACAGGTAAATGGATCCCCAATTTCTGATTCAAGAGAGCCCATAACACCTCGAGGACAAAAATTTGACGTTCATTTAAGAAAGGTACAAAACAAACAACCATTCAATCAAACTGCAGAGATTCTATCAAGAACCTATCACAAAAGAATGCATAATCTACACAAATTCTATCACAACAACATGTAATCGCTAATGCATCCTAGATGGAAGGGAAAGAATGCATAGCATGTGATTTCTAACAAGTGCCTATATGATGCATGAGATGGCATACCCTCATCTCATCAGGTTGCGATGGAATAGAAACAATAGTAGCAACAGAAAACATGTGAATCACTCTATGTGAAATCATATTAACCGTAAAATCTCAAAACTAAAAAACTGAAATAATCGAGGTAGTATGGCTTTTCCCGGTACACAGGTTATCTACTCCCGGGAACAGCTTATTACTAAGTACCGAATTCATCCTATCCCTAGCTAAAGGTTCCAAATAGTAAATCTAGAGAAAATAACTCATTTGATACCACATTGTAACGTCCTGGTTCCGAAAGCCACCCAAAGGCGCTCCGTACCCGGTTGGTCACATGGCCTCAAGCACATCTCCCCAAACGCCAGAGGCTGCCGACTAACAACGAGGGCCTTTGGTGTGATAGTGGGGAAACTATTCCATCATTGGAAAAGTACACAACAAAAGTAAACAACACACAATTGCGGAAGTAATAATAGTCTATACAAAAATAAACATCAGAAGATTGAAAGAAGAAAATTAGAGCACACATATAAAACAATGATGCATGATATGTATATATGTCTAAGAAAACAACCAATCAAGTCACAATGCTAAAACAGTACTAAACCAATGTACAAAAGAAAAACAGATGAGCAACTCCTCAGCATCACAATCCTCCAGCTTGGTCCCATGCTCTCTAGCTCCACAGTAATCAAGATCCTAAAGTAGAAGTGCAGTTTCCCTTATCTATACCTACAACAATATAATCTGATTGTGCCCAAAAGCATGGCCCAAACAGGGTGTGAGACAAGGTCTCAGTAGGCAACCACCCAAAGAGATGTTCCTAATAGTCAGTGAATATATCATAGGTAAAGTACAATAAGCAGTAAACAGTAAGCAGTAAACAGAATAATACATAGTTTCTGGCATGTAATCTACAAACAAGAATCAACCACTCAATCCAGTAGAGAAAAAAAGGAATCCTCTGGTTAGTTCTCATAGCCTAACCCCTAAGGTTCAACCTACAAATACTAGAAACCATGTGGGAGGAACACACAGTCTCACCCTTATGGTTCTCCTAAAGAATAGACTCTATGAGGAAGCAATCCCCATAAATTCCCCCTATAGTTTCGTATCATACTAAATGTTGTCACGACCCGTCCTCGGGGCCCGTGTCATGACTACCCCAAGCCCTCCTTACATAGTCCAGGGGCTAGAGACTAGTACCAAAGGCGTAAATCCTGATAAAAAGGGAAGCCATTGCCTTTATATAAGTAAAAAACACAACAGAGTACGCAAGCTGAAGTAAACAGAGTATATTAGTAAGTGCTGAAATATAAATGGACCAGAATACAATACCAACTGAAAGTATAGTAAAACTGAATAGAAATTACAGTAGCAGTGATGTAAATCAGCAACCACTGAGTCGTCCTCCGGCTATCCCACCTGAAGGGTGGGTAGGGATGGTCTCCTCAACTCCTCAGGTCCAGCCGTCCACTCGGTGTACATCCCGCCTCATAGTCCACCTCTGGATACCGTTCCGCTCCACAAGACTCAACCACGCTTAGTGTTGTCCATCGTCTGCAACCAACACAACATAGTGCGGTCATAGCCTGTGTAGGGGTGAGTATAGGATACTCAGTAGGGGCCCCGAGACTCCGGATGGACTCCCAGATTCCACAATGGATGTCCCACAATGGAAAGATAAATAAAACAAAGTATCAACCAACTCTACTTTTTTATATGCCCATACATATACCTAAGTCATCAATTCCAATTTGGCTCTAACTCACGAGCTGAAGTACTACTCAGTCCACACAGGAAAGAACAACCCAATCCACACAGGAATGTAAGTCAATTACATAGATGATAGTGATTGAAAGTCAAGACTCAGATCACATAGGTATATTACTCACGAAGAGGGGTGGAGATGACAGATGTAGCCTCTAAATCATCTCCTCTGCTGAACCCACATAGGATCGAAGTATAGACGTTGTTGCTGCCAAACCCATGTAGGATCCAAGTATAGTATCCATCACTGTCGAACCCACGTAGGATCCAAGTACAGTCATCATCGTTGCCGAACCCACGAAGGATCCAAGTACAGTCTTCCTTGCTGCCGAACCCACATAGGATCCAAGTACAGTCGCCATCGTCGTCGCAGTTGCAGCCAGCTATAGGGTTCCCGCACACAGCACGCTCGGTTCCGGGAGGGTCCACTCCATGAGCCAAGGGTGTCGATACATAAATTGTAACTAATTCCATAGATGATGTGTCACAAAGTTCTGTCTCGTCAATAGAAACTCAATGCAACAGACGGCGCGTCAATCGGACGCCCGGACTGAGAGATATTGGCATTTCCGTCCCAGGGACCCGGTTGGTTTTTAAGCTAAAACCAACCCGACTGTACTCCAGCTGTGTCCAAATCTCCAGTGGAGTAATCCAAAATAACTGTCTCATTAAGGGGAATTCAACGTAATTTATGGCGCGTCATTCGGACGTCCAGTCGTTAAGTTATAAGTGATTCTGCTTCAAGGGCCCGGTTAGTTTCGGGTTTGAACCAACCCAGCCATAACCAAACTTCTCCGAAACCTCTAGTGTAATATACCGAAACGACTGTCTTGATCCAAGGATCCCTACGAAAATGACGGTGCATCGATCGGAGGTCTGTAGCCCATGATATTGGCATTTGAATGAACCTGATCCGAAAATAGGGGGTCTGGGCTGGGTCCAACCCGGAACAATACCCCCTAGGTCGGCCCGAACCGGGTTGACCCGACCCGGGTCCAAGTCTGGCCCAATTGGGCGCGGCTCGACTCAGCACTGGTGGCCTATCACGGTGCGGGCAGCCCGCCCCGGCGCGGCCTGCGGCCCGCATCGGTACCCGGCACTAGCTCGGCTGTCGGCCAAGCAGGGTGCAAAGGGGGCGCGGCCCCCTTTGTTTCAGAAATGGCACCCCCCCCCCCCTAGTGAGGTTTGTCCTAGCCAGGTCATAGGGGGGGTTACACACCCCCCTATTTCGGGTAACGGCCAGCCTAAATGGTCGGCCTGTTGTGAGCTGTCGTGGGACCCGCGGGGGTCCCGCCTCCTGGAGTGTCGGTGGCCGGCTCAGCCGGCCGCCCATGTTGGTCTGATGCAGCCATTTGGCCATGGCTTTTATCTCTGGTGCGGCGTGATGACGCATCGCACCACCCCTGCAATGTCCCGCTCCAGTCGCGACCTTGTTCGGCCTCACCAACGCAGCGCGACGGCACCGCCCGCCACTGCTGCAGCCCGTTCCGGCCTTGTTCTTCCTTCGGCCTCACCGGCGGGGCGCGACGGCGCTGCGCACCACTACTGCGGCTCGCTCCGGCTGCGGTTCTCTTCGTCCCCACGCGGTGCAATGACACTGCACCGCCTTCGCCTCAATCATCAATGAAGATCAACGAAAAAAAGGGGAGGAGAAATCAGTCAAGTTTGTGTGGTCCGATATCCTCCCATTACGTCGATAACACTTGGCCAAAGTAAATGAGATACTTCAAATACATAACAGAGCACAATTTTAATTCATTAAAATTAAACTTAACCCCTACCTCGAAGGAAGTTCGCGGTTGTCAAGTGTCACGGATGATGGCATCATTTCCATCATCGTCAGTGTCTCCTCCCTTGTCGCGGAGGAAGAAGAGGATGGAGAAACCGAGCCTCCAAGTCAACATTTATCGTCATAGAGTTGGCATTTTTCGTTGAGGATGAAGTTCTTCAAAAAGAATATGAACCAATCTTCCAAAACTCAAGAGCTCCCTTCCTTTTCTCTTAACACCACAATTGCCAACCAAAATAAAATAAGGCTCTTCCTTATTTTATTTACTCATTCCAAGCATTTCAAATTTTGAAAATCAAACACTTAATTCAATTAATTGTTGAGGTTCAATTAATTAATTAAATTTTTGTTGGCAAGAATTAAAATGAGGGAGTGGGGAGAGGAAGGGTCACCCACATAAAGGGGATGTTTAACATGTTAAGATGAGTTACAAATTTTAAGAGGGGGGTTAGAGGAGTTTTAAGGAATGTGAAGGGGTGGGGCTCGTGTGGTCCCCACCTCACCAATATCCTCACATGGGTAGTTAGAGGCTTGTGGGTCCCACCCCAACTACCCCATGTATGATATAACCACTTGGATAAAAAATAAAAATTGTTCCACAATTATTATTCAATTCTTTATTAATCCACATTTTTTAACAACTCCTCCATAGAAAACTCTTCTTCGATAAAGGTCCACTTAAGAAATTACCAACACTGTGGTATCATTGGTGCCCTTTGATTTCATTTCTGAGCAACGGTTTAAATGATAGAAAAATCCACTCGTTTGTTCACTGAACGTACCCGAGCTAATCTATGAAAATTGATTCTGGGCACACCGGGCCTCAGAATCAGGTGCCGTCAGAAACTATGTACTTGTAATATCTCAAAGAATTTAAGAAACAAATTTTCCTTGAAATTTATGTGTCTTTAAATTACTCCCACCTCAAGGATTTACATCCTCATCATGTTAAATCATAACCTAGGGAAACAAATGAGGGTATTGTGCACACATATGAGCCTCACGCTCTCATGTACTCTCCTGGAGGTTCTCATGCTGCCACCTGATCCACAATAGAGGAATTGACCATCCACATAGGACCCACTATTGTCGATCCTCGATCTCCATCGGGACCTCCGCAAATGTCTACCCATCATCGATGTCCAGCTCTCCGTGGTCAATGATATGCGTCGATTCATAAACGTATCTCCTCAGCTGAGATACGTGAAAAACGCCGTGCACCCGGTGAAACTGAGGTGGAAGATCCATGTGATAATCCACCTCGCCTATCCTGCTAGGAACCTGGAATGGTTCGATGAGGTGCGAAGATAACTTGTTGCCCCGACCAAAGATCTGTAATCCACGTCGAGGTGAGACCCGTAAGAAAACGTGGTCACCATCCTCAAACTCCAGTCGTCTCTACCTCCTATCAGCATAGGACTTCTGTAGGATCTGAGTAATCCACATCCGCTCCTGGATTATTTGTACCTTCTCTGTTGTGGCCTGGACCATCTCTGGTCCTACAAGTGCTGACACCCCAGGGTTTGTCCAGCACAGAGGTGATCTGCAAGGTCTGTCATACAATTCCTTGTATGGTGCCATCCCTATGGTGGAGTGGTAGCTGTGGTTGTACGCAAACTCCATCAAGGGTAGGTGATCCTCCCAGCTGCGACCAAAGTCAAGGACACATGCACGGAGCATGTCCTTGAGTGTCAGAATTGTCCTCTCCTTCTGGCCAACCGTCTGAGGGTGGAAGGCGGTGCTTAGGCATAGCTGCTCCCAAATGCCTCTTACAACCCCTTACAAAGCCTGGAGGTAAAATGAGCATCTCGGTCGGAGACAATTGATGATGGTACACCATTAATCCATACAATCTCTTGAATGTAGAGTCATCCCAAGAACTCCATTGAGCCCTACTTTCTGATCGGTATGAAGTGGGCCGACTTGGTGAGTCGGACGATGATCACCCATATGGAATCATGTCCTCTAGAAGTACATTTAAATCGCATCATGAAATACATAGATATCTCGTACCACATCCTCTCTGGGACCTCTAAGGGTTGTACCAAGACTACTGGTACCTGGTGCTCCGCCTTCACCTGCTGCCAGGTGAGGCATCGTGAAACGAAATCTTCCTCAACCTTTTTCGTACCTGGACACCAGTTCTGTCATATGAGATCCTGGTACATCTTCGCTACACATGGATGTACCGCCAATGGGTATGTGTGAAACTCCCTCGTAACCTCCTCCTGTAATGCAAATGGTACCATGGTACATCCCATAAAGTGGATGATGTGCTTCCTGCCTTTATAAAATCCATCGGGTGCCAGCCCTGAGGATATCTGAGCATGTCGCGCATCACAGTCAACATCCCCACATTGTGCCTCCCTGACCCGCTGAAGTAGTGGAGGAGTGACTTTGAGCGATTGACGAAAGGATGCCCAATCTCTATCCATGAAGGATATCTGCAATGCGGTTAACTGCTCTATTGCCTCTCCAAGTAGTTGAATTCCCGACCTCATGCTAAGAACATCATCTACTACGTTCCCCTTCCCAGGAGTATAGACTATCTCAAAGTCATATTCCTTAAGGAACTTGAGCCATCTCCACTGTCTCAGGTTCAGTTCCATCAATGAGAAGATGTACCTAAGACTCTGGTGGTCAGAGTAGACTGTAAAGCACTCACCCATCAGATAGTGCCACCACATCTTCAAGGTGAAGACCACTACTGCTAACTCCAGGTCATGGGTGGCGTAGTTCTGCTCGTGCTGCCTCAACTATCATGAACCATATGTGATCACTTCCCGCTCCTGCATCAGGAAACACCTGAGTCTGTTCCCTGATGCATCACAGTAAACTACGTACCCTACGCCCTCCTCCGGTAGCCTCAATATGGGAGCACTGCTAAATCTCTTTCTCGGCTCCTGGAAGCTCTCTTGAAATCTATCTAACCCCATGAAGGGTTTCCCCTTCTTCGTCAAAGCTGAAAGTAGTGCTACAAATCCGGAGAATTCTGGCTCAAATCTCCAATAGTACCCAGCCAGACATAGGAAACTCTACACCTCTGTCATGCCCCTGGGTGGCTCCCAAGCTAGTACTGCCTCGATCTTCGTAGGATCCACAACAACTCCTGCCTCATAGATGACGTACCCCAAGAAGTGGGCCTCCCAAATCCAGAACTGACACTTAGAGATCTTACCATAAAGTTGGTTCTCTCAAAGTGTGTTAAGTACAACCCGCAATTGGTAGGCGTTCTCCACCTCAGAAGTCGATTAAATCAATTTGTCATCGATGAATACCACGAAAAATTGATCGAGGTAAGGCTGGAAGATCATGTTCATGAGACTCATGAACACTACTGGAGAGTTGGTTATGCCGAAAGGCATAACCATGAAATCAAAGTAGCCATACCGACACCTGAAGGCCATCTTCTACACATCCTCGTCTCGAACTCTGAGCTGATGATAGCCTAACCTGAGGTATATCATTGAGAACCATCGTGCTCTTTTGAGCTAATCAAAGATGTCTTCAATCCTTGGGAGTGGATACTTGTTCTTTAAGGTCACCTTATTCAGGAGAAAATTTCCAACACATAGTCGTAAGCTCCCCTCCACCTTCATGGAGAATAAAATTGGAGAATACTAGGGTGAAACACTGGGTTGGATGAATCCCTAGCCCTACAAGACCACCATCTATACCCGTAGCTCACAAAGCTCAGCGGGAGCCATCAGATATGATGGAGTAGATATCGGGGTTGTCCCGGGGTACATGTCAATGTAGAAGTCTACCTCCCTGTGAGGAGGTAGTCCTGGAACATCGTCAAGGAAAATGTTCGTGTACTGATCCACCACAATCGGAGAACTCGGACTCTTCACATCAACCGCTCTGAGGATGAGACTAGCCAAATTATGTGTGATCGGATTCCCTCTCCTCTACATAAGTCTATCCTACACTGAAAGGTCTCCCTTCTCACCGATGAAGGTGAACCTGCTCCCATCAGTGCGGACACACCACACCTTGCGCCTAATACAGTCGATCTGTGCATGGAGCGTAAACAACCAATCCATGCCCAAGATGACATCGTAAGGCCTCGACGCCCTACAAAAAGATCATAGCCGAAGCTCTCGCCTCCTAGAGTAATCTCACACTACCGACACCAGGGCGTAATCGTCGAGTCTTCTTCTGTAGGAGTATCTAGTCGTAAGGATAGAGCCAACTGCTCCGTCGGAATCTCCGAGCTCCAAAAAAGAGTAGTGGAAATGAAATAATAACCCACTCCTGTGTCTATAAGAATTTAATATAGGGTGGAGTAGACACAGATAGTACCTTGAATCATCTCAGGTGCAGCGTGGTTGTAAGCCTCCACTGCCTGAAGCTGAGCCTGCCTCTGTCCGCCAGCTCCATGTGGTCGGGGTGGACCTCATGGTGGTGGTGGTGGTAGAGCCTCGAAGCGTCGTCCACCACCTGCATCTCGGCCATCTCCTCTACCTCGTCCACCTGCTCCCTGCGGACCGCCACGGTCGAACCTCGGCCTCTGCCTGGGTGATCGCTCAACCGTCTGCTGCTCCTTTGCATGGTGGGTCGGGCAGTCACAAGCCATGTGGACCTGCCCGCCGCAAGCATTGCATTGTCTGCCTCTCGTATGACTGGCTCTTCTGCATGTGCCCCGCACCACCGAACCAGTATCCTGAGGTCACCCACCTGATGGCCTAGTCCTCTTGGTCCTCTAAGACATATGTCTTCTGCCAGCTGCAGAAGACTCCGCTACGTGCCGCCAAACGGTAGGCCTCACTGCTGGTGTAGGCTCAGCAAGAAAGCTCTCCACAAGAAGGTCTCTATCCAGTACTCAGGCCTGAATCGTAATACTGAGGGAGATCATCGATGCCCTGATCTCATTCCTCAGTCCCTTCACGAAGGTCTAGGCCTGGAAGAATGGGTCTTGTAGCATGTCCGTGGAGTAGAGAGAGAGATCAGTAAATCTCGCCGAGTACTGGGCTACTGTCATGTTGACCCGTCCACAGTATAGATGCCTCATCTTGCACATTGAGCATCAAGGTCCACTATCTACCTGCTGCTGCGTGAAGGTGACTTACTGCATGGTTCACCATGAGGTCAGTTGGTGTCCCTTCTAATCTGAAGACTCGGACGATAGCCTCCATCCAATCCTCGGCTGCCTGAGGGTTCGTCTCTCCACGGAACTGAGGTGGCCTGTGACGTTGAAACTCATGCAGTGCACTCAGGCGACGTGCACTATCAGCTGCTGGGGATGGTGGCATCGGTGGCTTGGCATGTAGTGGTACCGCCGGTGCCTCCACTGTAATGGGGCCCTGCACCGAGGCCTCATCGCTTGGTGGGATGCCATCTCACACAATGCTCAGAACCCTAACTAGTTGTTGTCATGGGGACATCCTTAAAAGAAACAGATGCGCCATGGTTAATACAGTATACCTGGAGAGATGACACAAAGTAATCACAAAGAAAACTTTTGAAACACACATGAAATCACCGTTTTCGTGCACTGAGTTGGAAATCAGAAATCAGGGTCCTGGTGTATGGATACAGCGGCCGCTGCACCAACACTGGAATCCTTGTACTGATAACCACAATCAATACCCTTAACAATATTGCTTCACTTATAATAAATTATCAGAGTCTTAAGTTCTATGGTAGAACATCACTCTGATACCAATTTGTCATGACCCATCCTCGGGGCCCGTGCCGTGACTACCCCAAGCCCGCCTTTCATAGGCCAGGGGCTAGTGACTTACACCAAAGGCATAAATCCCGATAAAAATGGAAATCATTTCCTTTATACAAGTAAAGAACACAATAGAGTACGCAAGCTAAAGTAAAAAATAAGTAAACTGAGTACATAAGTAAGTGATGAAAATTAAATAGGCTAGAATACAAACCCAACTAAATGAAAAATACAACTGAAATGAAATTACAACAGAAGTAAAGTAAATTAGCAACCACCAAGTCGCCATCCGTTTATCCCACCTGAAGGGTGGGTACATATGGTCTCCTCAGCTCCTCAGTTCCGGTCGTCCGCTCTGTGTACATCCCGCCGGATATTCCACCTTCAGATACTGCTCTACTCCACTAGCCTCAACCACGCTTTGCGTTGTCCGTCATCTGCAACCAACACAACGTAGTGCGGGCATAGCCCATGTAGGGGTTATTATACGATACTCAGTAGGGACCCCGAGACTCCCGAAGGTCTCCCAGATTCCACAAAGGATGTACCACAAAGGAATGATAAATAACATGATGTATCAACCAACTCTACTTAGGTATATTCCCATACATATACTTAAGTCATCAATTCCAATTCGGCTCCATCTCACAACCCAGTCCTCTTCCGAACCCACGTAGGATCCAAGTACAGACCTCGTCGCTGCCGAACCCACTTAGGATCCAAGTACAGTAACCATCGCTTCCAAACCCACAAAGGATCCAAGTACAGTCATCCTCGCTGCTAAACCCACAGAGGATCAATGTACAGTCTTCCTCACTACCGAACCCACGTAGGATCAAGTACAGTCTCCATCATAATCGCAGTCGAAGCCAGCTCTAGGGTTCCCGCACACAGCATGCTCGATTCAGGGAGGGTCCACTGCACAAGCCCAGGGGATCAATACATCAACTATCACGAAGTCCAGTTTTGATGTATCAAAAAGTTCTGTCTCGTCAATAAGAACTCAATGGAACAGACGACGCGTCAATCAGATGCCCGGTCAGAGAGATATTGGCTTTTCCGTCCTAGGGGCCCGGTAGATTTTTAAGCTAAAACCAACAAGACCATACTCCTGCTACATACAAACCAGAAGTGGAGTAATCCAAATGAACCATCTCATTAAGATGAATGCAATGTAATTTCCATCACATCATTCGGACGTCCGGTCGTTAAGTTATAAGCATTTTCGCTCCAAGGGCCCAGTTGGTTTCAGTTTCGAACCAACCCATCTATACTCAAACATCACCAAAACCTCGTGTGTAATATACTGAAATGACTGCCTTGATCCAAGGATCCCCACACAACTGACGGTGCATCAATCAGAGGTCTGTAGCCCATGATATGGGCGTTTGAACGAACTTGGTCCGAAAATAGGGGGTCTGGGCCCAGTCCGACCCGGCCCAATACCCCCTAGGTCGGCCCAAACCGGGTCTACCCGACTCGGTTCCGGGTCCATCCTGATTGGGAGCGGGCCGGCCCAGCTGGCGCGGTGCAGCCCGACGCTAGCGGCCCGATCCGGCTGGCGCGGTGCGGCTCGGCGCTGGCGGCCCGGCCCGGCTCTGGCAGCATGGCACGGCGCGGGCGGCCTAGCCCGACGCGGGAGGCCCGACCCAGCGCGGCCTACGTCCCAGCTCAGTATCCAACCATGGCTCGACTTTTGGCCGAGCGGTGTGCGAAGGGGTCATGACCCCCTTTGTTTTGGAAACGGTGGCCCCAATGGTGGGGTCTGCCCTTTGCAGGTCAAAGGGGGTGGGGGGTTACACACCACCCTATTTCGGGTAACGACCGGCCTTATTGGTTGGTCAGTTGTGAGTTGTAGTGGGACCCGCAGGGATCCCGCCTCTTAAACCACTAGAGGCCGGCTCAGCCGGCCGCCCCAGTTGGTCTGCCGTAGCCCTTTGGGCACGAATCTTCTCTCCGGCACGGCGTGACGACGCCGTGCACCACATCTGTTGCGGCCCGCTCCAGTCGCGACCTCCTTTGGCCTCACCAACGTGGCGCGACAGCGCCGCACACCATCGTCATGGCCCACTCTGGTCGTGGTCCTCCTTCGTCCTCACCGGCTTGGCGCTACGGCGCTATGCACCACCGTCGTGGCCCGCTCCAGTCGCGGTTCTCTTCGTACCCACGCGGTGCTACGACACCGCGCCGCCTTCACCTCAAACATCAATGAAGATCAAAAAAAAGGGGAATAGAAATCGGAAATGTTAGTGCGGTCTGATCTCCTCTCGTTACGTTGATAACACTCAGCCAAAGGAAACGAGATACTTCAATGACATAACAAAGCAAAATTTGAATTAATTAAAATTGAACATAACCCCAATCTCGAAGGAAGTTTGCGGTTGTCAAGCGCCGAAGATGATGGCGTCGTTTCTGTCATCGTTGGTGTCTCCTCCCTTGTCACGGAGGAAGAAGATGATGGAGAAACCCAGCCGCCGAGTCGACTTTATTCATCGAAGAGTTGACGTTCTTCATTGAGGATGAAGTTCTTCATCAAGACGATGAACTAGTCTTCTAAAACTCAAGAGCTCCTTTCCTTTTCACTTAACACCACAATTTCCATCCAAAATAAAATATGGCTCTTCCTTATTTTATTTAATCATGCCAAGAATTTCGAATTTTGAAAATAAAACACTTAATTCAATTAATTTTTGAAGTTTAATTAATTAATTAATTATGTGTTGGCATGCATTAAAATGAGAGTGTGGGGACAGGAAGGGTCACCCACTTAAAGGGACAGTTTAACAAGTTAAGATGAGTTTCAAATTTTAAGAGGGGGGTTTGAGGAGTTTTATAGAATGTGAAGGGGTGGGGCTCGTGTGGGCCCCACCTCACCAATATCCTCAGCTGGGTAGTTAGGGGCTTGTGGGTCCCACCCCAACTACCCCATGTTGGATATAACCACTTGGATAATGAATAAAAATTGTTCCACAATTTTTATTCAATTCAATATAAATCCACAATTTTTAACAACTCCTCCCGAGAAAATGGTTCTTCGGTAAAGGTCCTCTTAAGAAATTACCGATGTTGCGGTTTCATCGGTGCCCTTGGATTTCAATTCCAAGCACTGGTTCAAATGATAGAAAAATCCGCTCATTAGTTCAGTGAACATACCCGAGCTAAACTACGGAAATTGATTCTGGGCACACTGAGCCTCGGAATCATGTGTCGTCTGAAACTGCGTACTCGTAAAATCCCAAAGAATTTAAGAAAAACAAATTCCGTGAAATTTAGGATTCATTAAAAAGGCTCTCCAGGAAAGCACTCAACATCTATTCCCATTGTGGCCCACGTCGAGGAACTACAGACTCTCTGAGAAAGCACTCAACGTCAATTCCCCATATGGTATCGCATCATAGATTAAAGACACTCTGGAGAATCCCTTATGTCCATTCTCCCTATGGTCCACTACACTAGGTTCTCACAGCCCTGTGTAAAATAAACATGCATAGCGTGCATATTACCCCATGTAAACCTCAAGAACTACTTGGTTGTCATTCTAAGTCACAACAGCATAATAGTTCAACAGTTCCATTATCCTACAACTAGGCATGGCAACTGGAAAAATACCTAACAGGAAAATACTACATGGAAAACATGCAAAGAACAGTAAAAGAATTACCCTACACACAAGGAATTACCTCCACTCAAGAAATGAAGCAACGCAGGCAAACAACAGGGGAAAAACAAGAAACATGCAATACCCTATTCAAGGGTATTGGGGGAATTTTCACAAAATATTCACAGACTTCCTATGAAAATGCACAAACCACCTACCTTGATGTTAGGAGAACAATATACGTGAACCACTATGTCTGATTCTCTTTATAACGTCGATGATCTGAAAAAACATAAAAAAACGCTCAACCAACGATAACTTGAGAATGAGTATGAATTAGAAAATGAAGCTATAGGAGAAGAGGGAGCTTACCGTTGTGGTCCTGACACAATCTATGGCTATCGATTCAGAGCACAGACGGAGGCACGGGAGTTCGAAGAAAATCCATGGCCATACGGCTTCTCTCGGATGAAGAACCTGGAGAAGGAGTGTGTTTTGTCCATCAAGCGCGACCTCGGTCCGTTTAATTAAAAAATAATCAGCATGTACTTCTGGGGTACATGGTGTGTACTCTGTTTTCCATACTCTGCTTTAAGCAGCCTCCACATCACCCATACACACTGTACGTGTGGCCCGGACACGGCCACCACATGGCTTGGTGCGGTAAGGGAGTACACAGCTTGTATTCAGAAAGTACATGGAGTGTACTTCAAAAATTTCCAGAAACCCCTCATTTCTCAATAATTCCAGGAAAAAGGAAGACATACCTAAAACAAAGATCCACGTTCTTACAGAATGGATGAGGTAGAAAAATCAATAGGGTTCTGAAAAGAATATTCCATGGTGAACTGATGTGCCCCCACCTAAAATATTCTATAGTAGCCATAAAAGAATGATTATTGAAAAATTTAGAAATCTCATGAAATCGTCTCTATGTTTTAAAAAAAGGTCAATGGTTTCAAAATTATTGATATTCAACAAGCTATTATCAGATCATTTTTTTCTATTTGTGTGGTCAAAATATCCATTTGGGAATAAAAACCTAGATATTATATGAAAACTATATTCCAATGTCTTATGATTATTCATTCAATAATGTAGCTAGTGGATTCACATTAAAATGGTGAAATCCCCTCTAACTATAATAAAATTATTTCCACATGACGATATTGTTTTCATGATTTCATATAATCTATGGTGGTTAAATTTTTCCACCATCAAATCATGAATGAGATGGAGATGTAATTCATATTGACCAAAAAATGTTTCATGATGAATCATAGTTATCAAATAGTGAATCTATTACTAGATTATACCATGACATGTTTGATCATATATAACTACTTTAGTGGGTATGTCAAAAGTGGGAACAACTATTTGGGGTGATGAAGAAGAAAGTGATGAAATCCCATAATCCATTTTCTTAAAAGTTCCATCATCCACTCCTCATGATTAAAGAAAATATTTCCAAAAAAATTCCACTAATGGAATGGCCATTGATAGGATGAGGATTCTTTCTTATAGTCATTGTAATTTGAAATCATATACATTATTACTATGAAAAATGGTTTTTCTAAGACACATGGTTTATTCACATTAAAAACAATTATTTTCATCACACCACCTGGATATGATATATCTTAAGCCTGGGTATAATTATTTTACATGATGTCATGGTTTATTATAAAATCATGGATAATATTAGTATTGTTTCCCTTTTATTCCAATAATTGAAAAAACACTTCAATAATCAATAGATGTCATTCAACCCATAGAAAAGTAGAGGTGATCAAAGAAACCCATTTTATGTAGCCTATTTTATGAACAATTTTTCAGGGCTATATATATTACAAATAACAAATGAATTCATCCTACCCATGATAACCATGTACAAAAGGGATATAATGTAAAATATTTCATCTATAGATCCTTTGACTTTGTCATCAATTTTCTTGATCAGTGAATGATAAGGAATGAAATTGAAGTGATCATACATTCTCAAAATTTCAGCCACCATATTAGGTCCAAATTTAATTACCAAAATGATAACATGTAAAGTATCATTGGACTAAACAAGGCACCCATGTTCTCGATATAATTATGGTATCATTATGAGTGATAATGTTATACTATCCAGCTGAATGAAATTTAGAAAGGACCAACAATTGTATATATTATTTTTCTATATTGGATATAGATCAAATGATTATAGAGGTTTTTAATGGGTCAATATAACAATATTTAATGGTTTTCACTATTCTAATCAAGAATCCATCAACAAAGTAAAAACACTGATTTCCAAGTGTGTGCCCTCAGTTGGGAAAAGCCACTTATTCGAGATAATTACCATGATACCTACCATACTAAGGATTTTTTATATCTTAATACACACTTGGTATCCCCAAGAGACATATTCCAGGGATTCAAGGTTTTACCTATATGTTTTGATGCTGTCACAAACCTACTAAGAATTCCACTGGGGAGGGTGTATAGCGGTCGACTGAGATTTTCTATGATATTGGAAAATGTGGGCCCATTATTTAAAGGATATGATTGAGTTCATATTCAGATCCACTCATAAATATTCATTCACATTGTTGATAATATACCTTTAATGACTCGAGTATGTTCATGGTCATCTAAGATGTAAGAATTAGGAAGCATCTCTTCATACATTTCCCCATGAGGGGGTAACAAACACATTTTTTAGGTAACACTAATTATGATTCATTTTTCATCCTGTGACAGATAAAATGAATTGACATATGGAACTAAATAATAATAAATTCCATGATAAGTCTTCTCTGATAGTTGAAAATGAAGAATGAATCCCATACTTCCTCATAAATACAGATAACAGGTATCTGGTTAGGAAAATTTTAATATCTTTGTCTAACCATGAATAGCCCTACCCATTCATCGAAAGTGTCTCCACAAGGACACATGTCCCATTACAAGGTCCTACCCCTGGCTCTATTATTCAATGAAGAGATAAATATTCTCATATATATTTCCATAATGATATGTTGGGTGAAAGCACATCTATTTGGTCCTAGAAGGGATTTCTCCAACATATTGGAAAAACCGTGGGATTATGATGTAACCGGTTGACCATATTTATATATTTTTGTATGAATACCATCTACGGATGTTGATACACAGTAATATGGAATAATTTTTACTAGAAAATAAATGATAATATAATCCAGTAGGAAAAAATAATATAGAGGAATTGTGATAAATGATATAATTGATGTTTGTATGAGAGAAGCATCTTCATTACCGCGTTGATAGAATACGCATGATATCGTGGGTCATCATTATAGTTGACAACAATCATTGAATTATTGATAGATGTAGTGGATTATTCATGGTATCAAGAATCCATATAAATAAAATTAATTGTAATATTTCAAAAAAATTCAAAATAAAATATCATCAAAAGAGAGGCATGAACCTTACAACATCATGTGAATTGAATGACCCGTAAGGGTATTCATGATATCATGACCTGATACAAGACACCTAAATTACTAAAACCATGGATATATCATGGAAAAAATTATAGATATTCCATCTCACAACATCATGTCTATTAATGATACTCAAAATCTCACGACCTTGATATTTCAATTCAATCTGTATAGTAGTCCTACAATCATGAGACCAGGACATAAAATCATGAAAAACAAGTAAGGTTGTATATGGTCATGGAAATGTTTCAAGGACTATTAATTATCAAATATAAATTACTAGTTTTTATAGAATGTGATTGTTTAATATAGTTATTATAAACATGTTTCATGATACATGTTCTCATGAATAGTCTGTTAGAATGGTCTATTAATAGGTTCCCTTAGAATTTCTTCTGAAGGGGTCACATGACGTATGTTAATCATGAGATAATTAGATATTTGGAGTATCTAGTGAACAATTCATCCTCCATTAATATATTTATAGATCACACTTTAGAATACAAAATTTTATTAGAAATACCTAACATGTCACATTTCACCAATTCATGATAGTCACAATGACTTAGGGAATCTACATTCATGAGAACTGATCCCTTGTCCCCCATGATTTCATTCCTGACCGGGGGGAATTTGATAAAACTATCCAAATGGTAATCTAAAAATTTAAAAGGGGTGAAATATACAATTCGTGGGTATTATATATAAAAGGATGATATGTGGACAAGAACGCACATATCATGCATCCTTTAAGAAAACATGATATCTTGGGCTTTAGAAGTTTAGTAAAAATATCATGAAGAGACTATGACTCTCTTGAGAACAAATTTAGATCTATTAAAATTCATCTTTTTTCTTGTGAAACCATCGAATAATTTTTCTGATAATTTGGTGGCTTTAAGAGGATTTTTTCTGAGTCACGTGACCTGTTTGCTGATAGGTGCTAGAAGACCAAAAAATCATTGTAAAATAATGGGGAAATATGTAGAAGGTATAGACCATATAAAGTAATTAATAGTATATCCAAGTGATCATATTTTATAGAATACCTCATGGATTCATAGAATCATATCCACCTTGTCACATTCAAAATTGTTGACATTTCACCCTCATTATACTATGGGTTTCAGATATAACCATTCAATTATTTTATCTACCTTAGGCTCCTTATAAAAACAAAAGATTTGTCCCTAGTATTACTTGTGAATCATCTCAATACACATTATTGGTCATGCATCACATCATGGTTAAAGACTATGATTTACTTTGACAACACTCACACAAATTTTTTATATCCCCACCCCTTATAAAATAATAATGTAAATAAAAGGGGAAAATATGGGGGCTTCTTAAAGAGAGAGGATACACTTGGCTTCATGCGAAAGTGGTTATATTCCATGAATGATCACTATGGACAATTTTATCCCATATTGATAAGAACGAATAGTCCCATAAAGGCCCTAGAACATGAAAGACATATCTCATAAAGGCTCCATTGGAAATCCACCACGATCTCACAATACCTATAAACATGTCACCATGATCCCACATAATCTCCATGACTTGTAATCTTTATCTCACAAAATTAATTTGAAAATCCATATTTGATCACACACTATAAATTCAATTGAAATTTTTATTTTTAGATTAGTCTTAGTTATTTATTCATTACATTGAGAAATCTCCTTGAAATTTCTACAAGCTTAGTAATACTACATTTTATCAACCAAAGATGAAAAAACAAGGGGTTTATGGGAAATTATTGTAGTTATTGAAAATAATTAGAATCCACCTAGATGAACTATGAAAGGATATAATAACAAATTTGAAATCAAATCCCTCCATAGAATCTATCCAGAATCTATGAGATACACACCAGGAATGGTGTCATATAACTAGGGTAATGGTGATTATAAGTCCATCAACCTTTGAACAACGAATGCATCCATGATTGACTACACACATTAACATTGGTGTGGATTTATTGGATAGAACAATCAAACAACTGAAAATTTCTCCCAAAATGTAAAATCTAAGGACTGGGATAAGAAAATACACAACATGTGTATACACTTCACATGATCACACATAGATCATATGAAGTAAAATAAGCATGTTAGATGTATCATGCAATAGAGGTTCTTCCTGTCGGCATGATCATGTGAAACCTAAAATAAGATAAAATAAAAAAATGAGGCACATATGTAATAGAGGAGTTAATAAATACAGTAAGATGGAAGAATCATGCGAAGAAAAATGAACTGATCCTTACATACATCACATAATAATCCATGATCAGTCAATAATATTGGGACATGTCTCCTAAATAATGTGATTCTCCCCCAACATGCTACTTTGATCATGCAACATCTCTTTTACATGTAAATCATGTTAATCAATTCCCTATGGGATTCTAGTAAAAGAAAAATAAATTCATTCAGAAATTATATAAAAACCATTCATTATCCTCTAGACAAGTTATCACAAATCATGTGGTGACCTCAGGACATATTAGTTTGGTCTCATGTTTGAACCATGACATATTAACTAGATCACATGATGAAAATCAGGCATGCTATCCTTGATCACGAGGAACCCTCAAGAAATTTTAATCATGAATTCATGATATCATAAATATATGTCATCTAGAACATGTGGAACATTCAATTCATGTCAGAATAAATAACATGATGCTCTCTTAACATATCATTCATGTTATAAGATATCCTACATACATGTCAACTATATCTAGAAAATATAGTCAAGCATGTATTATATATAACTAATGCATGTTGATACATCCCAAAACATATCAGGAAGATAATAAAACATTCATGGATGACAATTAAACATGTCATAGATAAAATCAAACCTATCAGGCCGAATTGTTTTTAATTTTATGCATATATTCTTGAACATGATTACATTTTCTGGTTGATATATCAGGGAATCATTGGTGTGAAATCATTCATTAGTTTTATTCCATGACTTCCCCCAAATTGGGGCAACCTCAATGTGTAAAACTCGAGTAGCTGAATGATGAGAACTCTGATTCATGCCATAACAAGGATACACATGATGTCTTTTAAACACGTGATCTTAAATTGACATCCAACTCAGTATAAGTCCATCCATATTTATAACATTCACACCATTAATACTCAATCATTCTAATAGGCTAATAATCATTCCTTAACTAATAGTGAAGTGTGATGAAGAACTCAGTCTATAATTCAAGAAAAAATGAACAAAGAGGACCACAACCTTCCCTAAACATGTTACATTGGATTCATTCATAAGGATAGAGAATAAATGTTCATATGCCTTAGTGTATGTCATCACTATCTAAAACATTTTAAAAAATTGTGACCCAATCACTCTCCTTGGATATTAATTTTTACACATTAAGAAATTGAAAAAGAGGGAAACAATAGTGTTCAAGCCTTAATAAATTGGACTATGATGTATCTAGTTCGTTTTTTAACCGTGATATGTCGGAAACCATCCAAATTCATGAGTTACATATCCAGCATTCAATGGAATGTCCCACCACATAATTCCCATTCCATATGCCACAATACTCGTTACTATTTCTATCATGTTTCTCACATTAATCATGAATCACATGGCCTTAGAGATTTTCAATGGTCATTTAATTTTAATCAAGAATATCCACCATCGTTGGAAACCTCAAAGTGTATTCCTTGATTAGTTTAATGATTTAACTACTATTTTATAATGGAATCTACCTTGTGGAATGTAAAATGGGAATATTCAAATTATAATGACTCTAATATATTCCATAACTAGGATATATTGGATTCCTCCTTGACGTACCAGATGAATATGTAGTGCCTATGATAGCTCATATATGCTAATATAGCATAATTATAAACTATATGTGTTTATTAAACTACTATGACTTTACTTTTGGCCATATCCATGATACGTAGGACACCTCCATGAGGTTTTTTCATAATACCTAGTGCACACATTCCATCATATATGTCATTTTATCTATTTGAAAACCAATAGGGGATTAATGAAATATGTGTGTTTTAATTAATATTATAAATATGATATGTACGATTCATCATAATGAATCAATGATATCCTCAAAATATTTACCACCTCCTTGGATTAAAACACATGTTTGTGTTTTTTTATATGCATTGAATATATATCAATTTACCCAATATTGATAAATTTATAAATTACCTCTGACACATAATTATGGACTAATTAATAGACCTCCTATTTCATATATAAGTTTTTAATAGATTATAAATTTTTTGGGGTTAATGGTCCCATATTGGGATTCAATATAGATTCAATAACATATCATAAATCATTAAGACTATCTCAAAATTTATGAGAATCCCCCAAATTGGTGTAATGTGTCTGACCAAACATTCTATCAATCTATGTGAGTTCCTATGTGGGATTGGGTCTGAAACCCTAATTGATTTCAAGCCTTCAGAATAATGTTCATTACTCATTTATGGATGTGGTAACCATTGAGAGTTTCTATAAAATATAAACATGAATGTTGTATGAAATATGAATTATTTTTTAGACAATAAATCCCCCAAAATATAACTATTAGACCATTTTCCCTACCATATGGTTGATCCAGATATATATAATATCTAGATAAAATATTAACATGAGGTATAATATTAATTTGAACTTCCCATTCACCCTACGCACATTCTGACCATGTTCCATGGTTTCTAAATAAAGTATACTAACCACCCATGAGGTAACTTGTATTTATATAAAATGATTTATAATGAACATTTCAAGTTAAAACTAACACTTCACCCAAGTCACGCATTCATATTTTAAAAAGTGTGTATCTAATCCACATTGTTTTGTGAAATTACATTGGTGTCATATAAAATAACCATGGGAACAATTTCACCTTAAAATCATAGCATGACATGTCATATGTATAATATGAAAAATGTAAAAATAATCAATTTATATCATATAAGATGTGGTAAAAAACCATGAAACATAAAAAAACTAACCATAATGATAGTACTGAAAATTTTTGTCAAGGAATAAAATTGACTCCTTTTTAAAACACATCACCAACATCCTAGACCGACACAAAGTGCCAGAAAATCAAGGGAAGTATTCAAGCAATGTAAAATGATTATTTTACCGTTTTATAGATATACCAAGTTGGAATACACTCAAGGACAAGTGTTGTGTTTTCAAAAAACACCATGTAGGATACACCAATTAATCTCCAAATTGTATGTCACCAAGAATCATTTAGTTCAATATTATAAAAAACTTTTCAAAAAAACATTTCTTTTGAAAATAGTTCTGAGAAAAAAAAAATTTTGTTCCTTTTAAATAGACTATATTCAAATCCATAATAATTTTGATGTAGACATGAATTAAAACACAGATGTAAGTATTGAAAAATCACAAATACCATAAAATAAAATCATCATAGTATTCAACAAAAGAAAATTATCATCAAGAATAATCAATGATTAAATTGACCTTAGCATTTTGAAATACGCTACTGGAAAATATAGGTAACAATAGATTCAATTTTATGAATCATAACAATACTATATCCTTGAAAAATATATCTGCATCCCAACCAAAATCCCTAGTGGTTCTATGCAAACAATGTTATGAAATGTGAATAATATAATGCACCCATGTTTCCCAATGTGCTAATTTTCCAAACAAAATGAGTGGAATGTGCCAACTATTTAATAAAAAATTTCACAATCAAATCATTACACATATCATTTTGTGATAAACAATTTTCTTGAAAAACAATTTTATTGTCAAAATTATCTTTATTAAATCTCATTTATCTCATAATGTGATCTATCCTTTTTATAATGATAAAATACTTTTATTCATTTTTATTTCAACCAAAGGTATATTTAGAAAATGTATCCTTTTCAGAGAACATATCAATCATTTTTTGATGTCCAATAAAATGAAAAGACATGAAAAATGTATGACACAAGACTGAATAATTGTATAGACACACCTAATTTTCTAGTAGATGAAACATAGTCCCCTTATAAAAATTTACAAATAAGTTTAAAAAATGAGATTCCAATGGGACTAAAAAAATAAGGGACATCATGAGATGGGAATAGTCACACTATTTCACATCTTGATTATGTTTTACCGTTCAATACACTTTTAAAAACCGACTACATAAAAACCCATTTCAAGGGGAGACAGGAGAATGATATTATAGTGATGAAATTATGTAAACGATGTAACAAGGTGTCAATCATATTGATTGTATTCATAATTTCTAGTTTGTATAACCTCCCCTAAATAATCTGAATCTAAATCATCCATTTGAAATTATAAAACTATAATTACCATATCATGGTTTGGCATACCATGCAAAGTTGATACCTATCCCACCAAGCCTAATATCCACAACAGGATGACCTACCATGACATTATGTAAAAATAACTGTTAATTTGGGCATAATACATTTGACACCATTTTTTAGGGGAGAAAATTATTACCATGTTCCATAATAATACACACTATAACATATTCCCCACCACTAAACTATTGAACTTAATTCTATTACATAGACAATATACCAGAATGAATTGACTTACACCACAATTTTGAGATACCCATGGTGCACCTCAAATAACCCAAAAGTCAACCTAATCAATAGGAATAAACCATTAAATCTTGAAATCATTATGAACCAAAAGAGACACAATTTAATCCCAAAAATATTAAATACATGTGACCCAATGGGGAATTTTTATTGTTAAAATTTCGTAATAATAAATATATCAAAAATTGTTTTAGATTGATTATTTTGGGATCAATATATTGAAAATAATGTTAATTTATAGAATATATATATATATATATATTAAAATATCATGGAAGTGTATAATCTACACATTATATATATTTCATAATTTAAAAAAATTTATATCTCAATAAGGAAAATTGGTTAAAAAATTTAATATGTAGAAATGATTTATGTTATAAAATCCAACAATAAATCAACAATATTAAACTGGATTAAAATATATATGATTCCCAAGGAATTTTTCAATCATAAATTTTTTCCCCTGCTTATTTGATATAATAATCCCTCCTGATTTTGTATTACAACTCTTATGGTAGAATTCAATCTCCCAAACATCCAATAGTCAACCAATCATTAGAATATTATCATATGTTTTTTTTTTGAAATTTGAGTTCAAAAAATTTATAAATAATATAGATTATATGGGGATATGTTTTTTTCATTCCCAAATGAAAAAATAATAATAAGATTTTTAGTCCACAAACTGAATGATGGGATAAATCAATATTATGATGTACCCTCTAAACATTCCATATAAAATCATTATTTAATTGATTTTATGCACTTATAAAATCCATCTGTACACTTGAGTGGATTGAAATAAATTATATTTAGATATCCAAAAAAAATTATTGTAGGGTTAATGCACATATTTCCCATATTTTTTCTGGACAACTCTTATATGTAGGGATATTTATCAGTTTTCCATGATTTCTTAGTTTGGAAGTAGAAGTTTCATATTTTTGTAATTAGTTTTTATGTTTGGTTATTTATTGGTATATTCTAATTATCTTGATATTTTATTCATTGTGCATATGTCACCACTAGTTATTAGATTTTATTCATTTCCATAGATTTATTATATTGATATAGATATCCAATTACTCCCAAATTGGACCACTTTTTTGTTCATCTAAAACACACCCATGGATGGCTCTTCAATGATTTATGGATTTTAAGAAGTGGAATCATATTTCCTAGATCACCATTGTTAGATTAAAATAAATGTAAATCAAAAAATTTATTCATTTGTTGGATTAAATTTTTGTAAATACTCATTTCATTAATCAAAACTCAGGATATGTGGGTGATCCGAATATAATTATTTCCATCATTAGATTCTATTCTATTTAGAAGTGTACTTAGAAAATTATTTCATTATATACCATGTCTATTATTAAAATACATCCTCGTAGCTATTGAAATTAATTTACAAAAATTAATTACTCATGAATGATAAATAGAGACACCATATGTTAATTACCATAAATAAATATATGATAATTTATTCTCAAGATATTTCACTTTAGGAAACTATCATCAAATCTTATTATTCATTTTGTTCAACACGAATATATCTTATCTCATTAAAGGTATATTGTAGTTATATTGTCTAAAAAATATCATCATAATCCTTCAATGTAATACATAAAATAAAAATATTATAATTGTTTTTAAATATAATTTGAATCATTAAAATAATACCCATGTGTAGTGTCTAACAATTTTTATAGTCATATGATCACCCATTTTTCACTGGCATGATGATTGAGTTTATACTAAACATTCATTCTTTAGGATGATTACCCCAAGGTGAATTTTTGTCACTAACATATCCACTTTACACTGACTATATATGCATATGATTGATAGGATAATCTAGTAGTCTATACATTAAATAAACATCACGTTTTTATCATATTCATTGTTTATCAAATATAATTTTCCCATATTTTTTCTAATGATACCTTATTCGATTACCTAAACTAGTTCTTCAATATAGATAACCCTACTATGATACCAACTAAGAGGGCCTATAACTATACTCCCTAATCCAGTGCTATAACACATTCATGATACATTATAATTTAAATATTATTATATTAACATATAATTATTTCAAAATAAATCATTAACATGGAACATATATATAATAATTATTCAAATAGACCATGAAATAAGTTTTACATTTTTTAATGACTATTTAATTATGTAACATATATTGGAAGACAAATTATCATTTCCATATAATCAAATACCAGTATGCTCCCTTATAGACATCAGTGAAGTTAAAATTTACATCAAAACATGGGTAATGTGAACACAAAAATGGGGTTAGCTCAAATTTTTAGGAAGGGAAAATAAAACATCATCGAGCAATAAAGGGTGCGATCAAAATAATATTGGAAATAATAATTAAGAGATATATATCATCTTAAAATAATATAAAAAAGGAATGTCATCCATAAATAAGGGTATAAGGTCATAAAAACTAACGTTAAAATTAAAATACCCCAGAATAAGAGAATTAAATAAAGAGGAAATTATAATGAGACATGAATTATATTAAATATACATAACAATATTACATAAATAAATTATGTTTTGATAAATCCTATTCTTTCCCAACCTTAATATCAAGATCAAATCTCTGAATTTACCCCTTTATTATTTTGAAAAAAATACTAAACATGATTATATCAAGATATATAAAAATTTATGTAATGAATTGGATAGGTTTAATTTAAAAATAACACAGACGAACATTATTTGTCCATAATAGACCAATTAATTTATTATTACCATGCAATCTAAGGGATGTGTATACCTAAAATATTCATGTATGTTTTCATGAACAAATTATCTTAGTGTTTTATAAATCCCTAAATATTCAAATAATGATAATCTATACAAATTTAAAACTTTAATACAATTAATATAATATCATAACCATATGTTTTCATGAAAAAAAATTGTTCTATATATTTTATAAATGGTATCACTCAAATTTAGCTCGAGAATATAAATTATTGGTGTGTAAAATACAATCAACACAAAAGGTATTTTTATATGAATATGTTGAGGGATTGTTTTGAAAATTAATTAAATAGTAAATAATTACTTTAGAGAGAAATTGAAAATGGTATCATTAGCATTAATGATAAATTTCAGAAAAAGGACATGACTTGGGTGTAAAAGGTGTTGTTTTAGTCAATTTTAAAAGTCATTTTCCCAATGGCCACTTCTGAAAATTTGAAATAAATAAACCATCAAAAAAAATATTTTGAAATATATCTAAATAACTATTAAATGAAATTAAATAAATTTATAAAAATGTGGTGTGAAAATCATTTCCAAACAATTACATTTAAAAATATTCTTCAATGATATATATTGGAAAAAATAAGTCTTCAAATGTCGAAATTTATACATTTTAAACCATTTAAAATTTAAAACGAAACATCAATAAAGTATCCTTGAATGGAAATATTTGTTATCAATATTAATGGGGTGTGGAAGATTAAAAAATTATTTAAAATATAGGTAACCATTTTAATTATTTGATATAATATTCTAAAAAACCAAAATAAAAAATATAGTAATAAAAAATACATATTAAAAGATGATAAGTTATATTTGATGTTGAAATAAGATTACAAATAATTGATATTACAAATATAATATATATTATTGGAAGAAAACAAAAATGGGAAAGGTAGAAATACGATCATTAACGATGGTGGGGATTATTCTAAACAATGATATACATTATTTTGGGGAAAAATATATAACATATTAATATTTTATTCAATAGAATAAGTCTCCGACGAACGAAAGATAGTGTACCCAGAAAAAATAATATGGTAGAATCATTCAATCAGAGAATAAAGAAAAATAATAATCATAACATAAAAAGTGGATTCGAGTTAATAAAAATAACATTTATCTATTGGATCTTTTAAATTAGAATCCATATAAATGATGAACATAACATAGATTTTAAAACCCCATTTATATGTATGAAGAAAAGAATTATTTCAAAAAAATCAAATAAATAATTTTTTATAATTGGAAATACATCCCAACGAATTAAATATAAGGAAAATATCCCCTCACTATGTATTCTCACTTTGTTGATCATGCTCTATAATCTTAAATAATGATCATAACATTAACACCCCCAGTTTGAGGTAAATTTACATTTATATAAATATATATAATTTTTAAATATTTATTTTATTGAGTTATGGGTTTTTATAGAAGGTTTATTGGTGTTTTGGAAGTGTTTATAGAGATTCATAGTTTGATCATGGTTAGTAGAATCCTTGAAATATCTTAGAGAAACCATGAATCATGGTTGTAGAGTTATAGAGAAGGAAGATAGTTAGAGAACTTTTTTTCCAAATCATGTCCATGATAGGTTTAAAAATAAAATTGGAGAGATATTGGAATGTATGGTTGGAACTATGTTTATCGAGCCCTACACCAAATCATATGGGCATGTGGTCCTGAGATAGTTACATGGTCATGGTTGGTTGACAATTTCATAAACCATGGACTTCACTATGTGATGTATATTTAATGCTACATAAATAATATTACAAATAATATTATACCCCCATATTCCATAATTTTGTATTCTATCCCAATTCCAAAAAACTCTTATTCCTCCCAAAGCTCCATTGTTGAAAAATTTATCTAGAAGGCATACATTGGAAGAATAAAACATGATTATAGATAAAGAGTCATTGTAAATTCTTCCTTTCCTATCTTTATATTCATTTTATCACATATTATATCACTATAATTTATATTTATATTTTTTCATGAATATATATAGGTTCCATATTAGATATCTTGATGATATATTATTGGATATATTAAACTGAAGATTATTCCTGGACTTATCTAGAGGTTATAATAGTTTTTATCCATTTATTACATCAGTTTATGGGTTGGTAGATTCTATATAATAAAAAATATTCTAAATAATGATGTTTTATTTTTATTAAATTTTTTTCCTTTCAGTACGTTTTTATTATTTCGATATATTATGAAGGAAAATAGTTTGGTTTATGTTTTGAAATCTTTGAAAATTAAATGGAATTTTTAAAACCATCATGGAATATAATGTTTGAAAGGTGGTTATAAAATTATGAAAATATTTTTTTGAAATAAATGTGAAGGCTTAAATATTATCAAATGAAGATTTTATAATGAATAATGAATTGGCATAGAAATTGTAATAATTTTTTAGGAATGTGTTTAATGTGGACATAGTGTGGTCATAAGTTCTCTTATAATTGTAAGAATGATTTTCGATCATGGTGTATGAAAATTATTGGTATCAACAAGATTTAGTGTATCTATGGACATGTGTGTGTAAAAATGGATATGGTCATACAAAACATCAATTAATATGGATGATGATGTTTACTGTTTTCTCACATGGATTTTACTTATGTATTTTTATAAATTTTATAACATTAAATAACCATTTTAGATGAAATGTACTTACTAGTTCTTTGTATACTTTTCTATTATAGTATTTTACATTGTATTCCCTACTGGAGTTGTACTCACACATTCCAAGATCATATTCCTTAATTTTAATATTTTATATACCAAGATACATGGATGGTAATGGTATATTATTTATCTAGAGATTAATCACGATGCAATGGTAATTGAATATGGTGTGGAAGCTAGAATATAGTTCATGTAGTACTCGGGATCATGTCACATAACTATTATTGATTCATTTTGTATTTATTGATTTATCATTTTATGATATATTTTTACATTAATATTAATTTCTGATGGTCTTGGTTTTTTTATATTGTGTACACTCATTCATAAAATAGGATGATTTTATGTCTATATTTTAATTATTATTATTTTTATTATTATAGGGGAAATAATCCCACAATCATTATCTATGATATGGGAATTTATTTCTGACCTTTGAGGTATATTGTATTTCACTTAAGGCTAGTTAAATTTATGCCTTCTCAAAAAAAATTGGGGTAGTGTGGTATTTTCAATTGTTATGGGTCATGGATGTTGAATATAATTTCTGGGATGGTGGGAAAGACATAGGAATTTCAGAAAATATAATGTATATGATAAATATACTAACATGATCTATTCATGATGAAAATTAGGTAATTAGGGTGTTTGGGTAAAAAATTGTACAAAGAAAATTCGAGGATAACTACACCTCATCCTTATAGGTTTAATCACTGTGTGTTTCATAATAGTAATTATTAGTGAGACTTCCCTTTAACAATTTAATATTATTTTAGAGTAAAATGATTTATGAAAATTGATAAAATGATTTATTTACTGTAATGATTAATGGAAGACATGATTCTTATGATGATTTTGAATATTTTTAATTCTTAGATTATTATTTACAGATAGATAATGAAATATGTGTTGACATTTTAGAGAATGGAACTTGGTAGACATTATAAGAGTAAAATGGAAGATGCAACTGAAAATTTGGATACACATAATCTATATATGAAATAAATATTTTTTCTAATGAACCATTCACATTTTTATTTTATGTGTAATATTAATTTAAATATTGAAACTTGATTAGTGGACCACTCTTTCATGATTTAGAAAAAATCCTACCTATATATCATTGGGATTCCGTGATGTAATATGAAACATTGTGGTTGAATCATATGAACTAAATATCATTATTCTTGGGAACACCAGATTAGATAGAAGTCAAAATAAAAAATAATATATTTTAGAATATCCATCACATATTTGGTAGGATTTATCTAGTAATGTTAATGATGACCAGAATGTTTAATAGATATTACTTACAAATTTTATTATAATAAATTAGTCCATTAAACATTCATAATCACAATAATAACTTATTAATGATACCAAATATAGGGGAATCTATATGAGAAAATATATGATGTTTTATACCTAAACATTGAAATTTTTTTCCATAATATGCTACTAGTACATATTCTAAGGCACGCACATTTTAGTCCGAGATAAAACCAAAGAGTAACTCTATCATAATTATTCTTTTTATTATTTTTTATTTGGATATAGTAAATAGTGAAATGATAGAAGAATGTGATATTTATATAAGTGCATATTGTGTGATTATGTTTATTACAATAGGAATAGGTGGTAGCTTGGATACAAGGGATTAGTAAAAGAGGGACACAAACTAATAAGGTTACAGAGAATGTTAAAATAAGATGAAATGATCAATTATTTTCCCTCAATGGAACAATATATATTTGGGATGCTTCAAATGTGGTTAAAAAAATATTATATGAGGTGATAAAACCCCTAAATGATCATATAATAGTTATAATCATATTGGATATCTATAGTATTATTGTCATGGAGCATTGATGTTTGGTTCGGGATTTATATCTCATTTTTCATGGAAATTAGTTGATCTGATAGTGTAAAATTGACAAAATAATTATAATCCTTATAACTATGTCAGCTATGGTGATTCCAGAACTACAAGGACTCTTTGGGGTATGAAATATCAATATAGAATAAATGATTAGGAATGAGATACTATATAGATTCATGTTGTCTCTCGTATGACCACATATGATAAATACTATCCTTAAATAGTTTGATGTGAAATTCCTTGGTTGTTTACCATTGTAAATCAATTGTTTGATTCAGGTTAAACACTCTATTTTCTTCTTTCAATTGTTGTGTATATTATAGGTTTTAATGATGAAATTTTCTCTTTTTTTATACATCAAATAACATTATAAAAATTAATGTTTTGAGATTTCATCTATGGATTTTGTCTGATTAATGTAAATTAAACAGAATTTGTATTTGTTTTTTTAACTATTTTTATTTATATCTATAATTTGATATTGTTATTGGATTAGTTGGAATTGTTCAAATACCTCATCAGTTATTATGTAAGGAAGAATACATTATCATATAATAATGAAATTAATCATTATTCAAAAGGATATTATGAAATAAATACAAGTAGAAAATCTCGTTTATTCTAGTGGTTCAAAAAATATCATATTAATTTCCAACAGTTTCTTCGGAATCTTTTTATGTTGTTATAAAAAGTCATTTTACAACCACCATTGACCAATTTATGGGAGTATTTATGAAAAATATCTATGGTTTTACACTAGAATGGTAATTTAAATTCATGATTGATCTCCTACCATAGATTATACATATCTCACATTCATTTTAAATGATAAAAACATCCTATATAATGGAGTTGACAGTGGTTCTTTTTAATAAAAATATTAAAGGGTTCATTCGATCGATCATGACTCCATGTTGGGAACAAATTCATTTTACATGAAAACCATATAAACATATTAATTTTTTAGATTTTTATAAAATCATAATATTTATAATATAGAATAATTATTATATTCCACGATTGGATTATATTTTTTATAATTAATATGATACACATGGTTCACTAAAATTTAAATAAGATCAAGTTATAACCATGTGTGAGTTTGGTTGGAGGATATTCTAAAGATAGATTTCGGTGATGATATAGTTACTATAAATGCATGGTTACTCCATTATATCATAAAAATACCCCATACAAGTATATATAATTTATGAGTAAACCAATTCATAGATTGAATGATTTTTTATACTGGATTATTTAAAATATTCAAGTGTACTCTCAAGAACAAATTTCTTCCTTAGAATCACATAACTTTAAAGTTGGTATCCTGTTAAAGAATCGCCATTATTAAAATATTTAATTTAGTGGATTACGGTGATAATATATATATTTATATGGCCTTTTCATTTTTAAAAGAATAATTTTTATATATTGTAGGAATTTATAATCTTGTATATCTTATAAACAACTGATTATTATTTATGAGAAACGTAAATTACATAGGATAAAATCAAACTGTCGATTATATTTTCTTGATATTTTATTCCATTAATCACTAAGGAATTCCCTAACATGTTTTGGAGTTCCTTAATAATAGAGTAATTATTACTAGAAAACATTCCAAGAACATATTCTTCATCCAAAATCATCATCTAAACATAAATTTTCATATATAAGAAAAGGGTATGTGATATATTGTGATAAAAAGTGATATAGGATGGTTTTTGTCCCCATGAAAATAAAACAATACCATATAGATCAACATAGTTTTGAGTTCATGAGATAAAAAAATCCAAAACTTGTCATGGAATTTGAATCTGTAGTTCATACGTTAAAGACATGGGGTCAGTGTCTTTTTGTTGAGAAATTTATGGTGTTCATGGAATATAGAATCATAAAACACATTTTATTAAAATTGGACTGGAATATAATGAACCCTAAATAGTTGGAATATTTACATATTATTTACATTTAATTGATGTGTACACTAGGAAAAATAAATTCTATTGGTAATAAACTATGTCAGAAGTCAAATAATATTTTAAATAATGTGAAATTAAATCAATTGAAACTAATGTATGTTATAACTTATTTGCATAATGATTTTTCATTGAAATGTTGAGTTTCATTATTTTTATTTTACCTTAGTAATGATTTGGATGATCAGGTGAAAGAGGCACATTTTTCTAAACCTAATATTCTAACCATATGATCAAAAGTAAATGGTGGGGATACCATATATGGTTGTAAAAAAAATTGGAGATTTATATTATTTTTTAGATAAAAAATTATAGTTTCTCCTAAAAAATAATAAACTTATTTATTTATATAATAAATAAAGGTTATTTTTTTATATTGTCATCCTTAATATGTTTAGTGAACAAAGATAAATATTCCAGTTCGATGGAATGAAATGGAATGTGGGTAGAGTTTTTTTAAATGCCCCACATATTATACGGTAAATGTAGAACTCTAAAAACTTGTTAGTATGTTTAATTATTAATTAATTTCGTTATGGAAAAAAGAGTAAATAACTATATATTTTGTCATAGGTCAACTATGAATGCTCTAAAAACACAATTCCTAATTGGGAGGTTGTGTATTGGAAAATAAAGTTTTCTCACTATATCCATATGCAATAATATAATATGGGGAAAGTATTTTTCTAAACATTATATTTGGAATTTTTTTAATGATTTACTAAATTCTTAATTCATTTATGTAATAACATTATCCCAAGTTTACATGTCAAATTTGAATATCCTATGATCAATCCCTCAGAATCCCATTGAACATGAGACCATGTCGTCATCCTTCAATAGATGGTCAATTCAAGTGAACTATCTATATATTGGAACACAAGCTTAGATATTTTGGAATATATTTTAGGGGCTCATGGGAATTTTATATCTCATTATTTGAGAAAACACATAATAATATATATATTCTGTGATTTATATGGCTTATTTTGAAGCATTTTACAGTCTTCGTTTTTGTTATCCACATTTTTTTGTGGAAAAAATATTACTTATATGAACTTTTGATATGAATGACATAATAAATATGATTCAGATGATCAAAAAGAGGATTTGTTAAGGATCTTTATTTTCATAAATTGTATGTGGTTCATCATATGAGGCCATTATAGTTTGATATAGAAGACTTTGTTTCTTGTGAATCTTTCAAATGCTAGGGAATCATCATTTTTTTAGGAAAGTAATGTTATCTCCATGACTCATTGTCCTTATTGAGATACATGAATGAGTTGTAGTTGTGGTTTATGATTTTTCTTCTTTATCATGGAATAGTTTAGAGCATAATGTATTTCATTTTTCTCAATTGAACACGTACAAACATGATCATGGACATGAGATTGAATGATATAATGTTGTTATTAAACCATATGAATCACTGATTTGTGTAATGGAAGAGTCAATGGATAAGAAATAGATGAACATTCATGGGTAATGTATCATTTTATTATGTGTTTTATATAAGAATGGTTATATTAAATATCAGATTAATGTGCTTGAGAAGGAAATGGTGGGTCAGTATATTGAGTTCATCCAAAGTAATTTCATTCATCCACATTAATAGGGATGAAAAAAAAATTGGTAGAAAATGTAACACCCCTTATTTATTGTATGTTTCATTTATTTTTATAATTACGTTTTATTCTACATTAGTTGAGTTATAAGAATATGGATATGGTTATAAAGATTTATGTAAGTGTTTCTATAGGTGCATGGTTTGAGTAAGGTTAGTGAAAGTTGTGCTATATTCTGGAAATATCGAAACATGGTTTTTGAGTGACATGAAAGATTTATTTTTAGAAAACATTTTTTTAAAATCATTTGAATACAAGGAGTAATGATGAAAAAGGATATTGATGGAAATGTGTGGTTGGAACATAGTTTGTCAAACTATATGAGATATAAGTGTGATGGTGTTGTCTTGATATAAGTATTATATTCTTGGTGAGAGTGTGATTTGATAAATTGTGTGACCTAACTATGAAAAATGAACTTCCTACCCAAAAATTAATATTTAAAATAAAAATATTTAAATAATACCTCCAATTTTATCTTATTTTTATAGGGACTATAATTAATATTCCTACTTATCCTCCCAATGTTATTTCCTTTAATTCAGAGGAATAATTTTGGGGAATCAATGTAAATTAGAGATCTAAAATCATCAAAAAATCTGTGTTTATTCTACTTATCATTTGATTTATCATCTTCCGTTTTCCAGATAGTTATATCTATTATTATAGGGATTTTTATACTATTATGATTTAGATATTGATATGATATTGAGAGATCTATTTAAGGGAGGATTATTCATGTAAGTATATAGAATATCTATTTTCCGTTCTGTATATCTTATATCCATTGGTTTGTTTGAGGCTTATATCTCATTTTTATTCTTATATAAATTGAAATATTTAATTAGTTAATGGGGATATTATTTTCATTTCATTTTTATCAGTGTGTGATTTTGATAAAATAATATGTTTGGCTTTCATTTTGAAATTTTCAAACATTGAATAGATTTTGTGAAACCCTCATTTCTTATAATATTGAAATAGAAATTTCATAATTATAGAATTATTTTGATATTATAAAAAAAATTGATCAAATGGATTTAAGGAAATTTTAATTTCATCATAATGAATTCATATTGAAAATAGAAGGATTGGGTTGGAATGAATTCAGTTAGATAGTGTTTGGTATGATGTTCAACCAAAAATGTTATATAGATTTTGGTGATTGAGTACCACCATTAATGGTAACACCATGATTGAGTGTTTGGATGGATTTTTGATTCAATGATCATGTGAATAGTTATGTCAAATTTTAACTAATATTAATTAACTTTTTTATGGATACCACAAATAGATTTTAGGTATTTCTTTATATGAATTGTTTAAAAAAATTCTGCTATTTTATATCAAATTAAATAACTATTTATTATTCAAGAAACATGTGTTTTTATGATTATGTTGTTTTTATAATGAGTTTACACTCATCCCATTCTTTGAAGCATTGGTGGGATTATAGATTTCACATATCAATATGAATGGAAGATAAAGGTATCCTATTTATATAGTGACTAATCATGATATCTATTAATTTTATGGTGTCGTTGGATGCCTGAGATAGTTCAGGTGTTACATAGGGTCATAGTACATTGGGGAATTGTGCCATATGGTATTTTTAGATTTTTCATTTTAGGACCTATTTTCTCTCTATTTGTGTGGTTATATTGGGGTATTCTTTATTTCTTATAAATATTCATCATATAAGAGAATTGGATTTCAATGTTATATTTTTTCATTTTGTTTTATATTTAAAGGGAAAATCATAACCCAATGTTTTTTAATTACATTGAATATATTGGTTGACTTTTAGTGTATTTTGGATGTCACATATTCTTAGAATCTTCTCTACATTCAATCATGAAAGATATTTGGAGTATGATATAATGATATCCATAACATATTAATTACCTCTTTTATGTACTTACATTCTATAGATTAATTACACTTTATTATATTTTCTTCTCATGGTTTTTATTGGGTGCATTTTAGATTTTTTATATGATTGTGGAATAATTCATTATTGGAACATCATTACATAAAATTACTAGGGAGACCATAGAAAAATTGGTATGTGTGTTTATGTCCGAGTGGAGGGTGCATAGTTATGATTGAGGATATTATAATCTATGTGACAACCACTATAATAGTGAAACATAAGAATGTGGGTAAATGAATAGTTGGCACATGAATTCTCAAAAATCACACTCACACCATGTGTTCCTTTCTATTACCAAGATGCGGGCTTAGGTTTGGAACCCAAATTGCAAAATAGTGTATAAATCAATAATAAGGGAATTAATTAGTTGGTATTATGATTTAGAAAACCTATATCAACCAAAATTTCCATATTATTCTTTAGGTGGAATATGAGATTCATAAAATGGACTAATCGTAGGTACATTCTAGTTTATTTTTCCTAATAATGGTAATTTTCAGTTTATCTACTGGTGCAAGTTATATTATTTAGTGGTATCATGTTTTTTATTATTATTTATCATCTATATCAACCATGTCTTTATGAACTGATTTGTACATTGTTCATGTTCATTATATATTTATGTCTTCTAAAATTATATGATAATTTTCCCTATATCACCTTCTTGGTTTTGGGTTTTTGTTTTCCATTTCTCAGTTGGGGTTTTTATGGTATTTGGGAATTATTTAGTAACACACACAGACACATAAACTTTCTCCTTTTGTGTTATAGATGTTAAATTGGATATTATTATTTTATATTAGTGGTTCTAGGATTATACATTTATTTTTTCCTATAGTTTTATCTATCATTGAGTTTGGATCCAAATATGTTGATTGATTATTTTATTATTGGGTTAGGTGGTTATTTACTTTTTCTATATAATTTTAAATAGTTTGTTAATAATTATTTTGAATTGGAATTATAATGATTTCTAAATCCATATTTTTGGTTTCCTGATTAATGTTTTATAAATGGCATGGGCCGTATGTCTGTTTGACTTCATCAATTGTCTCTTAAAATATTATAATGATATATAGAAAATTAAATTCTACAGAATGAGTGAATTGATAAATGACCATAGAGATTTTTTTTTTTTGATAAAATTATGTATAAGAGTTATGATTTGATATGATATGAATATTTCATTGAATGGGTTGTTTTTTTATATAAACCATTGATGTTGTTTTTTAATGAAATTGATTATTTTGAAACATAATCATGGGATGACATGAAAGTTTTGACTGAAATTTAAGATATACCCTAAAATAGCTTCTTTTTATGAAAATATTAAGATTCTAGATATCAAGGTGGGTGGAACACATGATAGACATGTATTGTCTCTATATTGAAATAGAAGTCTTATGAAAACGATAACCTATGTTTGATGAGGGTAGGGATCTAATTTTTTTGAGGGGTCGTTATATTACCCATATGCCTAAGATAATGGGTTGTGTGAAATCATTGATCAACATTTCATTAAAACGTGGGAGAATATTATTACTATGAAATACATTAGAACATTACAATGAGTTTATGATTTTAATTGAATTATAAATTCCAACAATTATTAAATGATTTATATATTCATTTTTTAAGAGATATGATTTTTTTATATAAATTTTATAGTTTATTTTTGATTTTTTAAAATGGTTTTTTTTATTTTAATTATGAAATGATTTCAATTCCATATTTTATTTAAACATTATCATATTCGAAACATTTGATATGGATTTATTATAGATTACTTTGTGGGGTCCCATTATGATACCATTTCTCACACCGTAGATTTGTTAGTCTTTGAATTTTTATCCTTTTTATTTCCTAGTCTTGAAAAAGGAATGATACATCATGGATGTCAAGGTTTTTCATAAAAACTAAACCTTGGTAAATAGATGTTACTAGTGAATTTTGAAACCCACTTTTTATAGTGATGTCCTATGATGTTCTATTTATTTATTATGTGATGAAATGTGTTGATGTGTCATGTTTTGGACTTGTATCTATCTATATGATGTACCTTTTTCTTGAATATTGTTATGATTTCTGACCATTATTGAATATTATCCACTAATTTTTTTTTTTGAATTATACATTTTTTTTTGAAAATGTTACATCTTGATTGTTTTTTATTCATATGAACTATTAGCTTGGCTGTGTGGATCATCAATGTCAATAATGTTTTTTGAGGATTCAATTGGGTACTATTTCAGTTCGTTATCGTGGTTAGCTCAGGAAAAATATGAATCAATTATTGGTTTAGACTCTTCTTTGATGTTAGAGTATAACTTGGTAAGTCCTTTTAAATATGATGTTGGATTCTTAAGACAACAAGTGTATGTTAGGAAAACGTTCTTAAATATATATTGTCATAAAAATCCTTATATTTTCATTGGATGTTTTGGAAATGCGTATTTAATAGTTTTTAATATCATTGTTTACATTTCTGATGATTCAATTTGTGATTTTGAGTTCCAATGATGAATATTTACTAATAAGTGTTGATGTTCATATGACTCTTGAACAATGATATCTTTTTTCCATTGATTTTTTACAGAACCATTCACCCAATAAAGTTTATAAATATACATTAAGGGAAGGCCTCTAATGATATAGAGTGAGAAAAACCATTATTCAACAAGATCCATATACAAGGTAATGTTTTTGTGGTCCAAGATCTAGGCCAAGGGAATGCACCTGCTTTTTATCATGATATAGAGGTTCTACCTTATAGGAGAAGATAATAGAGAGTTTTCTCATGTTTTTTATTGTTAAAACTTATATTTATGTAGTTTAAATGTTATTCATGTTTATAATAATGTAAGTTGACAAATATAGATCAACCAGTAGGGTTATTGGAGTTCCCTAATTCAATTTAGCTGAAATTTTAATCTTTATGATTGTGGGTCCTAGAAAGAGGTGGTTTGATATAGTATTTTAGGTAAAATTATTTTCAATATGGAGAGGGAATACAAAATAAATTTTTTTAATGTCAAATTCTCTCCAGATTCGATGGTATTTTCCATGTGTAAGGTGCTTATAAACCTTCATCCACGAGACTAAATAATTACTTAGTAAGAAAATGTTTTTTTATAAAAACTATAAAATTTTTATCTTTTCCCGTATAAAATGTGAATATGAAGGAACAATTATTTTATATGGGTATTCGATCATAAATTTGGTCTTATATATTTAGTTTGAATCATACCACATATGTTGATGTTCGAAATTGGGCTCTAATGGATTCAATTTAAATGGCATGTGTGTAAATATTGTATGGATATCATTGTACATTCATCGGTTGTTTCAGTGGTTCTTTCATAGGGAATAAAATAAATGATAAATGTCATGGTGTAATGAATGTTGGTGGTTCTTAGTACTAGTCTTCCCCCAAATATACTATTTTTTATATGTAATTTACCACTTAGATATCCCCAATATGGAAAATTTGGGTTCTTATAACATCAATTCATGAAGGCATAGACTATATTTATATCTTCTAGATGCTCAAGTCACCCGTCGAGTTATTTTTTTGGTTTTTACTATTCCCCATCATTGAACGGTCAGGTTTATGTTGATTGGATTTGAATCACAGCTATATAAATAAATAGAAATGGATTTTCTGCTATGTGAATTTGGAATAATTCTTATACATGAAGTGGTTGTGTCTCTACTGGGAACTATTTCACGCCCATTAACAATGAGAGGTCCCTTTACTATTTTATACTCTGTAGTGACAAAATTTTTTGAAATTTTTTACTCTTAATATTATGTATCAATCAACACCAGTGAAATCATGAATCTCTTTGTGGTTCTCATTCCTTATGTGATGTAAAATTATATTCCTATTGGGATAAGGGATGGTAGGGTCTCTAATGTCCTTATTGTGATTTTCCTATTATAATTCAAGCTCATTTGGGTCTTTTGTTGGTTTTTTATATGATTCATGTGGACTACATTATTAGTATATACATTCCCAACAATCATAAAGCCTATTATTACATGTATATTTGGTGGGTCCCAATTATTTTCCCATCGCAGGGAGTGACATATTTATTTGGTATAATGGGTCTTAGGGGCAAGAATTGGTAGAAATTTTATCAAGATATTCGTAAGATGATATCCATAATTTTTTTTCTGGAGTAGGAATCTTTATGTGGTGATCTCTCTCCAATGGTAGTCAAGTTGATAGATGTTTTGTATTAGATTTTTCATTTATTTCAATCAATTACGTAGGTATAATTATTTATCTACATATTAAATGTAACACATAAAAAATATATCAGATCAAAATGAATATAACTAGATTAATAAATGGGAAAAATATCAATTGGATGACATCAATTCTATGAGATCCATTTCACCCTTTTGTTCATCTAGTTAATAAGATATTATTTCTTTATATAAGTCTCATGTATCTTTTTTCTTGAATTTTAATTACATAAATATCAATAGGGATTAAATCATGAAAAAACTTAAACTTCCATAAAATGATGCTTTTTTATCAATTGAATTGGTTCAAGAGGTTCTATATGATGGATATTTGGTATGGTTATGTGAATCATAGTATCAAAGAGTATGATATCCTGAATCATAATTTATTATGATCTATGTCCATTAACTGTATCCTATTATACCTTCTTGATTGATAAATTCTCATCTAGTGATTATGGTGTTGACTAATATGATTATTCAGGAGTATATAGATATGATTATTTTGGTAATCATCGATGATATATTTGTTTACATAAAATCTATGTAGTTACATGTATATTATCTAAGAGAAGTTAGCATTTTTTAGAAAAACATTACTTTTTCTCATGATGTCGAATTTCTATTTTTTATTTTAGAGGTGGTTATTTTATCACAACAATACCATTTTTTTGTATTTTTCAAATAGCCAGTTTTTGGGTAAGTGGGATCCATAAAAATGTGAAAGTTGTTCCAACATACCCACAACCACAAAAACATGTACACACTACATTCAATATAAAATTTTCACATTCAATTTAAAAAAAAACTGAGTTCCTAAAACCACCATAATCAGCTCGAGTCACGAACAAACCCAAATAAATCCCAAAAATCCACCATCACGAGGAGGCCTTGAACTAAGAGACAGGTCACGTCACTGCCATCACCCATCATTAGTACCATCATTATTGCCTTCCACCAATGAATAAGATAACTGAATAATTCAATGACATCCAATTCATCCAGATCCATCACCAACAACAAAAACATCATCACCTTGTTATCATCGACCATCCATCAATGAAACCAGAAACAAATAAAAACACAAAAACCATAAATAATCATCACCGATATAGCCAACACTACCACTTTCATCACCATCCGAACATCACCGAGAAATAACTAAATAGATTGTATATAAAAGAGGGAGGGGAAAACAAACCAACACTGAAAATCAAAACACATTTCTTGAGGAGCACCTTAGGTAGCAGAATCCCACCTCTCAATGCCTTTGAGGAACCGCCGCATGACTCTGACTCGGAGAGAAGCAGAAGGACATTGAGGCCTGGGAAGGGATTTGAATTCTAAGGGATCTGAACCAGCACAGTGAGAGATCAAGAAAATTGGGGAATAAAACAAGTGGCAACACGACCAAGAGGAAAATGGGAAATAATCCCAAATAAAACTGTTATAATGCACAAACCCAAAAAAAACCGAAAAATGGAGGTGGAAACGGAGAAGACAACAATCTAAAACATAGCCACCGAACCTGAAGCCTAAAACCTAAGTGATTCTATCATTCCTGATCCAACCTAGAGATGAGCAATGGAACACCAGGTTAGAGTGTGGTAGCGGTGCCCCATGGTAAAAATGAACAGCCTTCTCCAAAGCCGAAGCGAGGGACGGAAATGGGGAGTGGACCAGCCGCAAAATAAAATAGGGGGATGAACCCTAGGAGAAGCATACAAGGTTCATAGAGAGCCGAAGAATATGAAATGAACCTAGGAGTGTAGAAGGTTTTTGCCGGAATAGCTAGATCGGAGAAAGGGACGAGAGCGAGAGTGAGCGGGAGAGGATAAGGCTGGGAGAGTGCGAAGCCATAGTGATCATTTTTTCAAATGTGATCTTAGATAACTTTAATTTAGATGATCATGAGAAGGATAATTTCTGTATGTCCAGGGTGAAACCCCTAAATTCCTTTGGGATTTGATGAATCATGTTTTTTTGAAGAATATTTTTGGAGGTTCAATAATGATTTCTCGATGATGGTTTTAATTTTGACATCTCTATATTTAAATACTGTGAATTTTATTTGGGAATAAAAAATTTCAGATTCATTTTACAATGTGATGCATCATTTGACTTCATATATAATGTCAAATATCGTAGAGACATAGTAAGGATATATGGTCTTTTCAGATGAACTGGGTTTTGGATTGGGTAGCATCTTCAAGAATTGTGATCATATAGTTTATAATGGAATTTATTTTCCTTGAATCTTGATTTGAATAATACCACACATTTTCTATGACTTGAATCATTGATGAAATCTCTTAAGAGTATGTTTCATTAACATTTCAAAATGATGATTAATAGCTACTGTGAAAACCAAATATTAATTTATGTATTATATAATTTTATTTGAATCTATATAATTTGCAATGGTTAATTACATATAGACATTCAACATTAATATTTTGTACAAAAATTTATAGGTTAATTATTTCACCGATCCATTGAAAAGATAAATACCATCTTAGATTGTGAAAGGTTCATAAAAAAAGTGTAACATCATCATTTTCATTGATCAAATGTATTCGAAATAACAAGATAATGTCATTAAGGTTTTTTTGTTAATTATTTACTTGATTAAATATCTTTTCAAGATGATCCTACAGGATATCCAACTTGACAATGAGTTTTACGGAAAAAGGGATTATTTATTTGGTGGATTGAATTCCAGTTAATGATATATATCCAAAATGGTTTCATTTTCTTCTAGAAATGTTTTTTAATTCCATCTCTAATTCTAAACTCAATGTTTGGATTTTTCATCATTCCCATGAATAGTTTCCCCATGAACAATGAAGATATTTTATTATAAAAAGAATGAATTCTAGATTTTAGGTTTGAAATTGTATATTGTCATTTTTTCCATAGTAATATTATTTTTCATGGTGTGGATGTGAATAAAAATAATTGGGTTCAATTTAACCCCTTCATGTGGTAACATGAAGTGGGAAAATATGTCAATCAACATTTTGGTTTGGTTATAGTATATTCATTGGATAAATATTGTGATTTTTGTGGAGATACAAAATTTTAAAAAACCAAGAATCTTGTTATTCAAATTCATGATATAGAATAATATGACGAATTTAAAAATATTTATGTTCATCATATCCTCATATTTCATAGAGTTCAATATTCTATATTCTCTTATAGGGAAACATTATTTAAATTTAAATTTTTTGGAGGCCTCCATGGGGAAAATGAAAATAAGGTAATGTTTGATAATGATATACCATTCTTAGAAATATGGATATATATAATGGGATATACAAATCACTGTGTACATGATTCATGATTGTGTCCATTAATTATGAGGGGCTTGGAATTTTCATTTTGGGTTGGAAAATTTTTCCAAATACAACAACTACCTCAAATCCATTAATGTGGAATACATTGAGGCCTTTTATAAATTCCCATAAAAATCCCCACTCTGGTGGTTGAAAATCAGTGAAGTTTCCATTATGGGAATTAATTTTTTCCAATAGAAAATGATGAATATCCTAAAAATTCAATAGATATAAATAATTCTTAAGATATTTAGAATTCTTATATAAATCATTTTCATTTAATGTTGGATTTATTAATTATAAAAAGGTTGTTTTGAGAGTATTACATTGGCTGTTGATTGATATATCTATAAACAAAGAATGTTTTCATTGAGATATGTCCCACTATTTGATATTATTGTGATTATTGGGGAGTTTTCCAAAATTATTCCATTAAATACTCAAATGACATCATTCCATGATATATTTTAGGTGTCACATATTAGAAGAAAACATCAAAACATATCTCTTGTCTTGAGTTGAGATGTAATTGTTATATAATATAATGATTCAATTGTTGAGGATATGGTTTATATTATTGATTCATTGAGGATGTTTATTCATGGAAATATTATACATTAGTTTCATTTTATGTGAAAAAATGGTTCTGATTCTCATGAATCATTAGAGCATGTGATTATGAAGAAAGGGGAGTATCCTATATATTAATGGAATTGTGTTATTGAATGGATTTTTGAAGTAAAAAAAATTAATGTTTATTGAATTATAACAATTATATGAATTATTTAAGTATATTTACATTACTTTACATTCATAATTTTCTATTTGGACGTCTCATAGGTAGTTAGTTGTAGCATTTAGAAATTTTTAGTATTTTATGGGAATATACATAGTTTTCACAAAGATATTTTAAACCATATAAGTCACCATAGAAAATAATGTACCATATATTTGAGTCATATAGAAGGATTCATGGTTAGGAATACAATTATAAATAACTTTTCATTAATATATGACACCATACAATTTGTAAGAAAGATACACTGAATGGTTGGTGTAGGGGTTTTCAATTAATGAAATCATACATTTCATCTCATTCTAGAACATATAATATGGAACATGGTAGGAACAATATTTTCCAAACCATGCAGCTGGAATTAATAACTCAAAATTATATTTTTAGGAATTTATATACAACCAAATTGTATCATCTGTCTCCTGGTTGAATAAAAACTCATACAGAATGACTCAAATTTGATATTTGTGTAATACACTACAAACTAGTAATCATTATAAATTAATATAGTGTAATTTTGTTATATTTTTTCAATTAATTATGAAATTAAATATGTTTCATTTTTTTTCTTCTAGAACCACCACATCTCTTCTTAAAAATTACTTTATATTATGGATTTTTTTTAAGAATTAAGGTTTTTGACAAGATATAATCTTATTTTTTATGGATCAATGATGGTTTTAGATTTATTCATGTCTCCTTTGGGAGTTTTGATTTCTTCAATAATTATTTTGGTATGCTTTTCCCTCTCTCTCTCTCTCTCTATTTGGACAAGAGATGGTGAATTATTGATTAGTATAAAATATTTGTGGTTAATTAATTTCTTCTATGATCCACTCTATAGAACCTTCTATCTTTGATTATGTATCTCATGATGGATTTTTAATACATAATTTGGGTAGTTTGTTTTGTAATAAAGTACCTATAAATTGAAACATATGATTCTTGTTTATTTTAATGAGATAATAATAATTTAGGTTATTTTATTTTATTTTATTTATTTTTTTCTTAATGGAATACTTTCTATGTGTGTGTGTTTTTCAAAAATATTTATCTTAACTTTTCCAACAATTTATACATTTCAACATAAGGTATTTTAATGGAATGAGTAAACTGATGAATGATATTGATGATAATTTCATGAAAAAATTTTCTATGATATTTTTATTGACTTTCTATGAAATAAGTTATTCATTGAATGGAATATGTTTTGAGGAAAATAACTAGTATTGGTTTTTAAAATGAAATTGGATTCAATTAAACATCAACATTATAAATTATTAGAAAATAATATTTAAAATGGAAGGTATCCCCTTCTATGTTTTATTTACATATATTATGGTAACCTGGATAGTTATGTGGTAATAACTCCTTATGGGCATGTATTTTTTCGACATGAAAATAGATTGATGATGAACACAATATCTAAAATATATTGAGATTTATTATTTTGGAGAGTCACATATTCCACCTAGTCATTAGATCTAGGGATATGTTCACACAAAGAGCATTATTTCACTAAGATGTTTGAGAATCCTAATACAAACCTATCACTAGGATGCATAACCACAATGCAATGATTTTAAATTAATTATATATTTAAATATTTATGACATTATTTATTAATAATTTTTTTGATTGAAATATAATTTTGTGGATTATTTTTACGAATAATTATAAATTTTCTTCTTTGAATTTTGAAAATATTACCATGCCACATTTTATTTTAAATTAAGAATATTTTCTCATATTTTTATGCCTTTCTTATAGAATAAATAATTGGATCTTACAAGTAAAGTGTCTCTATCATAATACCATAAAAATTATTTGTATTTAGAAATTATTATTAAAGGTAAATTAAAATTAAAGGTGCCACATGGTGGTAGTGAGTCTTACTGGTAGCATGTCTATAAGTGGTAGGATTTTCATATACAGTTTTTGATCCAATTATTAATGGGAGATCGTGTGATGTATTCATTAGGGAATATGTGATTACTATGGTTGGTGTACCCTATTTGGAAGAATTATCTATCTAATTTTTGTAATTTTATCTTGAGGAGTATTTGACATACTAAAATTTTATTTTTTTTATTAACCACTTCATTGTTTTCATCAATTTTTATCAATAGAAAATATTTACTACTTGTTATTTATGATTGCATGGAATTAGCCTCAAGCCCATATGGAATAGATACATCTATTAGGACATGTAAAAATTTATTCTGGTATAATTTTAGGGGGTTGTCCAAGTCTGTTATAGAAAATAACTATATTAATAACTTATTCTATAATTTTAGTCATATAAAATCCATTTTATAAACGTTAATGATAATATTTTTTTAAATATAATAATATATTAATGTTTATTTTCAATATCGATGTTAGAAACATCGACTAGTTGATTCTTATTAATTTTGAAATGGAATTGTGCATTATTTTATACCCCCAAATTGATCATGATTATAAATTATCCAATGACTACATTGTAATATAGTTTCATTGATTCATAAAATCCCATTTCATTGTTTGTGAATAAAAATGTATTATTTTTTAAAAATTTTGTTGTGAATAACTTGTTTCATAACATCAAATGATCAAAAGATAACATATTAATGAACATATTATGAATTGAAAAATATATATATAATCATTGGAAAATAATAAAAATATTTTTATTACATGGTATTATCATTATATTATATTACCTAATCAATTAGAGATATAATCATTAAAATAACATTCAGGTAGATAGTAAAATGGACTCAAAGAAGAGTGTGATATATTGATTTGATGAGTAATTAAATTAATTAATATAAATTTAATATAACTTTTAATGATTCTTAAAATGTCATAAATATGAATAGTGTTCAATAAATTCATTCTGATAAGCATCTATGTTAGTTTGAAATGAAAAATGATTTCCATCATCTGTGGAGTTCGTACTCTGCATGTAAATAAGATTGAGAATTTAAATCTCATGATGAATGTGACTAAATTAAAGAGTATTTTAAATTATAATCTAATAATAATAATTTAATCCTATAATTTATACAAATTCCTCAAATATATTATAATTACTATCCATGGTATACGATGATGAAAAATGAACATCAACTCATCATTATTGTGATAGTCCACCTGTATACATGATCGATAATGACGTTAGTATCACACAATTTTAGTTATAAACTAGGATTATAAGGAATGGATAGTAGGAAATTGGTAGAAGAGGTGAAAAATATCTAATTACATATGTTAGTTGAATTTTCTTTCTAGTAATACATTTTTTTGGTGATGTTTTAATGCATCAATATTTTTATCAAATAATATTCTATAATGGATCAATGTAAGTGTTAATAAATATCAGTATTCGTTCAAGAGGAAAGATATCATATATCTTTTATTGGGTAGGTATAATAGGTAATTTATTACAAATTTTTTTGAGTTCAAAAATTATAATTTCAAAAAGATTAATTATCATGGAAGGTAAATTGATCATGAAAAATTTCACATAATTGAAAAAATGAGAGTATGTGATTCAAGGAATATCAATTTCATTTATTTTTTCTAATTTAAAATTATTTTTAACAATTTTATATATTTTTCTATGTGCACAATATAGGATATCATTCACTATTTACCCTAGTATCCTACTTTTTACAAATAATGATATTGATCATATTACTTAATTTAAATTATATTATTCAAAATATAAAATGGATATTATATTATAAAATATATACATATGTGAAATTTAACTATTAATCAACATAAATAATGAATTAGTAAATATAAATCTAGGGAAAATAATAATTTTTATATAATGAATTGTTATATTTTGATATCGTTGTCATTCTGTATTTACATAGTACATGTCAAAAAATTGATATATATTTTTTATATTATTTAATAAAAAATATTTATTTTCTATGAAATATTAATTTAAAATTGTTAAATTTTCGATATACACATATGTTTTATGATTTTTAATGTAAAAATATAATTCAAAAAATAATATAATTGTCATAATATATATTTTTACTCATATATATAACATATATTATTTTTTGATTTTCATTATTACTACCAGTACAATTTAATATCATAATATATTTCCAATATTTATCATCTATTCTATAGTTGCAATTTTTTGGAAGATATTTAAGGAAAATTTGATGGTGAAAATTTCATCTTTTTATGTATTATTTAAATATATTTTACCTTATTATAATTTTAATTGTTATTTTTCTTATTTCATAATCATAGTTTAATAATGATATTTATTTCATAATATTATTCCATATTTAAATATATTAATATTCCTTTCTTATTGTTATTATAAACCAATAATATATAGATTTAAAATATATATTTAAAATACATCAGAATATTTGATAAACTATTAAAATATTATTGGATCTTATAAAACATTATTATAAACATGTATTATTAGTGTTACATTGTTGGTAGATTTATTCTAATTTTCTATTATTTGTATCATTATCTATATAATTAAATAAACCCCACATTAATTAATATTTTAATGATCCATCTGTAACATAAATTCACATTACATAATAATGATTTTTTAGAAATTGTGACTTAATATATTCCACACCCTAAGAAAAAAATGGTTTAGTATCATTATAATTAACCAACCAATCTTTACAAGATATGTTACTCATGATGGATCTCAAAAAGGTGGATATCATCATAAAAACCAAAATATTCTACATTTTTAATAGAGAAGTGATAAAGATTCAGAGTACATAGAAAATGAGAATATATATAGATATAATATATATAAGAAAATAAAAATGGCTAATATCATGGGAAAACCGTGAACAAATCCACATAACCATGTGACCATCTATGACCACTAATTAAACTCACCATTATGGAAAATCAGCCTATAAATGTCATCATGCTACATAAAAAACATCCCATTATATGTATCCTATAAAAAAATTTATACACCATTTGGTATAGAAATGTGTGATAATAAATCCTTGTATGATTACACTAGGAATTTAAAATTTTAATTTCACTATGAAGCAACTTGTAATAACATTAACCTGAAATATTTTTCATAATGATATTTCATTTTAAAACATTTTATAAGAAGAATACATTAGTTTCCCGATCAAAAATACAATATTAGAAAAATATAAAATAAAACATATTAAATATTGAGGGATATAATTAAGACATCAATATATATAAATATAAACATTTAACCAATCCAAACATAAACAATTTCCCATCATGAATAAAACCAACCATAACTAGTTTATTTTCATATGGAAATACAATACCAAAAAAAATTTAAGGACACTAAGTATGAAGAACATGAATACCATGCAAATATTTTTTACCATAAGCTATTAATATCATGATACACATTAGTTTAAACAAATAAATGATCAATTGTACATAATTTAGATTCGTTCCTGGTGACCAGGTTTTTAAAATATCCTGAGCAAAATGAACCAATCATTCCCAAGTTCCATGTTATAATAATAAAATCAAGAAAACAATGATAAAAATTTAAGAAACTATATTCCCATGTAAATAGTCACTGCTACAAAATCTGAAATCCCATTTTATTATTAACACCATCATTTATAAATTTCCTCAAATACATAATATGACTAATTTTTTTATAATGTAAACCGCATTAAAATACAGAATACATTACACCAATAAATAAATATCATTAAATATCACATCTTTGGTTTGTTATAAAATTTTTATATAAACCAAAAAAAAATTAATTTACATGATCATCAAGTAAATCATGAGATATAAATATGGTATGGAGAAAAATCCTAAAAAAATTTAGTGACCTTCAAAAATAGATATTCAAATTGATCAGATATAGTCCACATAAGTATAGTTCCATAAAACAGAATCTATTACTAGTCAAACCCAATTGATCTAGAAATAAACCATCATTTTATTTCCATTGAAATATGTGGATGAGTGGTCAATGGGATATCTATAATGGGAAAGATATATTGGGGTTAAATCAAAAGTAGAGAATGACAGATGAAGGAGAGATCTAGAATGTATAAAATAAACACTGATTAAGTTGAAATATATATATATATATATATATATATATATAATAGCTCCTCTAAAAAATGAAAACTAATCTCTAATGAATCAATTTGAGAACTCAATAGAGATTCATAGAAAACCTGGATTCTTTTAATGATGGATTAGGATGAGAACTGAGTTATAAACAACAGAGGGTGTTGTGTAAATATTCTAGTTTTTTAGAAATAATCATTGTTCACATAGTTAGGATACATTTTCAGATAAATCGTTTTCTTAACAAATTTTAGATATGTTCCCTTAAAAACAAATAATAGAAAATATGAATATATTTATTGATAGACAATCCATACCCAATCTATGTGAAAATAACTAGACCCAAACCCATTAATCATCATGATTTTCTTATAGACTAACATTGTTATAGAAAACCATGTTAAAAATATACAAATAAAAAATTTATCCAACCAAACCAAATAACATGGTTTCTAAATAGATATTAGTAAATGAAAAAAAACATTTCACTCATAATGTTTCACCCAATTTTTTAAATTTTGGATCCTTGAATCCAGAAATAATTTTTTACCTAAGAAACAAATCCCATAATTAAACTACACATGTTTTCCTATGACATCAAAATTACAATTTTAAAAAATATTCATTCCTAAAAAATGGGTCATTATTATTTTATAATAATAAGAAAAGGCCAATTTTTCAATATAAATGAATCCAACTCCCATGTCTCATGGCTATCCCATCTATACTATAAATAAATGGCGAAATAGAATCATTATACCACAAAATTTATATTTTGATGATCTATAATATGTACTGGTGGCCCATTCATGAAGGTTTTAATCTCAAGAAAAATATCTATATGTTCAATATCATTATATGAATTGGGATAATACTTATTATGTTGTGAAACATGAATCACATTGGTAATCTACATCCGGAGAGATGAAATGTAAAATTTATAAGGATCATGTTCATGTTGTTCAAAGATTATGAATTATCTAGCATATCTTAGTGCCAACATACCCTATTTTCCAAAATGTCTATGTCCAAAATGTGTTGTAACCCATAAAAAAACAAATCAACATCATTAAACTCTAATGAATGATAAGGATTGATCACATAGGATTTCAGGTGACATAGAGCTGTCTTTATCCTCTTTTAGAGGAACAACACCCTCTCCATAATCACTTAAAATAGACTCAATCCAACCTGAGGGTTTTTCTAAAAATTATAATCCAAAAAAATGATCTACATGGAAAAATCTAAATATATTTAAATGGAAACATAGTATTTTAAAATTGATTACAAATATTATAGGTTAACTCGAATGAATGAATCTACAACACCCACAGATTATTAAAATCAAGAACACGTGCTTGAAAAATATCCTCATGAAACTAAATGGATAGGTTATACTTCAAATCCATATTAGGAAGGTACAAAAAGATTATTATTCACTAGGTACCCATCACCAATTGAAACTTCATTAAAAACAAGGATATAAATCATATTTCAATATGTACAATGAATTTAGATTAAACTCCACGTAAATTCCTGATCTATTAGACATAAATGTTCTTGATAACACTAACCTTCATCATTTCCTTTATATGAAGGAAAAAAAGTTGATTTCTTAAATAAAAAAATGATACCCCAAATAGAATATATCCCACATGGAGTCTTCGAAACACCAATAACAATTTTCTTGGATATCTCATCCAACATACACCCATGGATGGGTAAAGGATACAAAAAACTTATTGGACATGTGTTCTCTACATTAATATTCTATAAAATAAGGCACTATAAAATTATATAAGATATCAAACACCATATTCACATATATAAATATTGAGATATAAAATTAGGTTATGTCATGTTAAAATACTGGTGAAAAAAACAATTACAATGATGTCTTTGACAATAACTATAATACAAAATATACTAATGAAAAGATAAATCTAATCACCTAAGGTCTCCCAACTATAAAATATTTGACTAGAATAATGAGTGTTGAGGTCTTATACATTCCCAATATGAATCAGATCTCCAAATGATGAATAATATTTAAAATTTTCTAGAATCACCTTCCCATTATCCTCTACATCTTAGAAGACAATATCATTATTCAAACTCATCATAAAAAACTGGTATTTTGATTTTACCAAGTCATGAGATAGTAAATTCTGGGTCAATGTGTGGGATACCACATTACATTTTCCAAATTAATATGCTATATCAATATCAAATCTCTCATGATATTGAATAGAAAATTTGTATCATAATTTCTTATCAGTCTGAGTGAAAATATTATTAATTCTCTTATGATCTCAATTAATAGTAAACTTATCTTCAAAGAGATTTTTTTTCTATGAACTTATAGTGTTCATCACTATAGAAAAATAAAGATAATGAGTAGGATGTTTTTATATATATATTATTTTTTATAAATAACCAAAATCTATCTACAATTTCCCTTACCACAGAATCAACCCTGATACCATACATGAGGCATTCAAGAAAAAAAAGCTGATCCCAAACTAGTTAAAGAATAATCAAAATTGGAGAAATAGTCAGCCTATCAATCAGTTCCATAAAATATCCAATACCTAAATCACTCCATTTGAATTTTACCCCATTATATGTTAACTTGATCATTATACATTCATAATTAGTTTACTTATTAATTAAAAATATGGAGTAACTAGATAAGCCCAATAAGATCTGAATCTCAAACAAATCCATATTCCCTTCCCAAGAAATTACTGCTTCGATCATTTTTTAATTCCTTAAGAAACCCCAAAAATAAAATAACTCATGTTTATCACTTATCGGATAAGAAATAAAATTTAAGAATATTTATGTACATTAAATATATTTATTTTTTCAAAAAATAACATCTACATAATTTTAATTTTATTCCTCATAAATAATAGACACTAATATGTAATCTATAATGATACCCTCAATAGTTTCCATGAACTATAGACAAATTTTCATAGAAAAGTTAACAAACACACAATAATAATTAATTATTATTATTTTAATAACCATCTTCCAATAATGTATACACCTAATTTGAATTGATGTATTAAGAATTTAATATCCATTTATTCATAACTAATGGTACCCAAATCGAATATAAATCATATAAAACCACCAATCTCTACTAATCTAGTCGGAAAAATCAATATTCTGTGTTAATGAATACTTTTTCTTAATAACCACATTACTAATATTTATGTTATAAAACGAAATATAGAGTCTTCAATCTCCCCTATTTATAAATAGAACCAAAGAATTGTGTTGATGTAATAATTTGGCCTCATGATCCTTAAGATAAAATTTCGACCACATTAACTATGCATGAGTCAAGTGATTGGATGGTAAGAAGATGGGACGGATCCATGAAACTATATCAATAGAAATATTCACATCACTCTATGGTGGTCTCTTAGAAAAATTATCAGATAAAACCTTTGGGTACTCATCCACCATGAAAAGAAGTTGACCACATAAACACTTGTAATAGATGTTAAGAAACATCACTAGAAAATATCATGATATCATCCATATATTAGGAAACAAATACCTCTTCTTCTGAATATAGGATTCAACACATCCTAAAATACATGACTGACCCCATTTGAAGATAAATGATATATCTAATAAAGATAAAATATTATATTTGATTGAAATATAACAATATAATTTATAAAAAAAATGAATTCAAATAAATCAAGACCAATAACTATGAAATCACATATGTCCTCATTGTTAGTGATAATGACATGTTACTCAAAACATTTTAAACCCCATAGTTTAATCTAGAAAAATATAGTGGAAAATTATATAACGAATGGTATAATATTGTAGGGTAATCTGAAAAAATAAGTAAACATATATGATATAGGAATATAAGATACGTAAATATTTGAAAAAGTTGTTACTGTAGAGGATGAAATAAAAATCCTACCTCTTAATATTGATGACCATAACTAGGATTCAATATTTTCAAAATCCTTTTTTTATGTACACCTATAATATGCACCCCCTAATCATTCTTTCCTTCATAAGTATCATGCATTTCCATTCAATGATATATTCCATCATTAAAAATGTATAATTAAATTGGGAGACTTTGGTTAGAGGGGATTCCACTATAGCGTATTTAGACATTCTTCCCCAAAAAATGATTAGTATGAATGGATTTTTTATAATAATTCAATATACTAGATAAAAAAATTTATTCAAGATTATTATAACCAGATCATCCACACGTGTAACAAAAAACTAGGTACAAAATAGAAATATCACATATAACATCCCTGAAAAAGATCTGAGAACCCTCTCATTGTTTCCATTTTTTTCTAGGTGATACATTATGGCTACCACTTACTAAAAATAAGGCTCCACCACTAACCATATTCCAATAAAATTATACCACAACCATAACAAATTTATCAACTATCAACACAATGTTCGATAGGAATAAGATGAAAAATGATCATTCAATTATTCATTAAATATTCCATCCACATTTTTTATGCATTTGATTTTTGAAGAAATTCTAATTTATGTTTTTTTGGATAATTATAAGTGTTGTTTCAGTAATTTTATTAAATATTAGTTTTGTTTCATTATATTTCAAATATATATATATATATATATATATTATTTTCTCCACCTTAATTTAGTTTTAATTTTTTATAATATTTTTTTTGTAAAATTTTATTTTTAATTCAGTTTTATTTCATTATTTTAGTTATGTGTATTTAAATTCATTTTCCTTTTTATTGTTTTGAATTAATATAATAATTAAATAACTTTTCATAAAAATTTAATCTCCTTTCATTATATAATATAATATATCATAAAAAATATTTTATTTAATTATATTATACACTATATATAGTATTAATATTTAATATTAAATAATAAGTTAATTATTTTATGTATTTTAATTTTAATTGTTATTCTATAAAAATATATAATATTCTCCTCGGAGAAATTTTAATTAATAAATTAGTAAACATGTTAACTATTTAAGAAATTTTTTTCTATTTATTTAATAAGTAATTTTTATTTTTGATTTAGTTTGTTATGTGATGTGAACAATTTTTAGATTTACTTAACATTGTCATTTAAAAAGATCCTTCCATGTATATTGTTATGGATGATCATCGATATATATGAATTATATTCTATTCTTGTATCCATTTTCATAACCCCAACTGACATAATTTATTATGTGGGGAATCATGTATCAGGTTTGTATGGGTTATGATAGATGATTTTTATAAGGAAACCACTTATAAAAATTAATAATTAACCTACATATCCAGAATGAGAAGTTCATTATGTATCCAATTATCTTTACAAACCCATGTACCCATTTATATTTTTAATAGAAAATGTAAAACAAAACTGTGTCTATGATCATGATACCGAAAGGGATATTCATCTAATATCTATACCAAAACTACAAATATAAAATAAGTTGATTGAAAATGATAATGATTTCAATGGTGTTTCTTGAAACTGAATTAGAGTGGCTTGTTTGATGGTTATGATTACCTTTATTATACTCAACATATTTTACGAATTATAGCTGGATGATTATTTCGATTGTCCTAGCCTAATAAATTAATTTAAACATGCATCATGATAAAAGAAGGATCTTAATCTATATATATTTTCATTTATCACTTGAAGGGGAACAGATTCATCACCATAGATGTTACATATCCATAATAGAACCAATTGGATATGATGGGGTAAATTTTCAAAGTTATCTTGATTGTACATCGATCATGTGCAGAATGTTCTGTTTTTATGACACTGTTAGGAGATATATTTAGTTTAATGGTTGATAGAGTACCAGCCACCCAATATTATCTAGAATTTACCATATATGAAAAATAATGTATCTGGTAATGCGTAATATTGAGGAAGATGAATCATTGATGCTCGATTTGGAGTCCATGTCACAAATTTCAAAAATAATCACATTATGATACTTCAAGCTAACTATAAAGAAGAGAACCTTAAATTTCATATAACTATTCCAGATACATTTTTTGGATAAATAATATTTTATAGACCTATTACTAATTAATATAATTCTTATCTATAAATTTACAATTGAAATCACATATGAGATTCAAAAAATGAAATCAAGGTCAAGATTTGTCAAATATAAGGATTTTTTTTTGATAAATTCATTGATGGTTTCTGGATGTCCCTTATAGATGATACTTCACATATCTCAAATAGTTTTGATATAATTTAAGGATTGATAATGATCATTGATTTTTTTTCACTGGTAATTTCATGTAGGTTGCATGTCATAAACAAGGGGTCTTTATAATTATGAACACAATAAATGTGTTGTTTAAAATGAAGGCACTCATAATTCTTAATGATATTGAAATGGATATCATGTTGTCATATTAAATGTAAACCATTCTTGGATTTAGAGAGCTATTTTTCAAAATTTCTAATTCAAGAAGATGATTTTAATAGCTTGATAATGATAATGTTAATAGATAATAGGAATTCATTGTATTTGATTCAAAATCAGAGCTGATGATCTGTCAAATGGGATGATATTTTGTACATATTTAATTTTCTTTGAGTATAGTTAATACATGTCAGTTTGATTGACATTTGGCCATAAAAATGATTTATAGATAAAAATACCAATAAGGTAAACCATTTTGTTTAATAGATATTATTTTTATGAATTATTTAATTCCAAAAATAAATATTAGTGACATATATATTTATTTTATATAATATTATTATGATGGTGACTCATAGAAAGAATTTATTCACCCATGTGGTAGCACCATAACAATGCAATCACTTTGGAGTCTATAATTTGTTTAAATAATAAATTATGATACATGGAGAATTTTTATGTTAGACAAATTTTGAATAATTTATTTAGAGATAAGGAGTGAAAGGGAAGAAACATAAGATCAATGATGAACATGTGATGCTTAATACATAGTGGAAATATGAATCAATATAGAATATTTTCTTCTCTATTTTCATGATTTATTAATTCATCAATCTTCTTAATAATAAAATATAATCATTAAAGAATATTTAATACCCGTTTTAAAAATAAAACATTTTTAAAATAATTTTACCTAAGAAAGAGATAAAAAATAATTTTTAAAAAATTTGAAATCATTTTTGGATATAATTTTTTTGTTGAAAAAAACATATTTTTTAATTAATATAGAAATAGAGTAATATTTTCATAAAAAAGTTTATTTTTCATCATACCTACCAAAGGCTTTACAAAAAGATCCATTACACGATGATGTCATGAATAACCTATGGTGTTGAGAATTCATGATTATTCTTTAGACCTGTGTCATAATATTTTATCATATAAACCATATTCATAAACAATACTAATCTATAATGACATAGTAACATGAATTATTTATCACATTAGTAACATAGAATCATGATCATGATGATGGAATAACATGAAATTAAAAAAAAATTGTAAGGATGAATAAAATAATTATTCTATATGTATGAGGGTAATTATATATAACACATTAAATAATACATTTTAAAAATATAATAGAAGTAAAAATGAGGCAAAAATCTCTTACTGATTGGTTAAATTTTGAACAATTAACCCCATAAGAGATAGATAATTAAATTGAAATGTAAATCACATTAATTATTTATAGAAAAATAATAGAATATATTCATTTTCATTATAAAAACCACTTGAAATAAATAGTTAGTGAACAATGCGTGTGTCTTAAATTAGTAAATAGTTATATGGAAATCACCATCCTTATATCTTAACATCTGTCATACTTAGTCAAAACTCATATTATATGAGTATTATACATAGTATTGGAATCAATAACATTCAAATTTTAATTCTTCTAATCTAAATACTATGGGATTTTGGGAGAGATTTTGGGATGTGATTTTTGTAGATCTTTTTCAATCCAAATGGATTGAGAGGTGTAAATAATTTGTGATAGTGGGTGCTCTTTTAGAGATGATGTGGTGTGAAATTCTTATAATCACACAAAATTATACAATATTGGGAGGTCATGTTTATTTTTAAGTTGATTAAAATATGTTAAATAATGATTTTTTGAGATTTCATATTCAAACCACACATCTAATAAATAATGACACATATTTTTTTAATCTTTTCATTCCTTAACTCTTATGTATTCTTATTTGTACAATTTAATTTTATCATTGCATAAATTAGTTTTCAGAAAAAAAAATTTATACATTATGAATAAATTAATTTGAGTATTATTATATTACATGGAAACACTAATTTTACATATGATAGATAATTTATAAAAAGTAAATCCAATGTTTGTTGGAAATTTACATTAAAACATTCATATGTATCCTGCAGAAACACCACTTTATCTGTAATTGTGATAACAATGTGTTTAATATTTATGGATCAATATAGTAATTATAAAATAAAAATTTTATATGAAGGGAACATTGAAATTATTTATTAATAACTAAAAATTCCATAAAAGAATATATTATTTTTAGTAATTTTCAATCATTTAATAAAATTTAATTTGTTATAAAAAAATTAATGCCATTTTTTACATTATTAATTTAATTTCATTTTAAAAATAAAAAAATTACAATTTAATTAGAATATATTTTGGTCTAACTAAGGTAAAATAAAATATATGTATATATATGTGAAAATAATAGAACACAACAATTCATTAAATTTACATCACTTTTAATATTTTTAGTATATTAATTTTATTTTATAATTATGTAAATAATTATTGTGGTGACATTTCATAAGAATTTAAATTCATTACATTCTCACTATAAAAACAACAAAACAAAATAAGATAATAAACACATTTATATTTCAAAATAATGTGTCAAATGAAACAAATGTTGTTTTCCTAATCCTAAGGAACCATAAATACTTATAGAAACAATGATACTTTTTTTATTTCCCTTACTTAACTTATTAAATGTGTCATATTTATAAGAATGTGGAAAAAAACCATAACGGTTCATATAATTTGACATAAAATGTCAAAATAAATGCATTATATAAAGGTTATATAATATTATAAGTCATTTTGAATCTTATCTTATAAGTTTAACCTTCAATTTTTACTATAACCATGGTAATTAATATTTTCTACATTCATTATTAATTTAGGTAAAAAAATATGTTTAACCAAGTAGTAATTAAAAAATTTTCTAATTAAAAACATTAAATCCATTTTTATGTATTCAATTCACTTAAGTGGAAAAAATTAATTTCGAATTAATCCCATGGTCATGATGAGAAAACATGTTTTTAAAGTGAATATGTTCATAAGTATACAATGTTTATATATATATATATATTTAACTTCAAAATGATTTCAATATCCTATAATGGATTAATATATTTATTATTTAACTAATTATACAATAAATATCATTTATAATATAATTTATCTTTATAAATAAGGTAAAATAAAATAATTTAATCAATAAAAATTCAGTATATTTCACTATTCATAAAAACTAAAACATTTAAAAAAATATAATAAAGTAAACATAGGTTATTTTTTGAATTATAAATTTAAACAGTTTTTTTTTCAAATTAAATTTATAATATTCAATAGATTTATATTTATTATTGTTTATAACATGCATAAAAACTTTTTATTAAAATTAGTATCTTTCAAACATATAATGGCTTTTATCGAAATTATATATTTTTTAATAAATTTGATTTCATTGCATAAAATCACTACACATAATATTTAAAAATTAGTGATTAGTATTAATATAATTATTTGTAATAACTAAATTATATCAGATTATTTAAAAGTATATCATGTTTTTATGCTTAGTGAGACATGTAATGAAACCCAATAATGATTTTCAGGAATAAAATGATTCAATTATGGATTCATTAAATGAAATCCATCATATAAATTTATTTCATTAAATAATTAATTATTAAAAACTATATGTTTTAAAAACCATCCATAACATAAATGATAATCCTATAAAAATATAAACTTTAAATTTTTTCTATCCTGAATACAACAAAGAGCATATGAGGTCTAGCCGGTAGGAATAAAAATTTAATTCATGTGAAGAATAATAATCTGGAATAGTTTAAATCAATTAATACAATGAACTACCATAGATATTCATTATTAGGGTACCCGTTAGAGGTAATATAATTATGATAAGATTCCCACATTCCATGGTTTTTTTAATAATAACTATAATTGTTGTATGTCTATAACCCAAGACACCCATGGTTACCATGTGATATGTATTAATCAATGAACCCCTAAATAATTATACCAACATTGTAAATAATTTTCCCAAATGATGAATCACTTATCCCATTCATGAAAAACCATTTTAGTGTTTCAAAAATCATCAAAATATTTTATAAAACACAAAATATTAATAAAAATATTTTAAAAAAAATAAATTTTTTTAAAAAAAAATCAATCCACCGAAGAAGAAATTTTATAAAGTAATGTCATTGATATATGATTAAAAATTTTAATAGGATAATATAATTACAATTACATGATAATAAGTTCAAACATGATATATAACGACTTTATAGAGACATATACATTACCAGTAGAAAGAATTTGATATCCTTTTGAAATAGATATTTAATTCAAACCTATCCTTCCCTCACAATCCTAGATCTAAATAAAAATTATTAATTTCCCAAAAATCACTCTTGATAGAGAAATCATAGCACAAATGGGTCCTATCAAAACATGTTGATTGGAGATCGATCATATATCATGAAAGAGTAGGATATATCTGGTGGAAATTTTAATAGGGGGAGATATATTAAAGACATATTAAAAAAATAATAGGAAGGATTGTGTGGAAAAAGATATATAAATAGAATATATCGACCATTAATAAATTAGAGTCACTAAATAAACAATGGTGTAACCCTCTAGATTATCATATTAAAGATTTTACATGATAACTATGGATTAAAAGTACATTATAGATTAAAATGAAATATGGCAGTATTGTAACTTTCTATTTTTAAAAATACCATAATTGCCACATAGGTATACATATCATGCGATTATCTTGAAGTTGATAGTATCCCATTTATACTGATTTGAATAATTATAAGGGAATTTTCCTATGGTTCTACACACATCATGAATGATATGGGATTTTCTTTTCTTCTAATCCCATTAATTTTAATTGTTTTCTTAATGACTCACATGGTTGGAAAATACATTCCAAATTCTTGAAAATCAAAAATTAGAAGCAATAAATCTGTATCACATGGTTACAAAATAGTTAATACTAATTATTTATAGACTCCCTGGAAAACATATTTCTCATAAATATCCAAATTCTAGAACATAATGTCTCAAATTACATTATTAAATCAAATGTTATAAGATAACAAAAAATTTAATAAAATCCCAAGAACATTGTGTAATAATAATCATTTGATATTTTCTATATAAATGTTTCATTTTAGACCACACAATTTATTTCATCCAAATAGAATGAAAAATGAATCCCTTCTATGAATTTTATTTAGTTTTATTCTTATATATAATATTGTGAATGGAAATATTATAATATTTTTTATTGATATTCATAGTAAGATACAAACCAATGTAAGTATAGATAAAAACACTATAAGAGACAATAATAAAATTTATTAGAGAGAATGTTAAAAAACTGTTGGTATAAATAAATAATCATTGTATATCAAATAATGAAATTCAAACCCTATTAAATTTTAATACATTATCACAACTTAAATCCTAACATTATCATTTTCACATATAATAGGAAAAAAATATTGTAATTTTTTTAAAACTATATGCCGATAAAGACATATATTAGGACATGTTTCAATATCCTCAAATTTATCACATAATGGAAAAAATATATTCTATTCTATTCGAAATGGATGAAAAACCCATGTCCCATATCATAAAATTTTACATTGATATGATAATTTCCCAATGAAATAGTTTAATATGAAATTATCATCATCCTAATCATATAATAATATAAAATAAAATTGTGTCTCTTATGAACAATAATAATATTAATTATTTCATAACATAATAAACTAGTGAAATTATAAATTTTTACATCAAAACCTTATCATAAAATAAAAAATAATTTTTAAGAAAAATATATGAGAAAATAATTAATATATATCCATAATGCAACATGTGATTTATTATAGAATATTAACATAGATAAAAAAATATTAAGGAATATAAAAAAAATTATAACAAAAGATGATGAAATGTACACTAAATTATTTCAAATATTTTATTTAAAATTAATTTTTTAATGAGTATAATTATAAATTCTATAAAATTGTATTTAAGGAATCATGAATATGGTAATGTAATATTAATAAAGAAAAATAAAGAAATATAGGGATAAATGATAGTGAAAAAATGTTTTATTTCATGATCTAGCATAGGTACGCTGGTGTCCTAATAATAGATCCCACACTGACATATCCTGAAGGGCATTAACTATCCCCATGGGTTGGAGACTATCACCTAGAATTAAAAAAATGAAAGTGGGAAATATTTTTCAACAATCACTACAGATGAATGATAAACATGTTTGTATTCATAGAATAGATACTTCACAAGGAGTAGTCTACCCGATGTAAAATAAGTATAAGCATCCCAAATAATCATAAAAAATTACTAGACAACTGAAAGAACCTCCCATATCCTAAAGTGTGGAATTATCCATGTCCATGGATTAACATCTAGAACCACCTCCAAGTAGTGAATTACACATGCTCAAACATGGAATGATATGATCTAAAAATTATTAAATGAATAGGTAGGGTGTGAGATAAAATACCAGTTGGGTATCACCAAGGATTTCATAATAATATTAAAACATTATTTATCTAAAAAAATAGCTTTCGGTTTTAAAATAAACTTGTTTGGAATTTCAAAATCATATTTCACCATATACTGATTTATATTTCAAAAGATGAAATACATTTTAAATAATATATATTCATTAAAAAAATTCATAAATAAAACACTATTATATAAATTAGTTAATTATAATTTGATGGAATTAATAATAATTTGAAAACATTAGCATAAAATTATTTAAATTTTAAAAAGAAGAGGTAACAAGGACATCTACCAAGTGGTGTAATGGTTCCATGTTATTGGATAATCACATAGTTGTATAATAATAATGGAAATATATAAACAAATCCCATTACAATGGTCAAATAGAAATCAATGACATCAAATTAAGTGAAAATTATTCCATGCAGTTTATGATGGAGTTGTACAGCATTAATCTGGAGTTGGGGCTTTCCCATCCTAGTGTATCTGTCAATAATAGCACACTATGTTAATGGTCTTTCGTGTTATCTTGTAGAAATAAATGGTGGAAAAATTATTATTATAATCATTAAAATAAAATTAAATCCAATTATCCCATTTTATATTTTTCAATTATCCATTTAAAAATCAAAATGTGTTTTTAATAAAAACTTCTCCTTTCCATGATAAATCACAAATGTTTCTATCAAAACCATTTTAAAAAAAATTCCCCAAGTAACAATATAAAATAAATTTACTATTATTTATCCAAAATAAATTCCCACAATAAAATTCAATACATTAATTGATCTAATTTCAATCAATATCACAATTTTAATTCAAAAATTTATATCTCCATATTTTTTCCTCAATTTAAAATTCACATCCCAAATTTAATAGAATAGGTGGATTTCAAAATTTCCTGAAATATTTCAATTTCAAAAAACCCTAATTCAATCTAATTGGGATTTTAAACAATCAATCGAATTATATTTCATTTATGACATCAATTGGATTTAAATCAAAAACATAATTTAAATAATGTAAAGTAGGATTAGTAAAAAGTGGGAATCAAAATAGAACCACCTACTGAAGAATAACTAAATCTCTAAACACAAAACCCTAATAAAGATTTACTAATGAATAATGATGAAAACAGTTATGAGGAAAACATGAATCAAATATAGGTTTAGATCTAAAACTTTGGCTATTAGATCCTCCATTAACACAATGAGATGTACAAAACCGTATGGAAAAGGAGTAGATAGTTGGAGATAGAAAACAATATGAGGGAATTAGCCAAGATAGGATATATCACTATTCTTCGTGCTTCGATCCACATCCAAGTGGGTTTTTTTGGGCCAAAAAAATATCTTTGGATATCTAGTGAAATGATAAATTGGTTTGGGGTTTTACAAGTCCTCTAGTGACATAAACAGATTGTTTTATGAATCTTAAAATATAAATTCAGAATAAATAAATCTTTTATGCATGGTTAGATAGGCAGGGCCATATTGTTAAAACAAACAGTGCACCCTGAACTTGTTCTTATTTTATATTGGATACATGGATTCTCCTTAGTGGTTGCATGGTTTGATAAAACATAAACCAACTATCAAAACCGCCACTAAATTTTTAATTGTATTTTTCATTGTCAAGGAACATGGTTTGTGAAAACCACGTGCAAACCATGCCCTAACCCACAATTTTCAAAACATAAAAAAATATCACATGATTCACCAAAAAATGAAACCCAACCATGACATTGTAAAAAATTGGTGTTCAATAATACCTAAAAACAGAAATGGGATGTTACAACCATCACACCATAGAACCTTTCTATCCTTAGAAATAATACTCAGAATCATCAATTACAAAAATATAAGGCCATTTCTCTCTCATAAATGTCTCCATTTTCTATGTTATAATAATTTTATAACCAGTCATCCATAGCACAGAATGCAATGGTATCTTCCTCACCTGAAGTAATGTGGTTTATGAAAAAACTATGCTAAATAGTCATTCAGTCACAGAAAAATTAGGTTGATCCTCAAAATCAAACTTTCTCATCAAATGAGATGAATTAGATAAATACATAAATACTAAGATACTTGGAAAATGTAAGGTATCAATGTTAGTTTTAGTGGAATTTCTAAATGGTAAAAAAAAACATATCCCACGCACTCATAAACCATAAAAGGTCAAAAAAAAGTGGAATAATTATACATTTCTTCCTACACCAGTTCTATTCCATTAACATTTCATGATAATATACTAAATGAATAGTATTGTCTATAGAACCATGCATGTTCCAACTAATGAACATTCACCATTATTCATCCAAAATTATGTATATCTTCAAGGGTGACCATACTACTCTATAAAAGGATCCATTCTAATCCAGAATGAGTAAATATTGTTATATCAAAATTAAACCAGACCGGAATGATGATCCCAAGCTGCACTAAGGTGGAGAACAAGAGAAAAAATATTATCATCAATAATATGTATAGTTCTTTCTATATATACATCCTAATGGGGATGGTGAGCCATACTCAAATGGACCTAAGATCCCGTTGTCTCATAATGGCCTCTCTAAAAGATATTATTGATCCAATGATATCTCTAAGAAACTAAAGAATAAGGATCTCTAGGTGGAAGAAAATTTTCATTCACTATGATATTTATAAATTCCTCAAAATTAGTTCAATCGAGAATCAGTATAAAGTGTTCCAAATTAGTCCAATGATCGATTACAACCCATATCACATTCTTCTTTACCTGCGTATGTAGAAAAAAAACATAATGTCCATAGAGATATCATCTCACATACATGTTGGGACTAGAAGTTGATTATAAAATCTAGATGGTTTTTTTTTGTTTAGCCTAATCAAATTGAAATCTATAACAATTATAGACAAATTCAGTAATGACCCATCTCATTCCCGGCCACCAGAACCATTAATGTGTTTCATAGATCATATTTGTGATTCTTAGGTGTTGAACCCATTAGGATTTATTTAAATACCCCATAACATCTTTCCTAATGGCTGACAATAGAAAAATAGATTCTTATAGTATAGAAGGTCCTCATTGGACAATTTCCACTCATCCACTATCTACCCACTATAAATAGAGTCTCTAATTTTATTTAATAGTTAATCTAGATTGTATTTGAATTGAAATAATTTGAGTGATAAAATGCCATTTGATCATTGACTAATGAAATCACATACCACATAGCCTTGCATGGCCTCTCAAAGAATTACCAGCAAATTATTAGTCAGACATCATTTTAGTGCAATAATATAAATTCTGGTACTTATCATCATAAATAAACATTACTCCATTCTCAGTTATATATGCCATCAGAGATGAAAAATTTCACAAATCCTTTATGAACCAATGATAAAACCCATCTAAACCCAAGTAGATCCAATTCTCAAAAACATATTGTGGTTGCTCCCATTTCATAAAAAAAATTCATGATATATGTATAGAATGATATACTATGTTAAAATAGTATATGTCCAAAGAACATATCTTCCCAAATCTAGAAATATTTTTCAAAATCATTGTATATAGTCGGTGATTTCTCAACAATTCCAGAACTTCTCCTAGATAAATCACATGATCCTATATGGACTTGGGGTAAACAAAGATGTCATAAAGAAAGACTAAAATGAATTTATTATGATACTCATGGAGAATATTGTATATTAAATCCGTAATGATTAAAGGATCATTGATTAGGACATAAGGCATGAAAAGGTACACATAATGGTCGATCCTTATTGAAAAGGTGGTTTTCTAAACATCAGATTATTTTAACAGAAACTAATGGTATCGTGATTGAAGATAATTCTTTGAGAACCCACATTACCCTTTAAATTGATCAAATAGATCATAAATACATGAAATAAAATACCTTTTCATTATCATCACTTGATTGAGTATTTGATAATCCACTCAAAGGATAAAGGGACTGTCATCACTCTTGGCATAGATAATTGACGACATCCAATGTGGAACACTCGAGCATATAATGTTTTTCACAAGAATATTATCCAATTGATTCTCTTGCACTATCATTTCTAATGGTTCCATTTTTATTTAATGAATTGAAATTGGTTTAGAACCTGAACCAATATCAATATAAATATTTACCACTATTATTGGTGGTAAAACAAATGATCCAGAAGAAAACTTACCTGGAAACATTAAAACAACTAGATGTAGATCACTAATTAAATAATATTTCTCCATATAAAAATAATAAACTTATATTACTTTCCCTAGCTCCAGGTTTGAGGGTCTTTCCTTACTTATCATGGGGTACCATTTTCCTTGATATAAATTGCACAAACCATTAGGCATATTAAAGTATCCCAATCATACATAACAATTAATCCATGAATTATTTAAAATGATCTAATCCATAAGGAACATAAATTCATGAAATTTCATTCTAATAACTAGAAAAATCTACGTAACATCAACATATGGCATTGAGAAATCACATTTGGTGATATTAAGACCCTAATCTCTCTATGTTCCAAGGGGCATAGTAATATCCAATGAATAAGAAGAAATCAAAGTATAATTATTATAAATATTAATAATGATGGATGAATAGTTAAATAAAAAATAAAAAATATTTAATTATCTAATGATGAAGATATAGTGATGGTACATCACATTGATGATCAACTAGTATCCAAATCCTCAAGATACTGTTCCAATGCATGGAGAATTTTTTTCATGAAACCTATGTTTGAAACCATTTTTTACAAGATATATAATTTTTCCCTGTATTTTTTGAATAATCTGATTATATAATACCATTGTGAGGAGTGTAATAGATATAGATGAAATTCTATTAGTGACCTGATCATCTGTAAGAGAAACATATCTTGGGTGAATCATGGAAAATCCTCTTATAATTACCATGATTTACACACTGGTAGAAAATCAAAGGTCCTCTTCCAAGACATACATGAGCATCAAAGAAACCTACTATCAAGATCCACCATGAGAATAATCATGCTTTTTGTTTCCTTTGAGTGAACATATACCTCTACTAGGGAATAAATAAACTATCGACAACCCTCACTTAACATCCACATCCACTTTGAACAAAATCTTCCTATCCAACATTAAATCATAAGAGAGTAGTTTTAGAATGAAATATTGAGATATAATATCCTATCAGAGTCCCAATGTAAACCTTAGAGCCTTCATCTTATTATTTGATACTATCTCAGGATCAAACTGCACATGGTCAATAAAATGGTTTGTTAACTCTATTACAGTATTGTCATCCTGTTCCAATTTGAAAAACACTATAGACATGAAAAAACCATTAAATCTGGTTATAAATTGACGGTGAAATTAACTTTCATGTATTTCCTTTCTAATATATAGTGTTTATTTTCCATCACCATTCTTTCCCCCATCCCCTTCTCAGTCCTTCTACAATAATGCTGTCACACTTCACCCTAATTTCAATAGATATGTCAAAGAATCCAAAAAAACATTGCATCTTTTTAAAAAATATCATATCCCATTATGGATCCTTTAAACCTTTTAATGTAGAAGGATTATGGATAATTAATTCAAATAAATAATCTAGGAGAATGTCCCATTGGGGTACTATAGTTGGAGTATGAACATGAACTAATGGTGGTCCTCATCCGAGAGATTGGACAGTATGAAAAATCAACTCAGCCAGGTTCAGATCCATGAGTCGATTTACTAAAAAAGTTTCAATGGAATATTACTCATAGAACTAATTCTAAAGACTACATATAAATTTTATGCTAAAAAACATCAACAGACAATGAGGATGACATCATTTTAGAAAGGAATATATGGATTTCAACATTTTCAAAGTGTATGATGGGAATGGACTAGAAAAAATCCTTAAAATATATATATCATACCACCCTTGTTGATATAAGGTTAATTATAGTGGGATATGACTTGTAACTCAATCCAAACTACCTCTTATGTCCCAACAAGAATCCCCAAATTCATACTAATTCTATTGAATGATCCAAAACCATCACCTTTGATACCACATTTCCAAGAACCAGCTGGAGTACCCTGATAACCAAATAACTGTGAAAACATAGACATATCATGAAGGGAATTCTTAAAACCCATCGGATAGAGACTATAACCTTGTATAATTTAATAAAATTAGGGCAATGATATTTCCACAAACATTTTAGAAGTATGATAAACAATTCTATATGAACACTAAAGAAACACCATAGAGATTACTATTCCAAAATTCAAACATGTGCAAGGAACCCAATGTTCTATAGAGAGGTACCAGAAAAAATATCATCCAATTTACCAATTTAAACAACTCTCTATGTCTGTAGATCAATGCCAGAACCACCTCTATTGGTGCATTACCCCAGCTCAAACCTATAAGGGGATAATCTATAAACATATGAAGGAACATGTATGATGTGAGATAAAAACCCAGTAGGGTATCAACCAGGATTCCATAATAAGATTACAAAATCATTTAACCAAATAATGATATTTCAATTTTCAAATAAAATGTTTCAGAATTTAAAAATAATATTTAAAAAGTCATGATTTTCATTTCAAATGGTTGAATATATTTCAATTGATGGAACAATTTAATCAAATGGATTAAATATTCTCTTTATATAAAATAGTTTATATAAATTATAAGTATTATAAAATAGTATACAAAAAAATTTCATATGTTTATGTCGAATATTTAAACATGTGAGCAACATGGTTATCTTCCAAGTTGTAAGATAGTTCCATGTTATGGGATCCTCACAAATTGGTTTAACAATAATGGAAATGTGTATACATTTTCCAGGAAATTGGTCAATGTTGACTTTTTGACATCCTACCAAGGAATAAAATGTTCCAAATACATTGTTTTAGACTTTTAAATCATTAATATTGTGCTAGGTAATTTCCATATTAGGTTTTTTTCATAATAACTCCCTAACTACCATTCATGTCATGTTCTCCATCATGAAACAATTTTGAGAAATTTATTTTATGAAACCTTGAGATAATATTAAATACCATTACCCTATTTCAAATATAAATATATTCCATTAAAAATGATAATTTTATGAAAACATGCACTATTTTTTGATAAAACCTAAATGTTTCTATCAGAACCATTTTTGGCCATGTTCCACAAATATGAATTTGAAATCAATTCACAATTCCATTTCACAATTCAATTTTTATATTTATATTCAATAATATAATCTAAACCACTTCAATACAATTTCAAATATTAAAATAAATAACTGAAATTCCATAATTTTACATCATTTTTAAAATCACACCCATTTTCAATAGAATATTGGTTCTTCGAAATTTCATTCCAAAATACATTTTCCAAAAATACAATTTCAAGGCAATTGTATATTAAATTAATCAATTGAAATAAATTTCATTTTAATTTCAATTGAATTTTAATAAAAAATTAACCATAAATCATACTATATTTGGTTAATAAAAATGGGAATTCATGATGGAACCACCTCCATCAAAATCACTATATCCCAAAACTCCCAACTCTATTCGGGGTTATCCAGTTGGGAATGAATAAAATTGTTACTAGTAAAACAAGAGTCAATCATTGGTTTAGATCGAAAATAATCAGTATTATATCCTAAAACAACACACAGTGATAAATAAAACCCTGGGGAAAATGGAGGGGAGAGTGTGAGATTTAGAATGGTAAGAGGAAACTAACAATAATAGGATCGACTTCCATTCTCAATGATTCAATATAGTTCTTTGAGGGTGTTAATATAAGGACTCGACCTTAAACCAATACATAATCTTGAATTGAATGAATAATTCAAATTAAGGATCTTTATAGGTTTATATTTTGAGAGTTTTAGGCCATAACAATTACATATCAACTTGAAAATTACATGTAGACACTACTACTCCATATCCATTTAAAACAGAATAAAAACTCTTAAAATGAAACATGACTAATTCCATGTTTTAGAAATCATAACATTTCCTTGATCACATACATGACCCTTATTCATCCTTATGTCCAATGTCAAACATTTCAAAAACATGCGATGAGCATAAAAAGAATTGCAAGGGTTTCAAAATAAGGAAGGAAGTCATTATCCTATCAATAAATAAAAATAAATGAAACCATACTTTTCAATAATAACATACCATATGAAATCATAAGATTTATGAATAACACCTAGAACTCATTAATGATTATGGTAACATATGTCTTCCATAAAAGACATACATAATAGCTTTCACAACTAAGTAGAGAGTTACGTTTGGAATACCCAACAAATTATATTCCTTAAATATCATAGGAGAAACATTATCCTTTACCTCTGTTGCATTACCCAATGCATTGGAGAGCTATCTCGGGCTCACCGGACCTAGGTTTATAATGGAACCACCAGTATATGTAAACAATTCCCAAGAATAATAAAATATTTATATCACATAAAACAAGAATAAATGAATGATAACATTTCCACATTGAAATCACAATATGTCATTTCAAGATATTTACCTAATCAATGATTTATCAAACCATTTTCCAAACCATGTAAATCATTTAATAATGTGATTTTTGGATCCTTGTGTCCCATAAAACTTTGAAATATTTAAATAAATTATCATTATAAAATATTAATCTACATATAAATAAATTCTAAAAAACATTTCGAAAACATGCACAATAATGAGAAATATTTAGAAGAATAAATCATTAAATGAATATTTTAGTTTTGAAGTTCTCAGCCAAATGAGATATTCTTGATTACAAATAATTGAGGAGTAAAATTTAATAAAAACATTATAATATCATGGGAATAAAGGGATTCATGATATATTATTCAAAAGGTTTGTATATGAACCATATAAATGTGAATTTGTGCATAACAATAATGATTTCTCAATGGAATGAAAATTGAGGTGAAATCCCTTATAAAGATGGTATCTTTAGATTACAGATAATTCAATTAAATAATTATGTGTGACAAATAAAAATAAACTCAATATTATTGGATATTAGGTATAAAACAATTAGAGGTCATTCACCAATATTCATATCATGACATAATCAACAAGTAGATGTTTAACCCAATGAATTGAAATTAGGTTAAAAAGTTCCCTTATAGAAAATCAACAGCCTAACAACGTCACATTAAAATTCAGAAAAATATTTTATGAGAGATAAAACTTTATCTCATTACATGGACATAAAATATTCAGCACTAAGGATATATAATAACATATCCTTACAAAATAATATGTAAATTAAAAGTTATAACAAAAAGTAGTCTTAGAAAGAGGAGGGTGGAATTTCCATTACTGATTTGGTAACATATGAAACATACACATTATGAAAAAATGATCATAAAATTAATATGTAAATACAAATAAATAAAATTATAATACACAAATAATACAATCATGGGTAGTAAAAACACCATACAAAAGGAAATAGTGGGAAATATAGCATCCATCTCATGATAATAAAAAGTGAGATGAACACCTCTTACCACATTGTAATCATTCGAGTCAGGTGATCCAAAATTAATAACCACAAAATGAATCACATAATAACATGAATATAAATATAATAATGTTAATATATTTCAGGTTTCAGTATAAAATACACCACAATCATAAATTAGTGGCGAACAATGGGAATCTCACAGAATTAAAAGTGCGATAAGAAACCCCTTACCATGTGTCTGACATGAAATGTTCGATCTTTAATCTATTAAATAAGATGTTAAGTTAATTTATACATGATTAAGAACCTTTTTGAAGTTTATTATTATTTTTATATCACTAATTACCATTTTGTAAACATTATTAAATCATTTATGTTAGTAATGGTCTTTTTGTCGATATTTAGTACTAGAGTCAAAAATGAACTTTTTATAATTACAAGTTGTTCATGTAGTCAAAATTCCATTATCTACAGAATTATATTAATGATTTATATATCATATATATCATATATATCTATTATTTATGGTTATTAATTATATTACATAGAATTTGGAGATATGAAATGAAATGCAACGTTCATGGAGACGGTAAGTCATACATACGCATGAACACCACTTTCATTTCTATTGCATATTTAATGGAATAAAAACACAATGATATATAGGTATATTATAAATATATTATATTATCATATGATATATATGTTATATAATTTTATTAATTCCATCCTTGATACATTCCGTGTATGTCATGAACGAATCATATAACTTTGAGGGGCGGTAGTCTGCCTACCTCAAATGAAATTACCATATTTTCATATGTTGGAAAGAATAAAGATATATTTGTAAATAAAATTTACAGAAGCATGGAGATAACATAAACTAAATATATATCATATATAAATATAGTTCCAATATAATGTCCAGCATTAGAGCATATAGGAGATAATTGAACCATCATAATTTCATGACGGAGTCGTTCACCATCCACAGAAACAATATGTTCTTTATCCATTAGATGGAGGTGTGTATAAGTCTAGTTCGAATCCATCTCATAAAAAAAACCTAGTATATTTAAATTATGGATTTTTTATAAAATAAAGGAATAAAAGTATTTCATGTTGTTGGAGAATTAAAAAAAGAAAAGAACTTAAAAGATGATGTTACCTTTAAATCGGGTATCTCTCTTTGGATTGAACAAGAAGGATTAATTTAATTTCCATATGACTAGGGGAAGGATTCTATGAAGTGGAGAGGGTTTTAAGGGGATTATTTTTACAGATTTTTGATGAGAAAATGTGATTTATAAGTGTGATGAATGGGTTAGAAGTGACAGCTTTTTATAAGGGGGTGAGGGGCTCTTTTGGAATGTTTTGAACAAAATATATTATTATATAATTATTTCCAGTTTTAAAAAGTCCAAAACTCATAAAAGTTGAAGATAAGATGACTCATGTTCTAAATAAATTCATAAAATAATAATTGGACTCGTTTTGGATATATTTTTAATCATTATAATCTTATTTATATAATTCATTCATTTATTAGGTAAACACTGAATCATTATTGTCTAATAAATATTTTTATTTATTTGATATCTAAAAATTATCAAAAAAAATCATGATGTAGGAAGTATTTTTATCATTAAAATGAATATTTATATTTTAAGTGATAAATTATATAACCCTATTTAAAATTTCAATTACTAAAAGATATATGTTTGTCCGATTTTTGTCTCTACTTTAAATTAATTAATATAATGTGTCATTATCACTCCCCTGAGGCTCCATGGGGTCCCAAATTAGACCCAAGGATTACCGTGGTCGGAAATTTATCAACCAGTATGATTATGACACATATTATGTTAATTTAATATTATTATAATAATATTGTTTACCCTTATTTAACAAATTTACCCTTTAATTGTGGTAGATAAATTTTTTCCTGAAGTAATTGTTCATAATGATTAAAAATAAAATATAACTATTTACACAATTTGGAACTCGTCATTCCAAATAAGGAATTCATTTTTCCAAATTCAAAACACGGAAGTGGCTGAAATTAATTTAAATTTAATCCCCACTATCAAAACAAAATGAGTGTTTTGATGAAATAATAACTAGAAAAAGATTGACACTTAATTGTGTCCAATTTCAATTTGAAATTACATAAAATGAACAAAACAGGATTAAATGGTAAAAATATAATCTAATTAATATTTAAAACCATTAAAAAATTCTATATAACCTTATAAATAAATTTGATTAAAAGGCATTTATGAATTAAAATACAGTATTTTTCACTATTCATAAAAAATGTACTCTATCAGCAAAATACCAAAATTTTATAAAAAGTAAATTTTGAGGTCTCTATTCTAATTAATAATATTATTTTGTCAAATTGAACATATAAAAGTTACCAAAACTAGATTTATTGAGGATTCTCCATCAATAAGCGATAAATCACCTTTTTCATGAATATTTGAGTATTTATGTTTAAAATAAGATTATTTCTTATTTTAAGCCTCTAAATATTATTGGATTAATGTAAAAACATTTAAAAAACATGTATATTCAAATTTTAATTAGTTCTATCCATTCCCACTAATACAATGGTTTGGACTTAAATACCATAATATTATATTATTATTTTTCAGTATGACTCATCATTGTGTGCAACATAAGATTTAGATGAATCATGTTGTTACGTATTAGGTATGCAATCGAACATAGCATCCCCTTTAAGGTAAAATTATTAATTAATTAATAAAATTTTATAAATATAAAAATGTTATTCTTTATTTACCTGGGATGTTACATCCTTCCCCCCTATTGTGAAATGTGTCCTCGCAATTTTAAAATTGTGCTTGGAAACTGTATTGGATGTTCCACATCAGAAAAAGTGGCAATAAAAATATCACGTTATAAGAAAGAAAGAAAAATAAAAAGTTCCCTTGAGATAGCGCATACTATGCTTCCATGTAGAAAATCATGTTTATAGAAGAGAAAAAAACCATTGAAGTTTTATGGAGAGTGGTCGAAAACATGATTAGGAGAATGTTAACCATAAGGAAATCACAAACATTCGATGGGTTAAATGGTCTTTAATTATCTAGAAGGAAAATTTAATGGAAAATGTTTTAGTTTTATGTTACTTTTCATAATTTTGATTAATTTATTTATGATAATGACTAAAAACATAACAAAAACATTCTTACTTGTAATGTATATTTTCATTCTTTACTAAATTTCTACAACAAACTCATCTTTTCTCCAAATGATTAGTATTAAAACTGACTTGGTCACATTGAAATCTCTAGAATAAACATATAGATTATCATATAATCCACCAAAGATGAACTATCACGACTCTTCCCCTCTAGCCCATGTCGCAACTACCTCAAGCCCACCTTCCATAGGCCTGGGGCTGGTGACTAGCACCGAAAAGTCATTTCTCTAAAACTGGGAAGGAATTTTCCTTTTTAACTTGCAACTCACACTAACCAAAAAAACAATAATATAAAACCAATAGGTAAACAATATAGTAAAAATATTTTGTACATTTTGTAAAGGGTCCGGAATATAAGCCCAACAAAAAAGTACATGTAAAACTGAAAACAACTCATGTGACTACCTGACAAGGATCCTACCTGAAGGTTAGGTACTACTCTCGAGAAGTCATATCTATGGTATGTCTCGTCTAACGGTCCACCTCATAGTAGTTTATAGTCCTGGTACCCTCATTCCCTAATGCATCACTTAAAACCACATACTCAACACCCATCTACAGAAATCCCATGACGGGCGGACTCTTCAATCATCTCCATAACTCATGAAAGCTTTTTAGAACTAATAATTCAATAAAGGAATCCCCTTCTGTGTCAAGGCCTTAAATTGTTCTTCTATGCTAGTTAATTCTAGTGCAACCCTCTGATAGTTACTAGCCAATTGATGGATACTATTCACCTATGTAACAATCTTGGGTGTGTCCTAAGAAAGTACCACCTCTATCTTTAGTGGATATCCAACAACCCTCACCTTTGATATTACAGGTCCCTAATAGTGGAACTATCATATCCAGATGAGACAATTCAAGAGTATTCCATAATGATTGTTATCTCATAATATGTTCAGAACCATCCTCATGTGTATCACTTTATCCTCCTCAAACACTGTATATACTATGATGCCATCAATGATGACCTTGATGAACTGGTATATGTATGGCTAGAATATCATGTTCACGAGTCCCATGAACACTTATGGGGTGTTAATCATGAAAATAGTTATCACAATGTACTCAATGTGTTTGTACTATCATCTGAATGTTTTCGTCGTGATGTCCTCATCCCATACACAACGATGGTGATAGCTAGATCTGAGGTCTACCATTGAGAACCACCTCACTCCCTTTAGATAATCAAATATTTAGTAAATCTTCAGTATTAGATACTTGACATTAATGGTCAATAGGTTCATTAAATAGAATTCCACAAAAATATCAATATCTTTTTTTCCTTCTTGGAAAACAAAACTAGGTCCACCTAGGGTGAAACATTGGGTCTCACAAAGTCCTTCCCCTACAAGTCCTCCAATTACACCCTTAAATCAAAATGCTCTACATGAGCCATCTGATATGCATGTGTAGATATTAATGTCATACTTGGGTATTAATGATTGAATACATCCACCAACATGTGTGGATATAATTCTAGATAATCTTTTGAAATGATATCATTCTACTCATCAACCACAATATGAAATTGATTAATTTCCTCATCAACTGTACTGAGTGTCATGTAATTGAATGGGTGAGTGATCGGCTACACAATCTTATGTGCAAGTCCATCTTATGCTGCACGGGCTTCATTTTCTCCGAAAATGGAAAACCAGGTACCATCATTGTAGACACACCACATTATTCATATAAAACATTCAATATGGGAATGAATTGATGATAACCAAGTCATGCCAAGAATGAATCCATAAGGCCTCGATGTTGTAACTAAGATATCTTAGTCGAAACCCTATCCTTCTAGAGTATGAGTACGCTTTCGACAACATTGTTTGATCATCGAATCTTCTCACTAATGAGTCTCTATGTGCTGTGATTGATTCAACGGTTCCACTGGAATATCCATGTCTCATACAAGGGTCATTGTGAGAAAATATTGAATGACACTTGTGTAAATCAAAACTATAGCTATGGTGGAAACTATATATATTGTACCTATAATTATCTCTAGAGAACATGGTCCATAGGCCTTCATTCCCCAATGATAGACTCATCCCAATCCACCATCTCTAAGATCTCATAGTGGACAACCTAATGGCGGTGGTGGTTGTACCGCAAAACTGTATCCACCTCCGACTACCATTACATGTAATCTAACATGTTCTTGCATGGTGCACTACTCTATTCCGGACATTTCCTCTCCCTCGTAGGTCCCTCGACCATCATCAGATCATCTATATGGTGAGTCGGGAAATCTAGAGACATGTGTCCTTGACTTCCTCATGAGTAGCACAATATGTCCTTCAACTGAATTGTTATTCACTAGAAGCCTCCCATCACTCACTTGATGTCCTTGTGTTGTCCCCTAAACTTTCTAATCCTCTTGGATACAAGAAAAAACTATCTACTACCTGGTTATAATGAATCATCTACCTGGAACCCGATGGTAGCTCCCACTACCGATATGTGCTCCTCTAGAAAGGTCTTTACTAGAAGAGCTCACTCAAGTAACCCAATATAAGTAGGGATGCAATGGGATATTGTGGATTCCTTGATCTACTGGTGTTTCCATTACTTTAATGTAAGGTCCTATAATAATGGGTCGTGTACAATATATATGTAGTAGAGATAATGGTTTAAAAACCTCGCTGATTACTCTACTACTTTTAGGTTGCTCTGCTATAGATGCAATAGTTATTCTATACTCATGATGTGTAACATGCATATAATGAAATACTCTAGGAATAGATTCTCAAATTCTATCCAATTGAGGGCCGTATCCTAATTCATATATAACACTATGATCTACTATCTACCATATGATCTATGTATATGACTTGAAGCTAGGACTACTATCTGGTCGAGAGGAATCCTCACTAAGCGGAAGACATTTATAACCACCTCAAGTAAATCCCCACCAGCCTGGGGGTCTGGCCCACCCCTAAACTTGAGAGTTTTCTACCTCTGGAACTCATACAATGAACTCATCCTACGTGTAGCATCTACCTATTGATATTGTACTATCTTCTACTCTTATAGTGGAGGTATCACTAGTACACCACGTGAGGGTACTATATCCATTACTAGTCCGTATATCAACACGTCATTTCTTGTCGGATCATCCTCATGATCAAACATTGGAATCATGGTAGGATGTCTATGTGGAGGCATCATGAAATAGATTATGATGTACCCTAGTTAATAGAGTACAATGCATGAGATAAAACAGAATCAAGAAGGACATGATAACACTCTCATTCTTGTGTGCCACATGTACAATTATTTTTCCTACATCCAATGTTTTCATTTACTGAATTTGAATGATGAATTATGTGCCATGGTGTATTGATATGTCAGCCACCACAAAAACATTGAATTACCTATCCTAAAAGACAATCTACATTCCCTTGACAATATTTCCCCTAAACAATATCACACACTCGTGGTTCATTAGGTAGAATCCACCTCCTATGATTCCACTTTTTTAGCAACCATCCCATGGGTCCCGTGTCATTACTACCCCATGCCCTCATCCAATAGGCCATTGGCTTGAGAGTATCACCGTGTAGGATTTTCCCACAAATGGGAGACATTTTACTATGTAAATGTACAGAAACAAAAATATCCAAGCCCATAATGACGAATATGAAGAGTAAACAAGACCATAATCCAAGACCAACCAATATTAACTATACAACCTCATGGAACGTGTCTGCAAAAAACCCTACATGATGGGTAATTATATAAACTTTTTTCTGATGTCACAGAAGCACACCTCGTATGGCAGTCCTCTCTTAAACATCCACTAAGCACTATTCCAATAATGAATCTATCAACGTGTGGATCATCAGGACAAGAAATGACATGTGTGGTCATAGATCATATATGGGTGAGTAAAAAAATACTTAGTAGCGACCCCAAAACCACATAGGAAAATACCACTAAGAATTACACGGAGTATACCAACAAATAATCACATGAAGTATGTCACAAATGAATCACTTGAAGTAAACCACATAAGAAACACACAACATATATAACAAACAACAACCTCACATATGAATAAGTCTAAAGCATAAATTTAATAATTTCTTATTGTAGTCCACATATCTCTGACAATCTTTGACTATAGAAGCGTTGGTGAAACATAGAGAGTAGATGGTCCACGGAGCATTGATGGCATATGAAGGAATAATGGAACATAGAGAGATGAAGGGTCACAGAGAATCAGTGGTGCACAGAGCATCACTATTTCCCAGAGTAGTGATGGAACCTAAGACGTTGATATAATATGGAGTGTTGATGGAACCAAAAGTTTTGATAGTGCATAGAGCATTGGTGTCACACAAAGCATTGATGGTGCATAGGGAATTGATAGTGCATGGAGAATCAATGGGTCATGAATCCCCCAAGTCACATAGTAAAAAATATCACATAATCAGAAGTAATATAAACATAGCCATCATAAGGATTTTGTTCATAGTGATCTTGTTTCAGGTGAACCTACATATCAAGTCATTAGGTCATATTCCAACGTACACCAAAACTCATAACTAGTTTATGAAAAAGTCCATCTTGCATCAAGGGTCCCAGCACCACAAACTGCTCATTAAATGAATAAATGGATTAAATTAGAAGAAAAATTTAATAAAAAGGGTCTGGTCTAGTATGGTACTGACACAACCCAGTTTGACCAACCCGACCAGACCCGGTTAGTATTGAATAGCCCATTGGGCTATGTGTTCAAGCTAGCTGAGCCAGCCGAGTAGCATGATTGTCTAGAATAGACTATGTCTTGTGGGTTGGATCTACTACACCAGATGAGACATGCTCTGGCAGCTGCCCTCTGATCCATGAGGTTGCCTGACTGTGTGACTATACGGCCCCCTCTGTCCACATCACTGAAACATGTTTCATGTGGCTGGCTCACATTCCTGACTTAGTCCTGAAAACTCCTCCATCACAATGTCCTACTATGGTATCCTCCTTCAATGGATCTTGATCACTGCTTGTGGCACGCATCATCATCGTCTCCGCCTCTAGTGTGGTCTCGCTGGACCATGGATATGCACCCTGATAAAAACATGCCTTTAGCCAGGACACATCCTTCCCTCGTCATCGGCCACCCTGCTGGTGGCCCGCCGTTCATCACAAACACTACCCTGACCTGATAACTGCCTCTTGCACTCCCATAACACCTTCACAATGCCAGTTCATGTCATAATATTTGGTCTCTTATCATTTTACACTAGATCTTGCACACGATGATAGATCATTCAGGTAGTGTTTCATTGATTGATGAATTTATGAGAAACATGAAATATTTAGTGGGGAGTTTAAGAAAATGAAATCCAAATGAGAAGATATTAGCCTTGATCATTAGACCATGATCAATTTATGTTAGTTTGATCATGAAGAAACCCACAACAGAATAATCATCAAGATATATTCCCATTATTATCCCAATAAATTAACTATATTGAATGAATGACCTAACCATGGATCATTAGGTTTGAGGGTTGGTCTGAGTTTTTAGTTTGATTATAAAAAGGGGAAAAGAAATCACAAAGAGATAAACACCCTTCCTCAAATATTGGATCAGTCATTAGTGATGAGTGGAGGATAATTTCATCAATGATCCTCAATCTAATATCATTCGTCACTAGAAGACATATTAATTATCTTATCATCGATGTAATTTTTAGGTTATTGTGATAACAATGAATGTTTCCATCAAAGCTTATTAAAAAAACAAACCACCACTATAACAACACGTAACACCCAAATAAAATATTTTTATTATATATTTTAATGATGTTCAAATAAAAAAACAATCCTTTGAAGCTGACTCACACTATTCGATGTTAGGCCTCACCAAAGGAAAACAAGACCTTATGAAATCAATGGTGGTCTCATATTTCCAATCTGACTTATTTTTTATGAGTTATTAGGATTTCAATACAAATTAGTTTTGAATTAATTATTTTATCTACAGTAATACCGCTGATGAACTTTTCTAATGTAGATCCATGCCTTCTAGTGGAAGGTGGTGCCTAGTGTAAATCCTCTAAACTGAGCCCAATAGTGCCCTCATATTTCTGATCTAGAAAATTGTTTTAGAGTTATTTATCTTTACTAAAAAAGGCATCTGTGTGCACTGATAAAAGCATAAAACAATTTAAATTATCATTCTGGGAACCCTGGGATGTAGAAATTCATTTTGATTCAACTCATGGTCATGTAATTCTCCCAAATAATATCTATAAATAAAACCGTGAAAACCCAAGCCCTTATAGATTTTTTTAAGAACCTATAATATTTTTCCATCTATTTGAATGAATTTAGATTAATTTCAACCACATATGTTATTTTTATTATGATATATGGATTCCATATTTGGAATAAGAATAATTTTTAATTTTTAATATGTTTATCATTGTTATTTTGATAAAAATTAATTAATATAATTAAAATTAATTACAAAGATTAAGTGGAAAATTAGGTTAATAAAAGACTAAACCTTAAACCTAAGGCCCAAAATTATGTAGACACATATCCAAAATACATTAAATAGATAACTTTTGATCATCACATAACAAGTATATAATTAAGTCTATTATTGGAGCCACTTTTCATTGGAAAAAATCTGCATGTAATTTCGTTTCCTAAAATATACAGGAATTTGAGTCCTCCTCTATTATAATAATGCACTAACTCATCCTGCTTAGTCACACCTCATTAGAATCTTAGGATAGACCCATATATTCTCACATATCCACTAAATACACATTAAATAAACCTATATGCCACACCTTGGGAATAATTCAATCAACGTAAGACCATTGGATAAACCATGAGGAGTTACCCGAATAAGAGGTAACATCTTCCATCATGTTCTTTTTGTTATTTTCAATCTTCAACACCACAAATATTATTTTTCCATGTTTATATAATAATAGTGGTATCCTAAATAAATAGATATGTTTTTATTATAATGTCAATAACATCACATACTGACAATTTTATTTAATGAGTCACCAACATACCGTTCTTTTGTTTGGTGAACTACCTCCAAATGAAATGGTGTTGTTCATTTTTTCCATTAACACCATCAATTGTTGGGAATTATGATGGAAACTCTCTTTATATATGATATATGTGATATTTATAATCTATTTATCCTTATAAAAATTTTACATATCACAAAACATTCTACATTACATTTTTTCCAACTACAATAAATTCATTTATAGAAGTGTTGACTACCATCTCCTAAAATCAATGTGATTCGTTCATACATTGCACGGGATGTATTAAGGATGTTATCAGTAAAATTATGTGAAATATATTACATAATAATTATAATGAAAATATTATATATATATATAATTATATGCATATATTTCATTAACATTGTTCTAATCAATATGTTAATAAAACAGAAGCAGTGTTCATGTGTACATAAGAGCAAAGATCTCCATGAATGGTGTATTTAATTTAATACATATATATTATATAGATTATTATTAATACATATATTATTTTGGTATGTTATATTTATACCATGTCTTAAATTTATTAAATAATTTAGTAATTATCTAAATATGGAGATCATGAATAATAATTTATATTATATATGAAAAATAAATTGGATATTACCCAAAACATAACATTTTCATGGAGTAGTTAATAAGAAAGTAATATAAAGACATATCCAAATAATATATGTTATTAGATATAAAAATTATGATCTATGGTAAAATTATAATAAACATATATTTATTATAGTTTTTTTAACATGTACAATGAAATTAAACACTTAAGGTAAAGGAGTTTCATCTCATTTTTTGTTTCCATGAGATACATGGAATACTCACTACACAATTAATTTTTGTGGTGCATGAACTTCCTATTAATTTATTAAATTATTTATATAGTTAAATTTATGGTTATTTAAATATATATTCATTGAATTTTATTTCTTGGGGATTATGTTTTATATGTTACAAAAATAGGTAATGTAATTTTTAAGTACTTTCTTTCTTTGTTAAACATGCCTTGTTATGCATATTTATTTTACTATAAGGTATATATAATGCATTTTGACATGTTATATCATCAATATACAATATTTCATTATAGGTTAGTATTAATGTAATTTTTTCTTTCAATTTTATAATGATTTAAACTTACCAATGGGTTAATAATATATAACTACAATCTCAGAGTTCATCATGTTTGTTTATGATTAAGATTCCATTGAGAAAATAATAATATCCATCTCTCAAGAACACTCATTGATTTTATTTCCCTTTTGATATGCATGTTATATGAAATTATTTGTATCATTTACACCCAAATTAATTAAGATAATAAAGAATATGTTTTAATGAAAGTATAAATTTATATATTGTTTGTGATAGAAATTTGTTTTTATTAAAACCCATGTTTGGAAAAAATGTTCTAAAAAATGTTCCAATATTTTCTAGTGATCTTCGAATGAAATTTTTACCCATGTATTTCCTTTTTAAAAAAACTACTTAAAAGGAATATTCTTTTCTTTTTGTGATAACGATGATTTGTTGAGATTTAATGGTGAAAAAAAATGATCATCATTTACAGACTTATCTACCATCATGACCATTATTTCCATGATTCACCATTTTTATGTTTACAAGGTTTTTTTAATAGATATTTTTTCATATTAATTTGTATATTTTTTGAATTTAAAATAGTTTTAAATGAAAAATTGTTTTCAGAAATGGTTTTATGTTATAAATGTATTAAATTATTTTCAAATGTTTCATTATATTTTTTCAGAAAAAATTTAATTAAAATTATTTCAATAAGCTCAAATATTATTAAATTTTTTAAAAAAATATCTATAAATAAATCGGTTTAAAAAATATTTACATGTCTATTTTATATGTTTTTATTGAAATTGGCATTCAAAATGCCTTCAGGCTTCATTTATAAGTTTTCATGACAAAATGTATTCAAAAATAATTTAAACCATTTTTCTATGTATTCATTGCATTTTAAATGAGAATGTATATATAATGGTTTTAAATTTTAAAATGAATTTTCAATGAAAATGTATATTTTACTCAATAGTTTTTTTAAAGATATATAAAAATTATTTTCCATCTATTATGATATCTTTTGATGTTAATAATTCCCTTATGTGAAATTATCCATAGGTTTATTTAATAATCTTTAACCAATGGATTATGTTTTAATGGGATGATACTTATGGAATGCGTTTCTTCTCCATGAGTTATATGTTTTTCAAAAATATTTCTTTTAGCAGGTTCTTCTTTGATGAAATGATTATGACACCTATTATTTTTTCATATGTAATGATACATTGAAATGTTTTTCATACACATTTCATTTCATGGATTATGATATGATAATTGTTTATAATATTTTGACTCATGTATTATGTGATGGGTGGGACCTATATCTCCCTATAATTCATTCAGTAACAATGGAAGACTCGTGAATATAAATTTTATGTTTGAATCTAATTACATGATGAAAATGTTATTCATGGTATTAGTTTCATTTCCAAAATTATATGTGTGAACATTATTACATTTTAACAATGTTTTGACTAAACCATATTATGACTTCATAATTTTTTTCATGAACCTTATTAAAGTTTTACAATGTTATGTATGGAACTAGTTTCATGTCCATCAGTTAGGATTGATCCTGATTACATGTTCAAAATCATATTCATGAACATGATTTACGTTTCAAATATTACATTTAGACCTAGTTTCATGACCATAAACCATATTTTCGGAATGATTTCATGTCTCTAGCTTAATGAGTGAACTTTTTTCCACTTATACATGATCGCAATGTTATATGTTGTTGTGCATTCCACATGTAGATGTGTTATTTATATGTCATTATTTCATTGATTATCATCCCAATTATATAATTATTCATGTATTTTGAACCTATAATAATTATTCCATGATTCATGAATATAATATTTCATATGAAGGGTAAGAACTCTTAATGAAATAATCATGTTCCCATAACCTTATTATAATGTTATTCTACATATTTCCCTTACATACCATTACTGAACATTTGAATTTAGACCATTTTATGTTTCATTTTCCCTAGTATGGATTAAATATTTTAAATATATTTATAATGGTAGGTCATTTGTGGGAAAAATTGAATATCATTCAATGATTTAGAAAAATTTAGTTCCATGTTTCCAAATGCCAGAAAGAAATAAAGTATTTTAGCATCTAAATCATTATTATATTTAAATTTTTATATAATGAAGAATGTATTATTTATGTATAATATGATTTGGTTGTTATATTTGGTATTATAGAAAATCTGTATTCATCGTTTGGAAAATAAGATGAAAAATTTAGATTTATATCTATAAAATATGAACCTAGGGGAAACAACTCTTATATGGGGAATTTGATCTAACTTGAGCATTAACTACTACATGATAAATGCCCATGATGCACACCTAGGTTGAAACTACCAAGTTATATTATTTTGGAATGCAGAAACTCATTATGAATCATCATGATAGATTTAAATATAATATCATTGTGAATAACATAGTATAAACCTAAGGTGCCTGAGATGAACAATGTTTATGTCACTATTGATATATACATTGTGTAATTATTTCACGTTTAAGTGGTTTCCCATTCTAATAAGTGTTTCCCACACTATTTTTTCTAGTTTTAATCAATATAGGTATTATTAAGGGACTCGTATAACATTGAATTTTTTAGATGTGGAATATATGGGAATGGTGAAAATTGATTTGAAATTTCATCAAGAAATTTTAGATGTTCTACGACTATTTGTTATACTATTGTAGAGAAAGAGACAAAAACATTTGAACAGAATGGGATGTTTGTACAATATTGTTTACATTAAAAGTAAGAATAATTATTTGATTTAGGTTTAGGATTCTTAATATAGGATTTTCGTATCATATTTTATGATAACAGGTTTTATAGAATATGATGATACATCCTAAGAAATTATTTAAGAATAAATTTAGATGGATGTATTATTCATGTTTTTGAATTTAGTGATTATGTTATTTGAACCGTGTAATATACAATTATTTCAACATAATTTTTGGATTATGTATTTAAAAGTATATGTTGAATGGTGATGATGATATAAAAAATTAATTTAAAGGAAATGGGATACATTTATTGAGAAAACCTAAAACATAATGTGTTCATGATTTTGAAGAAATTATGTTTTTCTTGGACAACAAGATGATTGGGATGGATAATTTAAATTAAATAGTATCTATGACCTCAAAAAAATTAAGTAATTTTTGAATAAGTGGATTATGTTATGATGAATAATTTTTAATAATTTTTTGATATATGAATATAACTAGAAACATTTGGAACAAGGAAGAATTCATGTTATCAAAAAGGATTCATGGAAATTCAGTTTACTAATGGGATTCAAAAGAGTACATGATAAAGTTATTTTCATGTTTGAATGTGACAACCAAGATCCACTTAATGATATACGTGGACCAATTAGATGATGATTTTATGATCTCCAAATAATGTTATTTATTTTCTTCATGTTGAAGGCTTTGGTGGTTTACCATTTATGGGACCATTTAAGAAAATAATCATATAAGGCTTCAAGGATTAAAGTGTTATCTCACCATGTCAGGGTTTATGCATGTTGGAGAACATGATCTTACCATTTTTTTATTATAACAAATAGAAAATATATTTGTTTATCATAATATTTATAGATCTCATTATTTTTTAGTTCATTATGGAAAACAATTTTCTTTATTTTTTTGGAGTAAAGGATGGAGTAGAAAAAGATCATGTAACAACCAAGTGTGAGATCATACTGAAACAAAAAAAAATATCTTCTGATGAATTATTCCTCAACACAGATCACTGAGGTTATCTTACGTTCAATGCAAGACATACATTCCATGATGTCTTGGGTAACACGAAAGATCAATTTTTTCAAAATAATGTTATAATAATTGATATTAAATAATATAATAAGACATAACATATTATTTATTTTGGTGATTATGAATTCTATTGCCATACATAATAAATTACATAGTGTAATTAATCAGTAACATGTTAATTATAAAAGAATATAAGAACCAAATGAATATAAAAACAATGGTTTTACGAAAATTAATTAAATGATAATAATGGAATTTTATCCTCATAAAATAAATTTTTTTATATTGGTGAATAATAGTATAAAATTTTATATTTTATATATTCAAATGAATATTTTTACTTTCATCATATATATTTTATAAGAATATGATATGAACTATCCAAATATAACACATAATAATATATTTTTTATAAAAGTAGTTTTATAACAATTTAATGTAAAAACTATTATAAATATAAAGTTCTTAACTTTTATAAATTATCTTTTTCAATATGAACATAGTTCTTGAATGATCATCACAAAAAATATTCTAGGTTGAATTTTTTTTGTAATTTAATGTGTGTTTTTTTGTGAATAATAATGAAAAATAATGGATTTTAATTCAAAAATACATTATAATATAATATATCTATAATTCTAAATTATATTTTTATTGGTCTTAAAGTTAAATTATATCATGTATACACCAATTAATCCAAATTAGTTAATTGGAAACAGTTTCACATTCAAAGTGTATAAAAAACATACCAAATTTTAGAACATTTTCACATTAAAAACCAGCCTTGTCATTCTGTTATATAGATTAAACATAAATTAATTTCTGACACTTCTATGATTTGAATTTTGAAAAATGTATGAAAAATTTAAAATAAAAATAATTTATAATGTCTAATAATTTAAATAAAAATTTATTGAAAAAATTAAATAATTTAATTAAAATTTTTTACAATGATTAAGAAGAAATTATCACAAAAAAACTAATCCTTAGCCAACGAGCCCGTACCCGAGTGGTAAGGGCTCCGGGTTGGCATCCAAGAGACCCATGTTCAAAAATGGGTGTAGGTGAATTTCCAGGTTGTTATAGCAGTACTGTAGCAATTACTGTAGCAGTTACTGTAGTAGACTTCATAGCATTCATTGTAGTAGTAACTGTAACAGTTACTACAGCAGTTACTGTAATGTACTGTAGCAGTCAGAACTATTCACCCGATTTGGGCCTTCGGTTCCCCGGTTTGGGCCTACGGGTCTCCAGGGCCTTTGGGTCATCGAAGGCCTTCGAGCCATAGGGCCTTTGGGAAACATAGACCATGGAGTAGCCCAGTTAACAATGAACAAGCCCTAGAAGAGGATCAGAGCAACAAGGGTTGCAGCCACTAGAAGCAGAGCTAACCGGATTGAAAGAATGATAGGGTATGTTTATAAGGCCCCGGCCTTAAACATTACTTAATATTGAATTAAATGAATAATTCACATTGAGGAACTTTTCAGATTTAGAGTTTTAGAGAATTAGGACATAATTGTTACATCTCAAAAGATTACAAAGTAGACACTTCTACTAAGTTTCCATAGAATAAAAAAACCCTTAAAAAGAAACATGTCCAGTTCCATGTTTTATATAGTATGACTTTCCCTTGATCCCATCCTTGAACCTATTCCACATTAAGTCCTGTGAAAAACATTTCAAAAAAACTTGGGGTGAGCATAAAAAGCTCAGTAAGGGATACACAAAGAATGAAAACTATTAGTTTTTCAAACATCAAGTAAACCATGTATACTTTATCAAAGTAATACCTTCACCTTCATGAAGTAGTAAAAACTCTTCACTGAATAAAATATCATTACTTACCTTTTTGTAACCAAAGGATTACCATAAAACCCATATAAAGAACACATAACATATAAAGGTAACTTGGGACATAAACATACTTAAGTGGAATAACCATACGGTCGACTTCCACACATATCACTTAACGGAATAGCCATATGGCCAACTTCCATACATACTTAATGGAATAGCCATACGACTGACTTCCATACCCAATGCATTAGAGTTTATAACATAACCACTCGTCCTGGTATTCACGGCACCACCCGTCATATGGTTTATCACGTAACCACCTATCAAATGTCCAAGTACCGTTATAAAAATCATAAGACATAAAACAAATATAATGGAAAGAAAACATTTCCACACTTTGATCAAAATATATCTCTTAAATATATTGACATAACAAATCCATTATAAAAACCATTTTCAATACCAAAATAAATAAAAGAGTATATGGTATTTATTTCATTTTAAAAAAACATTACGGCTTGTTCAGGAAGCCAAAGACCAAATAATACTCGCAGCGGTGGAAAAGGTCGTTGTCATCATGTACGTTAAAAGAAACATTCCTTTTTTTCGTTTTGTAAAACGCTTCGTAGAAAAAGATTCCTTTTGTATAAAAGTAAAATTCAAAGGGGTTTATACACCGTATAAAAGAAAGTTGTGTATAAAACGAAATATGCCTCAATGAAAAGAGATTGAGACGAAGTTCCTTACCAAGATCATTTTGTAAATAAAATAGATCAATTATTTATATTCACTATAAGTACAGATAAAGAAAGTATAAATAAAATACAGGATATCAAAATTCATTTCTCACATAATCATATCATGAAATAAACAAGAAGTAGAAGATCAACCCAAATAAAGGAATTTGGGTTAAGAAGTTCTCTTACCTCGGGTCCGACTTGACTCGATCGTTCTTTAACGTCCTGAATAATAAACTTGAGTTAATTTCTACTTGCTTAAGAACCTTTTTCAAGTTCATTATTCCTTTTATATCACTTATTACCAAGTTATGAACATTATGTAGTCATTTAAGTTGATAACGGTCGTTTGCCGATATTTGGTACTTGAGTCAAAAGTGAACTTCTTACAATTACATGTTGTTCATATGGTCAAAGTTTCATTATATCCAGAATGATATTCATGATTTGTATATCATATATATCCAGAATATACATGTATTTATAATATTACATAATCATTTAGAGGTAAGAAATGAAATGCACCGTTCATGGAGACGGTAAGCCGTACGTACGCATGAATGCTACTTTCATTTCTATGTCATATTAATGGAATTAAAACTAAATGAGAGGTATGTGTATTTTAATTCCAGAATTATATTCATCATTTATATGTAAAATAAATTATATATATACATTATAAATATGTACTTATAATAGTACATTACATTTGGGAATAAGAAATGAAATGCACCGTTCATGGAGACGGTAAGCCGTACGTACGCATGAACGCTACTTTCATTTCTATCTCATATATTAATGGAAATAAATAATAATGATATAGAGGTATATTATAATTCCAGTATAATATCATATATAATATCATTAAATCCATCCTTTATACGTCCCACGTATGGCATTAACGAATCAAATCACTTTGAGGGGGCGTTAGTCCGCACTTCCTAAAATGAAGATATCGCGTATACCCATAATGGAAGCCATAAAGGTATGACATAAATAAAAAAATACAGAAGCTTAAGGAAAACATAAACATATTATATATCATATATAAATATAGTGACATCTTAATGGCCACCTTTAAAGGTGTTATAAAAGAATATTGAACAATCATCGTTTCGTGAGGCAGAAATTCGCCAACCACAGAAACAATATGTTCTTTAACCATTAGATGTAGATGTGTGTAAGTGTAGCTCAAAATCTTCTTATAACAACATCCTAGTATATTGAATATACTGGAGTTGTTACAAAATAAATGAATAAAAAGAGTTTAGGGGGTTGGAGAATCAAAATAAAACAAAAGAACACAAGTGAAGACATCACCTTAAAATAGGGTAACTCTCTTAGATTTGAGATCAAAGGCTTCCTTGGGAAGACTTCTGCCCAAAGTGAGGCTTCAAGGAGTAAGATAGGGATGTGTAGAGACAAAATGGGCAGGGTTTTTGCCGAGCCGAAGGCTTTAGAAGTGTGTGTAAGGAGGTAGAGGTGGGGGCCTTTTATAAGAGGAGAGGAGGGGCACTCTTGGAAAGTAAGGAAATGTTACTTTATTTTAGAATGAGTTTCGAATTTTAATGGTCCCACATTGATGTGTTTCGAGGATAAGGTGATAAGGGTTCGAAATCCACCCATCCAATAGGTTTTTGACGTGTGTAGGTCTTAGATTTTACATTATCTTTCCATTTTATTTAAATCGTTAAATAATGAGGTAATCGCTGCATCATCATGGTGTCATAAATAATTTAATTTATTTAATGTCTAAAAATTATAAAATAAATATAATGATGTAGGAAATATTTTTATATTTCTAATGAATATTTATAGTCGAAAGTCTGATTTGTATAACCCCATGTAAAAATTGTTTTAGTAAAACAACTCATGTTTGTGACATTTTAAATTTAACAATAAATAAAAAGTTATTAATGTCATTTTCCAACCAAAGTGGATTCATGGGGTCCCCAAGTTGAACCATGGATTTTCTTGGTCGGCCATGACACATCCAATGAGTTTAGGACATGTGTCATGTTCATTTCATATTATTAAAACATTATTTTTACCTTAAACTGCACTAATTACCTCTAATCGCGATTAAAACTTAATAAGTTACTATTCACCAAAAAAATATTTTAATCCCATTAAACCACATTTTAATTCTTAATGACAACCATGTATGTCAGATTTTTGAAAATAAAATCACAGAAGTGGCAAAGTTTCATTTAAACGAAAAATCAGTTTCTTTAACTACCACTTAGTGGTTTCACTATTCATCAAAAATTGAAGTTTTTCAGAAAAATACCAAAACTTCACCCTAAGCTATATTTGATATACTTAATTAAAAAATGATTTATATTTTACAAAATTAAAATCATATACGTTACATTAATTAATTTAATAATTAATTCCCGATGTCATGACAAATAGCGTGTTTTTATGAAACAATATGTATCAAAATATTGACACCAGTTTAAGTCCAATTTCAAAGTGAAATTAATTCCAACGACCACTATTGGATTTAATGGTAAAAATATATTCTAATTTCACTTTAAAACCAATTCAAAAGATAATCTAATAATATAAATAAATTAGATTAAAAAGAGGTTTTCAATTAAAATACAACATTTTATACTATTCATTAAAAATGAACTTTATCGGAAAAATACCAAAAATTTACACAAAGTAAATTTTGATATCCTAATTCTAAAGAAGAGTTTTATTTGGTCCAATAGAATGTATAAGACTGAACAAAACTATATTTAGTGACGGTTCGCCATCAAAAGGTGATAAGTGAACCTTTAGTAAAAATTAGGGTATATATGCCTAAAATTGAATTCTTTTTGTATTTTAAGCCTTTATCTTTTATTAGATAAATGTAAAAACATTTAAAAAACATATGTAATCATATTTTAGTTATTTCTATCCATTCCTGCCAATACAATGGATATGTGTTAACTACCATTTAAAATAATATTATTTTATTACTAGTGTGCAACGTAAGATTTCAATGAAACTCTTTGTTGCGTATCGGGTATGCTATCGAACATTGCAACCCCTTTAAAGTAAAATTAATATTTAATTCGAAAATATTAATAAATATGAAAATGTATTATTCTTTATTTACCTGGGATGTTACATCCTTCCCCCCTTTTGGGAATTGCATCCTCACAATTTTTATTCACTTATCAAAATAAGTGGGGGTATTTATCCCTCATAGAATTTTCAGATTCCCACGTTGCCTCTTCAACCATATGGTTTTTCCACAAAACCTTTACCAGGTGAATTATCTTATTTTACAACACCTACTCTCTACGGTCAAGAATCTGGATTGGTTGTTCTTCATAAGAGAGATTCTCTCCCAACTGAACTACCTCTGGGATCTAAACATGACATGGATCTGGAATATACTTTCTCAACATCGAAACATGAAAAACATTGTGTACCTGAGATAAACTCGGAGGTAAAGACACTAGGTAAGCAACTGATCCAACTTTCTATAGAATTTCATATGGTCCAATGAACCTTGGACTCAGCTTTCCTTTCTTACCAAATCTCATCACACTTTTCCATGGAGAAACCTTGAGAAAAACATGATCACCTACCTCGAAAGATAGATCCTTCCTCCGGTTATCCGTATAACTCGTCTGCCTTCTTTGAGATATTCTCATGTGTTTCTGAATCAAATGAGATTTTTCTGCCATCTCTTCTACCAATTCTGGTCCCATCAACTTCCTTTCACCCACTTCATCCCAGAAAGTTAGAGTTTGACACCGCTTCCTATATAATGCCTCAAATGGTGCCATCTGTATACTGGAATGAAAACTGTTATTATAAGAAAACTCAACCAAAGAAAGATGTTGGTCCCAAATTCCCTGATAATCTATCGAACAAGCTCATAGCATATCCTCCAAGGTCTAAATTGTTCGTTCTGACTTCTCATCTGATTGCGGATGAAAAGCTGTACTAAAATTTAATTCAGTACCCAATGACTTCTGAAGGCCTTTACAAAAGTTATAAGTAAACCTGGGATCATGATCGGACACAATGGAGAGAGGAACTCCATGTAACCTGACTATCTCTTTAAGATACAAACGGGAAAGTTGATCTAGGGAAAAAGTATCTCATATAGCAAGGAAATGAGAAGATTTAGTCAAGTGATCAACAATAACCCAGATTGCATTATTACCTCTAGATGTCTTTGGTAATCCCACGACAAAATCCATGGATATATTTTCCCATTTCCACTTTGGCACTGGTAAAGGCTGAAGCATCCCTTTTGGTAACTACCGCTCTGCTTTAACCTACTGACAAGTCAAACACTTCACAGTAAAATCAGCAATATCTCTTTTCATTCCATCCCACCAGTAATACTCCTACAGATCTCTGTACATCTTAGTACTGCCAGGATGAACTGAAAACGGGGAACTATGAGCCTCACATAACAACTCATTCTTCAACTGTGAATCACAAGGCACACATAATCTCTTCCCAAACCTCAAAACACAATCATTATCAATGTTGAATTCAGGCAACTTACCCTTCTGAACCAGATCTACCTTTTTCTGTAACTCACTGTCTTGCTTCTCTGCTTTCTTGATTCTGTCTGATAGAGAATATTTCACTGATACCTAAAACAAAACAGAAGAACATCCTACACCAACAACTTCTATGCCAAAGTTCATCAAATACTTAACCAAAGGATCACGTTCCAAACGCAACATTGCTAATAAAGCATTACTTTTTCGACTCAAAGCATCAGCCACTTTATTTTCTTTTCCCGAATGGTAATGAATTGTACAATAATAATCCTTGATTAATTCCATCCATATCTTCTATCTCATGTTCAATTCTTTCTGAGTGAATATATACTTTAAACTTTTGTGATCAGTATATATTTCACACTTTAGTTTATACAAATGATGCCTCCAAATTTTTAAAGCTAAAACAACAGCAGCTAATTCCAAATCATGTGTAGGGTAATTTACCTCATGAGTTTTCAACTGACGTGAAGCATATGCAATTACCTGATCATTCTGCATAAGGACATAGCCAAGTCCCTTCAACGAAGCATCACTGTATATAACAAACTCACCATTCCTGGAAGAAAGTTCCAAAACTGGAGCATTCACCAATCTTCTTTTCAACTCCTGAAAACAATCATCACATTCTTTTGTCCAGATGAACTTAACACCCTTCCGAGTTAGCTTAATCATTGGACTAGATAACCCTGAAAAATTTTCAACAAACCTTCGGTAGTAACCTTCCAAACCAAGAAAACTATGGATCTCGGTTACATTTGTGGGTCTTGGCCATTCTTCAACAACTTTTTTCTTAGCAGGATCAACAGTTATGCCATCTTTTGAAACAATGTTACCTAGGAAAGAAATTTGTTGTAACCAAAACTCACACTTAATGAATTTCCCATACAATTTCGTTTCTTTTAATGTTTTCAAAATAACCCTTAAATTTCCTTCATGCTCCTCTTTACCTTTATAAAACACCAAAATATCATCAATAAAAACAACCATGATTTATCACCTGAGACAACTGAGCCATAACTACAGTAAACTGCTCAATTCTGATTTTGACCATCTCAGTATGCTGATTTGGAAGGTCATTTCCCTCAGCATGCCTTCCCAAAAAATCTTCTCTGTTTCCTCTACGAAAAACCATTCTTAACACTGAAATACCTTAGGTGAATCAACATGATAATCTTTAAATGCTATATAATTTCAGTCATACCATAAATTAACTTATAATTTAACAATTTTCTAACTCCTAAAGTTGTCTAAACCGACCGTTGATACCAACTATAAGGCCCCGGCCTTAAACATTACTTAATATTGAATTAAATGAATAATTCACATTGAGGATCTTTTCAGGTTTAGAGTTTTAGAGAATTAGGGCATAACTGTTACATCTCAAAATATTATAAAGTAGACACTTCTACTAAGTTTCCATAGAATAAAAAAACCCTTAAAAAGAAACATGTCCAATTCCATGTTTTATATAGCATGACTTTCCCTTGATCCCATCCTTGACCATATTCCACATTAAGTCCTCTGAAAAACATTTCAAAAAAACTTGGGGTGATCATAAAAAGCTCAGTAAGGGATACAATAAGAATGAAAACTGTTAGTTTTTCAAACATCAAGTAAACCATGTAGACTTTATTAAAGTAATACCTTCACCTTCAGGAAGTAGTAAAAACTCTTCACTGAATAAATAAAATACAGGATAACAAAATTCATTTCTCACATAATCATATCATGAAATAAACAAGAAGTATAAGTTCAACCCAAAGAAAGGAATTTGGGTTAAGAAGTTCCCTTACCTCGGGTCCGACTTGACTCGATCGTTCTTTAACGTCCTGAATAATAAACTTGAGTTAATTTCTACTTGCTTAAGAACCTTTTTCAAGTTCATTATTCCTTTTATATCACTTATTACCATGTTATGAACATTATATAGTCATTTAAGTTGATAACGTTCATTTGTCGATATTTGGTACTTGAGTCAAAAGTGAACTTCTTACAATTACATGTTGTTCGTCTGGTCAAAGGTTTATTATATCCAGAATGATATTCATGATTTTTATATCATATATATCCATAATATACATGTATTTATAATATTAAATAATCATTTAGAGGTAAGAAATGAAATTCACCGTTCATGGAGACGGTAAGTCGTACGTACGCATGAACGCTACTTTCATTTCTATGTCATATTAATGGAATTAAAACTAAATGAGAGGTATGTATATTTTAATTACAGAATTATATTCATCATTTATATGTAACATACATTATATATATCCATTATAAATATGTACTTATAATATTACATTATATTTGGGGATAAGAAATGAAATGCACCGTTCATGGAGACGGTAAGCCGTACATACGCATGAACGCTACTTTCATTTCTATCTCATAAATTAATGGAAAGAAATAATAATGATATAGAGGTATATTATAATTACATTATAATATCATATATAATATCATTAAATCCATCCTTTATACGTCCCACGTATGGCATTAACGAATCAAATCACTTTGAGGGGGCGGTAGTCCGTACTTCCTAAAATGAAGATATCGCATATACCCATAATGGAAGCCATAAAGGTATGCCATAAATAAAAAAATACAGAAGCTTAAGGAAAACATAAACATATTATATATCATATATAAATATAGTGACATCTTAATGGCCACCTTTAAAGGTGTTATAAAAGAAGATTGAACAATCATCGTTTCGTGAGGCAGAAATTCGCCAACCACAGAAACAATATGTTCTTTAACCATTAGATGTAGATGTGTGTAAGTGTAGCTCAAAATATTCTTATAACAACATCTTAGTATATTGAAGATACTGGAGTTGTTACAAAATAAATGAATAAAAAGAGTTTATGGGGTTGGAGAAGCAAAATAAAACAAAAGAACACAAGTGAAGACATCACCTTAAAATCGGGTAACTCTCTTAGATTTGAGCTCAAAGGCTTCCTTGGGAAGACTTCTACCCAAATTGAGGCTTCAATGAGTAATAAAGGGATGTGGAGAGACAAAATGGGTAGGGGTTTGGCCGAGCCAAAGGCTTTGGAAGTGTGGGTAAGGAGGTAGAGGTGGGGGCCTTTTATAAGAGGAGAGGAGGGGCACTCTTGGAAATTAAGGAAATGTTACTTTATTTTAGAATGAGTTTCGGATTTTAATGGTCCCACATTGATGTGTTTAGAGGATATGGTGATAAGGGTTCGAAATCCACCCATCCAATAGGTTTTTGACATGTGTAGGTCTTAGATTTTACATTAACTTTCCATTTTATTTAAATCGTTAAATAATGAGGTAATCGCTGCATCATCATGGTGTCATAAATAATTTAATTTATTTAATGTCCAAAAATTATAAAATAAATATCATGATGTAGGAAATATTTTTATATTACTAATTAATATTTATAGTCAAAAATCTGATTTGTATAACCCCATGTAAAAAATTTTTTAGTAAAACAACTCATGTTTGTGACATTTTAAATTTAACAATAAATAAAAAGTTATTAATATCATTTTCCAACCAAAGTGGCTTCATGGGGTCCCCAAGTTGACCCATGGATTTTCTTGGTCGGCCATGACACATCCAATAAGGTTAGGACATGTTTCATTTTCATTTCATATTATTAAAACATTATTTTTACCTTAAACTACACTAATTACCTCTAATCGCGATTAAAACTTAATAAGTTACTATTCACCAAAAAATTATTTTAATCCCATTGAACCACATTTTAATTCTTAATGACAACCATGTATGTCGGATTTTTGAAAATCAAATCACAAGAAGTGGAAAAGTTTCATTTAAACGAAAAATCAGTTTCTTTAACTACCACTTAGTGGTTTCACTATTCATCAAATATTGAAGTTTTTCAGAAAAATACCAAAACTTCACCCTAAGATATATTTGATATTCTTAATTCAAAAATGATTTCTATTTTACAAAATTCAAATCATATACGTTAAATTAATTAATTTAATAATTAATTCCTGTTGTCATGACAAATAGCGTGTTTTTATAAAACAATAAGTATCAAAAGATTGACACCAGTTTAAGTCCAATTTCAAATTGAAATTAATTCCAATGACCACTATTGGATTTAATGGAAAAAATATATTCTAATTTCACTTTAAAACCAATTCAAAAGATAATCTAATAATATAAATAAATTAGATTAAAAAGAGGTTTTCAATTAAAATACAACATTTTACACTATTCATTAAAAATGAACTTTATCGGAAAAATACCAAAAATTTACACAAAGTAAATTTTAATTTCCCAATTCTAAAGAAGAGTTTTATTTTGTCCAATAGAATGTATATTACTGAACAAAACTATATTTAGTGACGGTTCGCCATCAAAAGGTGATAAGTGAACCTTTAGTGAAAATTAGGGTATATATGCCTAAAATTGAATTCTTTCCATATTTTAAGCCTTTATCTTTTATTAGATAAATGTAAAAACATTTAAAAAACATATATAATCATATTTTAGTTATTTCTATCCATTCTAGCCAATACAATGGTGTTGACTCTCCTTTCCGTCACAGAGTCTAACGATTGAAAAAAGGGAAATACCTTAGTCCAAAGTGATTCATCCTTTGAAAAAACGTCAAAAATCGACAAAGGGATGAACAAGGAGAACATTTCCCATAGGTCGCGCAAGTTCCCTCATGGTCGCGCAAGTACACTTGCACGCCGCCTAGTGGTCATGCAAGTCTACTTGCGCGACGCCTTATGGTCGTGCAAGTGACTTGCGTGACCTAAGTGATAACCACCCGGTAACCGCCCGGGGTCTTCTCCTGCCTATAAATAGACCCTGTGGGCCCCCCATTCTGGAGGATTTTTTTTCCAGAAACTCGGATTGAAGCTCCCGACGCCCAAGTCTCTTCTCAAAGCTTCCGGAACACTTATAAGGTAATTTCTTACCTAGAACGGAAGATCTAAAGAGAGGGAGGAAGGCCTAAGTGTTGAAATTCATCAACACTTGCGCGCCTGAGTGGCCAGCCCTTAAGGGAAGTGGCCACACTTGCGTGCCGCCTTATTCCTTCGATAAAACTTGCGCGTCCCTTTTCTGTAAGAACCTCAAGAGGATTCTAAAGGCTTTAATAAATAGTTGCTCAAGTATTTCAATGCTGGTTGAATATCATGCAAGTACCCCACCATGTCACGCAGGTATACCTACGCGACCAATACTTGCGCGCCCACGCAGTACCTGCGCGCCTTCCAAGACTTGCACGCCCCTTCCTTTTTTTGGTGCCTTTCTTTCCCATTTCACCCCTCTTAATCCATTACACCTTTCCTATTCAATATTTATTCTTCAAGACACTCATCAAAGCCATTTCATGGCATGATTTCTTGATTTGACTTCCTTATCTGAAAGGAATTTTGTGGAATATCTCTCAAAACTTAGTGATTTACACATCTTTATGTCACTAAAGATTGAGATTTCATTCATTCAACCTCATCCTTTAAGATGAGAGAATCCTTAACCTGGGTCTCCTTTTCAGGAATAATCCCCAGTCATAAGTCCTCTAATATGGGCATCCTCTTTAGGAGTAAGCCCCAAGTCCCTTAATTTTTGGGCATCTTCTTTAGGAGTAAGCCCCAATTCTTAAAATTCCCAAAATCTGGGCATCCTCCTTAAGAGTAAGCCCCAGTATCCTAATTTGGGCATCCTCCTCAGGAGTAAGCCCCAAACCTTAATCCTTAACCTGGGCTTCCTTTTCAGGAATAAGTCCCAGTCATAAATCCCTTAACCTAGGCCTCCTTTTCAAGAGTAAGTCCCAGTCATAATCTTGGGCTTCCTTTTTAGGAGTAAGCCCCAAGTCCCTTAAATTCTCTTTAACCAGTCCTAATTTACGTTTAATCTGGGATTACTTCTCAGGAGTAAAACCCGATTATCAATACTCTCCTAATTTGGGTTTCCTTTTCAGGAATAAGTCCCAAGTTAGAGTATTCAAATCTCCATGAAGCACATATACCTTTATGGACCCTGTTCCTGGATTTTCTCCCTAAAGTAAATCCTAACCTTCATCTATCTGGGCAGTCATACATACATAAGCCCCAAACCATTTCTTATGATTACATCTTTCATGGCCCAATTGTCTATTTTATTACCAATACCTCTTGTTTCTCACACCGAGCATGACTCACGTGAGCTTAGAGGGTAAAAGTAATTATGACATCCTTCTTTGATCCATCAATCATAAACATCATACTCCCTTACTCAAACTACGTGGGTTCTGATTCCTTTTCCAAAACAAAGGATACGTAGGTATCCCATCCACGGGTTCGATCCCAACTCTGAAATAATTCATGTCCTTCTGAATGACAATAAACTTCAAGTGCCCCACTGAGTGGCTTTAAAACCAGCCTGGTCATCATAATGACCAAGAGACTTTTATATAAATGTTTTTAAGGATACCATTGACCAAGAATCTCTAAATAGATATAGATGATTCTCTATTGATGAAGAACCTTGAATACATATATAATATTCTCTAAATTTCTTACATATTTAATCATTGATTGTCAAAACTGAAGGAAAGCTCATTTTATACTTGGTAATTTAATAAGGATTCACGAACATAACTTAAATCTATAAAGAGAGTCCCAGAATAGACAATAATTCCCCTCAAAAAGGTGTGATGAGTCCGACCTCCCATCCTCTCGACCAATGAAAATTCCTAAGCCTCATCAGTTCACAAACTAATGAAGCGCCTACCTTTGGAAAGTAGGTCTAATTGGATGTGGAATCATTGGATGTTTCCGGTTCTAAGAACAAACCCCTTAGAAACCGATCGGAACGTTTGAATCTCCCATCCAGGAGGTCATCCCCGAATTCCGAGGGAAACAAAAAATGGTGAACCCGACGTGAATCCTTAACCAAGTTAAAATGATGTTTTACCTATTTGTTAAGCCCCTATTTAAAACTCAATAAGAGGGCTAACAAAAACAATCATTGACATGTGTTCTCATCCAAAGGATGAAGGGGATGAATTTTATCTTGATTACATCTGTTATATCAAATAGGCACTCTTTTCCAAGATCTTCTGTATTTCCATAATGGATGCTCTTAAATTCACACCAATGAATACTGCTGCTGCAAATACCACTACTGATTTTCCTACTGGATCGTTATCCGCTCTGAGGATGATATCACCTACTCAGCATCTTCAACGCTGGGTATCAAATGCGCTGGTTAAGGAGTGCCGTCAACACGGTACCATCCCAACTCTAGAGGCTGCCCGACAGGCCCTCCAAGTGAACAACTCACACAGGTCGTCCGGACAACGACGACCAATGATCAAGAGGCAGGCGGTGCTGACTATCGTCTCCAACCGTTTCGGGTCGTTATCCCCGGAACGAAATTTCCATTCGCTCCCTTACTCTGAGGAAGTGAATGAGTAGGTCCCTCAGGGACTTAATTCAAAAAGACAGGAGTCCTTCCCGAGGGCTCCCATCAACAATCGCCGCCAGACTCGTGCAGCAGTGCGCCCTCAACATGATGAGGGTACCGACTCCAGGCATTCGGCTCAGGTTCCTCGAACCCAAGCAGGCAAGACAAACCGCCAGAGACGGAATCCGGTTAACAATGGGTAGGTTTTCATCCCTTCCATCTCCGGAGAAGTCCACCAACCTAACTTGGTGGAAAACAATGAGAAGGCACACACACCTGTCCATTTTAATTCCGCTGTCCAGCAGACTCATCTGGCAGAATCACGCCAATCCCGCCAGGCAATTCTGGCGGAGTACTATAGGCAGGAACATACACCTGCTTATACATCATTAGTTAGTCAGCAGGCTCGCCTGACTACATATGGTGGATTTCGTCAACCGCGTTTGGCAAAGTGTAATCAGCAGACACATACACCTGCTAAGACTAATCAAGCCTACCAACATTCTCGCTTAGTAGCACACAGAGAAGTTAGTCGGAAAGCTCCGACGACAAACAGGAGGCAGACTCAACTCTCTGCCCCCACACTTGAGTACTGTCAGGATTCACTGACAGGAAAAGGAGGACAGGAGCAGGCACATACACCTACTCCAAGCCCGGAATGGACGTATATCCCCGTTCCGGCAGCTGAAGTCACCAAGCATATTTTGTCAATGGTGAAAGAGCAGAAGAAAATTCTTGCTCATATTCTGGATGTTTGCCAGGATATCATAACATCTTCAGCATCATCTCAGGGAAAGACACATAAATCTATCCCTAGCAGTGGAGTGACACATCAACGATTCACTCCGGAACAGACACACATATCTGTTCCAGTCCAAGAGGGTTATGGGGCATACTCCCCCATATCATACGGATAACCAAGTCAGGCACATACACCTGATTTGAGTGGAGATTGTCAGCCTAACCTGGCCATATTTCCTGATCAGGCACATACACCTACTCAGAGCAACCACTTTCGTCAACAAGTGGTTTCCAAAGTGAGTAAGAAGGCATCTAAGAAAAAGATCCGCCCAGCACAGTCAGGAGATCAAAGGCCAATTTGTAATCTGGCCTTGCTCGATGCTGGAGTTCTTGAAGCCCTCAGACATTTATCTGTTGGAATTCAAGATTCTACTCCCTCAGTTCCCAATAACGGGAACATTAATTCCGAAGGTCTTCAACAGACACTTCCTCATGAAGGCTTGCTTCATGACAATTCGGTCAATCTTGAAGTTTCGTCTTCAGATGAGAGCCACGGGAACCCTCTGTGTTGTCAAAAGACCAAGGAGTAAGAGATCTCATCTTTTGTTTTAACCCATTATGGTGGTCCTCCCCATGATGATGAATTTCACTGTGAAATTCCTCTCTGCAGTAGTGATTCACATTGCCTGGAAAATACTCCAGTGGACAATGTAGTGCCTAGAAATCCCTCTTATCTTGAGGCACTTGAAAATGCGAAACCAGTCATGTCTGATGCTTTATCTCTAGAAAGTGAAATACTTTCTCAATCAGAAGATATCCCAGGGTGTAGGTCATTCTCCGAACCACCCCTAAGTCATGAATCTTCTAGTTTGATCAATGATTTCTCTACCAATCTTGTTGAATCCGTTGAAGAAACAAGGAAACACCAACTCTGGTCAAAACAGGTAGAAGAATCTTCATTTAATGATGAAGAGGAAATGATGAACATGAGGAAAAAACTGGCGAAAAGTGAGGTACTAGTCATGTTTTGGCCTTTGTCTGACTCCCAGTATGACATTCCAAAGATGTTGACGGAAGATGGAATCCATGATATTCGTCTCAACATATGGAAAACTCTTTGTCAATTGAAGAAGAAGGTATTATCTTATGATGAATATGAAAATAATCTTAAGATAATAGAAGGGATACAACGTCAGATTGATTTGGCATCTCTATCAGTCTCTCAGTATCTGAAGGCTGAAAAGAAACAGAGAACCCTTCAACGTTCATGCCTTGGTGCACTAAGAAAATTGTGTCAGTTAATTGCCAATGCCCCATCTGGTGTTCATATCAGAGGATGGGGTGTTCACGGAGCACTACATTTCACAGTGCTTTCCAGTCAGCAAATCCTGCCAAAAACGGTCTCATTCAATGTTATTTCCCATGGCCGGCCATAGTCAATGGGCTTTGTTCGTAATCAAAAGCTTGCTCAAGAACAGGCTTCAACTAGTTCCTCTCAAAATCAAGCATATAGAGAACAAGTTGTTGAATTGCTCCTACATCAAGCAGGCGAGAATATTGCACAAGCCTCTCGTATGGATCAAACACATCATCAAATGACAGAAGTTTCGAAAATCATCCAACGGTCTGTTAAACCAGGTGATAAAAATGGATACAGGTTAATGCATCTAGCTAATTTCCGAACTAAGATTCGCAAGATCAAGAGATCTTTTAAGAAGGTCTCAGACATAGCATGTCAAGAGTCACCCCAGCTTGTCAGACTGGGGACTCCCTTAACCCAACCCTCAGAGTCAACAAATGGGATTCGAGGAGTTGAGCGGAAGCAGCAGGAACATCCCCAGTTCACGAGACTGGGGACTCTTTCAAATCATCAATCCTCTTCTCAGATAATTTCGGTCTTTTCTCGATTGGGGAAGAAGCCCAAAGAGGAACGAAGAGCCAAATTATCAGGAGATTCCCTCCAATTTATAGCTCGTCAAGAAGTTCCTAAAGGATTAAATCAACAAAAGGAAATGTCTCATCAAAGACATGAAAGAAGAAAATATCACAGAAATGTTGATAGAAGGGATGCGATGCATTATGCATCAATCAATGTCATCAATGTCGTTGTTTCTAATCCACCAGAGGAGACTCACTCAGGGGACTCAGATGAAGAGCGTCCTGCTCAAGAAAATGTACGCACCGATACAAATGAAGAAGGTGTGCGTACACGAAGTCAAAGGATTACTCAGAACCTAGGTAATTTACTTCCCTCTCTCTAAAAAGTATCCAACAAAGGGAGGGTAAAGAATCAGGTTACATATCCTTCCTCTAGAGAAGGTCAATCGCTCTCATTAGAGCAAAGGTTTTCACAACAGTAGGAAGAAATGAAAGAATTAAGAAGGTTGAATGCAGAACTACTTCAGAGTAGTCTTCTTCTTAAGAATGCTGGAGTCCGACAGCTGAAGGAATTTGTTGCAACTACTGAGAGGGATCAGTAATATCCTCTTTTATCAGTACACCCTCAGAGGTCTAATCCTACGGGTCAAGCGCAACAACGGTTGGCAGTGCTACCATCAGTTGCGGCACCAACCACCATATCTGTCCAAGCTCCATTCATTGCACCTACTCAAGACCAAATTCAACCGGATGTTTCTCAAAAGTTAATAACTACTATTGAGTCATTAACAGCTCGGTTAGAAACTATGGAAGGGAAACGGGTGCAAGTTCAACCAGAAAAGAAAGTTTACCCTGAATGGGTAGATTCAATTTCTCCTCCATCCAGTTTTGGAAACCCTGTTTTCCCTACTTTAAATGGATCAGGCGACCCTGAACAACATTTGACACATTACGTGTCTTGTTGTGATCCTATGATGGGAACTCCAGAGTAGCAAGAAGTGGTGAAACTTAGATGCTTCGTGCGAACCTTTCAAGGACCAGATTTTGTCTGGTATACAAGCTTGCAATCCTGGTCAATCATTGGATGGGAGGATCTTCGTCAAAAATTCCTTCTTCAGTTCAGATCAACTTTTCCAAAAATGACAGTTTTCGATCTTACAAACTGCAATCAAAGGGATAATGAAAGAGTCTTTGATTTCATTGCTCGCTGGAACAGATTAACATATTCCCTGAGTTTAGCACTCCCTCAGGAGGAGCTGTTGGCAATCTGTGTGGAAAATTTGTGTGACGAATTACGCATGCCATTGATCCCTGTGAAATACACAGGAGGGTTTCGAGACCTTACTTCAATCGCTCAGTAGATTGAAGATTCCCTTATACAGGCTAAGGCTAAATCTCGTGTAATTCCATCAGCTCCAAGAAGGAGAATGGGTAAAGTAGAAACTGCTACAGTTATGCTTAAACAAGCGCCTGTACCTATTTCTACTTCAAAACCTTCATCTTCTCGAAGGGCTCCACCTTCTGAACGCCAACAACAAAGGCCGTTTCGTCCAATTGATCAAAGAGATCAATGACGAAAACAATTTTAGGATTTGAAGAGTAAAAAATACTCTTTCCGAAATGAGAAAGTTTTTGGTTACTTCATTTCAGCTCTGGAAAATAATTTTGTTCAATTACCAGTGCCCAAGAGGCCAAACAAGGAAGGAGATGAAGACCGTCCCAATTATTTTCCCTTTCATCAAATGTTAGGGCATCCCATCCAGGAGTGTTTTGTCTTCAAAGACCTCCTGAAAAAGATGGTCGACTTGGGAAAAGTCAAGTTGAAAGGTTCTTCGACTCAGGTAGCATGTGTTACTGCTACAGTTCCAGAGGAGGAAGGTGAATGGCAAGAAGTCAAAAGCAGAAATGCACAGAAGTATGATGATTGGATGCTCATAAAGACAATCAATCGGACTCATGCCATTTTGCAAACACAATTAAAGAAACCAATTGTGTCTTCAGCCATGAATATTGCAGTAAAACCCTCTTCGTCAGAGGGAAAGTCCTCAAAGAAACGGTTTGATTAAAAGAAGGAAAAAGAATCATAAGAAGATGAGTATGTGTCAAAGCCTAAATTATCTTTGACTCTGGAAGACTTTATGCCATCTACTTCAAAGCCACGGGCACCTCCCCATCAAACGGCACAGCCTAAACAGGCTAATCAGACAGAGTCTTTATCAGACAAAGAGTTAATCTTCGGTTCTGTCAATATGATTCAATTAACAGATCCGTATTCCAGTCATAATTTCAATTTTGATGAGCCTGAATTCCCTGTATCAAATAAGGTAATCTGAGGAAGTTCCAGAGGTTTCAGGATATAGGGGAAGACGTGGATCTTTCCGAAGCCACTACTCTAATTCTACCCCTGCTAGCACTGTGTATGCAGTAGAAACTCGTGGTAGAGCCCTTCAGCGAGATCAAAAAGAACAAGCAAGTTCTTCTGCCAATAGCCAACTCAGTCTTGGCACAGTTATTTTGGAAGACTGATTGAAGGTTCCATCTTCTTGATCTCAGCAAGTAAATGGATCTAATCGGTCTAATCTTCCAAAACCAAGGATGTTGCCAACTTCTATCCCAATACAAGATGCATCAGCTTCCAAAGCATCTGCTTCCAAGGTACCTGCTAAACCGCATATTCCTGTTGGGAAACGCAGACCTCTAGATCAAAAGTATGATATATTGAAACACTTGGCCCAAGTACCAGCCAAGTTATCAATTTTGGATGCTTTGAATCTGTCAAAAGATCTTCGGGAAGCACTCATCGAAGCTTTGTCAAGTCCTCGAGAGTTTGAAGCTGAAATTGTTGCAGCTGAAGTCTATCACATAGAGAATAATCCTGTAGAATGCCATGCAGTGATATCTTTTACTGATAAAGATGAAGATGATGTTGTGCATGGGCACATAAAACCTCTGTACTTATCTGGAAAAGTCAATGGTGTAGATATCCGAAGAGCTTTCATTGACAATGGTTCAGGAGTCAACCTCATGCCCATTCGTACACTTCGTCGATTGGGCCTCACAGAATCTGATTTATCTCCTTCTACCATGATTTTACAAGGATATGATAAAAATGAACAAGAACCACTGGGTGAAGTTACACTCAGAACTCAGTTTGGAGATCTTGTATCCAATTCGGATTTCATGATTGTTGATCAAGACTCAGCTTTCAACGTCTGGCTTGGAAGACCCTGGCTACATCATCATGTGGCTATCCCTTCATCATACCATCAATGTCTCAAATACTGTTTCAATGGTCAAGTTAGAACATTGTATGGTGATAAGACCCCGTTCAAGACATGTGAGTATCAATACATTGAGGCGGAATTTTATCACATGAAGGGAAGAGAGAAATCTACAATAAAGGAAATTACCAAAGTTAATGCTCCATATGGTTTGGAGAAGATTCCAATAAATCCATTTACACATGTGAGTACAGATTATGTGTTACCTATCAGTCAAATTGACAAAATAGGCCCAAATCAAAATACTCTTATGGAAAGATCCATAATGTCAATTACGGCAATCGAGCCAGACAACATGGGAGAAATTGGTCACCTACCAAACAGTGATGAAAACACAAGTAGTGACATTTTAATTTAATCTTCTGAAATCCAACAGGTCTATACTTCTCCAATCAGGCCAGAAGAAGTTATAGCAACATCGGAGGTGAATAAAGATGTCAATTCTCAATCCATCATCTCCTCTTTATTTCCCAAATAAGGCCCTTTATCATCAATAGGGTCGGAAATGGAATCTTCTTCTTCAAAATGTGAAAATTTTGACATCTCTTATGATCATGAAAATTTCGTTTTGTCATCTACTATGCAAGTAGAAACAGAAGAAATAGCACGTGATGAAGAGGAAGAGGAAGATCTTAGAGATGCTCCTCCAGCATTTGAAGAGGGTATCTCTACCACTGTGGATGAACTCAGAGAAATAAATCTGGGTACAGAGAAAGATCCACGCCCCACTTTAATTAGTGCGGCCATGACCCTTGAAGAGCAAGAGATGTATATTTCTTTTCTAAAGCAAAATAAAGATATTTTTTCTTGGAACTATACAGAAATTACTGGGCTTGATCCTGATGTTTCTACTCATAATTTGGGTTTACCAAAAGAACATCGAGGATTTAAGCAAGCCGCGAGAAGAACACACCCAACTTATGCTTCCAAAATTGAAGCTAAAGTGGATAATCTGATCAAAGCTAACTTCGTCAGAGAAGTTCAGTATCCCAAGTGGTTGGCTAATATTGTACCTGTAAAGAAGAAGAATAGACAAATTAGGGTTTTCATCGATTTCAGATATCTTAATCGGTATTGTCCTAAAGATGATTTCCCAGTTCCGATTACAGAACTCTTAATTGATGCGACGGCTGGTTATGAAGTACTTTCCTTCATAGATGGATATTCTGGATATAATCAGATCCAAATGGCCCCAGAAGATGAGGAATCTACAACCTTCAGATCCCCTCAAGGTGTGTTTTGTTACCGGGTGATGCCCTTTGGTTTAAAGAATGCAGGTGCAACATATCAACACGCCATGCATCGTATCTTCAAACCTTTCTTAGGGAAGTTTGTTGAATTCTATGTAGACGATTTTGTGGTTAAATCCAAACAACATTCTAATCACTTGACTGATTTGGAAGTCATATTCCACAAGCTTCGACAACATAATTTGAAGATGAACCCCTTAAAATGTGCTTTTGGGGTAACCTCAGGAAAATTCCTCGGCTTTGTTGTATGCCATCGTGGTATTGAAGTCAATCCTGAGAAGACCAATTCAATCCTTGGTATGTCACCTCCTCAAAATTTGAAAGAATTAAGAGGACTTCAAGGACACTTAGCCTATATTCGGCGTTTCATCGCCAATTTGGCAGGCAAAAGTTTACCCTTTACCAAATTATTGAAAAAAGGAGTCACTTACCAGTGGACTGAAGAATGTCAAGAAGTGTTTGATGTTCTCAAGAAATACCTCTTGAGTCCACCAGTACTCATGCCACCTGTTGAAGGAAGACCATTTATCCTCTATGTGACAGCTCTAGAGCGATCATTGGGTGCCTTTCTTGCTCAAAAGAATGATGTTGGGAATGAAAATAGCTTCTCCTATCTCAGTAGAACTATGCTTGAAGCAGAAACCCGGTATTCAAGTATTGAGAAGTGCTGCCTAGAATTAATCTTTGCAGTCCAGAAACTGAGACACTACCTGCAACATCATGAGGTCCAATTGGTATCTTGAAATAATCCGCTCAAATTCATCCTTAGTCGTCCAATGCTTATAGGACGTCTAGCAAGGTGGGCATTTATTTTGTAGCAGTTCGACATTCAGTATGTATCTCAAAAGGAAATAAAGGGACAAGCTCTAGTTGATTTCCTGGCTGAACATCCTTCAGTGGAAGACACGTCTTCAGATATTGAACTCCCTGATGAGGAAGTTTTCTCTATTCAAGAGAGTCCTCAAACATGGGAAATGTATTTTGATGGTGCTTCCAGAAGTCCAACAGGGAAGAAAATGGAAAATCCTAAATTCAACAAAGTTGGTTTAGGAATTGTACTCATTTCTCCAGATAAGGCATTTTTACCTTATTCCTTTTTATTGTGGGAAGGTGGTACCAATAATAAAGCCGAATACCAAGCTCTTATCACATGCTTGGATTTAGCGCTTCAATCACAAGTAAATCACTTAAAGGTGAAAGGTGATTCAGACCTGGTAATCAAACAAGTCAATGGGGATTATGCCATCAGAAAAGAAGAATTAATCCCTTTGTATGATTACGTCAGAGAGTTAATGGTGGAATTCCCTTCAGAACTGACATTTTCTTATGTCCCAAGATCACAAAATGCTCAAGATGATGCGCTGGCTAATATAGCCACAGCTCTAGCAGATCCAAATCGGGACGAGACAACCATCAGTATTGCCCACCGTCGTGAAATTTCACCTTATGTTCAAACCAAAACAGAGGAAATTAATGAAATTAGTCCCATTCCTGAATCGTATGGTCATACTACAGTATGGATGTCACCTATCAGGGAATACCTTCAAAATGGAACACTTCCACCTGATAGAGCCAAGAAAGAACAAATCCGGCGACGTGTGGTCAATTTTACTCTTTATGATAGCCCAAACCACCTAGAGAAAATTCTCTACAAACTTGGTTTTGATGGAGTTCTCTTCAGATGCATTTATGGTGAAGAGACAATGACTGTCATGAAAGAAGTGAATGCAAGAGTCTGTGGCGCCCACCAGTCTGGATATAGATTGTCTGATCAAATTCGAAGGCTTGGATACTTTTGGCCTTCAATGATACAAGATTGTGTTAGTTTCACAAAGAAGTTTCATTCATGCCAAGTACATGCCAACTTCATTCATCAACCTCCAGAGTTGCTTCATACAGCTAAATACTCGTGGCCATTTGCCACATGGGGAATGGATGTGGTGGGACCTTACCCTTCAGCTATAGCCAAGCAGTTTAAGTACATTCTTACTGCTACTGATTTCTTTTCCAAATGGGTAGAGGCATTACCTCTCAAAGAAGTCAGTTCTAAATGCATTGTTAGCTTCATCAAGTCTAACATCATTACTAGATTTAGTATCCCTCATACTATATTGACGGACAACAGCACCAACTTATGTTCTCATGAGGTGAAGAAATTGTATCAAGAATACAACATTAAATCCAACCATTCATCTCGGTATCATGCGGTGGCCAATGGCCAAATAGAAGCCTTTAACAAGACTCTTTCAAATATACTGCAAAATATGGTGGATAAAGATAAGAGTTCATGGCCTGATAAACTCTTTCATGCTTTATGGGCTTATCGGACTACCACCCACAATGCAACGCGGTCAACTCCATATTCGTTGGTATATGGAACAGAAGCAGTCTTGCCAATTGAAGTTCAATTACCCTCACTCAGAGTAGACATTTGTGATCAGTTATCTATAGATGAGAAATCCCAAAAGCGATTGAATGAATTGGAACGGTTAGATGAGAATTGATTGTGCACTTTGCACCACTTGGAAATCTATCAGAATCGAATAGCACGAGCTTTTAACAAAAAAGTCAGTCTTCGCTCATTCATTTAGGGAGAATTGGTATTAGTTCTCAGAACTCCAATGATACTAGGAAAGAAACCTCCCAAGATTGATCTAAAATGGGAAGGACCTTATTCAATACATAGGGTCTACTCCAATGGAGCTTATTCATTAATTTCGATGGATGGAGAACTCATTACTACTCCAACTAATACCAGATTTTTGAAGAAGTATTTTGTATAAACTACAAAGTATTCACAAAATTTCCCCGCAACATGACACTAAACTGTGTGGCACCAGTTCGTCCTTGCTATATGACGTTAAACTATACAGCAACGGTCTAAGCATATGACCCTAAACTATTTGCACATACGTCCAACATGACGTTAAACTGTGTCACCTTCAATGTCCCCACAACATGACACTAAACTGTGCGGCACCAGTTTGTCCTTGCTATATGACGTTAAACTATACAGCAACGGTCTACGCATATGACCCTAAACTATTTGCACATACATCCAACATGACGTTAAACTGTGTCACCTTCAATGTCCCCGAAACATGACACTAAACTGTGCAGCACCAGTTCGTCCTTGCTATATGACGTTAAACTATACAGCAATGGTCCAGTATGACCTTAAACTCCTCCCTGATCCATGCATATGACCCTAAACTATTTGCAAGTCCCTTACATCCAGCAAGACGTTAAACTGTGAAGTCCTAACTACATGACGCTAAACTGTATAAAAGTCCCTTACGTCTAGAAAGACGTTAAACTGTGACGTCCTAACTACATGACGCTAAACTGTATAAAAGTCCCTTACGTCCGGAAAGAAGTTAAACTACATAATCATCAAAGGTCTTGTATGACCTTAAACTACACCACCGTCCAGCATGACATTAAACTACACCATCCACGGTCCATTTATATGACCTTAAACTATTCGCCTTTTTGTCCAACATGACACTAAACTGTAGAAAAAATCCCCAATGCGTCCAACATGACGTAAATGGTGTGTTATTTTTTCCTTACTGCATGACATTAAACTACGCAGTTCCCCTTTTTTTTGTCCAACATGATGTTAAACTGTATTTTCCCCACCGTCCTAACTACATGACTCTAAAATTGTATAGAAAGTCCTTGATATGTCCTACATGAAATTAAACTGTATTTTTTCCCTGCTACATGACACTAAACTGTGCAACACCAATAGTCATAACTGCAAGACTTTAAACTGCATAGTCCCTTTATATGTCCTACATGACATTAAACTATGCATCGTTAAGGTTGTTGTTACCTCTTGTTTCTCACACCGAGTATGACTCACGTGATCTTAGAGAAAACCTCAACCGTAACACTCTCTTTGGGCCGCTAACCATGTATAAGTCCCAACAACATTTTTTTTAGGTCGTTGTCCCTAAGAATAACTTGATCATTAATTTATTCTTTAATTGAACTACGCGGATTTTGATCCTTGCCTTCCAGGCTGGGTACGTAGGCAACCTCCCAAGGTTCAAGCCCAAAAACAATATCTTCACTTCGGTTCACCTTCATCTCATACGATGTTGATTTGTGAAACCACCTTTAGAATCAATATCTTTACATCTGATTCACTTTCGTCCTTGTTATACGACGTTAAACTACACAACACTTTTGTCCGGTACGACAATAAACTATAATACTCTTTGATTTCCTCATTTGAGAGGGAACCATTATTTACATTGATTTTTCAATCATGTTTCATTTCAAAAGACTACGTGCATACAAGGTAATACCTGAACTTTTTATCTCAGGTTAAAGCATCATTGTACTAAAGTCCCCTTTCACCCTTCACATATACGAACCAAATTTGTACAAAGGGTAGTTCTAGAACTATGTGGGCTTGATTCCCATCCTTATGGTATACGTAGGAACATTCGAGTGTCCCTCGAATCCAGTCCCAAGTCTTTTGGGCCTAACCCCAAATTTCACTTTCAGTCCCTTTGCTGAAAAGTCCTCATGAAAACACACATTGTGTATTCATTATTATGGTCTAAACTCTATGACCCTAAACTAATATCTCTCATACTTTCGTCATGCACGACGTTAAACTGCATTTCAAGAACTACGTATGGCTTGATTGTCATTCTTATGAGATACGTAGTGAAGTCTAAAATTTCAATTTAGGACCCAGCCACAACATGATTATGGTTATCATTGACCTATGTATCTCTATATACATTGGACAATACCCATTTTTATGTGTTATAATCCCAACCTTAAATATTTTCAGATCTTCATACCCCTTTTCATTACTTTTTGTCACAAAAATGTCAAACTTCTGAGAATTCTTTTGCCTGACTATGCAGTACGTGCCCATAGGTGGCCTTGCATAAACAGTCCACATAACAGACTTGTCAGCCAAAGGATACTATTTATTTGACTATGCAGCTAATTCCCTTAGGTGGCCCTGCATAATCAACCCCCTAACGGGTTTGTTAAATGATGGTAACTTCATTCTTGGGAAGAATGCCTCTTTTGTCCTTATTTGTCTTAAATAACAGTATGTAGGGATCTGCAAAAATAGCCATCCTTAACATATTTGTCCCATATACTTTTTTATGATCTGAAAGTATTCAAGTCTATGGTTTATATTCTCCTTCCCTACGTTTGGGTCAGACCTTCATAGGAGTGATATTCATCCAGTTCTTTGATAATCTTGTTTGGAAATATCTTCTCCATATTCAAGTACCTCTTTCCATACAGCAAACTCTATAATTTGGAAGATTTGAATCTCCATAAACTTTCACTAGCTTTTAGCACTAGGAAAGTAAATTTCTAAGAGTTCTTTTGCCTGACTATACAGCACGTGCCCATAGGTGGCCTTGCATAAACAGTCCACATAACAGACTTGTCAGCCGAAAGATGCTATTTATTTGACCATGCAGCCAATGCCCTTAGGTGGCCCTGCATAATTCAACCCCCTAACGGGTTTTGTTAAATAATAGTAACTTCATTCTTGGAAACTACTTCTTCTAATTCCTTTTAGCTCTCTTTCATATCATTCCTCAGATTTAAATATTCTTAAGTCATAGCTTACATATTTTCCCTCATACTTGAGTATGGTACTATGTTTTCAGATGAGTTGTCAAGGAATTGAGTCAATTATAATCCATTTTGGTCAAAGCTATTTCGACCTTAAACATTAGCCTTTGTATGTCCGACATGCATGACTTTAAACTGCCAGATTTCTTGTTTTTCTTTTTCACCTCAGAGTAAAATCCTCTTTTCTCTTCGGATCCAACTCTGAGGGGGGACTTTTATTGATGCTCCTTTCCGTCAAAGAGTCTAACGACTGAAAAAAAGGGAAATACCTTAGTCCAAAGTGATTCATCTTTTGAAGAAACGTAAAAAATCGACAAAGGGATGAACAAGGAGAACATTGCCCATAGGTCGCGCAAGTTCCCTCATGGTCGCGCAAGTACACTTGTGCGCCGCCTAGTGGTCGTTCAAGTCTACTTGCGCGACGCCTTATGGTCGTGCAAGTGACTTGCGTGACCTAAGTGATAACCACCCGGTAACCGCCCGGGGTCTTCTCCTGCCTATAAATAGACCATGTGGGCCCCCCATTCAGGAGGATTTTTTTCCAGAAACTCGGATTGAAGCTCCCGATGCCCAAGTCTCTTCTCAAAGCTTCCAGAACAATTCTAAGGTAATTTCTTACCTAGAAAGGAAGATATAAAGAGAGGTAGGAAGGCATAAGTGTTGAAATTCATCAACACTTGCGCGCCTGAGTGGCCAGTCCTTAAGGGAAGTGGCCACACTTGCGCGCTGCCTTATTCCTTCGATAAAACTTGCGCGTCCATTTTCTGGAAGAACCTCAAGATGATTCTAAAGGCTTTAATAAAGAGTCTCTCAAGTATTTCAATGCTGGTTGAATATCATGCAAGTACCCCACCATGTCGCGCAGGTATACCTGCGCGACCAATACTTGCGCGCCCACGCAGTACCTGCGCGCCTTCCAAGACTTGCGCACCCCCTTCCTTTTTTTGGTGCCTTTCTTGCCCATTTCACCCCTCTTAATCCATTACACCTTTCCTATTCAAGATTTAGTCTTCAATACCCTCTTCAAAGCCATTTCTTGGCATGATTTCTTGATTTGACTTCCTTATCTGAAAGGAATTTTGTGGAATATCTCTCAAAACTTAGTGATTTGCACATCTTTATGTCACTAAAGATTGAGATTTCATTCATTCAACCTCATCCTTTAAGATGAGAGAATCATTAACCTGGGTCTCCTTTTCAGGAATAATCCCCAGTCATAAGTCCTCTAATATGGGCATCCTCCTTAGGAGTAAGCCCCAAGTCCCTTAATTTTTGGGCATATTCTTTAGGAGTAAGCCCCAATTCTTAAAATTCCCAAAATCTGGGCATCCTCCTTATGAGTAAGCCCCAGTCTCCTAATTTGGGCATCCTCCTCAGGAGTAAGCCCCAAACCTTAATCCTTAACCTGGGCTTCCTTTTCAGGAATAAGTCCCAGTCATAAATCCCTTAACATGGGCCTCCTTTTCAAGAGTAAGTCCCAGTCATAATCTTGGGCTTCCTTTTCAGGAGTAAGCCCCAAGTCCCTTAAATTCTCTTTAACCAGTCCTAATTTACGTTTAATCTAGGATTCCTTCTCAGGAGTAAAACCCAATTATCAATCCTCTCATAATTTGGGTTTCCTTTTCAGGAATAAGTCCCAAGTTAGAGTATTCAAATCTCCATGAAGCACATATACCTTTATGGACCATGTTCCTGGATTTTCTCCCTAAAGTAAATACTAACCTTCATCTATCTGGGTATTCATACATACATAAGCCCCAAACCATTTCTTATGATTACATCTTTCATGGACCAATTGTCTATTTTATCACCAATACCTCTTTTTTCTCACAGCGATCATGACTCGCGTGAGCTTAGAGGGTAAAAGTAATTATGAAATCCTTCTTTGAGCCATCAATCATAAACATCATACTCCCTTACTCGAACTACGTGGGTTCTGATTCCTTTTCCAAAACAAAGGATACGTAGGTAGCCCATCCACAGGTTCGATCCCAACTCTGAAATAATTCATGTCCTTCTGAATGATAATAAACTTCAATTGCCCCACTGAGTGGCTTTAAAACCAGCCTGGTCATCATAATGACCAAGAGACTTTTATATAAATGTTTTGAAGGATACCATTGACCAAGAATCTCTAAATAGATATAGATGATTGTCTATTGATGAAGAACCTTGAATACATATAAAATATTCTCTAAATTTCTTACATATTTAATCATTGATTGTCAAAACTGAAGGAAAGATCATTTTATACTTGGTAATGTTATAAGGATTCATGAACATAACTTAAATCTATAAAGAGAGTCCTGGAATAGACAATAATTCCCCTCCAAAAGGTGTGATGAGTCCGACCTCCCATCCTCTCGACCAATGCAAATTCCTAAGCCTCATCAGTTCACAAACTAATGAAGCGCCTGCCTTTAGAAAGTAGGTCCAAGTGGATGTGGAATCATTGGATGTTTCCGGTTCTACGAACAAACCCGTTAGAAACCGATCGGAACGTTTGAATCTCCCATCCAGGAGGTCATCCTCGAATTCCGAGGGAAACAAATGGCTATGTGTTAACTACCATTTAAAATAATATTATTTTATTACTAGTGTGCAACATAAGATTTCAATGAAACTCTTTGTTGCGTATCGGGTACGCTATCGAACATAGAAACCCCTTTAAAGTAAAATTAATATTTAATTCACAAATATTAATAAATATGAAAATGTATTATTATTTATTTACCTGGGATGTTACATCCTTCCCCCCTTTTGGGAATTGCATCCTCGCAATTTTTATTCACTTATCAAAATAAGTGGGGGTATTTATCCCTCATAGAATTTTCAGATTCCCACGTTGCATCTTCAACCATATGGTTTTTCCACAAAACCTTTACCTGCTGAATTACCTTATTTCACAACACCTGCTCTCTACGGTCAAGAATATGGATTGCCTGTTCTTCATAATAGAGATTCTCTTCCAACTGAACTACCTCTGGGATCAAAACATGACATAGATCTGGCATATACTTTCTCAACATCGAAACATGAAAAACATTGTGTACCTGAGATAAACTCGGAGGTAAAGCCACTTGGTAAGCAATTGATCCAACTTTCTCCAGAATTTCATATGGTCCAATGAACCTTGGACTCAGCTTTCCTTTCTTACCAAATCTCATCACACTTTTCCATGGATAAACCTTGAGAAAAACATGATCACCTACCTCGAAAGATAGATCCTTCCTCCGGTTATCCGCATAACTCTTCTGCCTGCTTTGAGCTGTTCTCATGTGTTTCTGAATCAACTGAGCTTTTTCTGCCATCTCTTCTACCAATTCTGGTCCCATCAACTTCCTTTCACCCACTTCATCCCAGAAAGCTGGAGTTCGACACTGCTTCCCATATAATGCCTCAAATGGTGCCATCTGTATACTGGAATTAAAACTGTTATTATAATAAAACTCAACCAAAGAAAGATGTTGGTCCCAAATTCCCTGATAATATATTGAACAAGCTCGTAGAATATCCTCCAAGGTATGAATTATTCATTCTAACTGCCCATCTAATTGCGGATGAAAAGCTGTACTAAAATTTAATTCAGTACCCAATGACTTCTGAAGGCCTTTCCAAAAGTTAGAAGTAAACCTGGGATCACGATCAGACACAATGGAGAGAAAAACTCCATGTAACCTGACTATCTCTTTAAGATAAAAATGGGAAAGTTGATCTAGGGAAAAAGTATCTCGTATAGCAAAGAAATGAGCAGATTTAGTCAAGTGATCAATAATAACCCAGATTGCATTATTACCTCTAGATGTCTTCGGTAATCCCATGACAAAATCCATGGATATATTTTCCCATTTCCACTCTGTCACTGGTAAAGGCTGAAGCATCCCTTTTGGTAACTGCCACTCTGCTTTAACCTACTGACAAGTCAAACACTTCACAGTAAAATCAGCAATATCTCTTTTCATTCCATCCCACCAGTAATACTCCTGCAGATCTCTGTACATCTTAGTACTGCCAGGATGAACTGAAAACGGGGAACTATGAGCCTCACATAACAACTCATTCTTCAACTGTGAATCACAAGGAACACATAATCTCTTCCCAAACCTCAAAACACAATCATTATCAATGTTGAATTCAGGCAACTTACCCTTCTGAACCAGATCTACCTTTTTCTACAACTCACTGTCTTGCTTCTGTGCTTGCTTGATTCTGTCTGATAGAGAAGATTTCACTGATATCTGAAACAAAACAGAATAACATCCTACACCAACAAATTCTATTCCAAAGTTCATCAAATCCTTAACCAAAGGATCGCATTCCAAACGCAACATTGCTAATGAAGCATTACTTTTTTGACTCAAAGCATCAGCCACTTTATTTGCTTTTCCCGAATGGTAATTAATTGTACAATCATAATCCTTGATTAATTCCAGCCATCTTCTCTGTCTCATGTTCAATTCTTTCTAAGTGAATATATACTTTAAACTTTTTTGATCAGTATATATTTCACACTTTAGTTTATAGAAATGATGCCTCCAAATTTTTAAAGCTAAAACAACAGCAGCTAATTCCAAATCATGTGTAGGGTAATTTACCTCATGAGTTTTCAACTGACGTGAATCATATACAATTACCTGATCATTATGCATAAGGACACAGCCAAGTCCCTTCAACGAAGCATCACTGTATATAACAAACTCACCATTCCTGGAAGGAAGTTCCAAAACTGGAGCATTCACCAATCTTCTTTTCAACTCCTGAAAACAATCATCACATTCTTTTGTCCAGATGAACTTAACACCCTTCCGAGTTAGCTTAATCATTGGACTAGATAACCCTGAAAAATTTTCAACAAACCTTCGGTAGTAACCTGCCAAACCAAGAAAAATACAGATCTCGGTTACATTTGTGGGTCTTGGCCATTCTTCAACAACTTTTGTTTTAGCAGGATCAACAGTTATGCCATCTTTTGAAACAATGTGACCCAGGAAAGAAATTTGTTGTAACCAAAACTCACACTTGCTGAATTTCCCATACAATTTCTTTTCTTTTAATGTTTGCAAAATAACCCTTAAATGTCCTTCATTCTCCTCTTTACCTTTTGAAAACACCAAAATATCATCAATAAAAACAACCATGATTTATCACCTGAGTCAACTGAGCCATCACTGCAGTAAACTGCTCAATTCTGATTCTGACCATCTCAGTATGCTGATTTGGAAGGTCATTTCCCTCAGCATGCCTTCCCAAAAAAGCTTCTTTGTTTCCTCTACGAAAAACCATCCTTAACACTGAAATATGTTAGGTTAAGCAACATGGTAATCTTTAAATGCTATATAATTTCAGTCATACCATAAATTAACTTATAATTTAACAATTTTCTAACTCCTAAAGTTGTCTAAACCGACCGTTGATACCAACTATAAGGCCCCGGCCTTAAACATTACTTAATATTGAATTAAATGAATAATTCACATTGAGGATCTTTTCAGGTTTAGAGCTTTAGATAATTGGGGCATAACTGTTACATCTCAAAAGATTATAAAGTAGACACTTCTACTAAGTTTCCATAGAATAAAAAAACCCTTAAAAAGAAACATGTCCAGTTCCATGTTTTATATAGCATGACTTTACCTTGATCCAATCCTTGACCCTATTCCACATTAATTCCTGGGAAAAACATTTCAAAAAAACTTGGGGTGAGCATAAAAAGCTCAGTAAGGGATACACAAAGAATGAAAACTGTTAGTTTTTCAAACATCAAGTAAACCATGTATACTTTATCAAAGTAATACCTTCACCTTCATGAAGTAGTAAAAACTCTTCACTGAATAAAATATCATTACTTACCTTTTTATAACCAAAGGATTACCATAAAACCCATATAAAGAACACATAACATATAAAGGTAACTTGGGACATAAACATACTTAAGTTTAATAACCATACGGTCGACTTCCACACATATCACTTAATGTAATAGCCATATGGCCAACTTCCATACATACTTAATGAAATAGCCATACGGCCGACTTCCATACCCAATGCATTGGAGGTTATAACATAACCACCCGTCCTGGTATTCACAGCACCACCCATCATATGGTTTATCACGTAACCACCCGTCAAATGTCCAAGTGCCGTTATAAAAATAATAAGACATAAAACAAATATAATGGAAAGAAAACATTTCCACACTTTCATCACAATATATCACTTAAATATATTGACATAAAAAATCCATTATAAAAACCATTTTCAATACCAAAATACATAAAAGAGTATATGGTATTTATTTCATTTTAAAAAAACATTACGGCTTGTTCAGGAAGCCAAAGACCAAATAATACTCGCGGCGGCAGAAAAGGTCGTTGTCACCGCGTACGTTAAAAGAAACATTCCTTTTTGTCGTTTTGTAAAACGCTTCATAGAAAAAGATTCCTTTTGTATAAAATTAAAAGTCAAAGGGGTTTATACACCGTATAAAAGAAATTTGTGTATAAAACGAAATATGCCTCAATGAAATGAGATTGAGACGAAGTCCCTTACCAAGATCATTTTGTAAATAAAATAGATCAATTATGTATATTCACTATAAGTACAGATAATGAAAGTATAAATAAAATACAGGATAACAAAATTCATTTCTCACATAATCATATCATGAAATAAACAAGAAGTAGAAGGTCAACCCAAAGAAAGGAATTTGGGTTAAGAAGTTCCCTTACCTCGGGTCCGACTTGACTCGATTGTTCTTTAACGTCCTGAATAATAAAATTGAGTTAATTTCTACTTGATTAAGAACCTTTTTCAAGTTCATTATTCCTTTTATATCACTTATTACCATGTTATGAACATTATGTAGTCATTTAAGTTGATAACGGTCATTTGTCGATATTTGGTACTTGAGTCAAAAGTGAACTTCTTACAATTACATGTTGTTCGTGTGGTCAAAGGTTCATTATATCCAGAATGATATTCATGATTTGGATATCATATATATCCAGAATATACATGTATTTATAATATTACATAATCATTTAGAGGTAATAAATGAAATTCATCGTTCATGGAGACAGTAAACCGTACGTACGCATGAACGCTACTTTCATTTCTATGTCATATTAATGGAATTAAAACTAAATGAGAGGTATGTATATTTTAATTCCAGAATTATATTCATCATTTATATGTAACATAAATTATATATATCCATTATAAATATGTACTTATAATAGTACATTACATTTGGGGATAAGAAATGAAATGCACCGTTCATGGAGACGGTAAGCCGTACGTACGCATGAACGCTACTTTCATTTCTATCTCATACATTAATGGAAAGAAATAATGATGATATAGAGTTGTATTATAATTCCAGTATAATATCATATATAATATCATTAAATACATCCTTTATACATCCCACGTATGGCATTAACAAATCAAATCACTTTGAGGGGGCGGTAGTCCGCACTTCCTAAAATGAAGATATCGCGTATACCCATAATGGAAGCCATAAAGGTATTCCATAAATAAAAAAATACAGAAGATTAAGGAAAACATAAACATATTATATATCATATATAAATATAGTGACATTTTAATGGCCACCTTTAAAGGTGTTATAAAAGAAGATTGAACAATCATCGTTTCGTGAGGCAGAAATTCGCCAACCACAGAAACAGTATGTTCTTTAACCATTAGATGTAGATGTGTGTAAGTGTAGCTTGAAATATTCTTATAACAACATCCTAGTATATTGAAGATACTGGAGTTGTTACAAAAGAAATTAATAAAAAGAGTTTAGGGGGTTGGAGAAGCAAAATAAAACAAAAGAACACAAGTGAAGACATCACCTTAAAATCGGGTAACTCTCTTAGATTTGAGCTCAAAGGCTTCCTTGGGAAGACTTATTCCCAAAGTGAGGCTTCAAGGAGTAATAGATGGATGTTTAGAGACATAATTGGCAGGGTTTTGGCCGATCCAAAGGCTTTTGAAGTGTGGGTAAGGAGGTAGAGGTGGGGGCCTTTTATAAGAGGAGAGGAGGGGCACTCTTGGAAAGTAAGGAAATGTTACTTTATTTTAGAATGAGTTTCGTATTTTAATGGTCCCACATTGATTTGTTTCGAGGATAAGGTGATAAGGGTTCTAAATACACCCATACAATAGGTTTTTGACATGTGTAGGTCTTAGATTTTACATTATGTTTCCATTTAATTTAAATCGTTAAATAATGAGGTAATCGTTGCATCATCATGGTGTCATAAATAATTTAATTTATTTGATGTCTAAAAATTATAAAAAAATTATCATGATGTTGGAAATCTTTTTATCTTTCTAATAAATATTTATAGTCAAAAATCGGATTTGTATAAACCCATGTAAAAATTGTTTTAGTAAAACAACTCATGTTTGTGACATTTTAATTTAACATTAAATAAAAAGTTATTAATGTCATTTTCCAACCAAAGTGGCTTCATGGGGTCCCCAAGTTGACCCATGGATTTTATTGGTCTTCCATTACACATACAATGATGTTAGGACATGTTTCATGTTCATTTCATATTATTAAAACATTATTTTTACCTTAAACTACACTAATTACCTCTAATCGCGATTAAAACTTAATAAGTTACTATTCACCAAAAAATTATTTTAATCCCATTGAACCACATTTTACTTCTTAATGACATCCATGTATGTTGGATTTTTGAAAATCAAATCACAGAAGTGGCAAGATTTCATTTAAACGAAAAATCGGTTTCTTTAACTACCACTTAGTGGTTTCACTATTCATCAAAAATTGAAGTTTTTCAGAAAAATACCAAAACTTCACCCTAAGATATATTTTATATTCTAAATTCAAAAATGATTTCTATTTTAAAAAATTCATATCATATATGTTACATTAATTAATTTAATAATTAATTCCCGTTGTCATGACAAATAGCGTGTTTTTATGAAACAATAAGTATCAAAAGATTGACACCAGTTTAAGTCCAATTTCAAAGTGAAATTAATTCCAACGACCACTATTGGATTTAATGGTAAAAATATATTCTAATTTCAATTTAAAACCAATTAAAAATATAATCTAATCATATAAATAAATTATATTAAAAAGAGGTTTTGAATTAAAATACAACATTTTACACTATTCATTAAAAATGAACTTTATCGGAAAAATACCAAAAAATTACACAAAGTAAATTTTGATGTCCCAATTCTAAAGAAGAGTTTTATTTGGTCCAATAGAATGTATAAGACTGAACAAAACTATATTTAGTGAAGGTTCGCCATCAAAAGGCGATAAGTGAACCTTTAGTGAAAATTAGGGTATATATGCCTAAAATTGAATTATTTCCGTATTTTAAGCCTTTATCTTTTATTAGATAAATGTAAAAACATTTAAAAACATATATAATCATATTTTAGTTATTTCTATCCATTCCCTCCAATACAACGGCTATATGTTAACTTCCATTTAAAATAATATTATTTTATTACTAGTGTGCAACTTAAGATTTCAATGAAACTCTTTGTTGTGTATCGGGTACGCTATCGAACATAGCAACCCCTTTAAAGTAAAATTAATATTTAATTCGTAAATATTAATAAATATGAAAATTTATTATTCTTTATTTACCTGGGATGTTACAATGTTAGCCTTCATCGGGACCAGGCATCATACAACTTTGTACGGGGCAATGCTACCCGATCAACAATACAAGGTGGGTTGCTAGGTGATTAGTGATGCAGAACCTGGGAAGGGGCAGTTCAGGTGGGATGGACCTACAAGTCATGTATTGGGCATGGTATGCCTCTGGGTCTTCTGATCATGTATTACGGGTCAGTAAGGACTTATGACATGGGCCTAAGGGTCATGTACGAGTTCCCCTTCAACCCTTAAAAGGGGTATTATCCATAATAAAATAAAAAGTAAGGCCTACGGGCCATTCGGGGAATGAACTAATCCTTAAACATTAGTCCCATAATTACCTAAAAACTAGTCTAAAATACATTTTATAGTAATATATTTACCATATAATCCATTTTATCATATTTTTTGCATTATTGTATCCTGTTTTTATTAGAATATTGTGGGTGGAATTCCCATTCCAAAAATTTACTGTAATGACACTTTCCCTCAACTATAATTAGGAACACGACCATCCCACATACTTGCACCTATATGCCACTTTGGACTATAGAAAATATTCCTAAATATATCATAATGATCACTATCATCATCATTGAATCATGAACATGGACATAAATCCATCAATGGATTGCCATTTTTGAAAACCAAAATGACTTACTTCAATAAGCGGTCGTATCCTACATAATGCTCTATTGATTTATTTTTATTTTCTACCACAAAAAATATTCATATAAAATGATTATATAATAATAATATTATCCTAAATATACTTTTGTTTTATTATTCTAATTTTTCAACCACAACATAATAACACATCCATCTAATGGTAAATGAGCTTACCATTATTGTGTTTGAAGAACAACCGCGTCACAAAATGATGTTGTTCATTTTTCTTTTACCCCAATTCATGGTTGGGAATTATTATTGAGACAATGTTTATATATAATAAACATAATATATATAATTCTTATATAAATATAGATTTTTAACATATAATATACTATTATCCATTCCATTTTGTATAACTATGATAACATCATTTTTGGATGTGTAGACAACTACATACAAAAATATATATGGCAAGTTCACACATTGCATGGCATGTGTAACATATGTATATAATAAAAAAATAAGATAAATATTACTAAATTATTTTACTATAATGATAATATATATATAAAAATATTTTATTTACAATCTCTCATTGAATAAGATAATAAAATGGAAACAACATTGATGTGTATGCATCACAGACCATCTCCAAAAAAGCTATATTTTGATTTAAATTTATGTCAAAAAATGATTATGATAAATAATTATATACTTAATATATATGATATTTTTAAAATGTTTTAACATTATGAAATAAAAGAATCTCGATCTATGTAATAAGATCATGAATAAAAAGTCAAAACATATTTGAAAAATTAAGTCGTATTACCTGAAACGTTACTATAACATGGAGTTATTAATTATTTTTTAATATAATATCATAATCAATTAAGATATGTTATTAGATATAATAATATGTTTCATTTTGATATTTATAATTAACTTATATTGATTATACCTGATATTTCATTATGTACTAATAATGTCCTGACTAAAGGTAAGAGAGTTTCATCTCACTTATTATTTTCCTCAGATATATTCCCTATTCGCCACTAATTTCGTATTTTTGGTGTGTTTAAATAAAGTTATATATTCTATGATTCATATTATTAAATTTATGGGTATTTAAATACCTATTTTATGATCATTCTTTCTTTGGGGTTCTGTTTGAAAAATTATCAAATATGTATATTCATTTTGTTTGAATTGCTTCTTTGAGACACATGCCATGTTATAAAACATTATTTTTATATGATGTTTATATAGTAACATTTTAAATGACATAAAATTAATATAATTATCTTTATGATATTTAATATTAACTTTATATAATGATTTCAAATTTATTATTATTTAATGTCACCAAATTTGTAATAGTTTAAAACATCAATATCATAGGTTATCGAGATTATTTATAATTATGCTTCAATTGATTAACTTTTATGATTAATATCATATGAAATAACATTAATTTTACTAACCTATGGATATTATTGTTATTTCCATGTAGTGGTACTATTTTTCAAATCTTTAAGTCTTATTATAATCCTGATATGTTTTAGTTAAATATGTCATTAAATCTCCCTCTGGATGGAAATATGTGTTCTTTAAAAACATTGTTATCTAAAAAAAATCTGAAAAAAGTTTTCCTATTATCATATTATGTTTAAATAAACGTTTAAATCATTTTTACCTTATTAAACATTTTATTGAATGGAATCATATTTTTTCAGATTAATGATCTTTTCTGATCTTTTACAAGGAAAAAAGGAAAGTTCGACAAGTACAGAACTACCTGACATTATGAACATCTTTTCCTAGATTCATGCACTGTAAATTTAGAAGGATTTTTTTCATGAAATTTTTATCTAATATGATGGTACTTTTTTATATTTAAATGGTTTTCAAAGAAAATGGGTTTTCTAAAAATGGGTTTATGTTAGAAAATAATTTAAAATAATTGTTGAAGAATAATTTATATATTTTCTAAATTTTATTTTAAATTAAATGAATATAAATGATAAAAAATATAGTTTTATATTTTTTATAATTAATTTTTAGGAAAATTGGCCTCAATAATGTTTTTATATTATTTTATATATTTTTTAGGATATTTTTTGAAATAAATTCAAAAAAATTATTTAGGATTTCATGGAAAATGTTTTTCAAAATTATTTATAGCCATATTTATATATCTTTAATGGATTTTTAGTGATAATTGTTTTCCAAAGGTTTCATGTTTAAAAAAATTCAAAATAAGAAAATATATTTCCGGAAAGAAATGATTTTAATATTTGTTTGAATATTACTCTCTATCAATGATGACATATAGTTATTTTACTCATTCACTTCAAGGAAATGATATAATGTTTCCATTCATATTCTTTTATGAATAGTTTATGTTTTTAAGGAATGATGTTTATGAAACTTTATTCTCTTCGATGAGTTATATTCATTTGAATCCAACTTCATTGCATTGGTTATTATTTAATGAAGTGATTATGAGGCCAATCCCTTTTCCATGGGATTTGATTTGATGAATTGGATATGATACCATTTTCATTTCATGTTTAACTATATAATGATTGATTCTAATCTGATGGGAAACATATTACATGATTGATTGGTTATATATCTCTATCCAATTCATTGGGTAATGATGGATGAATCATGAATATAAACATTTTGCATGAATCAGATTACTTGTTCACAATTTAATGCATGGACCTGGTTGCATTCCCAATAGTTTATGGGTGTACCTGATTACCAGATCACAAAGTTATGATTTAAATTTATGATGTGTTATAATGTTATGTGTGACCCTAATTACATGATCAAAATTTTATGCATGTACATGGATTCAGGTCCATATGTTTTGGGTGGACCTGATTATATGTTCACAATGTTATACATAAAACAGATTTCATGTACAAAACATTATGTATAGAACTACTTCCATGCCAATAAGTATATGTGAGAGATAGATTTCATGTCCTTAAATTAATGTGTGACCCTATTTCGACTTATACAGGATCATGATGTTATATGTTAATGTTAACGGGACAATTCCATGTCTTATTCATATATCATTCTTTCATGGATTATGTTCCCAATTATCTTGTGATTAATTAATTATTAAATTATCATATTTATTAATTGTTTTATGTTTATGATATTTTATATGTAGGGTATGGTCTACTAATGATATGATCATGTTCTCCTACCCAAATGTTATTGTTATGCTTACATATATATGTTATTTACCCTTACTAAGCATTTGAGCTCATCTATTTATTATGATTCTTTTCCCTAGTTATGAATAAATATTTCTATGTATAATTAATAGGGCTTGGGATATTTTTGGGAAACATTGAATATCATTAACTATATTCTTAGGATTTTTATCTATGTTTCCAAAAGCACTAAACTAATTTGGTCATCAGGAGTCTATTATTTATTAAAAATTCTTATATTGTAGGTATTATGAAACCATATAAAGTGAAAAAATAATAAATCAAATTAAAGAGATTTGTTATAGTAAATAGATATATAAAAGAAGCCTCTATTGGATATCCTATTAAGGATCCAATGGATGGTATTTCAGGAGAACCATGACCCCCAAAATATATACAATGATGTTGTGGATAAATATTTAAATGTGTTGGTATAGAAAAATCGCATGAGGGGATGGGATAACAAAGGGGAGGTTATTCCCATTTATAATTGGATAAAGGGTTCCCACATGGAAATTACAATGAAATTTTAAAAATAATGAAAATAATAAATTTATTCACATGAAAAAAATCAATGAAATAACCAAAAGTTAAAATTTGGGATATTATAATTTTGAAATATTGGAATCCAATAATATTTTCAATAGCTTGTATGTATTTATAACCCATACCTTGATAGTTTAATCCCATGGTAAACTCATTCCATACCTTAACTAAGATATATACTATTTGATGTTTTTTACTATTATAAATGGTAAAACAATTATGTTGAAATTATTAGTCAATATATATTATTAGGATTCTAATTATGAAATATGTTTTAAAATTTAATATCTATAAGATCTCACCTATTTCCAAGTACATCCCACTTTGAGTTGTGTGTTTATGATCAATCATTTGGGTTTTACTTGTTCATTAAAAAATAATGTTCATGTTTCTATTGAGGATAAAAATATATTACAAGGGAATATAATCTAATCATTGTAGATGTATTTATTTGAAATAATGGTTTTTGAGTATTATATGTAAGGGGATTATTATTCTTACCCATATATTGGAAGGATTTGGAGGTGGTTTTGTCTCATCCTATTGAAACTAAGAAATGATCTATTTATTGGGCATTTATATTCCAGTGTCATGTTAAACAAAATGTATGTATCACTAGGAATATTTAATGAATTGGTTGAGGGAATAAATAGGAAACTCTCCATTAATATTTTAAATTAAATGTAAATATCTCCCAGAGGATGTAGTCAACTAGTTATTCGTGTTTTATGAATACAACCCATGAAATTAGTTCACATATTGTAATTTCTTATTTTTATTATTTTAACTAGAGGTGGCACAATTTTTTTATATGACATATAAATTAAAAAATACACAATGAAAAAGTATTACCCACCTTGTTATTCGAGGTGTCTGTGAAATTAAATTTAAATTTTCAATTTTATTCTTTCATTTTCTATGGTTAATACCTCTACCGCATACCCAATGTGACTCTACCAAAGTTGGGTGTATATTATTACATTCAAAACATATCAATAAAGAAACTGATTTTTAATTATTTATTTCTCATTATATATTCCATATCATCTACCAATTCATTGTAGAATTATTTTTATAGTTATCCTTATTATATTCATGTGATGTCCTCGATCATGTGTGATATATGTTATATTTATTATCTATTACACTTTTTTAAATTTTTAGTTACTTTTTTGATGCATTGTTTTGATATCTACATAAAGGTATGTGGTCTTAAATACCGTAGAGAAAATTAATTATTCTATAAAGTCTGTTAAATATTATTCATCTTAATTAACATAAAATTCATAGTTATTAATATAGTATATGATATGATAAATAATTTGAAGAATTTTTCCTTGGATCCCTTTTTATCCAATTGAGTTGTGACATGAATTGTGACTACACAAACAATGAGAATAACCTTGAATAAAAGATAATTGGATAAATGATTAATGTTTGATTGAAATGACATGAGACCTCAAGTTATATCTCAATATATATTCCCATTCGAATATGTGTTAATTGATAATAAAAATTTAGGATGATGGACTGATATTAATGGATGTGAAAATTGGCATGGAAATAAAATAAGATAGAAATTAATATATGAATTTGTAATGTAAATAAAAATGATGATAATAATAATTAACCATTGTGAGATAAGATATGATGTACTATTATTGTATACTTTCCATCATGACTTGTGTTGTTATTGGTGATATAATAATTATATAAAGGGATATTCCTGATGATGATGAAATTATGATATAAAACATTATGCCTAGTGATACTTGAATTCTTATACCAATGTATTCCACAGTTATTTTTTAATACCTATATAAAGGGATTGGAATAGTTATGTAGTAATACTTTTATCAAATGACATGGTAATATTGTAATACTTATACAAAAGTATATCCCAGTTTTGTGAGTATAAAATAGTTTCATGGTTATTGTTATTCTGATTGATCTATATTCCCATAGAAAGTTGAAATAGTAATTAATCAAAAATTTTGTTATATTGTATTGATTTTATAATTAATACACATTTTTTTACTTTTTTATATTCACTTGTTTATCAGAGTGTTTTTTAATTTATAGTCTTGTTTACATACTATGTTTAACTAACATTATATCCAAACCACCATTTGGTATGCGAATAGATTAGATGGATGCAGGTTTGTGAGTGGTCATGGTACTATGTAGTTTCATGTTTCATGCATGATGGTTAGGATCTTGGATACTAGATCGACTATGGGCTTGAAAATGGGAACATATTGTAATTATCTATGTTAGTATTGTATTTTATCTATATTACCATGAGGATGAAATTGAGATAAATTCCATCATAGAATTAGATATTATTTTTATAATCATTATTGGATTATTTAGTTTATTTTTCTTTTTTGGTTTATCCATTACCTTCTAGTTGTATTCTATGAATATTTAACTATTACAATTTCAAAGATACTTGTTGTTTTATACTACATGTTATCACTATACAATGTGGTATAGTTTCTCAATGATTCACATTAGACACACACTTCTATTAAGAATCGTTTAAGGTATAGTTTGGTAAACATGAGGTCATATATCCATCCTCATTTGTCGACATGAGATTATGTCGGGTCTGGGTACATTGCAAAGCTATCTCAGATGGTGGTTATTTTTACAATATATTGATTTACATGTTAGAAATGATATAATGGATATTATGAATTTTAGAACATTGTAATGATATTTTTCATGGTATTAGCTAACATATGTATAGGGGAATGTCTCAGTAACCAATGAAGATTTAATTTTCAATGATCTTTTCTTGTGACAATTGATGTTATTTCACATTTTGTGATTCACATTTTATTTCATGTCACTTTTTCTTGAGATTTATACTTGTGGTATGATATGCTTTGAAATGAGTATGAAAGCATGTGGATAGGAATATAAGTATATATATTGGCATGTATTTTTCATGATTTGAACTTATTAATTTCATGTGATGTATTTTCCTATATAATATGTGAAATGGAAAATCAGATATATCATATTAATGAATTGAAAGAACTATTTTGTCATTATAATTAAAAATTTAATAATATTTTAAAGATAACATGAGAAAGTGGTCATATTTTTCACATGTTGTGGCAAAAAATGTTGTTATCTAAAGATATATGGATTATTTTCTTTCATTATAGCAATTTCGTCCTTATTGTCTTAAAAGTGAACGTCATGAGACTAAAAATCAGAATGCTACTACTACAGCTAAACTAATGCTTCCTGGAGATCTTAAGGGTAATATTTATGTTAATAATAATGATATATTACTTAGTTTAATTCGATTTATAGAGAGGGTGACCATTCACACCACATATTTGATGTCTTGGACTACAATATTGTTTTAGTTGTAGCATCTTCCTACACTACATGGGTGGGGATACCGCCAAGAAATTGAGTTCAAGATTTAATTAGTACATAAAATTTTCAATCACCTTAAGACACATTTTTATAAGAGGGATAGTTTGGATTATTACTTTCTTCACTGAACAACCTTGATTTTATGGTACATTCTAGAGAAATATTACTATCATGTAAAGTTAATGTGATAAGGACTTTGAGGAAATATTTTTGACCCACCTTTATACAATGATTTTAATGGATGATAGTGATCATGAATTCAAGATCATAACATATAAGGGAATGTTTGTGATGAAATATAGATGACATTTCACCAACTATTTGTACTTTTCACAATTTGTAGGACCTGATGAGTAATACAAAGTGATTAATTTTCTCTATTAGATTTACTATGACATCAAGTCAACTGTGAACTTTTTCACTTGAGTAGATTTTTGGATTTTATTACGTAGAATCTCACCAATAAGGGAAACCAAAAAAGATGCCTTGAGTGGTTTCCAATATATTTTTTCTATAATGAACATGGATCTCTAAATATGGTTGAAATAAGTTACCATATAAATTATTTAACTAAGGAAACAAATGTCAGAGTATCCGGGGAAGTGGTCATCCATCTTAGGGTCATGTTCTATTATAATACTATCAGTGTGTAATGTTTGTTCAAAAGCATCCTCATTGTTAGTAAACATCTATATTGTTTCATTATTAGGGTCGGATGCTCCAGCTAAAATGGTTTTGTAGCGGCATATTACAACAGAGTGGTGGAATGGGATTATAATATTTACTAGAGTATAAGAAAGACATAACCACCACTTAAATTACTATCAGATGGAGATCCAATATATATTTATATCGAGATATTTGACTTAGTACCCAAATGTTGTACTGTTAATAACAGGAAGATGGAGCAAGAAAATTTATTTAGAATGACACACGTGGAAGAGGGAAAATTCATTTGAACACAATATAGTATACCCTCAAATGTTTTGATGTTTGAACTTCTACATTCAAAGGTATAATTCTTGTATCATCCAACCAATCATGTTTTTTATGATATGAGATCATAACATTTATATATATCTACATTTTGGTCAAATGGTTATCTCTTGGTTATGGAAATCATGGATGTTGTCCTCACTATCGATACACCATTTGGAGTTCAGTCAGAAAATATAAAATTTTTCATTATGTTTTCTTTATTAATTAATGATCACTTTTTCACGTGGAATCATGTTCTATAAAAAATCATATATTTTTTATTCTTATTTTATATTGGCTAATTATATTTAATTCTTATTTATACTTTTTCTGGAGGATATTCTTATTTCTACCTCTATATGGAGGCAACAATTTCCACCATGGTGACAAGGATCTTCATGCTGGTTAAGAAGTGTCGATACATTGAAACAAATAGATAACCATTTAATTAATTTTATAACTATTTATACCATAAAATATTTAATATTTAGTTAATATTATCCATACCTACCAACTTATCAGTTATGTTATAGTTATTTCATTTATGTAATAATATTTTAATTGAGTATTATGCATCATTTATACCTTATGTTACATGCATTGGATGATATCAAAGAGATTTAATTTATTTAAAATGAACTATATCTTAAAATATCAAGGTGTTTTTTTTATTCCTGGGGTTGTGTGTTACACATGATACTGAGTATTATTTTAATATTTTAAAATATATGGTTGTTACATTCAATCACCGTAAAAAATTATAATTCAAAAAAAATCATGATATCGATAATCTAGGGATAGAATTTTAAAAATAACATTTTTTGGTTTCTATATCATAAATATGGTCAATAAATCATAACATTGATATGAAATAATGGTCTGTATTATGGTCTTCTAAAATAATAAATTATTATGTTTCTGTATAAGAGAAAATTTATGGGAAATGAAAACTTAGACATGTTTGTGAATAGAATTGACAAATTAATAATATAGAGTGGTAAATATAATTTATCACAATAATGTGCATGATTCATAGAATGATAATGAACATAAGATTATATATCTATGATTTTTTAAGGGACCGGTTGATTGAACAAAAAATGTGGAACCCCGATAACATTTATATTTCTAGATCATTTATATAGGGTATATGAATTACATTACCTTCAAAACAATGAATATTTAAAAATATAGTTTACTGATATATTTTAATTTAAAAATAGTAATTTAATCTTGTGGTTGTTATTTGATAATTTTACACTACTTTTATTAATTTATGAAATTATTTTTAATGATGAATTTCTTATTCCTCAAGTGCTAACATTAAATTTTAAAGGAACATAAAATCCATTAATGAGTGTCATTTAATTCCATGAGTTAGTAAATATTTTAAAAAACAAATATGGTGATCATAAGTTATAAAATAGAAAATTAATCTCAAAAAAATAATAATAATACACCTATTTTAACATTAATATTTATCTATCAAATAATTTAACTAAAATAAATGACATATTAACCATGAAATCACATAGGTCAATGGTATGGGTTATTCAAATTTCTTCATTTGGTTGTGGGATCAAGCCTCACTGACATTCTTAATGTAATGAGTTTAACATGGAATGTGTTTTTTCCATTTTCTAAAACCATATTACTTTAATTTATAAAATGTTAGCAAATTGTAATTTCCAATAATTACTACAAAATTATTGATGTGATGGACATTAAATCTTACCAATACCTTCTTAAAAATGTTATCATTGTTATCTCAACATTCATAATATATTACGTGTTATCTTACCTTAATAATGTGTTTTCTAATAATTCTATAATTCCCTTGAATCACATTTCATGGTACCATTAAATAGATACTTTTAAATCTATTATATAAACTACTATAGTAAAATCCTTATACATTAAATAATTCTTATAATCAGAAAATAATAGATTAAAATACACCATTAAAATTATTATTTAATCAAATCAAGATACATTAATGAGTCCGCTTCTAAAATAGTAATATAATAAACATTTTATTGATCACTAAGTGTATTTTTATGTATTTTCCCATGATTCTTGGGAAATTTATCTACATAGTGCACCATCCTCTACCAGTTGATTTATTGAATATTGTAAATTTTATTCATTCCCCATAAATCAAGGTCATTGAGTACTTTCACTCCACAAATGAAGAAAAATCCCATTCATATCAATAATATATCTTGTTGTTTCTTTCCTCAACTATTAAATTTGGGAAAAAAATTCCCTTCTACTCGTTATAATTTAATTTCTTTTCCATGCCCTTTTTCCTTATCGTATATTACAATCCATAATATACAGTGAATTGATTTTTTTATTGATATCTCATGATATTATTTATTCTTATAAGAATGATTGTTAGGATAATTGTTCTCATTACAATATTCATTTAATCCCATCAAATCAATGATCATTCTTAAACATTTGATATTTTTCATTAATATGACTTCCATTCATTGCCTTAAAAATGTTTATATACAATTAATCATGCTAGATTAGATCAAATAGCTCTAAAAAAATTATTATCCCAAAACAAATTGAACACAAAAAATAAATTGAAAACATTATGCTTACGAAATATCATATTCATTAACATAGTTTCATTAGGGATATCATTATTATCAACTACATTATTATATTTTGTAGATAAAATGTGATTTATTGTATTAATATCCCCCAGGTGTGTTATACTAGTTGGGATATAAATACCTTTTTCACTTAATAGGTGAAATATAGGTCAACTCTAATATAAAATTTTCAGATTTATTTATCAAGTGAACAGATCAGTGAGAATCATAGAGAATGGGAGGGGTGAATATGTGATCCATTTTTTTCTTTTTACTAATTGATTCTTTTCAATAAAACCTATATGTCTAGTTAAAGCCTCAATCCACTGTTATTGTATCTCTAATCCTTTCTTTGAATGATAATGTAAATGTAAAGGCACTAGCCATAATGATTTACAAGGTTAAGTTCAAAGACCTATGCCTTGTTATGTTGGTTATTCGCCCAACACATATTCTCCACTATAGTTCAGTTAGTAATTACAATGGTCAATACAGAGTCCCATTGCATCTCCCTTGAGACCCACAAGAGGTTCTTTACACTACTTCCCATAGTGTTAATAAAGTCCCACTATCCTACTTAAGAGTCCCATTGATGAATTCTTCTCCAATCTAAATATCACAGGGGTTTTCTAGCTCCCGATTCACACATGCAGCATCCTTCTTTATGTTATTTCTTGATTCAATGTATATGATTTTTTGATCATAACACACAGTCTTGTTGAATCACACTTGAATTTGTATCTCTTCATGATTCTTCAATAGAATTTGTTATGGACTGTTGGCATGGCTCAATAATTCTGATCAAATGAGTTTATTAGTTCTCAGTTCAAAAATGCTCATGAAATTATTTATTATTATGATGAATACCTAGACTCACTAAGATGTGTACCAATGGTTCACACAACATTATCAGGAGTATAATATGAAATAATGATCTCTCACAATACCAACACAATTTCTATTATTGGATTCTCAAACACTCTAAAATTAGAATAAGAAAAACTTCTTTAACTCTGTTCCGGCAACAGTCTCAACACTCATTCACTTCATGCATGGATTACATGGGATCCAATACATCATGGATATGAGTATATGAATTTATTCCTCATTAGTGAAGTAACTGAATTCACTAATACTTCTCTTATTTTTCCTGGAAATAATCGAATACACATTTTTGATTATTCAGACAGAGAGGATCAACTCAAATGGCATCATATGAATTGATTATGCTTCATGCATGAGTATCATGGAATTTATTATTCTTGTTTTCTCATGTGCACAAACAATATTTATTCTTATTTTATGTGACTTCACGTGTGCATGTTCATACATCCATTAAAAATTTCATTCTTCTCTCTTGCTTGGGTGAAAACCCCAATTGGTATGACTCTTTGATCACACACAGTTAATATAACACATAGTCATTATCTTTGGTGATTTTCACACATACGCTTTTTATTTGATTTATGATCATTATGGTTATGTGTTTTCAAACATGAATGGGTGATATTATTTGTTTGTGTTCGTTCTTATTTCTTCCTATTTCTTCTCCACATGCTCACACACACTGTATTTTTATTCTTTGCATGCACATGAACTCCACTATGCATTCAACCTCCTTATTCATCATGAGAAATACACAAAACTCGAATAGGTATGTGGATGGTCTATCTATGAGTTTGAATCTCAAGAGGGTTCCTCTTTTTCTCCAATTAAATTTATTTGTATATTGTCTTTATTAAACTATCATCTTCTTCAAATTGTGAATCCAAGGGTTCTCGTGTTCTTATTCATCCTAAAAACTATAGTGTACATAGGTTCTTCTTTATAGAACCTCGAATGGTTATTGGTTTGTATCATATCAAGAGAACAACAACGGTACATAGGTACCAGTAGTTTTACCTGTGGGATCACCTCCACAAAGCACCACAGGGGTATATAAAATCCAGTCAGTTGTTCATCGATTTTCATCACATCGAGGTGTGGTATCTTCTTCTTCGAGAGGATGATAAGGAGTGATTATCACTTATTGAAGATCTTCTGGATATTCTTCATCATCGCATAATAGGGCTGCATAGAAACCCTCGGTGCTTTGATCTTAAGAAAATATGATATTTCTCGTATAATGGAAAAATCTATTTTTGGCTTGGGGATCCACCTTTTATAGACAGAGGATGCATTTTTAAATCCACATATCTATCATTAATATCAAGTCTCTGAATGCCAAATATCATTGGATTTAAAACATTCAAACGCACACAACTGGATTCTACATTTCAATTACAAGCATGAAACTTATAACACATGGATTTGTTCGGTTCTTATGGATGATCTCTATGGGCTTGACCGGATCTCAAATGGTGGCTTGAGTGATGAGATCGTCTTTTGGATTCATTACTGGTTGGCGGGTGGAGCTCCACTGTCCGAAGGTGGAAGAAAACCTCAGTGGAGAGATATGACGAACACATATTAATAACCATGCGACACAAATATATGTACGGTGGTGATTATATCTCGAGATGTAGGATGTGTCGTGAGGTAGAGATCTCGTGTGGGATCCGATGAGTGGCTAGGATTTCCTCTGCGGTTTTAAACCAACACCAAATCAAAACTGAGACACGGTCGCAGATCATTTATAATACAAGCCACCCCAACCTCAACATAGAATTCTCCACCTTCCTCCAAAGTACCGCCCCATACTGTGTTCACATTGGTGGAATTCTTTTAGCACCCACTCTTCATATTTCGGGCATCCACCTAGCACCCACAATGCGTACGTTCTATGATTTCACCACCTTGTGCGCCCTATGGTCATTACATGGACTGAATGATCTGCCTCATGTGGGGATGGACTTTAGTACATCCCTCGATCGTGGTTGACGTTCATGGCTCGCATGTGTTGGAGTTGAGTTCCTTGGTTAGCCCTCCAGTGATGGACTCCTTATTTTTTTATAAGGCCATATTATATACATGGTTAATAACCAAGTGTATAACACATGAATAATGCATGGAAATCTTCATCATTATCTCTAGAATTTCAATCCACCAATTGTCTTCTATTCTTCTTCCTTTTCATTTTGGAATGATAAATCCAAAGATCTCCATTATTCCATTAATCCAACCATGGATGAAGCATGTATCTTTTTTTATGCCTCATTCATTAAAAAATAATTCATGTCTTCTCCTTGTTGTGATGGATGTGTTCTCTATTAACATATGTCTAGGTCTTTGAAGACTATCTCAAACAATCATCTAATATCTTAAAAATCATCCATTTAGATTAAATGGATGAATCTTTAATACATCACCCCCTTAGTGACTATGGATGGATCTTCAATTCATTCCTTCATGTAATTGAGTATTTCATGGACTTATTCAACTATTGTAAAAATGTATCATATTGAGACAATTCTTAGAAAGGTATTAGTGGCGTCTCTTGAATATATTTTGAAATATTTAATCCCCTTATTGGCATCCAAATGAAAAGGTATTAGTGGAATCTCTTCAAGAAGATGTCTTCCTCTCTTTGAATAATATCTTATGGAATATTTTTGAGATAGGGACGTTTCACATGATTCACATAGAAATGATCCTTCAGTTAAAAAACTCTATGAATACATGTGCTAACCCAGTCTAGAAAAAAAAAAGAGTGATATGTCCATGGTTTTCAGTGCTACCCATAAACAACCATACCTGTGAAATCATGATTAGAGTAGAGATAATGTGATTAATAAATTAAATGTTAAATCATGCACATACATTAGAAAAAATATTTAAAATTTCATGTGCTAGATAATGCTCCCCTTTCTATCCCAACTATTCATCAATCAAGAATTTCCCATTAGGTGACATGATAAATACAATTAAATAAATATGGGTGAATGTGTGACTGGAATGCCTCAAATTTTAACTTCCCGAGATGAAATGAATTTCATGGTTTGTAATGATTTAATACTAGATATCATCTCCTTCATATTTTCTCCCACTTAAGTGTTTCACTCCCTTCAAATTACCATGGTGGAAAATAATCATCAGATAGTCACCATGATATTAATATTGATAATTTTCAACTATGTAACACTTCATGTTATTATCAAATCATGAAAAACGTGTCCAACTTTTTGTTCACCACTTTTCTCATTCGATTTTCATCTTGAGAATGGAATTCATCTACAATTCCCTACCATGTAAGTACAAATATACATAAAATATATAATGTAATAAGATAGAACACATGTGATCTTCTTAATAGAAGCATTGGGGCTGAGAATTTTATCTAAACCCAATAACTCCATTCCATGAAGCTCTAAAGTGTCTGGTACATTTCATGTAAGTGTATCATATCCCTTAGAAATTATTATCTTTCATTATTAGCATGGACCATTTATTTCCATTCACTTTCAACTTCGGTGGATTGTTTGTCTTTAATTCTTCCTGTAGTGTTCTAGCTTCCACTGGTGAATGTTCCTTAATTTTCAGCATCTCCATTTGTCCTATTAAAACAACTATACATTTATTTTTATGATTTCTAACCTTATTGCACCATCCAAATAGTAGTTTTGAGAAAATTGGGTTATCCTGTGATGATAACTACCCATGAAATTCAAATTTTCATTCAAGTTGAATGACATGTTTCAATTTTTCCTATGATTTAGATATTACTTCATCTTCATCTCATTGCAGTTCTATAAGAATTTTCAATTGATTAGGCCAGATAACTAAACACCCCATAACATTTTTTGATTTTGAGCTTCCATATGTATTCTTAAATTATTTCAATTTTCCATTCTTTGGAAACATATCAATATTATCATTAGGAATGTCTTCAATCATGCAGGTCTTCTTTGCGATCAATTCTCCTTTTAATTTGAGAATTCTTCTATTCATTTCTAGGGCTTGTTTGAAGTGATCCATGGTATGACCTTTCATTCCACAGTAGAAGCATCTTTTCATTGTTGAGATGAAATTAATATAATATGTCTTAATCATCTTGTTAGGAATAATTTCATTCACTATATTCTTGTCTTTATTGTATTGTGTATTCCCAATGGAAGACGTGTCCACACCTTTTTCATTCTGGTGCCTTTTTTTGGTTTATGCTTCATATAAACATATTTCAAAGGGATGGTAGGACTAAACCATCACTCATCAAAACTATGACTACATCTGTTTCAATTATCACAAAAAATTTCATGATATTCAAATCTGTTCTTGATAGATAGATTCTTCCTTATCTGTGTTTTCTTCCTATTCTTTGCAAGATGCTTCATTTTTAACATCTACTTTCCATGAATGCAGGACTTCCATAATTTTAATATTCTGACACATTATTCCAGTAACCATTGGAATGTTTCCCAAAATTCCAACAACACCAACAGTAGAAAATAATTCACCTTCTTTTTCTTGTAGTGTTTGTCTAGATTGATTTAGTGCATTGTTGTCTATGAATTTTCATTTCTTCCTTTGGAGCATCCATTTTGGAGTTTTTCTTTTTCATTGTCCCAGTATCAATCCTTGATGTTTTGATTGGTGTATTAACCTTTTTTTCTATCCACATCTTCCCATATTTTGGGTTTGAACCTATACTTGCATATGGAATTGCATTAGTAGAAATAAATATAATTAGGTTCTGGTATACCTTCTTTATAGAGGATGTTTCCATTGGATTAGAGGAAGATCTGATTTTCATTTGGTATATTATTCCTAAAAAAACATTAGTGGCAACATATCTTCTTTCAACTAGTTGGAACATTCCCGCTCAGTGTGATTTCTAATTCATCGATATCACCTACATCTCAAAACATTTCATGTAGTGAGATTTATTATCATCCTAAACTGATCTAAATTGTCTTTCCCAATTCTCCATCAGTTTATCATTTTTTCTTCTTGAATTAATTTGAATAGATGCAATGAAATTTCATGCTCTTTTACCCTGTTAGTTATCTCTTCCAATTGTGTAGGTTCATTGTACCACCCTGAGATTTTATGAAAAATATTCTTTTTAATTTTATTGATGTCTTGTGTTGTACGCTACAACAAAGAAGTCTTGCACAACATGCAACCCTAACTTGGTTGCATTACACACAATCATGACCTTCCTCCATAGCGTGTGTTGTACGCAATACCGAGTTTCACTAAACAACGATATGCTATTAAAATATTATTAAAACTAGCTGTTATGAATAGTAATAACCACATTTTAAAATTATGAAAATTTCATCTTTCAAAATGGACATCATTTTTGGATTCGGAATATCGAAATTATCCTAGGGTGAAATTTTGGTATTTTTCTGAAAACGTTCAATTTTTTATGAATAGTGAAAACACTGGGTTACTATTTAAAAACTGACTTTTTATTTAAATAATTATTTATTTTATTTAAATTTATTTTAGGTCAAAATTTATACATAATACCTATATAAGTTCAATGTAATTCATTGGAGTCATTTTTTAATAATTTTAGATATATAAAAATTTTATTGAACTTTTGACCGTCTTTTACCCACCTCCTAGGAGATTTTGCAAATTTACATAAAACTTAATTTTACCACTTTTGTGAATGGAATTTAAAAAATACGAGAGACATGGTTGGTGTCAGTAAGTAAAATGTGGTTCAATGAGATGAAAATAATTTTTGGTGAATAGTAATTTCTTACTTTTATTTACCATGATTAAAAGTAAATTGGGTAATTAAGGGTAAAAATGATATTATTATTACCCTAAAACATTTCCTAATTATATTGGATAAGTGTAATTTGACCAAAAAAACCTTATGAATAAAATATGACCATTTAGGCCCACTTGGATTATATTAGGACATTTATTATTAATTTATTTAAAGAAGGGTTAAAATAGTTAAAATCAAAGTTTATTAAGTAAATCATTTTTAATATAGGGTTATACATGAGATAAATTAGACTTTAAATATTCATTAGAAAGATAAAAATATTTTCTACATAATGATATTTTATTTTTAATTTTTAGACTTTATATAGTTTAATTTATTTATGACATAATGATGATGCAGTAATTATCTTATTAATGAAATATTGCCATAATTGATGTTATAAATACCCAAATAAATGTAATTTGAGACTTTTTATGAATTACAATAATTTTCTATTTTAAATGACATGTTAGTGTTGATTTAATTTACTTTGTTCGAACTAATAATTCTGTTATGATTTTCACAAAAATTAATTACCAAATAGTGTCAAAATTGTCATAAAATAGTTTTTAAAACAAATATTATATTATTAATTGTTATTATATTCCTAAAAATCAAAGGATCGGAAAAAGGACTTAGATAAGGTTAGATATATTAATAATAAACAACTTGGGGTTCGTTTTTATTGTTATAGTAAGTTTATTAACCTTATAGTGTAAGAACACAAAAAGACACAGTAAAAGTAAAATTATCTAACTTAATGATAAATCAAAATGATAAGGTTTAAATAGGAACCTAAACTTGTCTAAATTCTATTCTATGAAATTATTTCGACCCATCCCCACATTATATTCGAAATAACTCAATTTGGATCTATTAAAAACACAATATTACTTTATAATAAAATAATATTTTTAGTTATTCCAAAGGTGCCCCTCTCCTCCCTTATAAAAGGGAACCACCTACCTCTCTTCCTCACACCACTTTGAGCCTTCAAGCTCAGACAAACCCTGAAAAAATCTCTTATCCACTTCCCTAGAAACATCCTAGAGGTCCTGGTCTTTTTCAAATACCAATTTTGGTGCCCTAAGAGGAGGTCTCAAAGAGGCGCTTCAAAGAAGAGGTAATGCCCGTTACCGATTCTTTCAACTTTATTTCTTTATACACTTCTTCTTATTTAGTTGTTTCATTATGATGTAATAACATCAGTATCACTCATACACTGATATTTTATTATAATTATGAAACAACCCTATTTCCCCATCTATCCATCCTACGGAAAACGAAATCACCACGTGTGCGTATGTAAGGAATATTATCTCCCTGCCGTGGTGTAATCTGTTTTTCCACCACCACCTTACATGGATGGGTATAATGGTGTAAATAAATGATTATTTTAAAGTGATATTTATTCTTAAATAGTATACATACACTCCAATACAATTCCACAATCATGGGAATGATATCATCGCTCGTGCGTACGTACGGACTACGTCTCCACGAACGCGATGAGATTAATTTTCCATGATTAACCATTCAAGAATGATTATAAAGTATATATAATGAATAATAATGAAATATGTGACATAATAATTCTAATGGATTTATGTATATATATATATATATGTATGTCATATACACAATTCCATTCAATTCAATAAGGAAATGAAAACAGCGTTCATGTGTACGTACGGCCTACCGTCTCCATGAACGGTGTATTTCATTCCTTTTATCGATCTATAATATATATGTATATAATGGATATATATTATATATAAATCATGTTTTACATTCTGGAATTATTTAAATCATTATATAAGTAATAATATCAAGAACGACGAGTCAAAACATATACGATAAATTAAACGATTTTACCCAAAACGCTCTTTAACATGGAATTTACAAAAGAACGGGTAATATAAAGTCATAAGTGAACCATATATGATATCATAATAATGAATATGATTCTATAATAAGTCAATGACATTATTTATATCATTATACAGGAGGTTCGGATACATTCAAAGCATATCGGACATAAGGTAAGGGATAATTATTCCAATCTCATTCTTATCTGAGATTGTATATTCGTAAGTATTTACTGGGGTTATTGTTCTCATCCATGTCCATGTTTCCTAAAAATGGTTTCATGTATGTTTAATGTCCTTTTTACCCATTTTTGACTTTTACTACATGGTATGTATGGAATCTTTCTTTTACGAGGTACTTTTTGACTTTTCCGTCAAAAGTACGAGAAAAATGTCTTTTTTAACTTATACGGCACAAATGTATTTTTACGGTTTTATAATGTCTTATTTTAATGAAGCTTCCCCCAAAATATTTCATGACTATTTTCAACAAAATCCTTTTCTTTTAAAATTGCATGACATTTTGTGAAAAGATAATGATTTTGAAGAAGAAAGGATATTTTCCTCAAGAATTCATTTCAAGTGTTTTATCAAAACCATTTTTCATCTAAGATGACATTATTTCATATGTGTATGTTTCAAGTATCATGTCTCTATGATTTACATGGTTTCACTTTTCTTATAATGAAATGATGTCCATTTCTATTATATTTATTATGTGATGATGGGATGATGTTTATGAAACCCATTTTATTTATTGGGTTATGTATGTTTATTTTGTGGCACAAGTAAGAATGATTTCATTATGAGATGGGTGGGACCTATATCTACCTCCAATGAATTGGGTAAAGATTTATATCTCATGAGATAGACATGGCTGGAACGATAAGTTAATCTGGTCCAGTGTTACAGGACTGAAACGAGGAGTGAACTCGATTCAGAAAGGGACTTTGTCCACTAAGATGGTTTTGGCAGCAATGCCTTGGATACTATGGAAATCATAACATGTACTGAATGGTTTCCAAAATTACTGGTTTTATTCCCATTATATTTTATCACGGTTGATGTTCTATTATGATATATGCCTTACGTCCTTCCATGATTTATGTCTTTGCTCATGATTTTGATGTTTAAATTTCATGTTCAATGTTTTGCTTCCAAATGTTTATGGATTGTTTTATGTTATCTACGTTTTCCCTTACTGAGCATTTGAGCTCACCCTTTTTATGTTTTATTTGCCCCAGGAAATAATGAAATGTTTTAGGTAAGGAAACAAAAAGGGGAAGATCGTTATGGGAGATGTTGAAGATATTTCAACATGATTAGAAGTTTATATTCCAAGTCTCCAAAGACACTAAACTAGTACGGTCCTTATGTGTATTTTTTTGTTATGTATTAAGTATTCCGCAAAAGTAATGTAATTTCCATGTACGTCAAGCTTCGGGTCTCTACAGTTGGTATCAGAGGAAAGGTTTATTCAACCTTTGGAAACTAGGATGCGAAAACTTTAGTGGGATATCTAGAGATATTTCTAAGGTATGTCTAGGGATGTCCCTAAGGATAAGTATACGTATAGGATATAGTCCTAGAACTACGGTAAGGATATTAGAATTTAACCTAAGATGTTAGATATTGAAGGTACTCCCCCTTTATTGTGTTGGTTCCCCTAGCATGATTTTTTCCTCTGACACTATTCTTTTTGGTTTTTAGACGATGGCGGGAACCCGAAGGAACCGTGTTGATCCATGTAATGGATAATGCAATGATTGTCCTCCTGAACAAATAAATGTTATGGGAGATGGAGTGCAAAATCTTATTTCTATACTAACACAAGCTATGAATCATTCTGGACTTCCAAATGAGCAGATAAGGGAACAATATTCTATTGAGTCCTTCATGAGGCAATATCCACCTTCTTTTAGTGGGTCTTCGGATCCACTTGTTGCTGAACAATGGATCAGTACCAATGAAAAGATATTTTCAGTTCTTAAATGTTCTGAACATGATAAAGTCATCTTAGTAGTATATCGTTTCGAAGGTGAAGCTGGTCAATGGTGGAATCTTATCAAGAATACGAGTCCAAGATATGAAATTGAGTCCATGGAATGGGACGAGTTCAAGAACTTATTTGTCAATAATTACTTCCCTCTTATTCTTCAAACAAAGATGGAGAAAATGTTTCTTGAACTAAAGCAAAAGGATGATGAATCTGTTGGTATATACGAAGCGAATTTTACAAGGCTTTCAAGGTATGCATCTGGCTTTATCATCCAACCTGAAAGTAAAATTGATCGATTCTTTAGTGGATTTAAACCAAATCTTCGAAAGGCATTAGCTATAAGAGACTTCAGTAGCTATGAAGAAATTGTTCCTTGTGCTATCAAGGTAGAAATGGAAGTTGGTGTTACATATCCATCTCATGGTTTTGACAAGAAACAAAAGATGGAGTTCAAGGATAAATCACAGAATAATGGTGAAAAGAAGATGAATGTTTCCTTATGCTCAAAGTGTGGAAAGAAGCTTGGTGGAGATTGTATTAATGGGACTAGAAAATGTTTTAAGTGTGGAAAAGAAGGTCATCGAGCAGCTGAGTGTCGAAGTAATGGAAAAAGGGTTACTAATGGTGTGAATAAAGAAAAGACTCCAAATAACGCACCAACAACATTTCAATGCTTCAAGTGCAATGAAATGGGGCATTATGCTAATCAATGCCCTAATCCAAGGGTTAACGATGATCGACATGAGCAACCACTTAAGGCAAAGGACAAATGTAAGTCACATGCGATCACTATTGGAAATGTTGAATATGACAACGATGTGGTGGCATGATTAAGTGTTTATGTAATTGGACTCCAAAATAATGTTGTATATAGTATCGTGGAATATTGGAATATTTATGTATTGGTCAATTATTGTTTTCAATAATTTTATGGTACCCGTAACCATGGAAAGTGATTGAAAAATTTTGGTAAGCAGATGATATGCGCATAATGAGGGGATAAGAAGATAATGAGATGTTTGATTGTATTCATGAGCTCATGATTGATATAAGGACTAAGTGATATCATGGTTTGAGTATAAAGAATTTTGAGGATTTTGGTATGTGTAAAGTGTTAACTTTTAACTGAATTCATGTTTTCACTAAGGTTCAATGGGTATTCATTCATCAAAAGAATACATGATTAAGGTATTCAATGTTTGTAATTTGACCAAAAAGATATATCTTATGATATATGGGGGATAAATGATGGCATTCACGTAATTGTTATGTGACATTTCAAGTAATCATTTTCTTTATACTATGATCTTAGACCGAAGTATTTTAGATAAGCCTAAAGATTGGAATGAATTATGTTGGACATAAGTTAGTATTGTATAAGGATAGAACTGTTTTTGATATTATTGATGGGATGTTATAGTAATATAGTTTTAGAAAAAGGACTACCTGCAGGACGGGTGACAACCCATCGCGTCGGACAAGGCTATGGGAATCGAACCCACAATCGAAGTGTGACTGGCCTTTATCGCCTACCACTGGCCTACAAGAAGTCCCTGGTTAGTAGAAACTATTTTTAATTTATTACGTGGTATGATATATGAATTATATATTCATTTTTGGAATCGTATAAGATTAACCTCACCATAGATGGACTTATGTATATTTGATAACTTTTGCTAACCTTTTGATTGAAACAGATAGAATGACCCATCATTCTATCACATGATCTGTTAACACTTCATGAATAACAAATTCAACTTAATTTCTTTAAGAGATGAAGTGGAAATTGTTCGAAGCACGAACAATAGTGATATTGTACCAAAATAAAGTAAGTATTTATTCCAATTAAAATTCTTCAACTTTAGGGAAAAGATCTTGAAAACCAAAAATGTTGTCCTAGTTCCCTTATATCCAATGAATCAGATGGTACCTTAGATCATCACAAATCTATGGCTTTGTGATTGTTGGCTTTTTCATAGCCATGTTCTCTACCACTCTCCATCAGAACATGATGGTTAGGTTTATCTTCCATATTCATATTTTCATCTATGTTCTCCTATGTGGAAACCTAGTGATTAGTTAATTTGGGTAACCGTTATGTTTCATACTTTAGTTTTTAAAGATTGGTTTTGGTATTCCTTTTTACTATGTGGGTTTCTATTAAAGAAACATTCGAGTAGTAAACCATTTATAACCCCGATGAATTTCGAGGGTGAAATTCATTTTAAGGGGGGTAGAATGTAACACCCCAAGATTTTGTGAAAAATATTCGTTTTAATTTTATTTATGTCTTGTGTTGTACGATACAACAAAGGAGTCTTGCACAACAGGCAACCCTAACTTGGCTGCATTACACACAATCGCGACCTTCCTTGATAGCGTGTGTTGTATGCAATACCGAGTTTCACTAAACAACGATATACTATTAAAATATTATTAAAACTAGCCATTATGAATAGTAATAACCACTTTTTGAAATTTTGAAAATTTCATCATTAAAAATGGACTTCATTTTTGGATTTGGAATATCGAAATTAGCCTAGGGTTAAATTTTGTTATTTTTCTGAAAACATTCAATTTTTGATGAATAGTGAAAACACTAGGTTACTATTTAAAAACAGACTTTTTATTTAAATAATTATTTATTTTATATAAATTTATTTTAGGTCAAAATTGATACATAATACCTATATATGATCAATTTAATTCATTAAAGTCATTTTTTAATAATTTTAGATATATAAAAATTTTATTGAACTTTTGACCGTCTTTTACCCACCTCCTAGGAGAATTTTCAAATTTACATAAAACATAATTTTACCGCTTTTGTGAATGGAATTTCAAAAATCCGAGAGACACGGTTGATTTCAGTAAGTAAAATGTGGTTCAATGAGAAGAAAATAATTTTTGGTGAATAGTAACTTTTTACTTTTATTTACCACGGTTAAAAGTAAATATGGTAATTAATAGTAAAAATGATATTTTTATTACCCTAACACATGTCCTAATTCTATTGGATAAGTTTAATTCGACGGAAAAAAACTTTAGGAATAAAATATTACCATTTAGGCCCACTTGGATTAGATTAGGACATTTATTATTAATTTATTTAAAGAAGGGTTAAAATAGTTAAAATCAAAGTTTAATAAGTAAATCATTTTTACTATAGGTTTATACATAATTTAAATTCGACTATAAATATTCATTAGAAATATAAAAAGATTTCCTACATAATGATATTTTATTTGTAATTTTTAGACTTTAAATAATTAAATTTATTTATGACACAATGATGATCCAGTAATTATCTTATTAATGATATATTGAAATAATTGATGTTATAAATACCAAAATAAATGTAATTTGAGACTTTTTATGAATTAAAATAATTTTATATGTTAATATGACATGTTAGTGTTGATTTAATTAAATTTTTTAGAAATAATAATTCTGTTATGATTTTTACAAAAATCAATTACCAAATAGTGTCAAAATTGATATAAATTTTTTTTTAAAAACAAATATTATATTATTAATTGTTATTATATTCCTAAAAATATAAGGATCGGCCAAATTACTTAGATAAGGTTATATATATTAATAATAAACAACTTGGTGTTCTTTTGGCTTGTTATAATAAGTTTATTAACCTTATAGTCTAAGAACAAAAAAAGACACGGTAAAAGTAAAATTATATAACTTAAAGTTAAATCTAAATGATTAGGTTAAAATAGGAACCTAAACTTGTCTAATTTCTATTGGATGAGAGGATTTAGACACATCCCCAACTTAGATTCGAAATAACTCAATTTGGAGCTATTAAAAACCGAATATGACTTTATAATAAAATAATATTTTTAGTTATTCCAAAGGTGCCCCTCTCCTCCCTTATAAAAGGGCACCTCCTCCCTCTCTTCTTCACACCACATTGAGACTTAAAGCTCAGCCAACCCCGGCCAAATTCTTTGCTACACTTCCCTAGAAACATCCTAGAGGTCCTGTTATTCTTCAAATACCAATTTTGGTGCCCTAAGATGAGGTCTCAAAGAGGCGTTTCAAAGAAGAGGTAATGCCCGTTACCGATTATTTCACCTTTATTTCTTCTTCCACTTCTTCTTCTTTAGTTGTTTCATTATGAAGTAAAAAAATAAGTATCAATAATATACTGATATGTTATTATAATTATGAAACAACCCTATTTCGACATCTATCCATCCTACAGAAAACGAAATCACCACGCGTGCGTACATACAGAATACTGTCTCCACGTCGTGGTGTAATCTGTTTTTCCACCACCACCTTACATGGATGGGTATAACGGTGTAAATAAATGATTATTGTAAAGTGATATTTATTCTGAAATAGTATACATACACTCCAATACAATTCTACAATCATGGTAATGATATCATCGCTCGTGCATACGTACGGACTACCGTCTCCACGAACGCGATGAGATTCATTTTCCATGATTAACCATTCAAGAATGATTATAAAGTATATATAATGAATAATAATGAAATATATGACATACTAATTCTACTTTATTTATGTATATATATATGTATTTCATATACTCAATTCCATTCAATTCAATAAGGAAATGAAAACAGCATTCATGCGTATGTACGGTCTACTGTCTCCATGAACGGTGTATTTCATTCCTTTTATCGATCTATAATATATGTGTATATAATGAATATATATTATATATAAATCATGTTTTACATTATGGAATTATTTAAATTAGGATATAAGTAATAATATCAAGAACGACGAGTCGAAACACATACGATAAATGAAATGATTTTACCCAAAATGCTCTTTAACATGGAATTTACAAAAGAACGGGTAATATAAAGTCATAAGTGAACCATATATGATATCATAATAATGAATATGATTCTTTAATAAGTCAATGACATTATTTAAATCATTATACAGTAGGTTCGGATAGATATGAAGCATATCGAACATAAGGTAAGGGATAATTATTCCAATCTCATTCTTATCCGATATTGTTTATTCGTATGTATTTACTGGGGTTATTGTTCTCATCCATGTCCATGTTTCCTAAAAATGGTTTCATGTATGTTTAATGTCCTTTTTACCCATTTTTGACTTTTACTACATGGTATGTATGGAATCTTTCTTTTACAAGGTACTTTTTGACTTTTCCGTCAAAAGTACGAGAAAAATGTCTTTTTTAACTTATACAGCACAAACGGATTTTTACGATTTTATAATGCCTTATTTTAATGAATCTTCCTCCAAAATATTTCATGAATATTTTCAACAAAATTCTTTTCTTTTAAAATTGCATGACATTTTGTGAAAAGAGAATGATTTTGAAGAAGAAAGGATATTTTCCTCAAGAATTCATTTCAAGTGTTTTATCAAAACCATTTTTCATCTAAGATGACATTATTTCATATGTGTATGTTTCAAGTATCATTTCTCTATGATTTACATGTTTTCTCTTTTCTTATAATGAAATAATGTCCATTTCTATTATATTGATTATGTGATGATGGGATGATGTTTATGAAACCCATTTTATTTATTGGGTTATGTATGTTTATTTTGTGGCACAAGTAAGAATGATTTCATTATGAGACGGGTGGGACCTATATCTCCCTCCAATACATTAGGTAAAGATTTATATCTCATGATATAGACATGGCTAGAACGATAAGTTAATCTGGTCCAGTGTTACAGGACTGAAACGAGTAGTGAACTCGATTCAGAAAGGGACTTTGTCCACTAAGATGGTTTTGGCAGCAATGCCTTGGCTACTATGGAAATCATAACATGTGCTGAATGGTTTCCACAATTACTGGTTTTATTCCCATTATATTTTATCACGGTTAATGTTCTATTATGATATATGTCTTACGTCCTTCCATGATTTATGTCTTTGCTCGTGATTTTGATGTTTAAATTTCATGTTCAATGTTTTGCTTCCAAATGTTTATGGATTGTTTTATGTTATCTATGTTTTCACTTACTGAGCATTTGAGATCACCCTTTTTATGTTTTATTTGCCCCAGGAAATAATGAAATGTTTTAGGTAAGGAAACAAAAAGGGGAAGATCGTTATGGGAGATGTTGAAGATATTTCAACATGATTAGAAGTTTATATTCCAAGTCTCCAAAGACACTAAACTATTACAGTCCTTGTGTGTCTTTTTTTGTTATGTATTAAGTATTCCGCAAAAGTAATGTAATTTCCATGTACGTCAAGCTTTGGGTCTCTACAGTTGGTATCAGAGGAAAGGTTTATTCAACCTTTGGAAACTAGGATGCGAAAACTTTAGTGGGATATCTAGAGATATTTCTAAGGTATGTCTAGGGATGTCCTTAAGGATAAGTATACGTATAGGATATATTCCTAGAACTACGGTAACGATCTTAGAATTTAACCTAAGATGTTAGATATTGAAGGTACTCCCCCTTTATTGTGTTGGTTTCCCTAGCATGATTTTTTCCTCTGACACTATTCTTTTTGAGTTTTAGACGATGGCTGGAACCCGAAGGAACCGTGTTGATCCATGTAATGGACAATGCAATGATTGTCCTCCTGAACAAACAAATGTTATGGGAGATGGAGTGAAAAATCTTATTTCTATACTTACACAAGCTATGAATCATTCTGGACTTCCAAATGAGCAGAGAAGGGAACAATATTCTATTAAGTCCTTCATGAGGCAATATCCACCTTCTTTCAGTGGGTCTTCTGATCAACTTGTTGCTGAACAATGGATCAGTACCACTGAAAATATATTTTCAGTTCTTCAATGTTCTGAACATGATAAAGTCATCTTAGCAGTATATCATTTGGAAGGTGAAGCTGATCAATGGTGGAATCTTATCAAGAATACGAGGCCAAGAGATGAAATTGAGTCCATGGAATGGGACGAGTTCAAGAACTTATTTTTCAATAAGTAATTCCCTCGTATTCTTCGAAAAAATATGGGGAAAATGTTTCTTGAACTAAAGAAAAAGGATGATGAATCTGTTGGTATATACGAAGCGAATTTTACAAGGCTTTCAAGGTATGCATCTGGCTTTATCATCCAACCTGAAAGTAAAATTGATCGATTATTTAGTGGCTTTAAACCAAATCTTCGAAAGACATTAGCTATAAGAGACTTCAGTAGCTATGAAGAAATTGTTCGTTGTGCTATCAAGGTAGAAATGGAATTTGGTGTTACATATCCATCTCATGGTTTTGACAAGAAACGAAAGATGGAGTTCAAGGATAAATCACAGAATAATGGTGAAAAGAAGATGAATGTTTCCTTATGCTCAAAGTGTGGAAAGAAGCTTGGTGGAGATTGTCTTAATGGGACTAGAAAATGTTTTAAGTGTGGAAAAGAAGGTCATCGAGCAGCTGAGTGTCGAAGTAATGGAAAAAGGGTTATTAATGGTGTGAATAAAGAAAAGACTCCAGAGAACGCACCAACAACATTTCAATTCTTCAAGTGCAATTAAATGGGGCATTATGCTAATCAATGCCCTAATCCAAGGGTTAACGATGATCGACATGAGAAACCACTTAAGGCAAAGGACAAATGGAAGTCACATGCGATCACTATTGGCAATGTTGAATATGAAAACGATGTGGTGGCATGATTAAGTGTTTATGTAATTGGACTCCAAAATAATGTTGTATATAGTATCGTGGAATATTGGAATATTTATGTATTGGTCAATTGTTGTTTTCAATAATTTTATGGTACCTGTAACCATGGAAAGTGATTGAGAAATTTTGGTAAGAAGATGATATGCGCATAATGAAGGGATAAGAAGATAATGAGATGTTTGATTGTATTCATGAGCTCATGATTGATATAAGGACTAAGTGATATCATGGTTTGAGTATAAAGAATTTTGAGGATTTTGGTATGTGTAAAGTGTTAACTTTTAACTGCATTCATGTTTTCACTAAGGTTCAATGGGTATTCATTCATCAAAAGAATACATGATTAAGGTATTCACATGTTTGTAATTTGACCAACAAGATATATCTTATGATATATGGGGGATAAATGATGGCATTCACGTGATTGTTATGTGACATTTCAAGTAATCATTTTCTTTATACTATGAGCTTGGACCGAAGTATTTTAGATAAGCCTAAAGATTGGAATGAATTATGTTGGACATAAGTTAGTATTGTATAAGGATAGAACTGTTTTCGATATTATTGATGGGATGTTATAGTAATATAGTTTTAGAAAAAGGACAACCTGTAGGCCGGGTGACAACCCATCACGTCGGACAAGGCTATGGGAATCGAACCCACAACTGAAGTGCGACTGGCCTTTATCGCCTACCACTGGCCTACAAGAAGTCCCTGGTTAGTAGAAACTATTTTTAATTTGTTATGCGGTATGATATATGAATTATATATTCATTTTTGGAATCGTATAAGATTAACCTCACCAGAGATGGACTTATGTATATTTGATAACTTTTGCTAACCTTTTGATTGAAATAGATAGAATGACCCATCATTCTATCACATGATCTGTTAACACTTCACGAATAACAAATTCAACTTAATTTCTGTAAGAGATGAAGTGGAAATTGTTCGAAGCACGAACAATGGTGATATTGTACCAAAATAAAGTAAGTATTTATTCCAATTCAAATTCTTCAACTTTAGGGAAAAGATCTTGAAAACCAAAAATGTTGTCCTAGTTCCCTTATATCCAATGAATCAGATGGTACCTTAGATCATCACAAATATATGGCTTTGTGATTGTTGGCTTTTTCATAGCCATGTTCTCTACCACTCTCCATTAGAACATGATGGTTAGGTTTCTCTTCCATATTCATATTTTCATCTATGTTCTCCTATGTGGAAACCTAGTGATTAGTTAATTTGGGTAACCGTTATGTTTCATACTTTAGTTTTTAAAGATTGGTTTTGGTATTCCTTTTTACGATGTGGGTTTCTATTAAAGAAACATTCGAGTAGTAAACCATTTATAACCCCGATGAATTTCGAGGGCGAAATTCATTTTAAGGGGGGTAGAATGTAACACCCCGAGATTTTATGAAAAATATTCGTTTTAATTTTATTTATGTCTTGTGTTGTACGATACAACAAAGGAGTCTTTCACAACAGGCAACCCTAACTTGGCTGCATTACACACAATCGCGACCTTCCTTGATAGCGTGTGTTGTATGCAATACCGAGTTTCACTAAACAACGATATGCTATTAAAATATTATTAAAACTAGCCATTATGAATAGTAATAACCACTTTTTGAAATTTTGAAAATTTCATCATTAAAAATGGACTTCATTTTTGGATTTGGAATATCGAAATTATCCTAGGGTTAAATTTTTTTATTTTTCTAAAAACATTCAATTTTTGATGAATAGTGAAAACACTAGGTTACTATTTAAAAACAGACTTTTTATTTAAATAATTATTTATTTTATATAAATTTATTTTAGGTCAAAATTGATACATAATACCTATATATTATCAATGTAATTCATTGGAGTCATTTTTTAATAATTTTAGATATATAAAAATTGTATTAAACTTTTGACCGTCTTTTACCCACCTCCTAGGAGAATTTGAAAATTTACATAAAACATAATTTTACCGCTTTTGTGAATGGAATTTCAAGAATCCGAGAGACACGGTTGATGTCAGTAAGTAAAATGTGGTTCAATGAGATGAAAATAATTTTTTGTGAATAGTAACTTTTTAATTTTATTTACCACGGTTAAAAGTAAATATGGTAATTAAGGGTAAAAATGATATTATTATTACCCTAACACATGTCTTAATTCTATTGGATAAGTGTAATTCGACGGAAAACAACTTTAGGAATAAAATATGACCATTTAGGCCCACTTGGATTAGATTAGGACATTTATTATTAATTTATTTAAAGAAGGGTTAAAATAGTTAAAATCAAAGTTTAATAAGTAAATCATTTTTACTATAGGTTTATACATAAGTTAAATTCAACTATAAATATTCATTAGAAATCTAAAAAGATTTCCTACATAATGATATTTTATTTGTTATTTTTAGACTTTAAATAATTAAATTTATTTATGACACAATGATGATCCAGTAATTATCTTATTAATGATATATTGACATAATTGATGTTATAAATACCAAAATAAATGTAATTTGAGACTTTTTATGAATTCCAATAATTTTATATGTTAATATGACGTGTTAGTGTTGATTTAATTAAATTTTTTAGAACTAATAATTCTGTTATGATTTTTACAAAAATCAATTACCAAATAGTGTCAAAATTGATATAAATTTATTTTTTAAAACAAATATTATATTATTAATTGTTATTATATTACTAAAAATATAAGGATCCACCAAATTACTTAGATAAGGTTATATATATTAATAATAAACAACTTGGGGTTCTTTTGGCTTGTTATAATAAGTTTATTAACCTTATAGTGTAAGAACACAAAAAGACATGGTAAAAGTAAAATTATATAACTTAAAGTTAAATCTAAATGATTAGGTTAAAATAGGAACCTAAACTTGTCTAATTTCTATTGTATGATAGAATTTAGACCCAGCCCCAACTTAGATTCGAAATAACTCAATTTGGAGCTATTAAAAACCGAATATGACTTTATAATAAAATAATAGTTTTAGTTATTCCAAAGGTGCCCCTCTCCTCCCTTATAAAAGGGCACCTCCTCCCTCTCTTCTTCACACCAAATTGAGACTTCAAGCTCGGACAAACCCTGACAAATTCTTTGCTCCACTTCCCTAGAAACATCCTATAGGTCCTGTTATTCTTCAAATACCAATTTTGGTGCCCTAAGATGAGGTCTTAAAGAGGCGTTTCAAAGAAGAGGTAATGCCCGCTACCGATTCTTTCACCTTTATTTCTTCCTCCACTTCTTCTTCTTTAGTTGTTTCATTATGAAGTAAAAACATAAGTATCACTCATATACTGATATGTTATTATAATTATGAAACAACCCTATTTCTACATCTATCCATCCTACGGAAAACGAAATCACCACGCGTGCGTACATACAGAATATTGTCTCCACGTCGTGGTGTAATCTGTTTTTCCACCACCACCTTACATGGATGAGTATAATGGTGTAAATAAATGATTATTTTAAAGTGATATTTATTCTGAAATAGTATACATACACTCCAATACAATTATACAATCATGGGAATGATATCATCGCTCGTGCATACGTACGGACTACCGTCTCCACGAACGCGATGAGATTCATTTTCCATGATTAACCATTCAAGAATGATTATAAAGTATATTTAATGAATAATAATGAAATATATGACATAATAATTCTACTTTATTTATTTATATATATATGTATGTCATATACTCAATTCCATTCAATTCAATAAGGAAACGAAAACAGCGTTCATGCATACGTACGGCCTACCGTCTCCATGAACGGTGTATTTCATTCCTTTTATCAATCTATAATATATATATATATATATAATTAATATATATTATATATAAATCATGTTTTACATTATGGAATTATTTAAATCAGGATATAAGTAATAATATCAAGAACGACGAGTCGAAACACATACGATAAATGAAACGATTTTACCCAAAATGCTCTTTAACATGGAATTTACAAAAGAACGGGTAATATAAAGTCATAAGTGAACCATATATGATATCATAACAATGAATATGATTCTGTAATAAGTCAATGACATTATTTAAATCATTATACAGGAGGTTCGGATACATACGAAGCATATCGAACATAAGGTAAGGGATAATTATTCCAATCTCATTCTTATCCGAGATTGTTTATTCGTATGTATTTACTGGGGTTATTGTTCTCATCCATGTCCATGTTTCCTAAAAATGTTTTCATGTATTTTTAATGTCCTTTTTACCCATTTTTTACATTTACTACATGGTATGTATGGAATCATTCTTTTACGAGGTACTTTTTGACTTTTCCGGCAAAAGTACGAGAAAAATGTTTTTTTAACTTATACGGCACAAACGGATTTTTACGGTTTTATATGGTGTTATTATCATGAAGCTTCTTCCAAAATATTTAATGACTATTTTCAACAAAATCTATTTCTTTTAAAATTGCATGACATTTTGTGAAAAGATAATGATTTTGAAGAAGAAAGGATATTTTCCTCAAGAAATCATTTCAAGTGTTTTATCAAAACCATTTTTCATCTAAGATGACATTATTTCATATGTGTATGTTTCAAGTATCATGTCTCTATGATTTACATGGTTTCACTTTTCTTATAATGAAATGATATCCATTTCTATTATATTGATTATGGGATTATGGGATGATGTTTATGAAACACATTTTATTTATTGGGTTATGTATGTTTATTTTGTGGCACAAGAAAGAATGATTTCATTATGAGATGGGTGGGACCTATATCTCCCTTCAATGCATTGGGTAAAGATTTATATCTCATTAGACAGACATGTATGGAATGGTAAGTTAATCTGGTTCAGTATTACAGGACTGAAACGAGGAGTGAACTCGATTCAGAAAGGGACTTTGTCCACTAAGATGGTCTTGGCAGCAATGCCTTGGCTACTATGGAAATTATAACATGTGCTGAATGGTTGCCACAATTACTGGTTTTATTCCCATTATATTTTATCATGGTTTATGTTCTATTATGATATATGCCTTACGTACTTCCACGATTTATGTCTTTGCTCAAGATTTTGATGTTTAAATTTCATGTTCAAGTTTTTGCTTCCAAATGTTTATGGATTGTTTTATGTTATCTATGTTTTCCCTTACTGAGCATTTGAGCTCACCCTTTTTATGTTTTATTTTCCCCAGGAATTAAAGAAATGTTTTAGGTAAAGAAACAAAAAGGGGAAGATCGTTATGGGAGTTGTTGAAGATATTTCAACATGATTAGAAGTTTATATTCCGAGTTTTCAAAGACACTAAACTATTACGGTCCTTGTGTGTCTTTTTTTGTTATGTATTAAGTATTCCGCAAAAGTAATGTAATTTCCATGTACATAAAGCTTCGGGTCTCTACATTTATCAACCATATAATCATTGTGTAACTTTTAGAATGCATGGAAAACTTTTATGAACACAATCTCAAAGAATTCCTTCTAAAAAATACTTCCTAGAAATTATTTAGTAACCTCGTCTATTATTTCATTTAAAAGGAAAATTGCTTCTTCCTTTTCATTCACCAGTTTTGTGAGAGTGTTGTATATGGAAACCCTTTTAACCAATACTTCTTCCAAGTAATTAGATTCTTCTTCCAGCTGCTATGTTTCATCATGAAGAGAACTAATGCTTGCAACAATGTGTCTTGCCACATCTCTATGGAATTTATTTTGATGATCATTGACTAAATATTGAAGATAACTTATTTATCTATCATCCTCATAGATAGAATAAGATTCATTAAGATAATAATAAATAATATCACAAGTTGTACCTTACATATTACCTTCGGTAGAAGGTGTCTCCCTATTAGTAGTATTTATTTTATACACATTCCTTTCTTATTTATTCTTTTTTTAGTCTTGGATGAAATATCTATTTGAGGTTGAAAACTAATCTACTAAAATATGCACTTCATATAGCGTCCCTTTGATTTTTTAGAGGTGACCTTCGCTCTAATAAAATGAAGTGCTCATATCAGTGTGAATCACTGAGAGGTGGAGTGGGTGAACCACTGATCCATTTTTATCTTTTTACTAATTGAATTATTTCAATTAAACCTATATAAATGGTTAAAGCCTTGATTCACTCTTCTTGTGTCTCTCAGCCTTCTCTTGAATGTTTCCTTAAATGTAATGGAGCTGAACACATGTATTTATATGGTTCGGGTGAAAGACCAACACTATAATGTGTTGGTTGTTCGACCCAACATAGATTCTACACAATAATTTATTTAGTAATTATAACGGTTGGAAAAGAGTCCCGCTGCATCTTTCGTGAGTCCCACAAGAGGTTCTTTATACTACTTCCAGCAGTATTACAAGTGTCCCACTGGCCAAATTCAGAGTCCCACTAAAGAATTCATCTCTCCCATGAATCTCATCGAGGACTTATATCTCTCGATTCACATGAGCAACTTTATTCATTAAGTTATTTTTTGATTCACTATACATGATCTTCTGATCTTCCCACAGAGTCTTGATAAAGCACACTATCATGTGTATCTCTTCATGATACTTCGTTAGCCTTTGGTAAGGTATGTTGGCCTTGTTCAATAATTCTGATCACCTGAGTTGATTAGTTATCAGTTCAACAATTCTCAAGCAATTATTTCTTCTTCTGATATAGACCTATCCCCAATAAGATGTGTGAAAATGGTGCACACAACTTCTTCAAGAATATAATATGCAAGAATGATCTTCCCAAATATCTTCATTGTTTGTCTTCATGGATTCTCAAACACTATAAAATCAGATAAAATATCACTTATAACTCTATCTAGCTTCATTCTCAGTACTCATTCACTTCATACCTAGATTGCATGGGATAAAATATCTCTTATATTTGAATATCTCGTTTTATTATTCATCAGTGAAATAACTAAATTCCATAAAACTTATCCTAGATATAATGGAAACAATCACATACACTTATGTGATTATTCTATCATTGAGGATCATCTCACATGAATAATCCTAATTTATTATGATACATACATGATTTGCCTGGAGTTTATTCTTCTTAATTACATATGTGCACAAACAATCTTGATCATTATTTTAAGCCTCATCACGTGTACATGTTCATGAAAGAAAGCACAATTTTCTTTTTCTTTCTTGCTTGCGGGAAAACCCCAAAGGGTATTACTGTTTGAGCCCACACAAATAATTTTTATTTTTCTCAAATAATATAACACAATGTATTTGTCTTCTGTTCTTTACACGCACACACACACACACACTTATTATTGGATTTAGGTTCAATATGGGTGTGAATCTTCAAACCCAAATGGGTTATATTATTTTAGTGTGTTCGTTCTTCTTTCATCCTCATTCTTGTTCACATGTGATCACACATTGTATATAATGTTCTTTGCATTCATGTGAACTCCACCTTGAATGCACCCTCCTTCTTAATGTAAAACACACACAACCCGAATGTGTATGCGGATGGTGTATGTGTATGTTTTCTTCTCCGGAGGGTTCCTATTATTATCAATGTTAGTGTATAAGTAAAATGTCCCTTTTTAAACAATCTTTTTCTTTTCTTCATGAATTCAAGGGTTCACGTGTTTTTATTCTTTATGAAAATGGTAATGTACTCGAGTATTTCTTCATAGAACTGTGAATGGAACTTTGTTCTTATCAACTCAAGATCACATATGGGGTGAATAGACATCGGTTGATTTACCTGTGGGATCACATCCAAGAAGAACCAAGGGGGTTTAGAAAAAACATTTAGGTGTTCATGGGTTTTCATCGCACAAAGGTGAAGTCTCTTCTTCTTCACGAGGTCGTTTCAAGATAGATTTTCACATGTTGAAAGGCTTAAAAATGTTCTTCTTCGCGTTGAAGGGATGAGTAGAAACCCTCAATGATCAGTTTTTTAGAAAACTTGATATTTTCAAATAATGGCAGTTATATGTTTTGGCTTGGGGATCATATTATTATAGGAAGAAGATGTATGTTTAAATCTATGTATCTGTCATGATGATTGGATATTTGAATGCTTGAGATCTTTGTATTTGAAACATCCCAATATAGATGAGATATCCCACATATCTCTCTGTTCTTTTAACTTTGACACAAACTCCTTTTGTCATGGGAAAACATCATGTGGATGCGTTTTAGAAGGCATGTGAACCATATCCTTGAGTGCTCGAGCAACATGATCTATCCTCAAACCTTTGATTTTATTTTTTCCTTCATGTATTCAGAATTTTATACACATGAATGCAACGTTTAATTCTTTAATGAGTTTGGTTCATCTAGATTTGGTCTGTGGGATTGAATGATGCTCAAATGGTGGTAGGAGTGATGAGATCATTGTTTAGATTAATCTCTTGTTTCTGTGTGGATATCAGGTGTCCAGAGGTAGAAGACAACCAAGGTGGAGAGATCAGATTTCCATGGTTTTAACAGCATGAAAAATAGATAGATGTGTGATGGAAATTAGATCCTAAGACACGGGTGGCGTTGTGTGGATGATATCTCATGCGAGATCAGATTGGCAGCCAAGATTTCCTCCATGGTTTTTAAACCTTCCCCACATTGAAACTGAGGCATAGAAATAGCTCAATTATAATAAATGTTTCTCCAAACACAACTCATAATTCTCCTCCTCCCTCTACGGTATTTCCTCATACCATGTTCACCATGCTGGTGCACTCTTAGTGCTCATTCCACTTCCTTCGAGCGCACACCTAGTTCCCACTATGCATGCCCCACACAACTTCACCACCATGTGCGCACTTGCAGGCTTTACATGGAATGCACACCCTACCTCATGTGGGGCTAGACCTGAGGGTGTCCCTCGAGCACATATGACTTTCGGGGCCCGCGTGTTCCTGAGGTGAGGTCCTCAGCTATCCATCATAGGTTAGAACTTTCTATTTATGTAATTCCAAGCCATATACTTGGTTATGAACCATGTGTAAAGTAAATGAATAATGCATGGAAACCATCATAATTATATCTATAATTTTAAACCACCAATATTCTTCTGTGTTTCCTCTTTTTATTTTTGGAATGATAATTCCAAAGATCTTCTATATTATTTTAATGATAACATGTTTGATTTATGGATCAATTCATCATTCCTCGTGAATTAAAACAAAAATCATGTCTTCTCTATGTTGTGAGGGATGTGTCCTCTATTAACTCATTTCTAGGTCTTTATGAACTAGCTCAAACAATCATCAGATATCTTAAACATCTTCGATTAAGATTAAATGGATGAATCTTCAACACTACATCCACTTTGTGACTATTAGTGGATCTTCACTTATTTTCATCATGAAATTTGGTATTAAATGGACATATTCATGTGTTGTAACAATATATCATATTGATACAAGGATTGAAACATCGAACTAGTTCATCAATCGTCAGATTGATATCATATGGGATAATTTATCATGTGTAGTATTCAATGCATTGAATCAACAACAATTCCCCAAGGCTTCGCCAACTTCTTCATAAATACCTTTCATTATCATATTTACTTTTCATTGACAACATATTGACATAATATTGACAATGAATGCAACACTGTATTAAAAAATTTCCTCTAAGAATATTTGTTCTAGAACTATTATAACATTTATTATCACGATATGGCTTTATATGATAAAAATCCAAATAATAAATTCCAAACAAAAATATTATGTGATTCTTATATACATATCCTCTAAGTCTATCCATGTTTTATGTTCCCTTATATTATTTTTCTTAAATATAGTTCCAAAGTATTGAACAAAACATTCTCTGATTACAACTATAAAAACCCACACTCAAGTAGTCTGAATCCACTTTCTATATTATTACATTTTCATAAGAGACAAGTAATAATATACAAAAAGACCAAATCATTTAATTTTATTAGGAATATAATTATAATAAATAAATTAACATTACATTTCATAACACAGTACACACAATTTGATTTTTTAGAATTCCATTTTTACTCTTAGAATATTCTTTATATCCATCATAAAATATTTTTTAGTGTTCTGGTGAAAAAAATAATAATGTGTTGAGGTTAGATTAACAATATGGTTATGAATACGGTAGATGAAAGAAATATATAAAAATAATCAATAAAGATATTCAAATAACAATAACACAATAAATTTAATCAATAAAAATAGAATAATATGCTTAAAAAAATTATGATTGAATAATGACATATGAACAATCAGGTCATATTAAAAACACAATAATGGATATTCTAAATAATAAAACAATCAAATGGAATATCAACACCTTAATTAATAATGATGGAGTGCTTCCTTTTATACATTTAAATCAAATAATTCATGTCTTGTTCCATAAAATCTACATATATGGCTATGGGATTCATCAAAACCCAATATAGTTTGTCTTATGATACATACCAACAAATAGAGGGGATGTAGTGGGACCTATACATCACATAATGCGTCGAAAGATTTCATCATATGAAATGGGTGAGATATAGTCAAAATAAATATTCATTTTGAAAAACTAACTTACGGTATGTGAAAAATTATCCCAATCAATAAACATAATCATATATCGTGCCAAGTTAAATAGTGAATAGTAATAAAATTGTACCATGCCTTTCAAACTAATCAGGAGAAATATATAAATATAAAAATATGGTATAATGAAAATATAACCTCAATGGATCCTAATTCAAGTATACTATTTTTTCGCTGATGAATAAATATACCATTAAATTATTCAGTTTTTTTATAAAAATACACATATCTTTTTAAAAATCCCATTTTAAAACATAATCTATAGAAAATATTTTTAAAAATTAGATCATTGAAAACAAAATTTTTAATCTTTTAAAATATTTATTCATTCAATTATTGTTTATGTAGGTGGAAATATAGGTTCATTTCCTTTATGTTTAAATAAACATTACATTAACAATTTCTATAAAAGTAAAATAAAAATATTTACTATAATGAAAGAAATATTACATTATAAAATTGGTAAAATTTATGAAATGGTTAATAATTTATATAATAAATATATTTTAGAAGGGTAAATACAATTTTAAACATTGATTTATAAAATAAGGGTTTTGATGAAAAATGATTCTAAATTTATGTGAGAAATAATTTCATTTTTTCAGAAAAAAAATCAAAATAATTTTTAGTAATAAAGTGTGAATTTTTTTTACTATTATGTTAAATAATTCACAAATAAACACTGGTGATAAAAATTTATTTATTTAAAGTAATAAATATCAAACAATTACCTAAGGGATATGTAAACATAAGCAATCATAAAAAATAATGAGACTTTCAAATAAAGACTTTCTACATTGGTATCATCTGAATCTTAATACACCTAAATTAATTAAAAAAATAATAATTAAATAAATATAAATATATAAATGATATTAAATTTAAAATGGGAATTTTATACATGATAACAATTATATATGTGGTGAATGTGGAAGAAGTCCCGTGGAAGTAAAAGTGAAATGAGAAACCATATCCTTGGGTTTGATTTCTTTAGTTTGTATTTATAACTACTATATAAAAAATTTATGAAATTTATGAATTTATTAAATAATTTTAATAATACTTATAATATTATATATGATCCTTTTATAATATTTCAGTACATTTTTATTATGAATACATCATGAAATTCATTGTTTTGGGTGTTAATGGCCTTGTTTTCTCAAGTGTGTGTGGTCTTGAATGGTTCAGTTCTTGTGTATATGATATATATTTAATCTCTATAATGATAATAATTATATAAATTCCATATTTAGTCATTATATAAAAAAGATACGCATTTATTAAAATTATACATTGAAAATGATTCAAATTGATTGGTGGAGACGGTATGTCGTACGTACGAATTGGCGACAATATCAATCTATTAAAAAGTTAATATCTGATATATTTACAAATTTGATCCTCATTGCATTCCATATAAATCATATGTGATAAAAGAATAACATCCCTTATTGAGATGGTAGTCCGTCGTAAACACAAGCGATGTCATTGTATTTGAGACAAAATGGAATGGAAAATAGTATATATGATATTAATATTAAATAACTATAATAATATAATAAATATTATATAAAATATTTAAAAATATAATTATATACATTATTGAATGGTTTTTATGGAAAACCAACTACATCTGTTAGAAATGTGGGTGTCCACCGTAGACATGATCGATGATTTCATTTCTCATTTGATGGAATTGGTGGTAGATATATAAAATTAAAAAAACATAATAAGGTCTTATTATATGTTATATAATGGTTTTATAATAATTTATGTCCAAAAAAATAATTTATGGTGCAAAAAAAATATCATGGTATGGTTAATTACCTTATCTAAGAGAATCCTCCTTTGGATTTCCACTTAAGGACTCTAGAGATTGTATTTTGTGAGGTATAAAATCATTAAAATATTGATACAGATGTTTTTGGGGATATGTGGGATAGTTTTTTTTGAGAAAATTGTTTTTAGTGGTGTGATTAACCGATGATATGCTTCACACATTTAAATGTGGGGGTAGGGAATCCACAGAGAAATTATATGGAAATTTCTCAAAAGAATCGAGAAATTACAGTCATTCACTTGCACTACTGGAATTTAGATTTTTCCCAACGGCAGTATACCAACGGTTTACTTAAACCGTTGGGATAGTGAGTCTTTGCCAACGGTTTAAGAAAACCGTTGGCAAAGAGAATTTCAGCAGACCTTTCCCCAACGGTTCACTGGAACCGTTGGGAAAAGGAGACCTTTACCAACGGTTCACTGGAACCGTTGGGAAAAGGCTTAAAACTCAGACCTTTCCCAACGGTTCAATGGAACCGTTGGGAAAAGGCTGCTAAAACTCAGCCTTTGCCAACGGTTTATAAAAACCGTTGGCAAAGGTTTCCCCCAAATTGCAGGCCGCGATCTCCTCTCCCCATTCGGACAAAGCCCTAATCTATTCACTCCGCTGCTCTCGCGAACCCGATCTCACTCCACTGCTCTCGCGAATCTGAACACCAGTACCCCCATCCCAACAGGTACACCCCATACGAATAGGTGAAATTTGATCTCAACCATATTGTTGTAGTTTTTTTAATGAATAGATTTTTTCCAGGTGTTGGTAGTTTAATTGATTATCCAGGTGTTGGTGATTTTTAATGTTTTTGTATTCTATGTTTGGAAGGAGAGTGTTCAAAACATGTAAATCAGACCAATTTGATATTACTCATGAAATCAATTTGATAATGGATTGTGAGATTTTTTAATGTTTTTGTATTCTGTTAATGTTTTTTGTATTCTATGTTTGGAAGGAGGTGTTGGTGATTTTTAATTATTTTCCAATGGTCGAGCATCATGTGAGATTTTTTCTATGTTTGGATAATGGATTGTGGGAATTATGGATTGTGTTCAAACCAATTTGATATGTTTTGGATAACCGATTGTGGGGGTAGGGGCTGTCCACGGGGGTGGGTGGGTGTCCACGGGGGTGGGCGGGGGTGTCCACGGGGGTGGGAAAGGCTGTCCACGGGGTGGGCGGTGCTGTCTAGGGGGTGTGGGCTGTCCTGGGGGTCTGGGTGGGGTGTCATGGTGGGGGAGGGGTGTGTGGGGTGTCCACGGGGGTGGTATGTCTAGGTGGTGGTGGTGGGGTTGTAGGGGAGGGGGGTGTGGGCTGTTTGGGAGGGTGGTCGGGGCTATCCAGGGGGGTACGGTGGTGGGCGGGCTGTCCACAAGGGTGGACGGGCTGTCCACGGGGGTGGTCGGGCTGTCAAGGAGGCGTGGGCGGGCACACGGCACGTCCGATTGACGTGCCGTCTGCGCGTACACGTCACGAATAATAATTAGAATGTTCCACGGTGGTTTCAGCTCAATCCGTGGCCGTCCGCCATGAATTTGACCGTTGGACGCCCGTTCTGGCCGTTTATGACACCAGAACTGCGTTGTCGGTCACCGCGGGCACAGGGCACGTCCGATTGACGTGCCGTCTGCTCGACCACTTCAGAAATCATTCACCCGTATTTGTCGTCTGATTTCAGGCCATTCTGACATCGTTTGTCCGGTTTGGACCCCCCTCACGCGCGTTTACGAAGCGCGCGCATCACTTAAAACACGAATATTGAGCCGTACCGCGCAAACCGCACGTCCGATTGACGTGTCGTCTGCGCGTACACGTCACGAATAATAATTAGAATTTTTCACGGTGGATTAAGCTCAATCCGAGGTCGTCCGCTATGAATTTGACTGTTTGACGCCCGTTGTGGCCGTTTATGACACTAGAAATGCGTTGTCGGTCACCGCGGGCAGACGGCACGTCCGATTGACGTGTCGTCTACTCGACCACTTCAGAAATCACTCACCCGTATTTTTCGTCTGATTTTATGCCATTCTGACATCGTTTGGACGGTTTGGACCCCACTCACGCGCGTTTACGAAGCGCGCGCATCACTTAAAACACGAATATTGAGTCGTACCGCGCAAACCGCACGTCCGATTGACGTTCCGTCTGCGCGTACACATAAATAATAATAATTAGAATGTTCCACGGTGGTTTCAGATCAATCTGAGGCCGTCCGCTATGATTTTGACCGTTGGACGCCCGTTCTGGCCGTTTATGACACCAGAACTGCGTTGTCGGTCACCGCGGGCACAGGGCACGTCCGATTGACATGCCGTCTGCTCGACCACTTCAGAAATCACTCACCCGTATTTTTCGTCTGATTTCAGGCCATTTCAACATCGTTCGGCCCGTTGGGACCCCCTCACGCGCGTTTACGAAGCGCGCGCATCACTTAAAACACGAATATTGAGCCGTACCGCGCAAACCGCACGTCCGATTGACGTGCCTTCTGCGCCTACACGTCACGAATAATAATTAGAATGTTCCACGGTGGTTTCAGCTCAATCTGAGGCCGTCCGCTATGAATTTGACCGATGGACGCCCGTTCTGGCCGTTTATGACACCCGAACTGCGTTCTCGGTCACCGCGGGCACAGGGCACATCCGATTGACGTGCCGTCTGCTCGACCACTTCAGAAATCACTCACCCGTATTTGTCGTCTGATTTCAGGTCATTCCGACATCGTTCGGCCCGTTTGGACCCCCCTCACGCGCGTTTACGAAGTGCGCGCATCACTTAAAACACGAATATTGAGCCGTACCGCGCAAACCGCACGTCCGATTGACATGCCGTCTGTGCGTAAACATTACGAATAATAATTAGAATGTTGCACGGTGGTTTCAGCTCAATCCGAGGCCGTCCGCTATGAATTTGACCGTTTGACGCCCGTTCTGGCCGTTTATGACACCCGAACTGCGTTGTCGGTCACCGCGGGCACAGGGCACGTCCGATTGACGTGCCGTCTGCTCGACCACTTCAGAAATAACTCACCCGTATTTTTCGTCTGATTTCAGTCCATTCCGACATCGTTCGGCCCATTTGGACCCCCCTCACGCGCGTTTACGAAGCGCGTGCATCACTTAAAACACTTATATTGAGCCGTACCGCGCAAACCGCACGTCCGATTGACGTGCCGTCTGCGCGTACACGTCACAAATAATAATTAGAATGTTCCAAGGTGGTTTCAGCTCAATCCAAGGCCGTCCGCTATGAATTTGACCGTTGGACGCCCGTTCTGGCCGTTTATGACACCCGAACTGCGTTGTCGGTCACCGCGGGCACAGGGCACGTCCGATTGACGTGCTGTCTGCTCGACCACTTCAGAAATCACTCACCCGTATTTTTCGTCTGATTTCAGGCCATTCCGACATCGTTCGGCCCGTTTGGACCCCCCTCACGCGCGTTTACGAAGCGCGCGCATCACTTAAAACACGAATATTGAGCCGTACCGCGCAAATCGCACGTCCGATTGACGTTCCGTCTGCGCGTACACGTCACGAATAATAATTAGAATGTTCCAAGGTGGTTTCAGCTCAATCCGAGGCCGTCCGCTATGAATTTGACCGTTGGACGCCCGTTCTGGCCGTTTATGACACCCGAACTGCGTTGTCGGTCACCGCGGGCACAGGGCACGTCCGATTGACGTGTCGTCTGCTCGAACACTTCAGAAATAACTCACCCATATTTGTCGTCTGATTTCAGGCCATTCCGACATCGTTCGGCCCGTTTGGACCCCCCTCACGCGCGTTTACGAAGCGCGCGCATCACTTAAAACACTAATATTGAGCCGTACCGCGCAAACCGCACGTCCGATTGATGTGCCGTCTGCGCGTACACGTCACAAATAATAATTAGAATGTTCCAAGGTGGTTTCAGCTCAATCCGAGGCCGTCCGCTATGAATTTGACCGTTGGACGCCCGTTCTGGCCGTTTATGACACCCGAACTGCGTTGTCGGTAACCGCGGGCACAGGGCACGTCCGATTGACGTGTCGTCTGCTCGACCACTTCAGAAATCACTCACCCGTATTTGTCGTCTGATTTCAGGCCATTCCGACATCGTTCGGCCCGTTTGGACCCCCCTCACGCGCGTTTACGAAGCGCGCGCATCACTTAAAACACGAATATTGAGCCGTACCGCGCAAATCGCATGTCCGATTGACGTTCTGTCTGCGCGTACACGTCACGAATAATAATTAGAATGTTCCAAGGTGGTTTCAGCTCAATCCGAGGCCGTCCGCTATGAATTTGACCGTTGGACGCCCGTTTTGGCCGTTTATGACACCCGAACTGCGTTGTCGGTCACCGCGGGCACAGGGCACGTCCGATTGACGTGCCGTCTGCTCGACCACTTCAGAAATCACTCACCCGTATTTGTCGTCTGATTTCATGCCATTCCGACATCGTTTGGACGGTTTGGACCCCCCTCACGCGCGTTTACGAAGCGCGCGCATCACTTAAAACACGAATATTGAGTCGTACCGCGCAAACCGCACGTCCGATTGACGTGCCGTCTGCGCCTACACGTCACGAATAATAATTAGAATGTTCCACGGTGGTTTCAGCTCAATCCGAGGCCGTCCGCTATGAATTTGACCGTTGGACGCCCGTTCTGGCCGTTTAGGACACCAGAACTGCGTTGTCGGTCACCGCGGGCACACGGCACGTCCGATTGACGTGCCATCTGCTCGAACACTTCAGAAATTAGTCACCCGTATTTGTCGTCTGATTTCAGGCCATTCCAACATCGTTCGGCCCGTTTGGACCCCCCTCACGCGCGTTTACGAAGCGCGCGTATCACTTAAAACACGAATATTGAGTCGTACCGTGCAAACCGCACGTCCGATTGGCGTTCCGTCTACGCGTACACGTCACGAATAATAATTAGAATGTTTTACGGTGGTTTCAGCTCAATCCGAGGTCGTCCGCTATGAATTTGACCGTTGGACGCCCGTTCTGGCCGTTTATGACACCAGAACTGCGTTGTCGGTCACCGCGGGCACACGGCACGTCCGATTGACATGTCGTCTACTCGAACACTTTAGAAATCACTCACCCGTATTTGTCTTCTGATTTCAGGCCATTCCGACATCGTTCGGCCCGTTTGGACCCTCCTCACGCGCGTTTACGAAGCGCGCGCATCACTTAAAACACGAATATTGAGCCGTACCGCGCAAACCGCACGTCCGATTGAGGTGCCGTTTGCGCGTACACGTCACGAATAATAATTAGAATGTTCCACGGTGGTTTCAGCTCAATATGAGGCCGTCCGCTATGAATTTGACCGTTGGACGCCTGTTCTGGCCGTTTATGACACCAGAACTGCGTTGTCGGTCACCGCGGGCACACAGCACGTCCGATTGACGTGCCGTCTACTCGACCACTTCAGAAATCAGTCACCCGTATTTTTCGTCTGATTTCAGGCCATTCCGACATCGTTCGGCCCATTTGGACCCCCCTCACGCGCGTTTACGAAGCGCGCGCATCACTTAAAACACGAATATTGAGCCGTACCGCGCACACTGCACGTCCGATTGACGTGCCGTCTGCGCGTACACGTCACGAATAATAATTAGAATGTTCCACGGTGGTTTCAGCTCAATATGAGGCCGTCCGCTATGAATTTGACCGTTGGACGCCCGTTCTGGCCGTTTATGACACCAGAACTGCGTTGTCTGTCACCGCGGGCACACGGCACGTCCGATTGACGTGCCGTCTGCTCGACCACTTAAGAAATCACTCACCCGTATTTTTCGTCTGATTTCAGGCCATTCCGACATCGTTCGGCCCGTTTGGACCCCCCTCACGCGCGTTTACGAAGCGCGCGCATCACTTAAAACACGAATATTGAGCCGTACCGCGCAAATCGCACGTCCGATTGACGTTCTGTCTGCACATACACGTCACGAATAATAATTAGAATGTTCCAAGGTGGTTTCAGCTCAATCTGAGGCCGTCCGCTATGAATTTGACCGTTGGACGCCCGTTCTGGCCGTTTATGACACCCGAACTGCGTTGTCGGTCACCGCGGGCACAGGGCACGTCCGATTGACGTGCCGTCTGCTCGACCACTTCATAAATAACTCACCCGTATTTGTCGTCTGATTTCAGGCCATTCCGACATCGTTCGGCCCGTTTGGACCCCCCTCACGCGCGTTTACGAAGCGCACGCATCACTTAAAACACGAATATTGAGCCGTACCGCGCAAACCGCACGTCCGATTGAGGTGCCATCTGCGCGTACACGTCACGAATAATAATTAGAATGTTCCACGGTGGTTTCAGCTCAATCTGAGGCCGTCCGCTATGAATTTGACCGTTGGACGCCTGTTCTGGCCGTTTATGACACCAGAACTGCGTTGTCGGTCACCGCGGGCACACAGCACGTCCGATTGATGTGCCGTCTACTCGACCACTTCAAAAATAAGTCACCCGTATTTGTCGTCTGATTTCAGGCCATTCCGACATCGTTCGGCCCGTTTGGACCCCCCTCACGCGCGTTTACGAAGCGCGCGCATCACTTAAAACACGAATATTGAGCCGTACCGCGCACACCGCACGTCCGATTAATGTGCCGTCTGCGCGTACACGTCACGAATAATAATTAGAATGTTCCAAGGTGGTTTCAGCTCAATCCGAAGCCGTCCGCTATGAATTTGACCGTTGGACGCCCGTTCTGGCCGTTTATGACACCTGAACTGCGTTGTCGGTCACCGCGGGCACAGGGCACGTCCGATTGACGTGCCGTCTGCTCGACCACTTCATAAATCACTCACCCGTATTTGTCGTCTGATTTCAGGCCATTCCGACATCGTTCGGCCCGTTTGGACCCCCCTCACGCGCGTTTACGAAGCGCGCGCATCACTTAAAACACGAATATTGAGTCGTACCGCGCAAACCGCATGTCCGATTGACGTTCTGTCTACACCTACACGTCACGAATAATAATTAGAATGTTCCAAGGTGGTTTCAGCTCAATCTGAGGCCGTCCTCTATGAATTTGACCGTTGGACGCCCGTTCTGGCCGTTTATGACACCAGAACTGCGTTGTCGGTCACCGCGGGCACACGGCACATCCGATTGACGTGCCGTCTGCTCGAACACTTCAGAAATCAGTCACCCGTATTTGTCGTCTGATTTCAGGCCATTCCGACATCGTTCGGCCCGTTTGGACCCCCCTCACGCGCGTTTACGAAGCGCGCGTATCACTTAAAACACGAATATTGAGCCGTACCGCGCAAATCGCACGTCCGATTGACGTTCCGTCTGCGCGTACATGTCACGAATAATAATTAGAATGTTCCACTGTGGTTTCAGCTCAATCCGATGTCGTCCGCTATGAATTGGACCGTTGGACGCCCGTTCTGGCCGTTTTTGACACCAGAACTGCGTTGTCTGTCACCGCGGGCACACGGCACGTCCGATTGACGTCCCGTCTGCTCGAACACTTCAGAAATCACTCACCCGTATTTGTAGTCTGATTTCAGGCCATTCCGACATCGTTCGGCCCATTTGGACCCCCCTCACGCGCGTTTACGAAGCGCGCACATCACTTAAAACACGAATATTGAGCCGTACCGCGCAAACCGCACGTCCGATTGACGTGCCGTCTGCGCGTACACGTCACAAATAATAATTAGAATGTTCCACGGTGGTTGCAGCTCAATCCGAGGTAGTATGCTATGAATTTGACCGTTGGACGCCCGTTCTGGCCGTTTATGACACCCGAACTGCGTTCTCGGTCACCGCGGGCACAGGGCACGTCCGATTAACGTGCCGTCTACTCGACCACTTCAGAAATCACTCACCCGTATTTGTCGTCTGATTTCAGGCCATTCCGACATCGTTCGGCCCGTTTGGACCCCCCTCACGCGCGTTTATGAAGCGCGCGCATCACTTAAAACACGAATATTGAGCCGTACCGCGCAAACCACACATCCAATTGACGTGTCGTCTGCGCGTTCACGTCACGAATAATAATTAGAATGTTGCACGGTGGTTTCAAGTCAAAAGGACGTCATTTTAAGTGAAAAGCATCAACTGGCATACGGAAAACCGACCAAACACATTCCGAATCTGTTGATAATTTATCTCAACAATCCATGGGTCATATGTGACGTGTACGAGCCAACCCGGGATGAATCCGAGTCGCGGTGTGGCCGGGATAAGTCTAAATGGCTCTCTTTTGTTTAAAATGGACACCATTTTAAGTACATACGGAAAAACGACCAAACGGATTCGGTTTCCATTGAAACTTTAGGAGAACGATCCATGGGTCATATGTGACGTGTACGAATCAACCCCTCCACAATCGGAGACGCGGTGTGGCCGACACCACTCAAAGTGTCGGTCTTTTGTTTCAAAAAGACGCCATTTTAAGTGAAAAGCATCAAGTGACATACGAAAAACCGACCAAAGGCATTCGGACTGTGTCGATACTTTATCACAAGGATCCATGGGTCGTATGTGACGTGTACGAGTCAATCCCGCCTCAATCCGAGGAGCGGTGTGGCCGACACCGTTCTAACTGTGTCTCTTTTGTTTAAAATGGACAGGATTATAAGTGAAAAGAACAACTGGCATACGGAAAACCGACCAAACGCATTCCGAATTTGTTGATAATTTATCCCAACGATCCATGGGTCATATGTGACATGTACGAGCTGACCCGGGATGAATCCAAGTCATGGTGTGGTCGAGATCAGTCTAAGTGGCTCTCTTTTGTTTAAAACGGACACCATTTTAAGTACATACGGAAAACCGACGAAACGGATTCGGTTTCCGTTGAAACTTTAGGAGAACGATCCATGAGTCATATGTGACGTGTACGAATCAACCCCGCCTCAATTGGAGACGCGGTGTTACCGACACCACTCAAAGTGTCTGTCTTTTGTTTCAAAGGGACATCATTTTAAGTGAAAAGCATCAAGTGACATACGGAAAACGGAGCAAATGCATTCGGATTGTGTCCATACTTTAGGAAAAGGATCCACGGGTCGTATGTGATGTGTACGAGTCAATCCCGCCTCAATCTGAGGAGTGGTGTGGCCGACACCGCTCCAACTGTGTCTCTTTTGCTTAAAATGGACAACAATTTAAGTACATACGGAAAACCGACCAAACGCATTCGGTTTCCATTGAAACTTTAGGAGAACGATCCATAGGTCATATGTGACGTGTACGAGTCAACACCGCCTCAATATGAGGCGCGGTGTGGCCGGAACCGCTCAAAGTGTCTGCCTTTTGTTTCAAAAGTACGTCATTTTAATTGAAAAACATCAACTGGCATACGGAAAACCGACCAAACGCATTCGGATTGTGTCGATACATTAGCACAACGATCCATGGGTCATATGTGACGTGTATGAGTCAACCCCGCCTCAATCTGAGGCACGTTGTGGACGGTAGCACTCCAGGTGTATGTATTATGTTTAAAACGGACATTACTTTAGGTAAAAATATATGGTATACAAAAAACAGATCAAATTATGAATTGACTTCCAGATTCCACATATAATTGTCATCTAAATTTTAAATTGAAATTTAAATGAATTATGTATGTTTATAATTACGTTATCAATTCTAATTTAATTATGGATGTGTATAGTTCTACCATTATATGTTAAACGTGTATGAATTTGTTCTCTATATGTAAGTGTTAGTTGGTTACTGCAGTTACAATAATTATATATGTATGTGTTAGTTTATTGCAGGTACAATAATTGGATTGAAAAATGAGAGGGAACCCACAAAACCAGATGTGGTGCTGGTCAAAATTGGAGACCTGGTTGGGAGCTGCTGGGCAAATTGGGGAGCTGCTGGGTGATTTGCCCAGCAGAGGCTATGCCAACGGTTCAAAACCGTTGGCATAGAAATTGTAGATTAGTTTTACCAACGGTTCATCAAACCGTTGTTAAAACACTTTTCCCAACGGTTTAGAACCGCTGGGGAAGAGTAGATGTGGGGTTTTTGCCAACGGTTTACCAAACCGTTGGGAAAAACATGATAATTTTAAGCCCCTGTGCCAACGGTTTTAAACCGTTGGCAAACCTTTTTCCCAACGGTTTTGAAGAACCGTTGGGATAGAGTAACCCATCTCCACCCTATGCCAACGGTTTGCTGTAAACCGTTGGGAAATGTTTTTCCCAACGCCTTACTTACCTACGGTTGGCAGAACCGTTGGTATATGTTATACCAACGGTTTTCCAACCTTTCCCAACATTTCTCAACCGTTGGTATATATATTATTTCCAGTAGTGTTGTCAAAAGCATCCAAATTTCCATAGTTTATATGTTTGTATAGTCTAATATCATTGGTTTTAAATATTTTTTTAAATGTTTTTATGTCATTTTTACAGATATCATCAACGTGCAACCCTACAGAAATCTCGTTTTAACTTTAACCAGAGTAATTGATTTTTAATTTTTTCACTATTGATTTGGGTATAAAGTCAATTATAATTTATGTAGAATATAATGTTTTATGAATCAAAATGTATAATTTGTTTTTACAGATTCAATTTATATACGTGGAATTATTCAATTTAATATTATTATTGTATACATGATGAAAAAGTGGGTATTCAAAGATAAAATCATTATATGTATAGAATAATTTCATAAAAAAAGATAACATGAAATTGATTCTAATGAAATAAAATATTTAAAATTTAAAAAAAAATCTTATTTTACATTAAATATATATTAGTATTTAATTTATGTTTTTATATAATTTATATAAAAATAAATTATTAGTAAAAAGTAGTAATTTTATATATTCTTTTAATGAGTGAATCAATTATAAAAAATTGAAAAAAGTCACCATGTGATAATTATCATATTATTATTTCAAATATTATTATTATTTTTCTAATAAATTTTCTATATGTGGTAAAAATTAATCATAAATTATCTGTGTGAAGCTTGAATAAACTAGCTCTTAGAAAACTAATGTTGTTAATAAATCATTTCTTTTACATTTAATTGGTTATTATTTTAATTATAATAAATATATAACAATATACTTAACTTTATAAATGTGTAAACCATTAAATTTTCATAATATATTTAATAATACCCATACCACACAATACAATGTCTAGGATATAATGGTCAGGTTTACATAATAATATGGTAATAGAGTTTCATGTTTCACTAAAACCCGAAGTTACATCCATTGAAAGATATAAATGAAATTGAATTTACATGAAATAAAATGTGGTAAAAATTATTAAGGTGTTATATTACATTGTAAGATTGGTGTTTAATGATTTATATTCTTTCCAACATGGTGTTCCAATATTAAAAATATCTTGGTGTTACATTTTACCCCTTAAATTAATTATTTACAGGAATTTAATAATAAGCACAATAATCAGTGGATATAAATTTTAAAATAAATTTTCCCATTACCCACATTGTAAATGGTTTAAAAAATATTCATTTCATTTTATAAAAGTATGAATTACGATCATCCATAATAAAATATTATTGGGTTTCCATATAGGATAACATTATTGGGAAATTAAAACATTGATATGGAAGAGAATTCAAATTCCCACGTATTAATAGAGGGTTATAATGATTATTTATCATAACAAATATGGTGACATAGATATGTTTAAGGAAAAAAAACCCTAAATTTTTATTTATTTATGGGACTATTTGATTAATTAGAAATGTGTGTACTATGATAACATTTTTATTTCAAGATCTTTTCCCATGAGTTATGGAATTACTTTTCCTTCTCAACTGACAATATATAAATACAAAATTTCCTGATATATTTATATTTCATAGAAATAATTTAATATTTTTGTTTTGCTACAATAATTTCCAAATTCATTTCATAATATTGTAAATTAAATTTGACGATTAATTTTTCATTCCGGAAGGACTAAAGTTATCATTTAACATGTTATTAAATCCTTATAAGAATGATAAGATATTCCATACATTTAAAATAGTATTTGAAGACCAATATAGTTCTAAAATGTTATAAAATGTAATAAATTAATTTATAAGACTAAATAGTAACAACATTGCCTCAAAATTAATATTTATACATGAAATCATTTAACTAAAATAAATTAATTATTAACCCAGAAATCACATATGATTGTTGTATGTGATAAACACTTATTTTCCATCAGTTAATGGTTTATGCTCTATAACATTACCCAATACGATGTGTTTTCAGGCAACACGTATGTTTTCATTTTTAAAAAATATATTAATACAATAATTATAATCAAATAAAATTATAATGACACATAATTACCAGAATATTAAATTTTAGATAAACAATATAGGTGAATAATACCTTCATAAAAATCACATTATAATTATTATCTGAGCATCAAAAACGTATAACGTGTTATCCTTCATCATTCTTATTTTTAGAATAATTTCAACCTTCCACTAAATAAATTTTCATGGAACTATTCAACAAATTATTTAAATTACTAAAATAAATAATACTGTAGTACAATTCATATCTATTTAATAATTCATAAAACAAGAAAATAATTAATAAATGTACTCTTATAACATAATTATTGAATTAGAATGCAGTAAAATTAATAATTAAACTTCATCAATAGTATTTTAATAATGATAACATTTATCATATAGAATATTTTTAGGAATATTCACTCAATACATGGGGAATTATTCTTTGTACTATAAAATATACTTAATTTGGAAACGTTGAACATTGAAATTGTAATTGGTGCCCTTGATATCACATTAATAGATGCCTTTTTCTCCATACATATAACAAACTCTGATTCCCTTCAATAATACACTAAGGTGTTTTATTCCCCAATTATTACATGTGAGATAATCAGTCATTCCCTTCATACAGTTATATACATTTTCTCTTCCAAAATATTTTTATATAGATTCCCTTTTAATCCATAATACAATGAAATTTATTTCTATATCCTTGATTAAAATTCATATTATTTCATTTTATGTGTATAATGCATGGAGACTAGTTTACATTGAATAATGTGAATAATCCCATCTATTATATTAAGATGCTTTCAATTCTGATTCCATGTATTCATAATATTTAAATTCCATTCACTATGATCCTTTTATTTTAAATTTCATACTCAATATTAGTTAATAATATTATGAAACATAATATATAGTCCCAAATCTAGTGAAACAGAAAACATAAATTAAAAAAAAATCAATGCATATATAATCTCATATAATAAACAGTGTTTTATTGGGGGAAATCAATGACTTCAATTTCTTTATAATTGTTTATTAATTAAATGTGGTTTATCCTGTGAATATACATTATGAGTATCATACAAAATGAAAATTATTATCTATTATACCCTTATAGAATTATTACCCCTAGGTATGATTATTCAAGAACCATTTCCTCTTGTAGAATGAATACATAAATATATTTCAAATAAAAACAACATAATCCCATCCATTAAACAACATTATGAAGTTAATATATACATATTTATTGTTATAGTGTAGGTTATGTTCCCTGATCTATGATTACCTAAATTATTTTTTTAAGGATTCTACTAATCATCCTCTGATACCATTCGTATTAACCATAATCTCAGTAGCCCAAATCCTGTATCTAGATTATTACATTGGTTTAAAATTCATGGATTCATTTCTCTATAGAACAAATTTACTATTAGTACTGATAAAATAAATAAATAAATGAAATTAACATTGAATTTCAAAAAATAAAATACATAGAGTGATTTATTTTATAATTCATTATTTCCGTTTAGTATATTTTTAAATATATAATTTCATTAAATTCATGGATTCATGGGAAAAAAATAACTAATGGGATACATAAAATGATTTGAAATGGTATGTGTATAGTAGATTCAATGAAAAAATAATTCTTAATTAATATATTATTATAGATAACTGTAACACATTCTATGTAATTAATAACATGAGGATAATATGGTAGGAATAAAGGATTAAAAAATATAGATATATAAATAATCACATGGACATGGAAACATGACCCTGGGTATTATAATTATAATAATAATCACAATAATTATTAATAAACAAATTTATAATGATGTAATGAATGGTTATAGACATCTAAAATGTACCACTGAGTCCTTGATCAAAAAAACAATAATTTGATAAGGTCTCGACCAAAACCTAATCATGATTGCCTCTTTAGAAATATTGATTCTTCAAAGGGATCTTGGGGGCATATATATAACATAATATTTCAAATCCCTTCCTCAAGTGAATGGTGTGAAACATAGTTAACAGAAAATTACATATTGAAAATATATCATAACGAATGTTAATACTGACTCCAATTAATAAACACAACCATAACTATCGAGAGTAAAACAGTGAATGGTAAATAAATTATACATCCCTAGTGAAACTAAGCATAAACATATAAATAAAAATTAAGGAGTCTACCAATTAAATATATCCTATATGTATCATAATTAAAATAAATGGTAGATGTCATTGAATAATATAAATACCCTAAAAATATCATAGAAACAATTATAAGATATCACTACAGAAAATGAATTATACCAACATATATTTATTAACAGATAATATATTTGTTGATGAAAATGAACAATTCCAACGGATATTATTTTTTATTGGTATTAATTTGAAGTAACAACAATTTTTTTTCCAGCAGATATATATGTTGATATGGTTCGTTTAACACCAACAAATCATTTACCAATAATTAAAAAATATTAATTTATCATATCAATACTGACATTTTTTTATCCTCAAATGAATCTAATACTATAAATTGTTATTACCAAAACATTTTTTACCATTATGAAAATCAGTTTTAATAAATTACTCAATAAAATAAAATATGTAATTAAATATATATATATATATATATATTATTTTCAATAAATATTATAAATTATAAAATTTTTAATAAAACAATATAATCATATCATTATATTTTTTTGATATATAATATATAAATCTAAAAAATAAATAATTATATATCGATATATGTGTTCCCCTCCAAATCGTGCCCTCTCCCACAGCATAATCCCGCTTGCAAAACGACCTAATTTCCAAACTCTCCTCCACACCTCCCCGTACCAAATCGACGAGCATCCTTCCGACATTCTAGCCATCACTCCACAACTCAGAACCAGACATTCCTGCTCGACTTACTATCATCGTTGTGCAGTAATCATCTAGGTTTTGTGCTTCTCTTCACTTAATATCACACGGGGACTGCTAAAATTCTGTAAGTCTAATTGACTTCTCCTCTTCTTTGTGTATGTATTAGGTTACCTGGATTTTTTTTCTGTCATTTCAGGTTCTATTTTGTATTACATGGTTCAAGAAACCCGTGTTTTGTGCTCTAATTTTGATTCCCTGATTTAATTTCCTGTCAATAATTGGTTGGGTACTGTAATATATCTTAATTGCTACTTGGGTTTTCAGGTTTTTTCAAGTTTTCTTTCCAAAACACAGTTAAATGGATATTCCAATTATCTACAATCTACTCAGTTGTTCGATTAAAATATATGCATATTTCCCAAATATTACTTTCATTTCTATTACATGCTTTTCCATGACCAATCTCTTATAATTCTGAGAAAACCATAAAATTACTGATGTACCTTCTTTCACTATTTATTACATTTATTTACTCATACTGCTTTTTTTAATAGATTATACGTTAAAATTTTAAAATATCTTGATTGAATTATACTTATTTAAATACTAAAAGCAGCACCTTTTTCATCGATGCATCCATTTCAAATCTTCTCCAGTATCATCTTCTCCTACTGTGAAACTATTGGCCCTATTCTGTCTTTTCCACATGAAATTTTGCAACACAATGATCTGCTTCTCATAGATGTGTTCCCTTTTCTCCTTTATACCATTAAATCATATTGTATTTTTTAATTCCATTGGATGCATGATGTTGGTATTACATAATGTAAAACCTGGATATTACATATTTATCATATGCAAATTGTAAATATTGTATATTCACACTGTAAATTCTCTTTTAATGATTATATTTTCTTCATATGCACACTACATATGAAAAATACATATACATATTTTATATACACTATATAACCACACTGCATATATATTTTTAATATGTCCAAATTAAAACATCAGTTTCTGAACTCATATGTGTTCAAAAGATATATGTATTCTGATCAATAGATATTATAAAGGAGGCTATTTATGTATTTTTATCAATACATGTCTGCTATGAACTAATACTATCAATATACATTAAAAAGTAATATGTGTACAGTGAAAAAATAGTTATACTGTGATAAATATATGCATCAGAACAACAATATATTTTTTTCATAACAAATCAAATTTCATATTTGCTGTGAATTAATATTACACATTGCATTTATTTTTCTAAGTTCAAAACTGATATGTAATTTGTGGAACTGATATGAATTTACCAGAACTATATACACTGATTAATGTTCGTAAAATATTTGTATTTTTTATCAATACATATTAGAAAGGTCAATTATGTATTCTGATCAAAATATGTATTAATTCCGAACTATTAATGTGATATATCATATGTTAGAACTAATATTAAGATACAAAATATATGTATTTGAACTAATATCACATAATATTGAAATATTTATTCTGATATCACAATATTAGTTTTGATACATGTTGTAATATTTGTTCGGATTAGATAACATTATATGTTGCATCACAATAAATACATATTAATCACAATATTAGTTCATAAATAATATTACATGTATATATATTAATGAATACATATTAGTTCTTCACATTTCAAAAATGAAATGAAATATTATAATTTAAAATCTGAACTAATATAAAATATACAGAATTAATATTATGGTTTGTCAAAATAGATATATACATGAAATTATGAACTAATATATATGTTTGAGAAACCACATAAACATGAATCCTACTATTGATATACATGACACTACAAATTCAACAATTTTATAAATTTAATGTTAAACATCAAATATAGATATAGATTATAGTATAATGAAATAAAATCCAAACATATTTGTATGGAAACCTGCATGTGAATGACAAATTGGTTCAGATTCTCCCAATAACAATTTATCTCAACAAATACCAAAATTAGTTAGTTGAGAATGTGAGTCACCATATTTTTTTGTTATCTTAAATGTAGTTATCAAATTTTTATTTTAATCTATTTCGTAAACATTTGATTGTCGGTTTCCTGATAGCGTTACCTGTAACACTTTGTTTCGCTTTTAACTAATGATGCATGTTTCATATTATCATTTTTTGCGAATTGTTTGCAATATTTTTAATATGCAGAATCCATATATTAAATGTTCCATCTCTATTTTACTTTTAATTACATTATAGTATTGATTCATGCATCATCTAATAATAAATTATTTTATACATAAACATTTGATGCCGGATTCTGATGATGTAGAGGAAACTGAAACAATAAAGAGGCTATAGATTTTGATTCTTTTAGTTCAAGATGTAATGATATTCAATATCCCCTTTCTTAAGACCATTATTATGGATAAGATATGAATTATAAACTTTTAGAAATTTGATTCATTTGTGGAAATTATTTTACATGAATGTTTAGTCTCATGCTATAGCACAGGCGAAGTACTAGTTAGGTGCCATTTTCAATTTGAAAAGGTCCTTCAATAGTTTCTTATTTTCTTATTTTGGTCACATGTTATTTTTTTGTTGTTGTAATCACTAGTTATTTTTATATCACGGATTATGGATGTGGTTGTGGTCCCTGGTTATAACTTCTTGCGTGGTCACTGTTTTGATAATCTTCTAGTCGTTGATATCATGAATTATTATTTTTATATCATGTCTTTAGATGAAAACTATTTTTTTGAAGGATAATGTTTGGGTGGACAACTAGATTCTCGTATTGGTGTTTGTCTAAAGCGGAGGGAGCTAGTGTCAGGTTCCACTTCAAACATAAAATGGTGTTACACTTCAATGAATGGGATGGTGGGGTGATGTTGTTCATGTTCAGATCCACTTCTGTATATGATAGCTTGTGTGAAGTGTTGGGGATTCTAGATCTAGTTGCTTTTGTGTCTAGTTCCCATTGGGTGGAGCACAGAGTTTCAAGTCAGATCCTCTATTAGAGGTGTGTAGGGTACAATTTGTATACCACCACTAGTTTGTGTCAAATACATGGATCATTTCAAGCCACCTTCTTATGTTTACAACCTTTGGATTTTTTGGATCATCTTTACAACTATTTTGGTAGGGTTTTATGCTGCCATTGTTCACTCATTAATGAAGTTTCTGGTAAGAGAATGTATACCCATTTCTTAGTTCACGGATTCATCAAAGTGATTCTTGGTTAAACACATTCCAATAGCTGTCTTAGACTCTCATGATGTCATTATCAGAGTTGTCCTTATCACACATGTTGTATGGTGGATCACTTCCACACATGAAAAGGAACCTGGTTTTTCAGGAGAGTAATCGATTCTTATTGTTTTCATTCATCATTTAGAGCTTATACGGTTAAAATGAAAGATGTGTTTATCAATATTTTTGTATGATAGATAACTAAGTGAAGTGTCATCTGGAAATTTGCAGATGGTATAGTTGGTGCATACATGATTTTCAAGCTGGTTGGTTTTTATGCTCTGTTTTCTGGTTTTGTCTTTATGTGTGCTGAGAGAGTTGTTTGCAAGCATTGTTTTTTGGTTAAGTTTTGTTGATGGGTGTTATAAAATATGCTTGTTGACTCATTTATCTGAGCTGTTGGCATTTGGGTTGTGTTATTTCTTAAGGATACTTCGCATGATTTTGATTTTATTTAAATATTCTTTTGAGATTAAAATGAATCAAGTTGGTGGTCTCATTGAATCTGCGTTTACAAGTGCTTAATGTTCAACCTTTGTCATTAAAATGAGGTTTTTTGAACCTCCAACCATTAGCACTGTGAGTGCACAAGGTGGCACAACTTCAACTATAATTTTTGTTGGTGCATATTTGTCTCTTGTAATGGCTATTGGAGCTCATTTTATAGACGAGCCTCAAGATGGGAAAATTACGGATCATACCGATCCTACTAAGGTTCTGCACTATTTTAGGCTCTATGGATTAGATTGGAAAGCTAGATGTCAGGTTCCTCTTTTCAGAATTCTAGTTCCTCTAACAAAACCCATTGGTGTTAGAAGTCTCTCTACTTAACTTATAAAACTACTGCGATCAATACCTGGCTACTACTGTGATCTTTTTGGATTTTCATTCCCCATTAATTTCTAGCATGACTGCCTTCCTTTATTAGAAGACTATTGCTGCAGTTATATTTTTTTGAATAATCTATTGTGTGGGTGATTTGAAGTGAGCAGACATGTTGTTTCTTTCATGATATAGGTTGATGTTTTTTTTGACTCAAGTAGGAGGAAAAAGCTACATTTTTTTTGGGGAGTTTTGATTTTTTTCAGTACCCTTTTTTTACGCTCAATTTCTTATTTATGTGGATTGCATTTTTTATATATTATTATTACTTTTTGGTTTCAATTCATGTAGATATTTTTCTCTGATTTTTGGGTTGGCTTTTTGATTATATGTGGTGTAGATCTTAGATGAAGTGTGTGACATAACATCAACTTGAGGTTCCTCAACGGTACTCCTCAATGGTACTAGAGATAACTTGGTTTGTTTCTTCTGGTGGCCTATTTGGGAGGTGATAAATGATCTTTGGAGGAAGTAACTATTCTTCTACCATGATGGGTGCTAGAGTATTGCAGTCAAGAGATGATAGTGCCGGAGGATTGCTGTCAAGAGACAAAATTGGCGGTGGGGGTGTGACAATGACAACTACATAGATAGATCTTGGCATCTGGTTTTTTATTGTCTTATCAATCAACTTCAATTATGTATTGATTCATTTGTTTTAAATTTCATTATTAATATAATAATTTTTTTCCCTATGTTTGAACATGTGTGAAAATTATCTTCGACATGATAATTGTAATATGTGTATTATATATGATGAATTAATAAATATAATATGAATCTATAATAGTAATAAAAATATATAATTATTATTTAAATGTATTTTGTAAATAGATAGTATATGTTGGTAATATTATTACCAACAGATATATTTTTCGTATGAATCTATTGCTAAACACTTTGACCAACATATATATTATCTCTTGGTATTATTATAAAAGTAACAGAACTATTTTATCTGTTGCAATAATATTTAGCGACAGAGTATTTACTAGTAATTTAGTGACAAGACATTTTTTGATGGTAAAAAGTTTTACCAAAAGAAAATACACTTTTTCCAATAGATATACCCCTATTGGAAAAAGTTAATTATTTTGTAGTGTATATATAATTTAAATTTGAAAAAAAACATGTTTAAAAAGATGTTCATATATTATTTTAAAAATACTTTTAAATGAAAATAAACATTAAATAATTATAAAATAAACATTAATAAATTGATTGGTCATGGTGGTGGAAAATTCTAATCATTCAATACATATTCAAAAAAAGAATCCATTCACATTATTAGTAAAATTCAAATGAAAATTGTTTCATAAAAGACTAGAATATTACGTTAAAAATATTTCTTAAAAAATAAAAACATATAAAAATTACATAATAGATTACTTTATTAATGGTTTAAAAAAAAATTCAAACATTTTTATTAAAAAATTCATTTTAATTAAATTGATTTCGGAAACGAGATAGAAATAATGTTGTATTATCTTAAAAGGATTTTCTCTGTAATTTTAAGTACCAAACAGAAAAAAATAGTACTTTTAATTGAAAATGTTCGTGAAAAACTATAGGTGATTAAAAGAGATTCATTTTCGGATAGAAAAAACAAATTATTCCCTCTAGTAAAAAATATACAAAAAACAATACTAAACTAATGATGACGTAGAGAAATAAAACCTTACCACATTGGTATCTTTTGAATCATAAGCCACATAAAATGAAATATTAATTATCATGAAAATAAATATAATGATGCTATAAATTAAAAATTGTAATCATTTAAACCACATATAATAAATAATTGTTTAATATTAAATATTTCTCAGGGAAGTAAAAGTATGATGAGAAAATCTTACCTTAGGTTTTAATTCCATCAAAAATGTCCATACATTTTGTATATATATTTTCAAAATTTTATTAATTGATTATATATACCTTATTATATTTATAATAACAATTATCATCATATTTTTACATTTTTCCACCCATTGGACAATAATATTTCTTTATTTTCATTGTTTTGGTTGTTAATTGACATGTTTTCTCGGGCCTGTTATCCATGAATTATTCGGTCCTCATGAATAAGATATATATATATATATATAATATAAATAACTATAATTATGTTATTATTATATTATTTTTTAATTGGATACATTTTTATGGGCATTAATGAATTTTTTACATGATTGGGGAATCACATCCATTACATGAGATGGTATGTCTTACACATGCATCAGAAATGATATCATTTCCTAAAGGAGTGGAAAAGAATAGAATTGGTGATATATAACATTTAAATAAAAATATAATTTCATATATATTACCTATATTCATTAATAATATTATTATTATATTCCATGTAATGCGTAAGTGATAAATGAATCACATTGTTTCATGAGGATGTAGTCCACCGTTTACACGAGGAATGTTAACATATTTCAAATTAAATGGAACACAAAAATTTATATGTGAAATTAAAATTGACTAATTTCCATAAAAATATAAATAAAATATAATTTCATTAATAAACCCTTCGATTTATCCATGAATAGTGGGGATTGAAAATGAATTAATTGATTCACAAGGTAGTTGTCTGCCATACACAACCTCCAAATACATTTTTATATTTTCTAAATAAATTACTTTTTGGTTCAGTGAGAACCTGAAAAGCATAATACCTCTAGATGATAGAATCCAACAATGCCAAAAAAAATTCGAAAATTTCAAAATCAAAATCATAATGCAGACCACCGAACACTAATCAGGCTCCAAAATTCAAAAATAAAATTCAAACTGATCATTGTTGCACCATGAATTTTCCTCGATCCCTCTCCAATACCACCGACTCGGTCCACTTACCGCCATTCAAAGTTCAAAATTAAATTGAAAGGAAAATCACATCCTATCATTATCACCCCTTGGGCTACGAGATTTCCACTAGCCACCACCTGCACGACCTGCCACAGATTCGTCCTAATCAACAGAGATCTTTAATCATCAACACTAACCCACATCAACAGCATCGACAACCACAACCGGCCACCACCGGCGAACTGAACAGAAGACCGTCACCAGATTGGACAATCATCATGAACAAACCTTGCATCAGCCGGAGTCACGTCGCTTCCATCCTCCTTCATCACCAAGGAAGGCCACCGTCATTGTCAACATCGACACCTGCCAAACCACTAGAGCCGATGACCGTAGTAAACAAAAAACAACTAGAACCGAACACCTCTAAATCCATAACATGAGCATTCTTAGAAAAAATAAAACAAACCATCACCGATGGATTCAAGGAAGAAACACCAAGAAAACCATTACTGAGGTCGATGTCACCACTGTCGTAGAAGAAAGAACTAGAGCATCATCAATGGATAAATAGACACCAATCGCGCAAAGAACCCCGCCGACCACCAAGTCCCATATCCCAATGACTCAATATAACCACCACTTGAGGTCCAACTCAGAAAGAATAATAGGAGATTGAATATAGATCAGAGATTTTAGTTGCTGAGGTTTCCAGATGATGATTAAGCTGAATCTAGAAGCCGAAAAAGTCCAAGTCATCCTGAGAGCGTCATGTGAAACCATCGACTTATGTACCACAAATCCCAAAACCACAATTAAACCCCCGCTCCAGATCCAGCTTGAAGAGGAGCATAGGAACTCGAGGCCAGAGCAGGTTTAAAAGGCTAGTGTCTCCCACATCAATCAATCCCGATAGTTCCATCGAAACAACCCTAAAAACCCACTGATAAGTTCTGCGCCAAAATCTGTGGAGCAAGATCCCACCTCAAGGAGAGGCTAGAGGAGATGGGAAGGAAAGGAGGATGCATGATAAAGTGAGGGAGATTTGGGGGATGAAACCGGTGAAACCTCCCCCTCAAAATCACAACTGTGGAAAAACCTAGGCTTAGGGCGAGAGAATTAGACATAGTTCCAAATGCTTTTCATACACATGATTGATGATTTTGTTTCCCATTTTATAGAAGTAGAGATTGATAAATAAAATTAAATAAAAATAATAAAATATATGTATATGATATATAATTTTTTATTATTATTTTAGTGTTAATAAATTATCTAATGTTCAATAATATAATAGAAAATGTGAGATTCTTTTTATGATAATTACAATCTCTATGGGAAACCTTCTTATGGATCACCTTTAAAGGACTATAGGGATGGACTTTGGGGGGTTAAAATATAAAATATTTATATGATTTTAGGGAGATATTTTTTACATTTTTTAATACAAATTTCCTTTATTTTATGAATAATTTATGGGAGGGAGTACCCTTTTATAAATGCGGAAAGGGAACAATCTTGAAAATTACATTGGAATTTCCCAATAGAAGCCAAAATGATAAAATAATCCACATGATAAAATCATTTATATAAATTTGGGATATATTTTTGTATATGATTTTATTGATGTATGTCCTTTAAATAATATTATGTCATGTTTTTAGGTTATTTTGACTCTTATCGTCTTATTTTAACACCACAATAATGATATTTTTAATTTAACCACAATAATTAATTTTTAATATTTTCCCTATTAAATTGTTTTAAAAATTAATTTAACATTACTAGATAATATATTTTATTGAAATTAAAAATATATAATATATTTTTTAAAATTTAATAAACATATTCAGAATAATTAAATTTTAAAATATGCCTATAGACTCAAAAAAATTCCACATTTCCAAAGAGAAAATTCTCAAATGTATAAAAGGATTTAATCTGAAATATCAAAATAATATTTATTAAAATATAATAAATCGGTTTCATATGAATATAATTAGAATAAGGATTATTTAAAAAAAATTAATATATATTTTAAATTGGAAATTAGTTTATAAAAAGGTAATTTTAGGAAAAATTATTATATTCACTATTCCTCAAAAAAGAAAACAGTTAAAAAACCCAAAAATTTTACCCTTAAATAATTTTAATATGATGATATCAAATATAAATTCTTAAATATGAAATAAATTTTCTAATAGTGTACATAACTATATATGAATTAAGTGTGAAATGAGAGATAAATTTACTTCTAAAAATTATATGTATATTTAGAAAACATTTATCATACTCTAATGTGATTATAATATTAAATATAATAAAAAAATAAAAACAAAATTTATTTTATACATTCTTAATCTTTATAATATTATTAATTTAGTTATTACAATTTATACCTTCTAACATAAATTCTTCATTGTAATGATCTTGATTAAATATTAATATTCTAATAGAGTATCGTATTTTGTTTAAACCTAGATTTTTTTTAACACCAATAACCAATGAGATTGAATTTGTTTAAAAGTAAATGTATTGTAAAGTCTTAAGGTGTTTTATGTTCTTCAATTATTGGTTTTGTTTGTTATAAATGCTACCGAACATGATGTTCCTATTTAAAATATTATTGGTGTTACATTATATAAAAATTATGTAAATTGTGTCAGTGCAATTTGTAACGACCCATATTTTTCAGTGAGGAATGTTTTTTTAGATATGGAGAAACAGAAAAAATGCACCAATGGGATATTCAGTTGTTTATAGAACGGATGACTCATGTTTGATAAACACTAGATATATAGAAAATATATGGCATGTATTTGAGTACATGGTGTGTATTTTATACAAAATATCAATTTGGAAGGACATACCCAGTTCATTTTGCGTAGTTTTTTTCCCAAAATTGTTGTAACCTGAGCATTACAAAGCATGTAATTAGTTTACACATTTTGTAAATTATCAGGGAAGCATAAATAATCTGGAGCAGGGGCTCATTTTGATTTAAATTCCATGTTTTCAAGTAGATGTCACCTGAGAGGGCCCTCATGACACCTCACTATAACAACTGGATCTCCTTCTACTGAGCTCTGTTTTCATCGCTATTTGGTGAATTGGATACCACTATGTAAAATATAATTCCTCTACCTCCAAATTTTATTTTTTCATCATACCAAAAACTCTTTGGTTTGAGATCTTATTCCATGAATTCAGGGTTTTTGTCCACATTTCTATTTTCTCCCTTTATAAATTAATTCAAGGGCTAAAATTGGACAATGAGAGTGTTATAGGGTTATGGTATGTGGTATAGCTTCCAACACTCAATTTTGGTTTCTTTTATTTTATATGTTGTTGAAAATTTTGATAGTCATTACCGGAGATGCATAATTTTTTATACATTTATTTAATTATTTTCCCATTCTCTATATGGTTTTACCTAGTGACAAATCACCACCATGGTTTGATTTCATTTACATGATCCACCCATGGGTGTGACTTCCATAGAGTCATATTTTGTTTTTTTCTTTGATTGTCTAAATCACATTTTTAGGTGTGTCTTCCCTTATAATAAATATTTATAGATGTGAAATAAATCAAGAAATAGATTGGACATAATGGCTGAAATATGATTTTACCCATGTAAATTGTATGAAATATTTTTTTTTACCAATATGTTCAAAATTTCACTTATTAAAATCCTTTATAAATGGTAATAATTGATATTTATAATCCATTACCCCATACCAAAGCTGCGAGTGGTACTTTGTTCCTTATCAGATTCCATGGATGGGATCATCGAGCTGTATAATTAGTTTTTTATATGGATTTTAAATATTAAGTGAGTAATACATGATATTCCTTGGACATATTCACCATGAGTTTAGCATGCCTCCATGTAATCAATACTTATTTCCTAGGGGAGCCACCATAGTGGGGTTAGTGGAATGATTTTTACACTAAGCCATTAGTGATACTTTGTGCCCTTCATGAGATACCAGGGGTGAAATCATTGGTATTATTAAACACCAAGATGAGAGTGATACATGGGATCCAACATTTGGATCACTATGAATGGTTTATTATGGTATGGAAATTTTACAGTTCCATGTGGTAGTACATGGGATACCTTTTGGTTCACCTTGTATGAGGTCATGGTTTATCTTCATAAATTCAAATGATGACATTTAAATTAGAGAATATTAATGTATAACTGAAATTACTGGGAAACGTATACCATGAAAAATAAAATTGTTGGTAACATCACACCAATTTTTATACTTTACTAATAAGAACACTTTTTACATACCAGTTACTTATAAGGGTACATCTTTTAAAAAATAATCCATCCTAGGACAATTAGGTAGTGTCAGTTGGGTATCCCATGGGTAACACCGTCTCATGTATTTATTTATTTACTAAATTGAATCATTTTTATTAGAATTCATATAATTTTATATAATTTTTTTTATTAGTTTATGAAATATTTGTATTAGCCTACAGATTATAACTTTGACCCTCATTTACACACCCTTGGTACCCAATAAGACATCATGGTTTCAAGTGTAAATTAATGGATGTATTTGGATTTGAAATCTTGATTTCTAATTCTATGATAGAGTACGATACTAGAGGAATGAGCCTCTGTTCATTATTAACGTATAGTTAGTTCTGTATTCTTTTTTATTTTGATATTCATTTTGGTATATTCCAATTCTTTGTATCCCATGTACCTTATTGTTAATTTATACAGCACATGATCATCGTCATTTTTATCCATTTGATATTTTTACTCTCTTTTTTATTATTAATCGATGGATTATTTTTTATTATGTCACTACTTATCTTATTATGTTCTCATTGTTTTATACTATTGATCATGAGGAAATTTTCTCCTCAATGACCGAACCCATTATTGTTATAATAGTTAGAAGCCTCTAGAAAATAGGAAGGAATGCCTAAGGTCATGTAGCCATCCTTCTAAGGGAACCACTATGTGTCTTCTAGGGAGGGACACTACAATGTGTTATAAAAGATATTTTCCTTTTACCTTACTATTTATGTTCAGATTGGGGGCTAGGATTCAATGGAACTTTTTGATGAGCATCTTCTTGGTATTATCACAACTATGTTTAGAGGAAACCCAAATTACCTAAGTTGAATTGTAGTCTTTATCAATTTATCTTATTATAGTATTTATGATTTTACAATTTTTGGATTCATATGTTTTATGATATTATAATTTTAGACTCTATTATGATGAAATTTATTTACCTTATCCTAATTAGATGATGGAGTATCAGTTCATGCATTAGACTATGAAACAGGGACACACATTTCATTCTTTATACCATGCCAAATATATATTTCAACATGCATTGCCTTTATTTCATGTTATTTTTGTGACCTACGTGTCTGTAATGTATTATAGTGTAGAAGAATATCATTTGGTATTAAAATGATTGGATAATTAATGTTCCTGCATAAATCTAAATGGTGTTTCTCTACATAGATTGGTGATCCCTCCTTAATTACAAAATTATGGCACATTTTATCCATGAAAAAATAGTTATGTCAGCTAATATATTATTTGATTTTATTAATGAATTCAAATAGAAATTTATGAATAATTTCCATCTGTTAATTCAGAAAGATATTCATTAAAGAAAATCAAAATACATGACTTGTTACATCCTGATAGATGAAATATAGGCCTTTTCATAGTCACATTATTTGTCGATTGAATTTTTTAAAGTCTGCAAGTCTATATAAATAAGAAATTAGTGATGAAATTAATTAGATTGATATATATATATATATATGTTTATAACTATGAACAAAATAATTAAATTAATTTCATTAAATAAAAATCTTACCAATATATAGGGATTGTAATGGGAATGTAAATTGTGGTATCCACAATACAATGATATTGGCACTCCATACACCAAAACAACCATTGTGGTGTATGAGAGTATTTCCCTAATATAACTATTGTAATGGGAAGAAGATGGTGTCTTCGGAGACTCATATGATGTTTCTTATAATCGAGTCCCTAATTTAAGTGTGGGAAAAGATGTGTTACTTCTTATATGATCAGTTTTCACTTATCATTTCCTTATTCCACTGATTTGTATATTCTATTGTATTTTTCATTAGATGTGTGTGTTTAGAAAATGGATATATATACCACCTTGATATCCCTGAGTAGTATTCCATGATGTTTGTGAGGACCATGCTCGAGAGGTGGTGGTCCCTGATACATTCATATTAATAACTATAGTGCCACATGAGGAACCTCTTATTGATATTCCACTGGGCAACAATGTTCAATTCCAAGACACCTCGTTCTACTTTATGTAGTTAATATAGAGAGATCCATAACCTTCCCCCACGATAGAAGAGCTGATGTAGGAATTCCAACTGCATAACCATTCAACATTTTCAAGGGATGGTGTAAATCACGTCACAGAGTCCTAGATTGATAGAATTTCTATGTTCTTAGATCATTTGAAGATTCCTATAGAGTTGAGTGTCAATCATTCTACCTAAATACCAAGAATATCCCAGATCTCGATGCATATAATACAAATAATTATTAATTAAGAAATAAATTCATATAGACTTATTCAAAACAAGGACCACATAAAGGAGAGAGTGAATCACTCCATATATGTCATCATTAATCTTGGTACTAAATCAATTAGGGGACCTGAAGGCCCACATCAAGATGTTTTCCATGATTTCCCTTTTTGAAAGATTTTCATCTGATTGACTAACCACCTATTATGAATAATATATATACATTTCCAAATGAGAAACATGTGTTAGAAATTCAATAAACACTCTTAGGAGCCTCCATGGTACATTACTAGTCCTTATTCCATGGGCCATAACAAAAATATCAGAATCTGATTCAATCAACACATTGGGGAAATTTAATTGGATGGAATATCTGGTGGAATATATTATCACCAATAATTCTACTTCACAATTAGTACCATTTCCAATATACTAACAGAAATAGACATTTACAATACCACGATGGTTCTTGAAAATTCCACCACAGACCAAATGTCATGATATACTAGAGGACATGATATCCATATAGACCATGATAAACATTACCATAGGTAGAATCCACCTCACTAATTTATGAATAACGTGAATTTTTTTTCTTTATAGTACCCCATGGTCAATGATAACATTCAATACCTCCATGTAGTTATATATTTCATTTTTTATATACATTGTTATTATACTAAACATTTGATGGATGTCATTTTCATGGATTGAAATCATTAGGTTATGGTCTAGGATGAATTCTCTATATCTATATATGACTACTTTTATACCCTGATGTTGTGATTAGATAATACTAAAGGTTTCATGAATCTATTCTAGGGTTCCTTTTCTGCAATGAAGTATACAACTCATTTGACCAATATTAATAGTTTGGAAGTAAAATTAACTGGTGAAAAGTGAACACTATAGGATTATTTAGATATGGTCCTACATATTCCATACAATAAATGGTGAGAAATTTTTGACAGAACACTATTTCTATGAATTTGAACCCAACCCACATCAAAGAACTAAACATGGGAGGTGGTGGAAATTCAATCTGGTAAAATTCAACATCCAAGTAGGGAGATGTTTCATCTAATAGAAAGGAGAGTTACATTGGGGGTTTATATTTGGAGAAGTTCTAATAAGATGAAACATACTGATAGTTATGTTATTTTTCACCATTTTAGATAGATAGGGAATTGGAATCCATAGTGTGTAATGAACCCGCTTGAGTGTCGAAAATGCTGCTAGATAGGGCACATTTTTTATTTCTGCTGAATTTTATATCATGTACACAATGTGACAATATCTTTACTAACACCATATTCATGTACATGATAAATATCTTATTATTGGGCTGTGATTTAATCTACTATCAACTGATCATGGCAAAGATGTGGTCATGGATGAGGTAGTTAGATAAATGAAGTTTGGTGGAAATGAAGCCAACATGACCAGGTTAGTCGGGTTGCATGTTAGGGATGTAGTTCAGGGTATATCTATGAAATATATCCTACACAAACATACCATATTTTCAAGAATTGTATGATATTATGTACTATTCTAGTAGATTGTACTTTTTAAATTTCTTTTTTATAGGTTTTGTTCACTTTTTTATATATACTAAAATCATATAATATATGTACAAATTATTATAGAAAATCTAGGGAGTGTTGACATTGGAAACACTATTAAGTGATTCTCCATATAGTGTATTCCAGATCAAGGAGTTCCCCCTTAAGATTAGTGTTAACCAATTCTTATGAAACTTCATTGTCCTCAAAATTACATGCTTCATATTCATTCATTGTATGGATATGCCAGTGCCTTATCATTCCAATATTGATTGATATCACTATATGGTGACATTTATAAAACCATAGGGTACTTATTATATTCATAACGTTGAATGGGATATCAAGGAATGTCGAGACGAACCCAAGAATACTGGGTTTTGTAGGGTGTTAGAGAAAATAACCAGGCTCGTTTTGTGTGACCATGGGATACATCTTGTGGAATTCACTCTAGATGTAAATAATTTTAGGGAAGCCTTCCATACCTACTTCACTAGTATCAATCCTATGAGAGAGGTGGATTCACCATTGGGAGGGATCCAGGTTTGGATCAAAGGTTCATTCCTCCCTATATTATTGAACCTATTGATATCTTGAATCTTGTGAGGTAGATAAAATACTTAGTTGGGAATGGGTTTTATCCAAACTAGAAATTCTCCATGGGTTTCACATATCCTTTCTTCCATGAAGGCATATGGTACCCTTAGGTTGTACATGGGTTACAAATAGTTTAACCAGCTTATGGATAAGAACTGGCATCCACTTTATCATATAGATGACCACTTCATCTATATTTGAAGAGAGATAATTTACTCTATGGTCAATTTGAAATTGGGGAACCATTAGATGAATGTGACACCATTAATCATATTATTAAATATTTTTTTAAGAAGGAAAAGACTTTATAAGTACATGGTTGTTTTGTTCAGTCATATGAATGTTCCTATAGTTTTATGTCCATGATAAATTATATATTTCATCCATACCTAGATTCATATATACATGTAATCATATTTGACATGTTAATTTATTAATTTACAAGATACAAACCTGCCAACCATATTGAGATCAAGATGAATACAATAATATAAAATTATATTCATACGAATCTATGAAATTGAAAATTTTATATAAATAAATTTCACTTCTTAGTTTGTATAATTTTAGAGGAATGAATATCTTTTGTACCAATATAGGTGGGTAATATGGTTTTCTAGTTGAGAAAAAAGAATTTATTTGATATAAAAAAATTTATTGGGATGTATGACTTATATATGAGATTCATTTCGGAATTATCATTCATAGTAGTATATCATAGAGAATTGACAAAAATGATTGTGAAATTAATAATGTTTGATGTTTGGAATATTATTATAGAAGATTAATGGGATAATGACTTATAAACTGATCATTATTATCCTAGATTTAGAAAAGCCTTATTCTATTTACTATGATTCTTTAGGAATTAGGCTAGGAGTTGTTCTAATGCTGGGTGATCTAGTTATGTTGTACAGTTCAAGCTATATGATTCTACAGCAGTCGAATTAGCATATTCCCAACATCATGCAAGGATTCATGGGTAATTCATTATGATAATTGATTCATTATCTACAGGGTGAGTGGTTTATTTATTTTTTGAATAACAAATTACATAAATACATTTCCACAAAGAAAGACTAGATTTCAAGGAAATGTATGTGGGTAGAATACCTACAATCATTTGATTTTCATATTTCCTACACACTAGTGATGATTAATGAAGTAGTTGATTTCATATTATGGAATACACAGAAACATGTCATCTAGGAGGCTAGTGGTGAGTAGAAGTATATTCATATGTTTTTTGAGATGAAAATGGAGGATTAGAAATAGTACATGCAACCTATATTAATTTATTTCTTATTATCATACTTTTGACTAAAGTGGGTGTGGATTTGAAAACAATTTGAACTAGAAGGCCTTTTCTTAAGGGAGAGTTTATCAAGCGAGGAACCATGTATTAGTTGGGTTATTAACTCGGAAGATATTATTAGCTTCTATGTATGTATTTTGGTTCCTAGATTCATATGGAAGATGTTATGTGGGAATATAATTAATATTTTAATTTATATTTTCATGGGTTTAACTATATGTATGGATACATTCATAGTCACTATTGGTGGATTTGTATATAGATGTAAAAATTAGGTTTCATCACGATGTGTTCCTCATGTTACCATGCATGGATAGAGTATCAGTGAATTTTTGGGCTTCTACAACCACATTTCATTACTGAGTGGAAATTGAACAATGTCAATATGGATTTTATAATGGTTATGTCATGATACTGTCAAGTCAGTGACATATTATGGGTGATCTCTGACATGTTTATTGAGGTTTCACACACCCCATTGATCTATGAGACCATGTAAATTTAGGATATTTGAGTTATTTTTATCTTGTAGAATTTTGGACATAATTTTTTCCCTATTCTATCTTATCAAAACTTTTCACCCAGTATACATCACTATTCATTAATTCTCAGCTGAAGGAATAAGGTTCAAATATTATATGTAGAATAAAATATCACCCTCAGAATGATGGAAAGTCCATCTTTATAATATAGGTATTAGAGTATATGCTCCAGGAATTCATCTTTGATTTCAAATGTTCTTGTCCGAATCATATAAGTATCCTTGAATTTTCCTATAATTAAAACATTCATGTAATGATCCAGATGTATCCTTATGAGGACCTTTATGGTAGGCCATTCTATTAACCTATATGTGGGAATGAGGTAGGGGAGGATGCACTAATGATTCCTCATCTCATTTTAGATATTTCAATGAATGTGCAACAGATTTAGAAAATTATGGCTAGAAAACAATCTTGGGATAATTTTTATTTCCATCATTGTTGTTGAAATCTAATGTTCTAGGTAAGAATTCATGAATTTTTGTGATTATTTCCAAGATTATGTCATATATGTATACAGAGATACGGTAATCTATCACCTCATTATACTGGGTCATTCGAGATCATGTAATGTTTGACGATTTTATCTAATCTATTAGAGTAACCTCAAAGGTATGATACCATGAATTTTGTCATACAAACATCATTGATTGTACGATATCTCCCTTAACCATCTCATATTTCAATCCTAAGGGTATTGAGCTATAGATAGATGCATCATTTGAAGAGAATAAGCTACCTATCATTGATAGGTGAATGAAGTCTCTCAAAAGATGGTTCATTCCCTCTAGTCTTGGAGATATGGATACATGAATATTTATATGAAAATACCTATGAGAGAGATAGAACAATATACATGTTTACTATTTGAATCATTTCGTAGATGATGTCTCGTTTCCCTCATAAGTGAATCTTGGTGATGATATTTTGTATGTAGGGGATAATGTAACATTTTTATATTTCATTGAGGTATATTTTCATGGTACAATGGATAAAACTAGAAGCCAAACCTAAGGGAAAATTTATGTAACTATATAATATATAATTAGGTGGATCGAAAATTTGATGCTAACCAAATACATGTCAATTTATGAATACATGATGTGTTTATTGTGTTTCAAGAACCATTAACGTCATGTTGTTGTTTTTACATGGGAGGGAAAACATTATAATTATATGATGTGAAGTGAATTAACATACAATATAAATATCATGAACATTATTTTTCGAAAAATGGTAGAGGGAGATAATTATTATTAGAGGCCCATTTTCTCTTGAAGGTACCATGTGATAGATCCTCCTGCACTCCTCACATAGGATTAAACAAATCTCCTTCATCTAATCTGTATTTTTGTCACCATTAGGTGAATTAGATTCTTCTCTGTAAACAATCCTCTCCCCTTCATTCGCATTATATTTTATATTCACCCATATTAACTATTCATGTTCTATACATTCTTCCACATTATTAGGGTTTTGTACAATTCTTAGTCTTCATTATTTGTAGCATATTTTAATGGATAAAACTAGATGAGGAGAGTGATATAAGGTTAACGTATGTGGTATATCATTTATCCCTCATTTTTAGTTTCTTATATATTATGTTCTCCTGTTCCACACATCTTATTTTTTTTTCAGACACATATACAATTTTCATTAAATTTATTTTTATTCTTTCCAATACACAATAAAGTCCCTGATAATGATGATTCAGCACCATGTTTGTATTTACATAACATGAACCATCCATGGATGTTCCCTACATAGAGCCATATTTCCCAATTAAAATAAATTGATTAAAATAATTTTTGAGGTTGTCCTTCCCTGGAAATAAGTTTATTGGTATGTGATATAAGAAACATAAATATTTGGCCATAAGTTATCATCTAATTTAGTGCCCCTTTGAATTGTATGAAGTAAATGTTTTTTACAACTTGTTCAAAATGATTCAAATGAAATCCCATAAAAAATTATGATTTATGATAACTATCCATTACCCCTTACCCATGAAGAGAGTTATATATCGATCCTTATGTGATTCCTTAGAGTGGATCATCGAGTTTATAATCAGTTTTGAAAATGGATTTTATATATGCTCGGAGTGATACATGGTATGCCTTGGACAAGATCACTTCCTATTTTTCTTACATCCTTGTGAGAAATTGTGGCAACCTATTTGAGAAACCATGGATGGGATCAATGGAAATATTTTTACACCAGGTCATGAGTGATACACAGTCCCCAACATGAGGTTTTAGGGATTGGATAAGAGGGTTTACATAACACCATGTCGATATTGGTATATAAGATTTCATTTACGGATTACCTTGGATGGAATATTAAAATATTTATAATTTACAATGCCCCTATATTGTTATATTGGAACCATTTCAGGTTATATTGAACTATAATAGTGTACCACATCCTAATCATTGAAGAGGGCATTTAAATAAATGAAAAAAAATGTGTAACTAAAACTCTAGGGACACATGCTCCATGAAAATTCACATTCATTATAATGAAACATTCTTTTTAATACATAAATGATAATAACCCTATTGAATTAATTTTTAATTTTACTGGTTCACCATGGTTTATAGAAATTTTTCTTTGGATTGTGCTAGTTTTGTGGGTTGAATATCCCACAAGGAACATGATCTAATATATTTATTTATTTACCACCTTTCATTTATGGAAATTTATACACTGATAATTTTATATACTGAAATTGGATTTAAATAGACAGCATTGGTGGTGACCTAGTTATTATATATCACACCCTACCTAAGACATCAAAGGTACCCAAGAATGATTCATTGTTAAAGGTGTTGATAAATAGAAGCATCATGCTTCTAATGACTGATTTCATGTTTTGGAAAAATTACAGGGGTAGAGGACAGAGTCGAAAAAAATTATATTATTACTGACACTTTTGTAAACTTTTTAATTTTCTTATATCTTATTGTATATTATTACTCCCTAAATCCCATTACCTTATATTTGTATTGAAATATAGAATGATCTTCTTTATATTAAAAATACTTATTTATCCTATTTCTCTTATTTATTATTCCTTATTTTATTACTATTTATTATTCTATTTTTTATCATATTATACTACTATTGTGCTACACTATGAATCAATAGGGTCCGTCTTCCCGACAAAATCTCTTATTCACTCACTGATAGATAGAATCCACTAGCGTACATAGAGGTATGATGGATTTCATGTTTCCAATCATCTTGGTGTACTACTAAGTGGATTATATTGTGGAACCCTACATCGTTTTGTATTTATATCATTTATCAATGGGTTTATAAATGAAAATGTAATAATTGTGAACCCATGTTATAAAAATGGTTAATAAAAAAACTTCATGAAAATAGAGCATGAGAAGTATTAATGTAATAAAAAATAAACCATTACTATGATAACATGTAGGTGAACATTGGTGTGAAATGAAAAAATGGAGTGAAAGATAATAATCATTCCCCATGATTTTAGATAGTGATTGATATTATTGTTCATAATAAATAGGGTTATCCAAATAATGCTAATGACCTTTACAAGAAAAATCTATGAAATGTTAGGGGATGATTAGATTCTTTATAAATAAATGAAATACAAGAACATTTATGTTTAAATAAATATTCCATGGAGTTGAGAAATTCTTTTGAAATCTATAATGAATATAGGAAAAGTATTCTCTCATGATATATTTTTATTTTCTAGGATCAATTTAATCTTTTGGTCATGATTCCGTCATTTCAAACAATAGTAAATGAATATTCCAGATGTTTGTTTTTATTTTTGAGGCAAAAAATTATCATATAATATATCATTTTATTTTTAAATGAGTTAAATGTCTTTCCTCCTGTTAATTATTGTTTTCCAAAACCAATATAGTTATACCATGTTATAATACATAATAAAATAATCAATAAACTACACCTATGAAACTGTTGGTTCAACGTTGATATTTATATATCAACTCAATTTAATAAAAACAATGACATATTAAATATGAAATCTTGTATGTAGTTGATATTTTATAATCCCTTATAATCATTCAGTTGTGTGTTCAAGATTCAGAGTCTCACCGGATGCTATACGATGTCACCCCGCATGTGAGTTTTCATTATTCTAAAAGCACATTAATATAATTCCATTAATATTACTAAATTGTAATATCCTATAATCACCCCAACATAAAATATTATATAAAAAAATGATACTAATATAATCATATATACCAATTTATCATTATTTTCTCAACATAGACCACATAAAAAGTGTTATCCTCCCTCGACCATGGGTTTTCCACTATGTTAATCATTCAAATGAATAACATTTCATGAAACTATTCTAAACAATATTTTTAATACGTAATGAAATAACACTGTATAAAAATCATTATAAAGTTCATAATTATTATAAATAGAATATAATTTAATAATATAATCATATAATTTATATATTATCAACAATTACAAGATAATCAATCATTCCACATCATCTATAGTAATAGAATAATCATAACATGAATCCCATTACATTTTTTGGTATATTTTATTGATGATTAGAAAATTATTTTTTATAGACCCCTTCTAAATAAAATTGATGAATTAAATAATTGAAATTAATTTCTTTTCTATAAATTCCTGAGAATGGTGTAATTTTAGTACAATATTATGCAAAGTCTCATTCCCTTCAGGAATGTAATACAGTGTTTCATCCATAATTATTATAAGTTCGAGAATACTTCAAATCCTTCTTCAAATTGCCTATTTTTTCTATTCCATTATCTTAATCTTTATGTTCAATTGAAATCCATAATACATAGTTAATTATTTCTATATATTTATGTAAAGACTCGTAAAATTCAAGGGAATTTTTTTCTTAATTTTCTTTAGAATTTTACAAGAGCGCGGTTTCAGACGGCACCTGATTCCGAGGCCCGGAGTGCCCAGAATCATTTTCCGAAGGTTGGCTCAGGTACGTTCAGTGAATGAACGAGCGGGAATTTCTAACTTTTTATCCGGTGCTCGGAATTGAAATCCGAGGGCACCGATGAACTCGCAACACCGATATTCGCTTAAAGAGACCTTTTCGGGAGTTGCGTTTGTTTCGGGTTGAGAGTTAGTTTTTGGGAGATTAGAATAAGTTAAATAAAAATATGTAAACACAATTTTTATTTAAACTTAATAGTTAACTTCTCTCAAAGGAATTTAGGTGTGGGACCCACACCCACTTAACCTCCCTTGAGAGGATTAAGTGTGGTGGGGCCCACACGAAACCTAACTTTACATCTTCCCTCAAACTCCCTTAACCCCTCTTTAATTAACATGACAATTTGTTAATTAATGTGGAGTTATCTCTTATTTGAATTTCAAACTTTTGAAATTCTAGTGTGTTGTTGTGTTAATAAAATAAGATAGAGTCTTATTTTATTTTGGGTTTAGTTTTGTCTCCTTGAGAGAGTTGGGAAGGTTCTTCTTGTTTCTTCATCTTCTTCAACCTCGACGAAGAACACGAAGAACGCCGTTCTTCAACGAAGAACTTCTTCGCCGAAGAACACGGTTCTTCCGCGACGCCATATCCGCGACGTGACGTTCTTCTTCCGCATCATCTCTTCCGCGACGAACGCCATCGACAACGACTCTTCCTATGACGTCAAAGGAATCGACACCGATATTCCACGACTACGTCAACGTGCGACTATCGAGGTAGGGGTTCTTGAGTTCGTTGTTTTCTTTTTATTTGACATTCCTCAAGACTTGACGAAGAACGCTCAAGTTCCGACGAAGAACGCCGCTCCGCTCTTCTTCGTCTTCCGTGTCAACGAGAGAGAACACCGCTTCTTCCTCGGACAATCTTCGTCAGCATACAAGGATTCGCCAATGACGTATCACATCGGACGCACCTCTTCGTCATCGGATTTGACGAACGACGACCACGACGCCCGACCTCCGCGACGTTATCTTCCGCGGAACTTTGTCAAATCTTCGAACCTTATACCCGAGGTAGGGGTTGTTGTATTTTGTTTATATTTAACCTTGTTCGTGGTTCATGCTTGTCTAACGTGTGGATAATTTATATAAGTGTTATTGTTTAACGTGAGGGGGGCCGGACCGCATGAACACGGCCGAACCCCCTCCACCGTTCTTGTTGTTTAATCTTGCGGGTGGAAGCAAGGTGGCGTGGTGCCGTCGCACCACGCGGTTAATCGTGCATTTATTTTACGCAACACCGTCGCGCGCGCACCATGAAGAAACATCTTGAACACGACGCCGTCGCGCCGCGTTGAAAGAAATCAAGGCACGGCGGAGGGGCGCGGTGCCGTCGCACCGCGCCGGACGACGAACACCGCGGCCGGTTCCGGGCCGCGGCGGAAAGAGAAGACCGGCGGCCGAGCCGCCGGCGTCGGAAGCCGAAGAGGGGACCGGATTTTCCGGTCCCGTTGGAGAAAACCGGCCGGCCAGCTGGCCGGCCGGATGGCTTTAAACCGGGGGAAATTAATCCCCCGGCCGGCTCACAAAACCCCCCTCCTAATGAGGGGGGGCGGTTTCCTTGAGGGGGGCAGGAGGCCCCCCGTTTCCAGCCAATCAAGCCCCCCACGATGGGGGGGGGGAGGTTTTGCAAAGGGCGCGGCATTTAGCCGCGCCGCCATCCAAATCAGCGGGGGAAATAATTCCCCCCGCGCTGCCTCCGTGCGGCGCCAGGCCGCCGCGCCGCCGCGCCGCCACGCCGCCGGCCGGCCGGGTCGGACCCGGGTCGGGTCGACCCGGTTCGGGCCGACCCAGGGGGGGGGGGGGGGGGGGTCGGGCCGGGTCGGCCCGGACCCGGACCCCCCGTTTCGAATCGTTTTCGGTCTTTTGGCCATAACTTGAGCCTCGGACCTCCGATCGATGAACCGTCTGCGGCAACGCGATCCTTGGATCGAGACGGTCGTTTCGGTATATCACACTCAAGGTTTCGGTTTACTTTGAGTTCGGCCGGGTTGGTTCGTTCACGAAACCAACCGGGCCCTCGGAGCGGAAACGCTCATATCTTGAGCTACGGACGTCCGATTGACGTGCCGTCAGACGTGTTGTGTTCCTCTTAGTGAGACAGATCTTTTGGCATACTCCGCCCGAGGTTTGGACGTAGGTGGAGTACGGTCGGGTTGGTTTTGCCTTAAAAACCAACCGGGCCCCGGGGACGAAAATGCCAATAACTCTCAGACCGGGCGTCCGATCGACGCGCCGTCTGTTGCGTTGAGTTCCTGTTGACGATACGGAACTTTTGGATACATCAACTCTGGACTTTGTGACAGTTGATGTATCAGCCTCTCGGCTCGTGGAGCAGACCCTCCGAACGAGCTTGCTGTGTGCGGGAACCCTAGTGCTGGTTGCGACTGTTATTGTGACTACTACTGCTACTACTGCTACTGTGACTGCGACGACGACAGTACAGAGATCCTGTGTGGATTCGACGACGACGACTTCAGCACTCAGCGATCCTACGTGGATCAGTGCTACAGGTCCTGTGTGGGCCCGATCCTGTGTGGGTCCGATCCTGTGTGGGTCCGCGCTCAGCGGTTCTGTGTGAGCCAGCGCCTACAGGTCCTGTGTGGGCCCGATCCTGTGTGGGTCTTTGCGGGGGTTAGTTACCTATCGATCCTTCGTGGGTCCGACGACTTAGATGGATCAGAGATCATCTTTATCGTCCTTTGGTTAGTTACCTATCGATCCTTCATGGGTCCGACGACTTAGATGGATCAGAGATCATCTTTATCGTCCTTTGGTTAGTTACCTATCGATCCTTTGTGGGTCCGATGAATTAGATGGATCAGATATCATATTTATCGTCCTTTGGTTAGTTACCTATCGATCCTTCGTGGGTCCGACAACTTAGATGGATCAGGGATCATCTTTATCGTCTATCGAAGAAGTATACCTGTGTGAGCTGAATCTGTTGCTTTCCTGTGTGGATTGTGTAGTGCAATCCTGTGTGGATTACGTTTTGCATTCCTGTGTGGAATACGTTTGCTTTCCTGTGTGGACTGAGTTGTACTTGGGCTCGGAGGTTGGAGCGTATTTGAAATTGATGACTTAGGTATATGTATGGGCATATACCTAAGCAGTGTTGGTTGTTACTTCGTGATTGTACCTTTCTTCGTGGTTTATCCTTTGTGAATTTTGAGAGACCTTCAGGGGTCTCGGGGTCCCTACTGAGTAGCTTATACTCACCCCTGCACGGGCTTTGCCCGCACTACGTTGTGTTGGTTGCAGACGACGGACAGCGTTGACCTTAGCTGAGGCTTGCATAGCGGGACGGTACCTGGAGGTGGACCACTGGGCGGGACGTGCTCGGAGCGGACGGCGGGACCCGTGGAGCAGAGGAGCTATCTGTACCCACCCTTCAGGTGGGATTTCCAGTGGACATCTCGGTGTAGCGGCTTTTACTTTTCAGTTGCTGTTTTCCCTTTCGAGTTGTACTTTACTTTCAGTTTGGGTTTGTATTCTGGCCCATTTACTTTTCCGCACTTTCAGTTGTACTCTGCTTTTGCTTAGTGTTTACTTTCCGCTTGCTTACTCTGTGGTGTTTGTTTACTTTACAAAGGCAATGCCTTCCCATTTTACCGGGAATTACGCCTTGGTGCTAGTCGCCAGCCCCTGGCCTATGGAAGGCGGGCTTGGGGTAGTCACGGCACGGACCCCGAGGGCGGGTCGTGACAAATTGGTATCAGAGGAGTTCGGTTCTACCGCGAACTCTGATCTTTTCTATGTGAAGCAATAATGTTTAGCGTATTGAGTGTGGTTATCAGTCCAGGGAGTCCAGTGTTGGTGCGGCGGCCGACGTATCCGTACACCAGGACCCTGACTTCTGATTTCCGACTTAATGCACGAAAACATTGATTGCGTGTGTGTTTCAAAGTTTTCTTTGTGATTTCTTTGTGTCAGCTCACCAGGTATACTGTTTGACCGTGGCGCACCTGTTTCCTTTCAGGATGGCCCCACGACGGCAGCCAGCTAGGGTTCCGAGAGTCGAGCGTGAAAATAGCCCACCGAGCGACGAGGCCTCGGTGCAGGGCCCTTTGCCAGTAGTGGCACCAGCGGTAGCTCTACCCGCCGAGCCCCCGATACTTCCAGCACCAGCCGCTGACGATGCACGTCGCCTCAGCGCACTGCATGAGTTTCAGCGCCAGCGACCACCCAGGTTTCGCGGGGAGACGGATCCCCAGGCAGCAGAGGACTGGCTGGAGGCAGTGGTACGAGTGTTTAGGCTAGTGAGGACACCAGCAGACCTCATGGTGATCCTCGCTGCGAGCCTACTACACGCAGCAGCTGGACGATGGTGGAGCTTGATGCTCCAGGTGCACGATGAGGCATCTCTACTTTGGACGGACTTTGAGAGCCTCTTCCGCTCGGAGTTTGTCCCAGCCACCCTTCGTGCGGTGCGTATCCAGGAGCTTCTACAGCTGCGGCAGGGCAGCATGACGGTCGCTCAATACTCGGCGAGATTTACCGATCTCTCGCGCTACTCGACCGACATGGTACGGGACCCATTCTTCCGGGCCCGGACCTTCGAGCAGGGTTTGAGACACGAGATCAGGGCATCGCTGATCTCCCTCAGCATACCAACTCAGACAGGAGTACTGGAGCGGGCCCTTCTGATCGAGAGCTTCCTTGCTGAGTCTACACCAGCACAGAGACCCACCGCAGGTCGGCACGTAGCGGAGTCTTCGGTAGCAGGTAGCCGACAGATGACTCAGGGGTCCAGACAGACCAGACCTTCAGGCAGACGACCTCAGGGCACTGGCTCAGCAGTGCAGGGCACACAGCGCGGAGCCAGTCTTTTGAGTGGAAGACAGTGATTTGCATGCGGCGGGTAAGGCCCCATGGCTCGTGACTGCCCGACCCGCCATGCGGAGGAGCAGCAGACGGTTGAGGAACCACCTAGGCAAAGGCAGAGGTTTGACCGTGGTGGTCTGCAGGGAGGAGGCGGACGAGGCAGAGGAGCTGGCCGAGCAGCAGGTGGTGGACGACGCTTTGAGGCTCTACCACCACCACCACCAGGAGGTCCACCCCGACCGCAGGGGAGAGCTCAGCTTCAGGCAACCGAGGCCTTTGATCATGGAGCTCTGGGAGCCGATGGACAGGAGCAGAACTAGTGGATACATCCTTTGTACTTCTAGTTCCTTGTTGCTTTTGTGTAGCGTCTTGTATTATGAGCTACAATAATAAAAGACGCATATCTTTGTGATATTTTCGTTCCTGTCCTCTTTCGTGATGTTACTAAGAGGTTCCAGTTTTGGCTGTTGACTTGACCCTCACTTGTGAGACATCTACTGGAGGAGACCCAGTTACCACACACTGATGCCGATAGTGTGACTTAACCCTTGGAGGCGAGAGTAACGGTTGAATTTCTTAGTAGTAGCGTCGAGGCCTTACGACCTCATCCTTGGTATGGATTAGTTTCATCCATGTTAGGATTGACTATTTTATGCGAAGAATTTGGTTCATCCAGGGGATGAGACCAGGTTTCTCTTATCGGCAAATAAGAAATCTTGCAACTCTTGTGGGACCTGAGATGGTCCAGGTCATCCAGGGGCGGATGAGTACAGCTCAGAGCCGGCAGAAGCCTTATGCTGACAGGAGGCGGAGGCCACTGGAGTTCGAGGGTGGTGACCACGTCTTCTTGCGGGTCTCACCTCGACGTGGTATTCGGAGATTTGGCCAAGGCGGCAAGTTATCTCCGCGCTTCATCGGACCCTTCCAGGTCCTCAGCAGGATTGGCGAGGTGGCTTATCGCCTGGCTCTGCCACCTCAGCTGCACCGGGTGCATGACGTTTTCCACGTATCTTAGCTGAGGAGATATGTGCACGACCCGACGCACATCATTGACCATGGGGAGCTTGACGTTGCCGGTGGGGCGACTTTTACGGAGGTCCCGGTGGAGATAGAGGATCGACAAGAGCGGGTCCTGTGTGGGCGATCGATTCCTCTTGTGCGCATCAGATGGAAGCACGGGAATCTCCAGGAGAGCACATGGGAGCGGGAGGCTCAGATGCGTGCTCAGTACCCTCATTTGTTTCCCTAGTTTTTGATGTATCTTTACGGGGACGTAAAGCCCTGAGGTGGGAGTAATGTAAAGACCCGTAAAATTCAAGGGAATTTTTTTCTTAATTTTCTTTAGAATTTTACAAGAGCGCGGTTTCAGACGGCACCTGATTCCGAGGCCCGGAGTGCCCGGAATCATTTTCCGAAGGTTGGCTCGGGTACGTTCAGTGAACGAACGAGCGGGAATTTATAACTTTTGATCCGGTGCTCGGAATTGAAATCCGAGGGCACCGATGAACTCGCAGCGCCGATATTCGCTTAAAGAGACCTTTTCGGGAGTTGCGTTTGTTTCGAGTAGAGAGTTAGTTTTTGGGAGATTAGAATAAGTTAAATAAAAATATGTAAACACAATTTTTATTTAAACTTAATAGTTAACTTCTCTCAAAGGAAGTTAGGTGTGGGACCCACACCCACTTAACCTCCCTTGAGAGGATTAAGTGTGGTGGGGCCCACACGAAACCTAACTTTACATCTTCCCTCAAACTCCCTTAACCCCTCTTTAATTAACATGACAATTTGTTAATTAATGTGGAGTTATCTCTTATTTGAATTTCAAACTTTTGAAATTCTAGTGTGTTGTTGTGTTAATAAAATAAGATAGAGTCTTATTTTATTTTGGGTTTAGTTTTGTCTCCTTGAGAGAGTTGGGAAGGTTCTTCTTGTTTCTTCATCTTCTTCAACCTCGACGAAGAACACGAAGAACGCCGTTCTTCAACGAAGAACTTCTTCGCCGAAGAACACGGTTCTTCTGCGACGCCATATCCGCGACGTGACGTTCTTCTTCCGCATCATCTCTTCCGCGACGGTTTTCTGCGACGAATGCCATCGACAATGACTCTTCCTCCGACGTCAAAGGAATCGACACCGATATTCCACGACTACGTCAACGTGCGACTATCGAGGTAGGGGTTCTTGAGTTCGTTGTTTTCTTTTTATTTGACATTCCTCAAGACTTGACGAAGAACGCTCAAGTTCCGACAAAGAACGCCGCTCCGCTCTTCTTCGTCTTCCGTGTCAACGAGAGAGAACACCGCTTCTTCCTCGGACAACCTTCGTCGGCGTACAAGGATTCGCCAACGACGTATCACATCGGACGCACCTCTTCGTCATCGGATTTGACGAACGACGACCGCGACGCTCGACCTCCGCGACGTTATCTTCCGCGGAACTTTGTCAAATCTTCGAACCTTATACCCGAGGTAGGGGTTGTTGTATTTTGTTTATATTTAACCTTGTTCGTGGTTCATGCTTGTCTAACGTGTGGATAATTTATATAAGTGTTATTGTTTAACGTGAGGGGGGCCGGACCGCATGAACACGGCCGAACCCCCTCCATCGTTCTTGTTGTTTAATCTTGCGGGTGGAAGCAAGGTGGCGTGGTGCCGTCGCACCACGCGGTTAATCGTGCGTTTATTTTACGCAACACCGTCGCGCGCGCACCATGAATAAACATCTTGAACGCGACGCCGTCGCGCCGCGTTGAAAGAAATCAAGGCACGGAGGAGGGGCGCGGTGCCGTCGCACCGCGCCGGACGACGAACACCGCGGCCGGTTCCGGGCCGCGGCGGAAAGAGAAGACCGGCGGCCGAGCCGCCGGCGTCGGAAGCCGAAGAGGGGACCGGATTTTCCGGTCCCGTTGGAGAAAACCGGCCGACCAGCTGGCCGGACGGATGGCTTTAAACCGGGGGAAATTAATCCCCCGGCCGACTCACAAAACCCCCCTCTTAATGAGGGGGGGCGGTTTCCTTGAGGGGGGCAGGAGGCCCCCCGTTTCCAGCCAATCAAGCCCCCCACGATGGGGGGGCGGTTTTGCAAAGGGCGCGACATTTAGCCACGCCGCCGGCCGGGCCGGCCGGGCCGGATCGGACCGGGTCGGGTCGACCCGGTTCGGGCCGACCCAGGGGGGGGGGGGGGGGGTCGGGCCGGGTCGGCCCGGACCCGGACCCCCCGTTTCGAATCTTTTTCGGTCTTTTGGCCATAACTTGAGCCTCAGACCTCTGATCGACGAACCGTCTGCAGAAACGCGATCCTTGGATCGAGACGGTCGTTTCGGTATATCGCACTCAAGGTTTCGGTTTACTTTGAGTTCGACCGGGTTGGTTTGTTCACGAAACCAACCGGGCCCTCGGAGCGGAAACGCTCATATCTTGAGCTACGGACGTCCGATTGACGTGCCGTCAGCCGTGTTGTGTTCCTCTTAGTGAGACAGATCTTTTGGCATACTCCGCCCGAGGTTTGGACGCAGGTGGAGTACGGTCGGGTTGGTTTTGCCTTAAAAACCAACCGGGCCCCGGGGACGAAAATGCCAATAACTCTCAGACCGGGCGTCCGATCGACGCGCCGTCTGTTGCGTTGAGTTCCTGTTGACGATACGGAACTTTTGGATACATCAACTCTGGAATTTGTGACAGTTGATGTATCAGCCTCTCGGCTCGTGGAGCGGACCCTCCGAACGAGCTTGCTGTGTGCGGGAACCCTAGTGCTGGTTGCGACTGTTACTGTGACTACTACTGCTACTACTGCTACTGTGACTGCGACGACGAGAGTACAGAGATCCTGTGTGGATTCGACGACGACGACTTCAGCACTCAGCGATCCTACGTGGATCAGTGCTACAGGTCCTGTGTGGGCCCGATCCTGTGTGGGTCCGATCCTGTGTGGGTCCGCGCTCAGCGGTTCTGTGTGAGCCAGCGTCTACAGGTCCTGTGTGGGCCCGATCCTGTGTGGGTCTTTGCGGGGTTTAGTTACCTATCGATCCTTCGTGGGTCCGACGACTTAGATGGATCAGAGATCATCTTTATCGTCCTTTGGTTAGTTACCTATCGATCCTTCATGGGTCCGACGACTTAGATGGATCAGAGATCATCTTTATCTACCTTTGGTTAGTTACCTATCGATCCTTCGTGGGTCCGACGACTTAGATGGATCAGAGATCATCTTTATCGTCCTTTGGTTAGTTACCTATCGATCCTTCGTGGGTCCGACGACTTAGATGGATCAGGGATCATCTTTATCGTCTATCGAAGAAGTATACCTGTGTGAGCTGAATCTGTTGCTTTCCTGTGTGGATTGTGTAGTGCAATCCTGTGTGGATTACGTTTTGCATTCCTGTGTGGAATACGTTTGCTTTCCTGTGTGGACTGAGTTGTACTTGGGCTCGGAGGTTGGAGCGTATTTGAAATTGATGACTTAGGTATATGTATGGGCATATACCTAAGCAGTGTTGGTTGTTACTTCGTGATTGTACCTTTCTTCGTGGTTTATCCTTTGTGGATTTTGAGAGACCTTCAGGGGTCTCGGGGTCCCTACTGAGTAGCTTATACTCACCCCTGCACGGGCTTTGCCCGCACTACGTTGTGTTGGTTGCAGACGACGGACAACGTTGACCTTAGCTGAGGCTTGCATAGCGGGACGGTACCCGGAGGTGGACCACTGGGCGGGACGTGCTCGGAGCGGACGGCGGGACCCGTGGAGCAGAGGAGCTATCTGTACCCACCCTTCAGGTGGGATTTCCAGTGGACAGCTCGGTGTAGCGGCTTTTACTTTTCAGTTGCTGTTTTCCCTTTCGAGTTGTACTTTACTTTCAGTTTGGGTTTGTATTCTGGCCCATTTACTTTTCCGCACTTTCAGTTGTACTCTGCTTTTGCTTAGTGTTTACTTTCCGCTTGCTTACTCTGTGGTGTTTGTTTACTTTACAAAGGCAATGCCTTCCCATTTTACCGGGAATTACGCCTTGGTGCTAGTCGCCAGCCCCTGGCCTATGGAAGGCGGGCTTGGGGTAGTCACGACACGGACCCCGAGGGCGGGTCGTGACAATTTAAATTACGTGATACCATGATTTAATATTATGAAGTTATTTGGGAGACTATTTCTCTTTGAATTATTTTATTAAAACCATTAATGAAAAAATAATTCATGCTCTTTGAATTAGGTTATTTCATAAAGTATCTATTCCATTAATTTGGAGAAATTTCTAAAAAATGAAATATACTATATGAGGTCATTACATTATGAAACATAATGTATAACCCCAAAACTAGTGATTCACATGACATAAATTTAAAATTTTATCTATATATAATATCATAATAATACACATGGTTACTTTGGGGGTATCATTATTTTAAACTCAATTATAATGGTTTCTATATAAAATGTGATTTATTTTTTGTATATCACATGAGATTTTCAAAATAGGTTCATATTAAGGCCTATTATATTGGTGTAGATAACAATCATGCAATAATCAATTCATCTTTTATATAATTATTATCTTGCAGTACATTTATGCCATAACCGTGTCCATATGTACTAAGAAAACTAGAATATATTTTCTATGAAAAAATATAATCTACTACATACCAAAATAATAGGATATTATTCTATACATATCCTCAAATTATATCATTGTTTATGTTCTCAAATTTATGTATTTCGAAATCTAGTTCCCAAGGATTCTACAAAACATACTCTGATACCAATGGTAGCGATCCCTCCCAAAGAAGTCCATAGCTGAGGTCTATTTTATTAAATTTTTATTATATATATTTAATCACATCCATATTGATTTAATAGTTTTTTACACATGTAGTAATAGATATATATACATTAAATTCACATCTCATTTTAAATAATAAAATACATAGAGAGGTTTTTATATCTCCATTGTTCCCCATTTTCATATCCTAGAATATCTATCATAAAAAACTTCTTAGTACCCAAGTAAAAATTAATCATAACAAATGAGTGATCTCATATTCTCATGAACACTATGTGTCCAACACATTCTATGATAAAATAATAAATAATCATTATATAATGTATAATAAATGAATATTGTTATATTTAAACAATTACATGATAATAATATGTAATGGATAGATGATGATAAATTAATGTCCTATAAATTTTTTCATGAGCATAAAAACATTACAATTTCAATTATAACTAAAAATAATAATATAATGGAATATCAATAACTAAATTCATAAATATGAAATTCATAATGATAAACACCTAAAAAATATCATCTATAAGATGGGAAAAAACATCAAAATAATTGGGTAATGCTTATTCTAAAACCCAATATAGTTTGCCTCATAAGACATAATGATTCATGGAGGGGGAATATAAATCCACACATGTCAATTACAAATTATAATCCATTACTTATATGAAAGTGGTAAAACATAGTAAAAATATTTGTTAAAACAATTTTTAGAGAAAATGGTTTTTGATGAAAAATGATTTCTGGCCAAACAGAGAAATAATGTCTAATTTCTCTAGAAACATTAACTCAATAATTATAATATATATGGATTGGGGAAATTTTACAATTAGAAGAAAAAAATCTTCAGTAAACATATATGATTATATTATAATGACTCTATGATATACATATCAAATAGTTCAAATCTAAGATAAGTTAGAATAAAAAATAACTAATAATGATTAAATTCATAAATAAACCCTTACAAGTTTGGTATCATCTTAATCATAAACCAGATAAATGAAATGAAATAAAGTGAAATATTAAAAATGCATTATATATATGGATTTATGATATTACATATCTAGTGGAAATTATATACACCACAAAAAAGAAATAAGTTTCTAATATATAATATGTTTCATGTTAGTAAAAGTGATAATATCTTCCATTACATCTTGTATGATTTCCTATATATATAATTGTAACTATTTTATGATGGATATAGTAATTTTATTAAAATATAAAAGGACAATATCAATATTTATAATACCATATATTATAATATATTACCATTCACAATTCATTTGATAATAGTATGTCATTTTTTATGTTATTTACAGTTTTTCTTACCCTCTTTTTTGAAGCATGTTTTTAATGAAATTATAAGGTATTATCAATATAATATTTATATATATCATATAAAAACTTATTATAATATTATAAATATAATATTTTATCAATATATAAATTTATATAATCATTTATGAATGTTAGACATGGAAAATGAATCACATTGATTTATAGAGATAGTAGACAATATGTATACTCGAGTGACAATATCATTCCCTTAATAAGTGAAATTCTAAGGAAGTGGGGGATATATTAATTTTATAGAATTATTATCATTAAATATATATATATTACTTCTAATATTATTAAATTCAATGTATAGGTTAAGTTAAAGATGAATCACATCACTTCACAATCCAGTAGTCCACCATACACATGAGTGATTTTTTTATATTTGAAATTAAATATTACCTAAAAAATGAATATGCGATATAAAATCATAATTAAGTATAATAATATAATAAATATCATATACATATGGTTAATCATTCATTATATCCATCATACATAGGAGGTTATGGAAAATGAAATACATTGTTATGTGAGGTGGAAGTTCTACATACACACACTTGATAATTTCATTTCCTATTTCGTTGAAGTGGATATGGATTAATATAATTCTATAAAAACAAAAAAAATATTATATTTTTATACTCATTTTAATTTTTTTTTATAATATGACATAATTTTTTTTGTAAAAATAATAAATAAAATTAATGATCTTTGTTAAGAGAATTACATTCTCTATGAGAAACGTCATTTAGAATTATTCTTACTTACTTTAGGGAAGGATTTTTGTCACAAGCCATCCTCGGGGCCCATGCCATGACTACCCCAAGCCCACCTTCCATAGGCCAACGGGTGGCGACTAGCACCAAATGTGTAGATCCCGAAAAAAGGGGAAGTAATTGTCTTTTATAAAGTAAACAAAAACACAACAGAGTACGCAAGTGAAGTATGCGCTAAGTAAAAACTAGGTACAAGGTAAGTGCTAAAAAGTAAATGGGATAGTATACAAACCCAACTGAAAGTACATTACAGCTGAAAGGAAAGTAAAATAGCTATAAGTAAAACAGCAACACTGAGTCATCCTCTGGAAATCCCACCTGATTGGTGGGTAAAGATAGTCTCTTCAGCTTCTCATGTCCTGCCGTCCGCTCCGTGTACGTCCAACCAAGTTGTACAACTTCGAGTACCATCCAGATCCACAAGCCTCCTCCTCGATCAGTGATGTCCGTCGTCTCCATCCAACACAACGTAGTGCAGGCATAGCCCGTGCAGGGGTCAGTATACGATAATTTGTAGGGACCCCGAGACCTCCGAATGTCTCTCAAAATCCACGAAGGATAAACCACAATAGAAAGATACAATCACAAAGTATCAAAAACTCTACTCAGGTATATGCCCATACATATACCTAAGTCATTAGTTATAGTTCATATCCAACCCTCATGTCCTTGCACAATCCAGTCCACACAAGAAAACACAACCCAGTCTACACAGGAAAGCAAGATAATCACATCGATGATAATGATTGAAAATGAAGACTCATCTCACCCAGGTATATACTTCGCAAGGCGATAGAGATGATCAGATGTAGCCACCGATTCATCTATACTGTCGGACCCACATAGGATACAAGACCAGCTAAGCTGTCGGACCCCCAAAGTATACAAGACCAGCTACTCTAAAGGACCCACATAGGATACAAGTATATAGGTCATATGATGCCAGACCCAACTAGGATACAAGAAAAGTAGTCAATCACCGTTGAACCCACAGTGGATCTCAGTACGGTCATCATCACTGCTGAACCCACGATGGATCCAAGTACAGTCGTCCTCGCTGCTGAACCCATGGAGGATCCAAGTGCAGTCGTCATCGTCGCAGTCACAACCAGCTCTAGGGTTCCCGCACACAGTAATGTCGATTCCGGGAGGGTCCGCTCCTCGAGAAAGAGAGAGTGTCGATACAACAACTTTCACAAAGCCCCGATTGTATGTATCCCAATGTTCCATCTCGTCAAAATAAACCCAACACTACAGACGAAGCGTCAATCAGATGCACGATCTGAGAGTTATTGGATTTTCTGTCCCAGGGGCCAAGTTAGTTTTTAAGATAAAACCAACCCGACCGTACTCCAGATATGTCCAAACCTAAAGAGAAGTAAGCCAAAAGGACCGTCTCATCCTGAGTAATTCAACGTAGTTGACATCACATCAAACAAACTTCTGGTCCTTAAGTTATAAGTATTTCTGTTCCAAGGGCCCGGTTGGTTTCGTGTTCGAACCAACCCGGCCGTGCACAAACTTTACAGAAACCTCAAGTGTAATATACTGAAACGACCATCTCAACATCATAAAACAATTTTCATGCCATACCTCGGGTATAAAATCACATTGTGATGATTATACAAATTCCCCTAACTCAACAGTTGATATCGGACGTCGGCGTCATGGTAGACGACGTTGGAGGGAAGAGGATTGTAGGCCTCGTCGGAGCGCACCGAGGAGGAAGCGACGTCTCCTCTCTTGTCGTGGAGAAAAGATAGGGTGGCGCATCGTCGATCATTGAGGAACCGGCGTTCTTCATCATTATTCATCGGAGACCGATGTTCTTCCTAATGCTCCAAAGCTCTCCCACACAATGAATGTTCTTCCCAAAATTAAATAATAGGTTCCTCCTATTATTTAATTACACACACAAAGAAACTCCCAGAATTAATTCACCACATTTAATAACGTGATGATAATTAATTTAAGAAGGGAGATAGAAGGTTCCCCATTATTAAACACGTTGGCAGTTAAATGGGGGTTTTTTCAATTAATGGGGGGTTCTTAATGGGATTAGAGGAAATTAAATGGCGGTACTCGTGTGGGCCCCACCTCTCTAACATCAAAACTTGGGTAGTTAAGTGTCCATGGGCCCCACCATTAACTACACATGGGAGGGAAAAACTTCCTTATAAAATAAAAATTGTTCCGACAATTTTTTATTTACTTATTAAATAAACCCCAAAAAACTAACTTCTCCTCCCGCACGAATGCAACTACGATAAGGATCCCGTTAATCAATTACTGGTATTTCAAGTTCATCGGTGCCCTCATATTTTAATTTCATGCACCGGTTCAAAATATATAAAAAATTGCTTGTTCGTTCACTGAACGTACCTGAGCTAAAATTCAGAAATTGATTCCGGACTCACCGGGCCTCGGAAACACGTGTCGTCAGAAGCCATAGACTCGAAAAATTCCAATGTATTTTAAAAATAATTTCCTTTAAATTTCATATTCTTTACACTTTTTAGGTGAAATAATAGCACTATAATATTTATCAAGATGTTAAAATTATAATTCATTGCGTTTATTTAGGAAAATTGTCTTAGAGGGGTGAATATGTGAGGAGAGGAGTTCCCCTTAATAAGTGTGGAAATGGAATCCTCATGGAAATTACTTGGAAATTACCCAAAAAATGTTATGATAAATTCATTCACATGAATTTATATTCCAAATAATTATTTTTTATTCTGTTATAGTGAATGGTTGAAATATGGTAATAAAATAATATTTCAAATATCATATAAGTGATTTTAACCCCTTTTATCTATGATTAACCTAACAAAAAATATTTTAATTATGTTAAAATTTATGTAATTTTACCTTAAAATGAATACAATTTATAATTTATCTTTTTATATTATTTAATGGATAATACAATTTGTTGTATAAATATATAATTTTCCCTATACATAAAAAATTGAAACATTTTATAAAAATCCCAAAAATAATCCCAATTTAATTATGATATTAGGATTGAAAAAATAATGTTTCTTTATTTAACTACATTTTCACGAAAAAGATTAAAATTATTGATAAATTTTCTGATCATGTCGTGACTAAATCAAATTTAAAAAAAATTGTTTAAAAAAAATATATTCTAAATTAAAATCATTCTTATTTTTTGTCTAATTATTAGTTTACCAGTGAATTCATTTTACCCCATTATAAATGATAATTTTTTTATAATTTATTTAGTACTAATCATACTCTCCAGCATAATGGCTAGGATGTAATGGTGATTTTTAAATAATTATATTTTAATATATTATCATGTTTTGTTTAATCCCAACATTTTGTGAATCACAAGATATAAAAGGGTTTGAATTTATATAAAGAAGAAGTTAATTATAAACTCATTGAGTATTATAATTTTCTCCAATCCTAGTGTTGCATTTTATATAGACTATCAATCTTGATATTCCTATTTTAATATCTCATGGAGTTACATGATGTTTTTAGAAGATTATGTTAATGAAGAATATGATAATAAAATTTTAATTAAAAATAAATGAATTTCCGCAATAAAAATTTATTACATCATATTAATTTACGTAATACATATTATAAAAAAATATAATAAAAAACGAAAGAATACACTTTAGAATTTTATTTTTTTTAATAATTATAATGGAAAATATTTGTGATAAGTCATCCAGATATTATTAGATTAGTGATCATTTTATAGATGAATTTTAGGGAAATAATTTTAATTCCACATTCATAAATTATTATGTATTTCCAATTTAATTTAAAAATTTGATAAATGTAGAAAAATAAGTCCAATATTCACTTTTATTTAGAAATGTATTTTTATTTTTGAAAAATTAGTATGTAATTTAAAACATATAATAACTTTTACTATTTGTTTATATTCATCAATTATAATCACAATTTTTAAATGTTATTTATATTTTCCTAACAAAAAAATTTAGAATTATAAAATAGTATCATTACCCTAATTACAATAATAAATTGAATTTAATCAAATTTACCCAATAAAAACATGTTTTTTTGAAAAAGTAAATACTAATTTAGAAAAATACATTTTATAATGAAAATATTATCATATATAAATAATGATTATATATTATCTTTTTATCATTTCAAATTTAATTAAATAATTTCATATTATTATTATAAAATTTAAAAATCTAAATTTTGAGGCATTACAAATGTACACAAAATATTAATACAACCTCTATGACATTATCAATATAAATATTTTTAATTTAATTCATACAAAGTATATAATATTCCAATGTTAATAATGTTTCCATAAAATATATTTTTAATCACATATAATATTACATAATTACCCATAATTCATTCATTATAAAATATTGTTACGTTCACATAATTAATACTAGGTTTCTTTATTATTTTATTCCTTATATAGTCATTTTAGGTTTCATGATCAACATGGAAGCAGCGAGATATAATATTTAAATTTCATTTTATTTCTATATTGTGGTGGTTTAATTACATATTTAATTCTCCTCAAAATGTTTCAAATTATATTCTCATGACATATTAATAAAAAAATTAACAATATTATTCATTCATAATTTAAATAGTTGTTCATTTTTGTTATATATATATATATTTTTGAAATATATTATTCAAAAGAATAATGTATAACATTAACGAGTACCACAATAGGGTCTATTTAATAAAAATATTTTTTCTCTATATTCCTCATTCTAGTATAATCAATAATAATGGTATAGATGATTTTTTTTATATTAGTAATGAAATTAAGTGGGATAAAATTTTCCAAACACCATACAAAACAATACGTAAAACTACTTTTTATCCCAATAATCATATATCCATATTAGACTAATTGAATAAATGATAAATAATGTAAATTTTCTCTTTAGATTATGTATTTCCATAATACCTATAATGTTATTAATAGTAATATCTAGGATATTTCTAGGTGGATAAATATTTTAACATAATTCATGGTATGGATTAATCTACCAATTATTGGTAATGAGACTCTCGTCATTATGGTTTTCTATAACATTATTCAAAAAATATGTAAATAAGATAAAAAATGGTATTTTTAGTGAAATATTTTCACATTTTTTAGATGGGATCCATAAACCCATATATGTTTTTTTCATTTTTAAATATAATATCCATGGAAAATAATTGTAAAATAAATGTTTATATAATTTAAAGAAAAAATTATGAACCATTTAAAAATATTTAACTCTTTCAAAACATAAATCCTTTTTTATCTTTTATTTATCTTTAGGTTATGGAAAAAATCTTGTGTATTGATATCCCTTGATAATAATCTATGAATAATTTATTGTGTTAATAAAATAATGATGATATATTAAATAACAAATAATAAAAATAATACAAGTATTGTATTATGGTGTTTCAATATTTAACATGGATTATTTCATTTAAGTACAAATCATGATATACTCAAATGCTTCACAAAATTTTCAAACATAAAGAGTATATTTCCATCAATTTATTTAATTTTATCGGTTTTATTTTTCTATTTTATGTTTCAATGTATATACTATTTAACATATACTATAATATTTAAAACTACTCATATATTAAATAATAATGGATATAGTTTCTTATAGAAAATTTATTTTAAATTTATATGGATAGATTATAATTTTTTTCCTATAACCATTTGTTGGTTATTTATAGTTCACTAATATTATATATTATTAGGATATTATATATTGGAATTTTATCACCTTAGTTTGGATTACTTCATTTATCAATTTTAACAACCTATGGTATATGAAAACGATAACTTGAAGTCATGTTCAATGTATCGGGTTGGGATATGTAAGCAGAATGTAGGTAGAGGAAAATATAAAATATTATGAAATATACTATATTTAATTAATCCAATTATTTTGAGTCATGTTAGATATATACAAAGGAGAAATGACTATGGTTTTTTGTTAATCAGTTTCTTATATAGAACATGTATGGAAACAATTCAGTTTTTTAGTGAGAGGTGATTATTAGTAATTATTTTTCATGTTGGTTTTTTTGGATTTGATCATAGATTCATGTTATGTGTCATGATTTATTGATTCACACATATCATGGAGAATATTATTAGGATTATAAATTAATTTTCATTTTCTTGGTAGGGGCAACAAATATATTCATGATTTTATTAGACTATAAAATAGAATTTCAATATAAGAGAAATGTTAAAAAAACTTCTAATAAAATTGTATTTTATTTTTTCATGAATAGCATATTAGTGAAATATTGACTAAGTGAAACTAATATTTTCTGTTAATTTATTTAATTATTTTATTATAATACATGTATTTTCATGTACGTGGGATGTGGAAGAAAAAACATAAAATGGTGTTTGGGAATTTGATCGCCATTAGCAAGTAAAAAAGTCAAAAATATAGATGATTATTTAATGTGGATAGAGTAGAGTGCTTGATATTTTTGTTACTATGTTGGTTGTGTCACCCTATTTATCACGAGGTATGGAAAATGATAGAATTGGTCATCTTTTTTATGAATATAATATAACTGTGTATACCTCAAGGATATTAATATGGATTGATACTAAATGATGATAATATATATTTATATCAATAGAGTACTCTAATTTCAAAAATATTCTAACATAGAGGTCTCTAATATATCATAATGTGGATAGGGAATAAAACACTAAATATATATCCTAAGTTGGATTTGGTGAAGACCCATATTCGATAGGTATATACAATATAATACATTTGGAGGGGATATAATTCCTCAAGGGTAAGACCAAAATGGAAGACATCCTGAGAGACTTTATATATATAATCCACCTAACATTCAAGTCATATAAGAATGTTTGGTACTGGATAGTTGATTGTTATAGACTACAAAATTTTCAATATGATTTATACAATTAAGGACATATTGTTTAACATTTACCTATTATGTTACTAGGCACATATAAATGACTGTGGAGCCACATGGTGTATATGAAAAAGCCCTGGTAACATGTAATATGTGTCATAATAATCCCTATCCATTGATGAGTTCTTTATAATATCCTAAAATTAGGATAGATATCATGAATTAATGTATCTAATTTAAAGAGACATTTTATTGAACAACTATTTGAATCAAATTATATATTTTCATTAGTTTTTTCGATGCTAGGTGTAAATTTCACATAGACGTATTTTCTGTATTTGTTTAATTATTAACTAGAAATATGTATTTTAGAATGTTTATGTGGAGCGTTTCATTATTCAAAGGTATTATTATCAACCGTATTATAATGAATTTATCTTTATTTTGTAGTGTATTCTTATTGTTACTTCATTCTATTGTAATAGGCAGTTGATCATCAAAAGAGTAAAAGAAGAGAATTTATGATGTGTTTCTGGATGGTGAATGTCTGGGTAATCAAATAAAAATTTTATCTCTTCCTCCCCAATAAAATTTTTCTTGTGAGTGATATTATTTTGTTGAGATGAGATGATTTTTATTATGGTAAATCAACAAAACAAATAAAATTATCATTTGTGCTGAGATTATAGTTAAGGGAGTCGTATGAGGTAGGGTGTCCCATAAGATTTTATTATGTTACTCATGAAATTATTAGGATTCATATGTATGGTTAATAAAATAACCACAGAGAAATATTAAAATTTATTTTACATAGTAAATTAATATAACCATATAAAGTTACCATTGGGAACCATAGTTATTTTCAAGATTTACCTTAATTTCCATTATCAAAATGGAAAGGGGGAAATTAATGGTCAAAGTTATGGAAGTTTAACTAAAAAATAGTATATAATGGCATTGACTTATCTTGTCAATTCATTTATGAGAAATTTTTTGTTTGAGATGTCTTGGAGAGTCTAGGTTACATATTTCATCATTTTTAAAATATTCTGATTTTTCATTATCATACATCGCTGTCTCACACCACTGTTGTGTCACCCTAGTGGTTTCACCATGTCAGTCTCTCGTCGAGTGGTTCCTATGGCCTAAAATTAAGATCACTAGCGGTGAACTGCCTGATGTTCTGTCACTGGCATTTTCATTCGTTTCATATGACAGTTTTGTGAACAATGTTGCATTGTCTGGCGGTACATTGTCTATTGATGCCTCATCCAGCGGTCCCTAGTCTAGTAGTGCTTCATCTAACGATGCTTCTTCCAGTGGTGCCTTTCCTGGTGGTACGTTAAATGATGGTGCATAATGCATTAGGGCTTCATCTAATGGTGTCTCACGAGTAGTGCCTCCCCTGGAGGTGCATTTTCAAATGGGTTCTCATCGAACAATACCTCGTTCAAATATGCCTAATCCAATGGTGTGTCACAAATAGTGTTTCCATCTTCTTCAGTTCGACCCTTTTTATGTCTCATTTAACATAATATTTTTATTTAATTATTTGAAAGGATTTGAGACTAATTTAAATACAATAATTCATACATTAAATTCCATGAGGGTGTGGAGGATATTAATAGGTCAAATGAGTAGTCTTCATTAGATCATCCATTATTGGAAAATAAAAATGTACCTAAACTCTATGACTTAGGTTAGATGTTTCCATACCTAAGATATATTTCTTGTATATTCTTACATCTCTATTTACCTTTTCTTTATTATTCCTCAAACTATTCTTCATGTTGGAGTGAGGTTGTCTGGATGCGAGGTTTTTTTCATGATTCCCTGGAGTTTTTATCTTTTGCATGCATGCCCCTATTTTTTTAACTAGGAAGTGTCATTGTCTATTCATCAAAGCATGTTTATCCTTTGTCCCTCTAAATTTTTTATCATGTAGGGTGGTTATATGGATGTTACACTTATTAATATAGTTTTTCCCAGATTATTAATTAAAATTAAACCAGGATTAATTCAATGAATATGGTCTTTGGGAAAGTGATTTATGTTCTTGTTGTGTTTTATTTTCATTTGATTTTGTGATTTGTATGGGCTAGTTACCCACTAAAAATCATGACCCATGGGTGTCCATATTTTGGAACATAATGGTCTAGGGAATGTTTTTTATTCTACTACAACACAAATATCATTGAAAATTATTATCCACAGATATTGGCTTCTAAATATATTCCCTACGATTTTACTGTTATGTATAGCTATATAATTAAAACGTTTTATTTAATAGAAGTATTTAATGTTAAATCTAAATGTGTATTTCATTTTTTAATGTGGTGATGAATTGGTTGGAATGGAAGTATAGAAGGGTCTAGTTTTTTTGATGTTGTGATCATGGTGTGGTATGTTTTTTGTAGTGGGGATTCATATCCAGTTATGGATTACTATGTTTCTAGATGTGGTTGTGAATTTGGGGTTGTTTTGGTTGGTAGGGTGGTTTTTGAAGGATGTCATTGAATAATTATGATAGTGGTATACAAGGGGTTTTATCTATTTATTTCATGCATAATGATTCTTTAATTATCTAGATATTGACATATGTTATGACATTAGTGGGTGTTTAATGGGGAGGTCATGGAATGATGTGTCTATAAAGTGAAAATGGCTTTATTTATCTTGCTACTCAACATTTCAGAATGGCTGATTCAATGATGATTAATTGTCTAGATAGCGAATCAATGTTTAAAATAAATTTTTAATAATTTATAAAAGTACATAAATATATTTGTTTATAATATGAATTGGGTTTTTTTGGTATAGTGTGTGGGGTTATGTATTTTGATATAGCAAAAAAGCTATATATGTTATTAATTGGTGGTTTGTCTGAGTACCCATAATTATGGAATGAGTGGTTGGTATCATATATTTATATAATTATTTATTACTTGTTTTTATATACACAACCCACCCTAGTTGAGCACTATTTGCTGAGAAACCCCATCATCAAAGGGGAGGGTTTTCTTCCCAAACACCCTGATGGGAGGATTGATGGCTGGGCACCCAAACATCCCTACTCCATCTTCTAGGTGGTGATACAACATGATACTTTAGGCATGAAATCATTTGTGAGACTGAGGTGTTTGAAGGTGTGGGGTTTTTTCCTAGGTGATTTCAGGATTAGATGGTTTGTGCTTTCGCAAGCGTCATCAGGATATGTTGTGTTATGATTATCTAGGTGTCATCGAGATGTGATGTGGTTTATGGACAATGTGATTGTGAGCATGATGTGATATGGTTTGTGGACTATGTTTCCTATGTGTGGGATGTTATGTGGTTTGTGGATCAGTTGTCTAAAATATAATGTGATGTAGTTTGTGGACTAGGTGTTTGTGGATGGGATGTTATGTGGTTTGTGGTATAGGTTTGTGCATGTGGGTTGTGATGTAGTACTATCAGATGAGGTAAGATCACGAGGATGTATTCCCTTATTAAAGATCATTTAATTATTGGGAAAGTGGTGAATTCTTACCCATCACATATATACATTATATTATATTACTTGGTTTTCATTATTTGGTGACTGTTCCTTGGTGAGATTCTATTCGTTAGTGTACATATTATGTACTATTTGGTTCTGTTTTTTCTCACGAGGGAATTAATATTCCTCTTTCACAGGTGATAGAGACTCTATGTTTTTTCTATTTTGTATACCTATATCCTCACCCTATGTGTAGAAATTTTTTTTAGGTTTTTAGGAGTATTTCATCAATTTTTATGGACTCTACTAGTTCGGTCTACAGACAATTGATTTGTCGCTTCTTAGTTTTACTTTTGTTATTGACAAGAAAAATTTAATACGAAAAAATTTTCAATCTTAAAACATGTATAGGGGTGGTTTTTTTTATTTTTTTATATATATATTGGATTTAATTATTGGATGATCTTTCATATATCCTGATATTGTTTTAAAAAATTATAATTCCTCCCATTTTGTGAGATATATACACCTTGCTGCAAGTCTCCAACCGAGGCCTACTAGAGGTAGGCCTAGGGATATAATCCCCATTTCTTCATTTTCATCACATGAAGGGATTCATTGGAGGAAGGTGGTCATGAATGAATGGTATCAAAGAGAGGTGGTATGGTTTTATAGAGATTAGAGTTATGAAAAGTGAAGATTTCATGGGTTGGTTGGAAAACAATGACTAGTGATCTTGGTGTGTGGCACAGGACAGGGAAGACTGGCTAGGAAATGGGATTTTAAGGCCCCCGTGATCTGATACAGGGACTATGATCCTACCAAATTACCAAGTGAGTCTACATCTCTTTCTGGGTGGACAACCTATTAAATGTAACATGCATCATAATGACTTATGTTGATGTTTTAATTGGGTTGGTTCGGAATGTTTAAATGAATAAAAAAATGTGATAACTATGTTAAAAATGGATTTTAAGTAAAATTCCACATTAATTGGGATTATGAACTCTCTTTTTATTATTCATCTATGGATAATGGTCATAGTAAATATGTGGCTTGGGTAGTTGATGATCAGTAGGTTTTTCTAGTTGTTTGATTGTGGTTTGATCTATTTGAGTAGGATGACCAATGAAAAAGGATGATTCATACATTACAAAGATTTGATTTGGGAATGTACGATGGTAGTGTTTCAGACATATAGATGGAAAGATGGATCGATGAGTGTGGGATCACCTTTAATTTGATCGTGACCTCGATAGATTACTAGGTTCCATTGTTAGTTATTTTGATTCAGGGAGCTATGTATCATTGTTGGAGGCTTTATCTATGAGATAAGAAACATACAATTTTTGGGATGACATCCAAAAGTAATTCTGGGTGGAATTCCTTTCATCAATCATGAAGGATGAGAAGAGGTAGAAGCTAATATCTCATTAGTAGGTGTCTTTGTCAATGCCAGAACAAAGGAACATGTTCATGTACCTCTTTTGTTTTCCCTGGACCTATTTCTCGATGAGGATTCATGTGTTAGACGCCTTGAGAAGGTTCTCCATCCATGTTCCAATTAGCAGTCACTCCTTTTACATTTTCAAATTACATAGCGGTTCAAAAGAAATAATAAGTGATTAAACTAATTCACTGATGAGTAGGTTTACTATGATATGGGAGCCATCAGTGTTCTTTGATATCCAGGGTTACTAGTAGCAGGTCTCTGGTGCCATCACTTTTTAGGATTTCACTGGTATTAAGTTGACCTCAATATTTCCCTTTTCCAACCATCGAGTCCTCATGACCATCTTATGGTATTGAGTATGGCATGTTTCTTTTATGGAGTTTGTGGCCATATTCAGAGCCAATGATAAGTAGTTGTTAGACCTCAGTTTGGTGGTGATGGAAATGTTCATCATCGACCTTAGCAGCAGTTGTTTCTGGTGACAGAGTTTTGGGAGTAGGTATAGTATATTTTTGATCCACTAGAGGGAGATAGACCAGGTCAAGACTGAACTCATGATTTTACTCATGTACAATGGAATCGAAATGGACATGGTCATGGAGGTGGTTGTCAATAGAGTAATAGATGATCCGAGCATGTTTGGTTGTATGTAGTGGTGGAGGTTCTTCTCGTGTGGCTAGAGATCGTCAGAGGTAAAATCAGTTTCTTCAATACCTTTGCTTGTGTATTGTTTGATTTAGGGGATTCACATTCATTTTGGTAACCCACTCCACCAATTATCATGAAGTGCATATAGAATGGCTTCTCACACCCCTAGTGTTGAGTACGAATGTCGTAGGATAGACCTCCATGATTGATGTGTGTTCAGGATGAAGATTGATGATGGGACCACTTGAGTCCCATGTGGATCTTTTCTTACTATAGTTTTATCCAAATGATATCATCCTTCGAATCAAATTTAGTGGTTGATTCTAAATTCTTAAAAAGATCACTTTGATAAAATCTGGAAAACATGGGTGGACACATGATAGGGGAGAGAAGATTAAGGATGTTTTCGGTGAATTATAATGAAAATAAATGTGATATTGGGTGGGATTATATTGAAAAAAAGTGGGGAGGTATTTATTATTTCAGAAAGATAATCTTTGTACTCTATAAAATAAATTAAAAAAAACCACAAAACATAAGAAGTATTTTGAAAATATCTTATTCCATGAAGCAATGCATTTAATTATTTACTAAAGAAAATTTTATAATTAATTTGAATATTTTATTTTCTGATTTCTAAATGTATCATATTTTAAAGGGATGATTTTGAAAATTTAAAATATATAATAGTTTTTGGAGGATTCATAATGTAATTTTAAAATTTATGAAATAAGCTGAAACACTATAATTTAAAAGGGAAAAGATATATTTGGTCATTTAAAACTTTTATATCATCTATTACATAATTTTTGTGTCATTATGATATCATAATACAAAAATTATATTTACACAATATTTCATTTTTACCCAAAAATTATACTATCAAAGAATAATATTAAAAAATATCCACTGTATATTTTATTCATGGGGATTTCAAGAATAATATTTATATTAACAAATTCTATATATTTTTTTAATATTAAAATAGAATTTGAATTTATTGATAAATGGTTGGTTTTTAGATAATAATATTTGTCTAACACTTATAAAAATTATATTGGAAACGTAAAAGTAAAATGTTTATTTACATTTAATATTAATTATATAATAATAAAAATTATTGATATATTTGTTATTTCAAAAATCCATTAATTCATCGAAATAGATGTATTATCTAAAATTGAATATTAAGCAGTAATACATATTGTTTTTATTGATACAAAATCAAAATCATTTATAATGTAAAAAGAATAAGAATTAATTTTAAAATTATTCTATTGAAAATAAAATATAAATAATCATATTATTAGGGTCTTCATTGATAAAACATTTTGGCACTAGAAAAATCCATAAGGGTAAGGTGTAAGATGGGGATATTTACATGGGGAGGTTCTACATACATGGTTTGTGTGTTAATATCAAGGAGCTAAAAATTACATCACATAAGGATTAAATCACAGATTATTGTTGAATCATGGATTGGTCTTGGATTATGGAAAATAATATTGATGTTGTCTCCCAAATATGATCTAATAAATCAGATTCATAAGGTATGATCCTACTAGCCGAGAACATCAATCAATTTTTCTATGTCAAAGGGATTTATCAAACCCTATATTTATAATAAACATATGATTACTTTTCAAAAGATATATTATCAATATCTATGATGCATAATGGTCTTATAAATATGATATGATATTATAAAACTAGTTAAGTGCAAGTATTTTTTATAAACATAATAAATTTTGTAACATTTAATTAAATAAAAAAGGGAATTTTATTTTTAAACGTTTTTTTCATAATTATCTCTCAATTCAATATATTTATCCTTTGAAATTTTCATTTCATAAAAAAATAAAAAAAATTATGGTAATTATATTTATTCAATACGTATAGTTCCCACATTTCATCTAAAACATTTGGGTTTCTCCCTAATAGAATGACCTGGTTCATAGTCATATATTTAAAACTTCATATATATGATATATGATCTTAATAAGATTCTACCAATATGAATGATAATTCAAAAATCATACCACCACTAGATTCAGTTCATGTAAGGGGTCATGAATGTACAACCTCATGAGTGATACAAGGAACAAATCATGTACTTGAGATATGTTAGGTGGGAGTTGTAATTTAATGTTCACCACTTAGATTAGATCAAGGGTCTCAAAAGGGCCGATGAAACACCAAATAAGCATTCCCTTTTATAAAAATATCACGACTGTCATCCATGGAGATATTAATAGGAATATATTATCTATATTCTCAAAATCTAAGTCTAATTTAAAATTTAAAATTTATGTCTTCATTCAACTATGAGAATCACTAATGTTATTCAAAATGTTCATTACCATTTACACCATTTACTTGATATTTCCGGACCCAGTAGTTTGTGTTCACCATCATCATCCCATTTTGAAAATGTTCTGAACATATTCTCATTAAAGAAATTAAAGGGATATGTTAGAATTCATGATTAGAATATATTAATTAATGATAAGATTACCAAGGTAAAATGTTGATCATATCTTTTTTTATGTCTATTGATCCTGAAATCAATATGAACTAATGTCCATGGATTTTTCACTTATATTGGAAATCAATATAAGGGTGATAAGTGAGGCTTAATTTCAACTCAATATTTAAATAATTTTGGAGAATAATCCTGAACATGGAGGTAAATATTGGATATCGATATAATACTATGAATTTTGGCGTTCGAGGCCTCTTAAACACTTCTCCAATGAATATCCCCACATGATGATAGATTGATAATCACTTTCAAATTGTAATTAACTAATAAATGTTTATAAATTATCCACCAAAAACCATATAGAATTATTCAAACATGATTTCTTAAAAAATACCTATGATAATGAATGTGGTAATTTTTTCCAATTTTCTTGTAGGGATGAAAAATGGTTTCATAAATGCTATGATTTTTTACATTCAATCCTTCACATTAAGAAAAACATGAAACCAGGATGTATAATTCATAATTCCTCTTTTTCATATTGTTCCATAAATAGTTCTATTTTTGATCTTGATACATATTTATTCTCCCTAGATGGATAGCGAAGGGAGAGCTATATACATCATCCATATCTACTTCATTAACATATGATTATTTTGTAAGAATATTCATGATCCGAACCATAAAAATCCTTCTTTATTTATTATTATCCATAGGAATTTCCATTTTCCTATAGTTTCCACTTGTTTTATGAAGATCCACATCATCCTTTTTCTCACAAATATTCTTATCCACATTATATGGTTGTGGAATCATTTTTTAAATGAATTTATGATGTTACTTCACTTATGATTCCCATGTCCATAATTTTCGTGTCTTAGAAATCAGATTCATCTCAATTTACATTAATGATTAAAAATTTGGATCCATTAAACTTAATGTATTTGGTACTTTAGTTTCATTTCTAGGAATTTAGTGGATTTATATGTCATTGTCCTTAATCATTTCAAACCATTATTATTGGAACATATTCATTTATTTCTTTTGAATATATACATAAGTCTCTTATGATCCCTATACATTACAAACCTCTCTTTATAGAGATAGAAAAGCTATATTTTAAATTCAAATATCACTGATGCCATATCCAGATCATTATTTATGCAGTTCATCCCATGATTTCTAAATTTTCTTAAGGCAAAGGCTATCACTTTTTCATTCTATATTTTCGCACAACATTATCCCTTCATCAATGCATCATTGTCTAACAAAAAAGGATCCCACATGTGGGTAGTGTATATATAGTTTCTGTGATATGACTCTTTTTAAACACCATGGATAACACTTCATATTAATTATTACAAAAAAACAGGACAACCTTTTTTGTTATCTTGGATAAATGGTTTGATATTATAATTTTTTTTTGAAGACATCATTGATTGTAGCCATCCAATCCATGTAAAATATAGATTTCTATCTCATTTGATGGCCTCTGTCATTTTCCAATTTCATCCTCATGTTAAGGGTATATATATATATATATATATCAAATTTTATATTATAAAATTCAAAAAAACGTGACTTCCATCAACCATAACACAAATTTTTGGTAATTTCCATAAATTTCATTCAATTTTAAGGTTAATACTACAATTCTAGAATTCTCATAATGATTCTTCTTTATTTTGTGTTATATTTTAATACAAACAATAAAATAAACAAAAAAATAGTCATAGTAATATATAAAGACTATATTAATCAAATAATTGAATCTTTATGGAGATTTAGTTGTTCTTAATGGAATTACAATTAACATTTCTCGACTATACCTTGTGTGAAAGTAGTCTTAGGGATATCCTCCGAATTTATCCTTACATGATAACACCATGATCACAGATATAAATTAGAGATGAGTTTAAATCCACATATATGATTTAACATGTAATCAACTCATTATAAAGGATAAATTTGTGTATCCTAATCTAGATTAGCTCATGAAATTCAATACAAATGTACATTAACACATCATTCATATTGATAAAGAGGAATGGTGCACACCATTATGAAACACATTAGTGTATTAACCAATAATCAAGATTATCCTTTAGTTGGTTATTTATATACTAAAGATCATGAAAAAAAATTATATATAAATTATTGGATAATAGATATTCTCCAAGTATAATATCAATTAAAAATTTACCGTCTTTTTTTGGATAAAGAAAAGTAAATTCATTAGGAAACACATTAGTGCATGCCCTCACAAAATAGAATGTCTTCAAGGGTGATATTTTCATTAGAATAATTCAATTGATATAGATAATATTTATTATAATTAAATAATATCCATGATTGATTATTGTTTTAAAAGTATATTCAACATACTCCTTAATATTATATAGAATCATAGGATGATTATCAATACAGATAGGGATTTTAATATCATGGAAAATTATATTTTCTATATAGATGTAATGAAAATAAATCTATTTAATTGAATCAAAATCTACTAAATATATTATCACATGGATTAAAGGGATTTTTACCCCACATATTTTGATATGGAAAATGTTATATACATAGGATTTAATAATATATCTATTTTCCTTTTATTCCAATGGCTTTGCATCCCATATTTGTGGTAGTGATTGAATACTTATACTAAACTAGTGAGATATGATGTATTTCATAGAAACATAATAAAAAGGAATATCCTTCAATATATAATTAATAACTACAATACCTTTAAACAAAATGTTTTCATGATCCACCGTATTGGTTGTTATGGAATATGGTCACCATTACTACTTTAGAGGTTGTTGGTTTGGATTATCTTGGAAACCCAATGCCTTGGTGTACTAGTTTAGAGAGTTTCTTAGATCCATATTGAGAATAATTGGATAAAAATTGATGTTGGAGTGGTGAATTCCACAATTCCATTTTATTGGTGGGTTTCACCCATCTACAGTCACTAGTAATTTTCCATTCATTTCTACAATAAATCATTTCCTTACCCCCACCCAATGATTTTTATAAGGTGATTCATCCCACACTTTTGAGAGGAGGGATTTTTAAAATTCAATCCACCACTTGATTTATCAATAAGACTACTAGAAAGAAACTCCACATATCATTTCATGTCCTCATGAGACCCATGACATTTTCTAATCTCCATTTTGACTTTGATGGAACAACATAAAATTTACATGTACTTATCATAGGCTTGTATTGTCAGGGATTATTATTAAATCAGTTTTATCCTAACATATAATTTGTCAAAATATTATTAAATGTTGATGAAAAAAAGATAGGTGTGTTATCAAAGTATTTTAATTTTTTCATTATACACCATGTTGTATTCATCACCATTTTTCATACGGAATGTTTATACTTTTCTTTATAGATAGTGTGAGGAAAATATTTCTAAAATACATTTTCCATAATTCCTTACACTATTTCAATTAGATACTTTCCCATTGATTCACATTATTGATCAATTTCGATATTATATAGTTTTATCCCTCTATATGATATAACAATATTATAATCATCTATTTACCACAAAAATAGAGGATATAGAAGATATTATAAATGGATATTATCCATTATTCTTCAATTAAGGGATTAGATAATCCATCAAAATTCAATTTCCATTGTTCCATAAATGTGGAAATTATGGATTATAAATTTTTATGTGAATTTTGTATTATCTACTGATTACAGTTTCTATTTATTATTTAATTCAACCATGATATTATTGTCACAATGTTCCTGATTCTTACTCCCATTGGGTTGGGTTTTTCATTAAGGAAGCCATCACATTACCATTCACAAGGGTTGTTTAACCGATTCCTCTAATTTCAAGCCATTGGTTTAAATAACATAAAAAACATGTATGATTACATTAAAACTATTAATGACATAAATAAAATTCCAGTACCATGATGGTGGTAGTTTATAAATGAAATTTATTCCTTATCTTATGAGTTTCTAGGATTAAATATATAGTATCCATGATTTATTTCGTAATATGGATAGTTAATATAATTGTTTTACCATAAAAATGTTCGATAATTATTTTTTAAATTCACAAATCATATTCCCAATAATATTCAATCCCATTTGGATGATAGTCCTATTTTTGTGCAAAAGTTCTTGATCGAGTCTTCCTCATTACGGTATTTTCAATTTTTAGTCCATGGTAAATCTATTACATATCCACATACACATGTATTATCCAGATATGGATTTTTTTTCAGTCAAATATCATACTATATACCTTATCTAGAATTTGGGATGTATAGTTATTTATATTATTTTCCCTATAGATCTCAAAAAAGTTTTTTAATCATAATAAAAGAATAAGTAAAATGACCAATGATACTAATTATGATAACACTTTTCTTTATTAAAAAACCATGATTTGTTACATAAGAATACATAGAATAAAACCCATAATATTTATAATTATATCATCCTTTGGAATTAGGTACATTACATAACCTCAAAAAATAGGGGGTACATTGACATTATTAGAAACATCCTTTACAATCTCATATCATTCCTATGTTCATAGAACAACATGGTATTACCTAGGGGAATATATAAGAAAGTGGTGATCTAGAAACCCCAATAGGGTATTAAAAAATTCCAAACATGGTGATTTATTACATATTAGGAAATATTATATCCATGGATCTAAATGGGGTGAGGAAAATAAACATGAATAATGAGTCATTATATCACATGATAACACATATAAAAAATCATAATGTAAAAAATAACTATACTTGACCTAATAAAGATATGTATAAATTAACCAAAATTAAATTATAACATAATGTGATTATTATAACCTCCCATGAACCATTGACGGTGTCTCATGATTCTAATATATAACCCAATGGATAGGATCTGTATCTGGATTAACACACCATAATTATATCATGGACACATATAAGTGTGCATAATAAATTATATAACCTAAGAAAATATATCATCAAATTTTATTCTATAATAATGGTGTTCTAGTTATTAAAATGTATATATCAAATCAAATATGTTTATTAGAACATAGGATAAAATCTTTCATGTGAAATAGTAATGGGTATTCACTACATAACTGTTTTCATTAAAAATTTGAGTGAAACTTCATAAGAATAACTAGGGAACATAAATGATATTGGGGAGTGTTAATAAGTGTGAAATGTGTCTAAAATTCTTATAGAATATAAATTTTAAAGGGGGGATATGTAATAACATATCTAATTATTAGGAATTGAAGATAAAATGCATGAGATAATGAAAATGATTTAATATATAGAATAATGGGACAATCAAATACTTATTTTTTTCATTGAATATATTTTCGAAGATGATGTAATGAGAGGGGATAAATGACATTTAATTATTAATTTATAAATTGAAATTTATAGTTATCATTATAAATTTTATATAATATAACCAATTGAGATTAATAAGTTTAATTAAATAGAAGATTCTGGAATTGAAAAGAAGAGATAGAGGACCCTTAACCTAAGAGGTTTATTCAAAAATAATTGGAAGATACTATTGAGAGATTAGGGAACAATGGGAGGAATCAACATATGGGATGTATGATTAAATAATTCCTCCATGATTTTTAATAGATTATTAATAGGAGATTATATGGGTTTATATTTGAAAAGAGAGGGTAGTTTTATATTATTTCTCATAAATTGATTGTAGACACTTTTTGTAATACACCCAGCTTCCATAGTACGTTTCCCTTTCAATATTGAAATATCTTGCGCTGTATGCAGCATCGAGTCCTAACACACCACGACCGATAAAACATGCTATTATGAATAGTAATACCCAATTTTTAAAATATAAAAATTTTTATTTTTAAAAATGGATTTTATTTTTGGATTTGTAATATCAAAATGAACATAGGGTAAATTCTTTGTAATCTTCTGAAAACATAAATTTTTTATAAATAGTGAAAAACACTATGTTATTATTTAAAGATGACATTTTTATTTCAATAATTATTTATTTTATTTAAATTTGTTTTATGTAAAAATAGATACATAATACCTATAAATTCTCAATGTAATTTGTTATTGTAATTTTACAAAAAAAAATTAGATGTATAATATTTTTTGGAAATTTTAACGTCTTTTAAAAACCTTATAGAAACATTTGAAAATTTTCATTCAATTAAATTTTACATCTTATGTGTATTGAATTTAAAAAATGTGATAGACACGGTTGACCTCAGTATGTAAAATGTGGTTCACCAGGAGGAAAATTAATTTTGGTGAATAGTAACTTTTAAATTTTATTTACCACGATTAATAGTAAATATGGTAATTATTCAAAACAAATATATTATAATTACACTAATACATATCCTAATTATATTTTATAAGTTTATATACACCTAAATAAAAATTAGGAATAAAATAAAATCCTTTGTGTTCCACTTGGATTATATTTGGATATTTATTGTAATTCTAATTAAAGAAATTTTAAAAGTGATAAATTAAAATATTTATAATAAAAAAAATTAATATTTGTTTATTCATATTATGAATTATAAAATAAATATTTATTATAATGATATAAATATTTCCTAAATAATGGTATTTTATTTATAATTTTTAGACATTATATAATTTAATTTATTTATGAGGCAATGATGATGTTGTAATTAACTTATTAGTTAATGATTATAATAATAAAGATTATACATATCCAAATATATGTAAATTGATACTTTTGATTCATTCAAAAAATTATCTAGGTTAATATGACATGTTAGGATAGATTAGTAAAAAAAAGTTCGAGGTGATAAATTTGTTCATACTTTCACTATAACAATATACCAAATACTGTCAAAATTTACAAAAATGAGTATTTAAAATAAATACTATATTATTATTTGATGTAATATTATTAAAAAAATAATGTTTGGACAAATAAAATAGATAAACTTATATATATCAATAATGAACCACAAGGGGTTCTCAAGAATTTTTATAGAAATTTTATTAACAATTTTTTATAATAATACAAGAATACATGTTAAAAGTTAAACTATTTAACTAGGAGTTAAATCTAAAAGATAAGGTTAATATGATGACCTAAACCTGCCTAAAACATATTGGTAGATATTTTTGAGACCCATAACAACATTATCCTCTAATAAATCCATTTTAAGGGATTATATACTGAATACAATTGTGTAATGAATTAATATATCAAACTTTTCTTAAAGTGACCCTCACCTCTCTTATAAAAGGGCACATCACCTTATTTCAAAATAAATCCACCAAATCCATTTGGATCGCACATAAACTGATCAAATATCCTCCCAAAAACCTTCACTTCTACCTATATTACATAAATTGATCAAAATCAAACCCTAGGATCCCTTTTGATCAGATCAAAATGAAGCACCTGAATAAGAGGTAATAATTTCACCACCTTTTTCAATGTTCTTTTCACCATCATTTTCCTCTTTCCTTGTTGTTTCCATAAAAAAATAGTATCTCCAGTACCATATAAATATTTTTATGTTATTATTAATATTTTTAAACAATATTCATTATTCTATCCATCCTATGAATGACAAAGGCACCATACATGCATACGTTTGGCTTACAGTCTCAACGTTATGGTGTTGTTTGTTATTCAACACTTCATTATTTGGAAGGGTGTAATAATGGGTATAATTGATGTAAATAATAAATATAATATTCTAATGATTATGTATATAAAATATAACATCCAATTACTTACGACTTCACCATCAATAGAATGATATTGTCGTTTGTGCGTATGTATGGATTACCATTTCTATGAACATTATGAGATTCATTCCCAATGTAACCATTCAAAAATAAATTTATTTTTATGATAAAATATAATTTTTAGGAACTTATTATATCTTTGGATATGAATCAAATAAATCCTCTCTATAAAAAACGTTACATAGATAACAAAACATATAAATGAAATTCTGTTAACACCCGAAACAATGATACAACCAAAATATTATTTAAAAAGATGTATTAGAAGAGCATTTTTGATATCATATATATGTATGTTGTTATTTTATAATTTAATAAAAATTATTTATATATTATTCATGATGTTAATGTACCCTGGACCAAGGAAAATTAAAATGTATGGGTTAATACTACAATCTCTTCATTATCTGAGGTTGATTATATGTGAGTATCTTCAATGACCTTGTTATCATCCACATCTATGTTTCATAAAAATCTTTTTCAAAACATTTTACTATTTTATAGAAAATGTATTAATGTCATTTATAACCTTTTTATAATTTTTATTGAATTTTTTTAAAGGAACCCTTCTGTTGTTTTCCATACAAGGCCCATTACAACCATTTCATTTAAAATTAAGGAAAGAATGTTTTTTAACTTATAAGGCGAGTGTAGCTATTTTCCACTATTATAACATCTTCGAAGACTCCCATATAATAATATAAAACTATTTTCCAAGTAAATTATTTCTATTCAAATTCTATTACTTTTAAATCATTTCAAAATAGAAATATATATTTCTCTCAAATAGTTTTGATTATATCTATGTCTACATGCTGTGATGTCTTTTACACTTCTTTGAAGTTGATATATTATGATAAAATATTCCATTTTGTATTGATGGATTTTCGATATGTTTGACTATGGATGTTTTATTTTTATACCATTCATGGCTTATGGTGGATGTATTAACATTTTTTATGACGGTTTTAATCCAAATGTTTATGTTATGTTTCAACCATTTTATATGTGAAATGAATTGGACTTAGTATGTGATGGGTGGAGATAGATATATCTCCTCGATGCATCGATATGTCCCACGAGAGAAACTATTGTCTTGGAACATAGCCATTAGAAAATATTATTTGTATTCTTGGAAGAAGGTTTGGACTATGTGGTAATGATTTCTGACATTATGCATTCCATCATTTTAAAATTTCTATTGATATTACATGTGATTATTCGACTAGTTGAATACCCATATGAATAAATAAGAGGAATTATTTGATTTATATTTTCCATATCATGCTAAAGTTTATGTTTAAAAGGATTTTGTTTTAGTATTACACATTTCCTTAAATGTTTATTCTTATTTATGATAGTTTCTTTTATACTGTTAAACTTACTGAGCATCTGAACTCACCCATTTCTAGGTTTTATTTTCCCCAAGATGGGAAAAAGTATATTATGAATGACATACATGGATAGTCTTAATGATATGAATGTGTTCAAAGGATACACTATGTTGTTGTTTTTCATTTCATAATTTAATTGAAGACTTATTTATGTATCTAGTACTTACAAGGCTACTAAACTGGTCGGTATATCAGGACATGATTCCTTGTATCATGCCAATGTTATGTAATAATGCACCAACTCACGGTAACTGCGGTCGAGGCATTACAGTTGGTATTAGATGATTTTTAGTACAATCCATGGAATCTATATTTATAAAAACTATAATTAGAGAACATTATCCTATGATAGGCTTTGAGGATTATTATAAAATAACTTCGTATATTTTTGGTAATGTATTAATTTTGTGTGTTTTCCAAGAAATACATCCATGTATGTATACGAGCATGTAGAGGTGGCTCTGGCAGAGATGTACCTAGGAGTGATCACTTTTCCAAGGAGTTTTGGGCTTTACATGGGGAATGTTGTTACACGATAATGGTCCTTGATGCACTCTTGGTTATGACATTCCCATTGGATATGCTTAGGATAAATCACAATATCTTTACAAAACATTATGGAAGATTTATGAGTAAATACCTCCTCCAAGAAAATAGTTTTTTTGTATTTGTGGATTATCTTCATAAACAGTTCAATTTATGTTAGGTATTTTACTAGTTTAGAATAATTTATTGTAATTAATTTACTAATATAGTGTATGTAATTTTTTATAAATGGAACCTAGTGGAAGGAATGGAAACTGTATCAACACATGTAATCCATGTTGGGATTTCCTTTCTACTTAGAATAATTATAGTGGAGTTGGTGATGCATCCAATGATGAAAAACATATAATTATACAGGGAAAACACATTTAGGTTATTAATAATAACCTTACCCAGATAGAGCACCCTGATCCACAACGTGGAGGATCAATGTTAGACCCCTTCATGAGGAAACAACATCCAAAATTCAATGGGAATACAAATCCATTTATAGCTTAGAAATGGATGAGTTCCTTAGAGAAAATATTTCATGCATTGGGGAGTAGATAAAGGGAATAAGTTGTCATGGGAGTTTGTCACATAAATACAGATAAAGATCATTGGTGTTCATTAACTCAAAACAAAAACGAGGATGAATAGGTATAAAATATTTAAAGAAAAGAGTTTCAATAACTTTTCATAGAAAAGTAATTTCCTCATGACCATCGACCAGATATTGAACAAAAATTTCAGAGTCTAAGGAAAAAGGAGGATGAGAATTTCACAAAGTATGAGGCTAACTGTACAAGGTTTAAAAGAAATGAAATGGATTATATATGTAACCCAAAGATTAAGATTGATCATTTAAATGATGGGTTAAAACCATTTCCGCATTGATAAATGGTCTCACAACCCTTCTCATCATATGAAGATATTTTCTCATGTGCTATTAAGAAAGGAAATGAATTCTCTAGGTCATACAACATTAAAGAAACATATGGTATGAAGAGATCTACTAAACACTCTGGAAATAGAAATAATGGCAATAAGGGAAAATATGAATTTCCATCCTACAATAAATCTGGAAATAAGCTCCTCAATACATTCATGAATGGAATGAGATTCTGTTACAATTGTGGTGAAAATGGACACCATGATAGAGATTGAAAGTGAAAGAAAGAGGCTATCAATGTTGAATGCTTCAATTATATGGAAATGGGGTATTATTCAAATGAATTTCATAAGTACAAATGGATCATACCTCTTAAAAGAAAAGGGAGAAATGCCCATCTTATGTGATCACTACTGCTGAGGATGATGCTCTGAATGACATGGTGGAAGGTAATTTAATGGTATCCTCAAATTTAGAAAATGCTTTATTTGATTATGGATCATTTTATTGTTTCATATCTTCCTAGTTTTCTAAGAAAATTAATTATTTTAATTTTATTAAACAGGGGATTTTTCAGTCAAAAATCGTAACGGAAGTATCATTGATGCAATGTGTTTTTAATCAGTTCCCATTAGGGTATATAATGTTTCTTTATCTAGTGATCACATCATAAAACCCATGATTTAATTTCAAAACTCCTTGGTATGTATTGGATTTTTAACCATGTTGTAAAAATTTATTGTAAGCAGAATGAGGTTTCAATTTTCGTTGATGATAAGGAGTACCTTATCTTTAGAGCTGAGATTTCACCATATGATTCTTATATAGATCCAACCCTAATAGCTCTCCTAAATTGAATTATTGGGGTTGAAGAGAGTAAAATAACTATGGGTGAGTATATAAATTTTTAAATAGAGGACCTACCTATTGTGAAGGAATATGTTGATGTGTTTCTAGATGATTTACCTAGACATCCTCCCAAACAAGAAATTGAATTTTCCATTGGTTTAATTCCTAGTTCTAGGACCATATCGAATACCTTTTATAGAATAGACACTACAGAATTAGTAGAACTAAATAATCAATTTGTATAATTTATTAATAAAGGATTAATTACCCCCAGTGTTTCTCCATGGGGAGCCCCTGTTCTTTTTGTTAAGAAGAAATATTAATATGTGAGGTAGTGCAATGAATATAGGATGATCTATGCTATAATTATAAAGAACATGTTTCCCCAACCTCTCAAAGATGATATATTCAATCAACATTATAGAGGTATATATTTTTCAATGGCCAACCTTTGATCTGGATATCATCAATTGGGTGTGAAAAATGAATCCATTCCGAAGATATCATTTCCTTCCCAGTATGGGCATTATGAGTTTACAGTAATTCCTTTTGGACCGACTAATGTACCCTATGTATTCATGGATCTAATGGATACAGTTTTCAATGAATATCTTGATGAGTTTTTAGTGGTATTTATTAATGATATATTTGTTTTCTCTAAATTCTATGAAGATCATAAAAATCAATTGCACAGGATTCTAAAGACACTTAGAAGGAAATAATTATATGTGAATTTTAGAAAGTGTAAATTCTGGATTTAGGAAATTTCTTTTCTTGTCCTTATTGTCTCTAAGGACAGAATCTCCTTCAATCCATCAATGACCAAGGAAATCAATAAATGGCCTAAACTGACATTTATAACTGAGGTACGCAGTTTTATTAGTTTTATATGTTATTAACAGTATTTCATCCAAGATTTTTCCCTATTTACTAACCTATTAACCAATCTCACACGTAATGGTGTTAAATTTGTTTGGAAAAAAGAGTGTAAAGAATGTTTTGAATAACTAAATATAATATTAGACAATGCACATTTTATGACTCTACCTTTGAGGAATGATGGGTTTGTAATATTTAGTGATGAATCCATGAAAGGAATTGGTTGTGCCATTAAAAAGAATGATAGACATATTGAATATATATATATAACAATAACTAAAAATTCATGACCAAAAATATAGAGACCCAAAGCTTGATGTACAAGGAAATTACATTACTTTTGCGGAATACTTAATACATGAAAAAAAACAGACTCCCAAAGACCGTATTAGTAGTTTCTTTGGAAACTCGGTACGAAATCTTCTAATAATGGTGAAAGATCTACAATATCTCCCATAAATATCTTCCCCTTTTGGATTTCTTACCTAAAACCTTTATTTATATCCTGGGGAAAAGAAAAAAAAGGTGAGCTCAAATGCTCAGTAAGGGTAAACATATAGATCTTAAAACAATCCATCTACATTTGAATGCAAAAACATGAACATTAAATCTAAACATCAAAATCTTGAGTAATGACATAAATCATGGAAGTGCATAAGGAATATATCATAAAGGAACATCAATCATGATAAAATAGCTTGGAAATAAAACTTGTAATTGTGGAAAAACATTAACCACATGATATTATTTCCATAGTAGCCAAGGCATTATTGCGAAGACCATCTTAGTGGAAAAAGTCCCTTTCTGAATCGAGTTCACACCTCGTTTCAGTCCTGTAAACCTAAACCAGATTAACTAACCTTTCCAGCCATGTTTATATCATGAGATATAAATCATTACCTAATGAATTGGAGGGAGACATAGGTCTCACCCATCTCATAATGAAATAATTCTTTCATGTGCCACAAAATCATAAATCATACATCATAGCATAACCCATGTAATAGAATGGGATTCTTAAACATCATGCCATCATAACATAATTGATATAAAAAATGGATATCATTTCATCATAAGAATAATAAAACCATGTAAATAATAGAGACATTATACTTAAAACATTAACATATTTAATAATGTCATTTTAGATGGAAAATAGTTTTTTTAAAACACTAGAAATGAATTATTGAGGAAAATATTTTTTCTTCCTCAAAATCATTTTCTTTTCACAATATGATATGCAATTTTAAAAGAAAAGGGTTTTGTTGAAAATAATCATTTAATCTTGTAGAAGAAGATTCATGAAAATGAGGTGTTATAAAATCGTAAAAATCCATTCACTCCGTATAAGTTAAAAATAACATTCTCATCTTACTTTTGTTAGAAAAGTCAAAAATTTCCTTGTGTGGTAAAAAAAAGTAAGATTCCTTCTATAACAAAAAGTAAAGTCAAAGAGGGTTAAAAATGACATTAAACATACATGGAAAAATATTAAACACTTTATGAAAAACATTTTATGGGCATGGATGAAAAATATAACCACAGTGAATACTTATGTATAAGTAATCTCGGATAAAAATGAGATTTGAAAAAAATTATCCCTTACCTTAAGTCTGATATGATTCGTACGTATCCGAACCTCCTGCATAATTATTTAAATAGTTTCATTGAATTATTACAGAATCATATTCATTGTTATGATATCATATATGGTTCACTTATGACTTTATATTACCCGTTCTTCTGTAAATTCCATGTTAAAGCAGTGTTTTGGGTAAAATCGTTTCATTTATCGTACGTGTTTCGACATGTTGTTCTTGATATTATTACATATATCCTGATTTAATTAATTCCAGAATTTAAAACATGATTTTTATATATAATATATATTCCTCATATACATATATATATGATAGATAGATAAATGGAATGAAATACACCGTTCATGGAGACAGTTGGATGTACGTACGCATGAACGCTGTTTTCGTTTCCTTATTGAATTGAATGGAATTATGTAGATGACATACATAAATCTAGTATCATTATTATGTCATATATTTAATTATTATTCATTATATATACTTTATAATCATTCATGAATGGTTAACATGGAGAATGAATCTCATCGCGTCATGGAGACGGTAGTCCATACGTATGCACGAGCGATGATATCATTCCCATGATTGTGGAATTGTATTGAAGTGTAAGTATAATATTTCAGAATCAATATAACTTAACTAAAATCATATATAGTTATTTATTTACACCATTATACCCATCCATGTAAGGTGGTGGTAGAAAATAGATTACACCACGGCATAGAGACGGTATTCCGTACGTACGCACGCGCGGTGATTTCGTTTTCCATAGGATGGATAGAAGGTGAAATAGGGTTGTTTAATATTTATAATAACATATCAGAATATAAGTAATACTTATTTTATTACTTTATAATGAAACTACTAAAATAGATGATGTAGATGAAGAAATAAAGTTGAAAGAATCGGTAACAGACATTACCTCTTCTTTGAAGCGCCTCTTCTTAACCTCCTCTTAGGGAACTAAAGATGGTCTTTGAAGAAGACCATGATCTCTAGGATGTTTCTAGGGAAGTGGAGAAGAGAAATTGGCAGGGGTTGGCCGATCTTGAAACCTCAAAGTGGTGTGAGGAAGAGAGGGAGGAGGTTCCCTTTTATAAGGGAGGAGAGGGGCACCTTAGGAAAACTTAAAATATTATATTATTATAAAGTCATATTCGATTTTTAATAGCTCAAAATTGATTTATTTCAAACCTTGGATTTTTAGGAATAAAATAACAAATAATAATATAATATATGTTTTAAAAACAATTTTATGTCAATTTTGACACTATTTGGTCATTGATTTTTGTGAAACTCATAACAGATTGATTAGTTCGAAAAAAGTTAATTAAATCAATAATAACATGTCATATTAACCTAGACAATTACTGTAATTCGTAAAAAGTCTAAAATTACATTTATTTGGATATTTATAACAACAATTATGTTAATATTTCATTAATAAGGTAATTACTGCATCATCATTGTGTCATTAATAAATTAAATTATCTAATGTCTAAATATTATAAATAAAATACCATCATATAAGAAATCATTTTAACTTTCTAATGAATATTTATAGTCGAATTTATCTTATGTATAACCCTATATTAAAAATGATTTAGTTATTAAATGACAATTTTAACTATTTTAACCCTTCATTAAATAAATTTAAAATAATTGTACTAATCTAATCCATGTAGACCTAAATGGTACTATTTTATTCTTAAGGTTTTTTTGGGTCGAATTACACTTATCCAATAGAATTAGGACATGTGTTAGGGTAATAATAATATCATTTATTACCCTTAATTACACTATTTACTTTTAACCGTGGTAAATAAAAGTAAAAAGTTACTATTCACCAAAAAATATTTTCAACTCATTGAACCACATTTTAATCCCTGATATTAACCGTGTCTCTCAGATTTTCGAAATTCCACTCACAGAAGCGGTAAAATTATGTTTTATGTGAATTTCCAAATTCTCCTAGAAGGTGGGTAAAAGACGGTGAAAAGTTCAATAAAAATTTTATATATCTAAAATTATTATAAAATGACTCCAATGAATTAAATTGAACTTATATATGTAATTTGTATCAATTTTGACCTAAAATAAATTTAAATAAAATAAAAATTTATTTAAATAAAAAGTCGGTTTTTAAATAGTAGCCTAGTGTTTTCACTATTCATCAAAAATAGAAAGTTTTCAGAAAAATACAAAAAATTCACCCTAGGTTAATTTCGATATTCTGAATCCAAAAATAAAGTCCATTTTGAATTATAAAAATAATAAAATTTCAAAAATTGGATATCACTATTCATAACGGCTAGTTCATAATAATATTATAATAATATCTCGTTTAGTGAAACTTGGTATTGCATACTACACATGATATTGAGGAAGGTCATGATTGCGTGTAATGTAAGCCAAGTCAGGGTTGCATGTAGGGAAAAAATCCTTCATTGTTGCGTATAAAATAATCCAACCATATTTCATTTATACATTGAATATATATATATATATATATATATATATATATAAAATGTTGCGTAGAATAACTACTATCAAATGAACTTGAAATTGTGTGTAACACGATCCATGAATAGTGTTGTGTATACTGAATGCTAATACGGTGTAGCGAATAACACATGATCATCTTGGTGTAGCGTACAACAAAATACATCAAAGAAATTAAAAAGAATAATTCTCATAAATTCTCGGGATGTTACATTCTACCCCCCTTAAAATGAATTTCACCCTCGAAATTTGTCGGGGTTATAAATGGTTTTCTACTTGAATGTTTCTATAATTGAAACCCACATCGTAAAATGGAATAACAAAAACTTAACTATAAAAACTAAAGTATGAAATGTAATGGTTACCCAAATTAATTAATTAATGAGTTTCCATATAAGAAAACATAGGTGAAAATATGGATATAGAAGAGAAATCTAACCATCATGTGTCTGATGGTGAGTGGTAGAGAACATGGCTATGAAAAATCCAAAAATCACAAAACCATAAATTTGGGATGATCTACGGTACCATCTAATTCATCCGATACAAGTGCACTAGGACAACATTTTTCGTTTTCAAGATCATTTCCCAAAAGTTGAAGAATTTCAATTAGAAGAAATAATTAATTATTTTGGTATAATCTCACCGTTGTTTGTGCCTTGAAAAATTTTCACATCACCTCTTAAATAAATGAGGTTGAATTTGTCTTTTGCGAAGTGTGAGCAGACCATGCGATAGAATGATAGGTCAGTACATAGGATTAGAAAAAGTTATATACAAAAGTCCATCTATGATGAGATTAATCGAACATGGTTCCAAAAATGGACTTATACTTCATATATCATACCTCTTAATAAAATAAAACCAGTTTCTACTAACCAGAGACTTCCTGTAGGCCAGTGGTGGGCGATAAAGGCATGTCACACTTTGGTTGTTTGTTCGATTCCCACAAACCTCTCTGACGCGACAGGTTGTCGCCCGTTCGTTAGGTTGTGCCTTTTCTTAAACTACACTATTATAACATTCTATCAATAATATCGAAAAAATTTCTAGACTTAAACAATACTAACTTATGTTCAATATAATCCATTCAAATCATTATGATTATCCAAAATACTTCTTTCCAAACTCATAGTATAAAGATAACGATTACTAAAAAGGTCATATAACAAGCACATGAATACCATCATTTATCCCTCATATATCTCGTTGGTCACATTCCAATCATGTGAGTACCTTAATCATGTATTCTCTTGAAAAATGAATACCCATTAAACCTTTGTGAAAACATGAATGCGGTCAAAAGTTAACTTTTTCCTCAAACCAAAATCCAAAAATTTAATATACTAAAACCATGATATGACCTTGTCTTTATATCAGTCATGAGCTCATGAATACTATCAAACATATTATTTTCTCCTTATCCATTCATTATGCGCATATCATATTCTTTCCAAAAATATCTGAATAACCTTTCATGTTTACCGGTACAATTCAACATATACTTTCAAATACTTTAGGAAAAACAATAGTGTAACAATCCATAGATGATTCTTTATCCCATAGTACAATTAACTATACAAAATAACTCTTGATAAACATAAATAATTCAATTACCTTCTTAAAACATTGAAAAATCTTCAACACTTCTTTCATCTCATATATCATTTGTAGTCTCCTCCTCCTCATCCACATAAATACTACCCATATGACCATACTGATTTTCTTCATGATATTTTCCCTTAGGGCATTGTTTTGCATGATGTCCATACATTCCACATTTAAAACATCTAATCATTGTTGATGTCATAGAAATACCATTATCCTTCTCTATGGTGTTAATTGAACCTTTTCCTTTGCACTTGCTGGATTTGTGTCCTTCTTTTCCGCACCCAAATCATCTTCCAGTTCCTTTGAAACATTCACCTTGATGCCTCTTCCCACATGATTTACATGAGATAAATTGAACTTTTTTTCCTCTATGATCATCATGAAACTCCATCTTTCTATTATTAGCTGAGTCAGGAATCTTATGAATGTTGAGTTTATTGATCATATTATGAGATTTCTGATTAGGCATAATAACGATGTTTGGACTTCCAAATTCCGTTACATTTGGTTACTCATGAAGAATATCATTACATTTTCTATTATATCCTCCATTATCGTGTATCTTCCTATTTCCAGCTATTTTCTAAAACCCAAAAATACTAGTATGAGAGTAAAAAATCATAATCAAGGGGGATAACCATCAATATCTAACATATTAGGTTAAATTATAAGATCGTTTCCATAATTCTAGTACTATAAACTATACGTATACTTATCCTTTGGGACATCCCTAGACATACCTTAGAAATATCACTAGAGATTTCACTAAAGTTTTTGCATCCTAGTTTCCAAAGGATAACTAAACCTTCGCTTTGATACCAACTGTAGAGACCCAAAGCATGACGTACATGGATATTACAGTACTTTTACGGAATACTTAATACATGAAAAAAACCGACGCCCAAAGACTATATTAGTTTAGTGTCTTTGGAAACTCAGAAAGAATTATTCTAATCATGGTGAAAGATCTTCAACATCTCCCATAAAGATCTTCCCCTTTTGGGTTTTTTACCTAAAATGTTTATTTATATCCTGGGGGAAATAAAACATAAAAAGGGTGAGCTCAAATTCTCAGTAAGGGTAAACATAGAGAACATAAAACAATCCATAAACATTTTAATGCAAAAACTTAAACATAAAATCTAAACATCAAAATCTTGAGTAAAGACATAAATCTTTGAAGTACATAAGGCATATATCATAAAAGAACATCAATCATGATAAAATAGCTTGGAAATAAAATTTTTAATTGTCGAAAAACATTAAACACATGATATGATTTCCATAGTAGCCAAGCCATTGCAACCAAGACCATCTTAGTGGACAAAGTCCCTTTTTGAATCGAGTTCACTCCTCGTTTCAGTCCTGTAACATTGAACTGGATTAACGTACCTTTCCATCCATGTTTATCTCATGAGATATAAATCTTTACTCAATGCATTGGAGATAGATATAGGTCCCACCCATCTCATAATGAAATCATTCTTTCGTGTGCCGCAAAATCATAAATCATACATCATAGCATAACCCATGTAATAGAATGGGATTCTTAAACATCATGCCATCATAACATAATCCATATAAAAAATGTATATCATTTCATCATAAGATGAATCAAACCATGTAAATAATGGATACATTATACTTAAAACATAAACATATTTAATAATTTCATTTTAGATGGTAAATAGTTTTGATAAAACACTTGAAATGAATTCTTGAGGAAAATATCCTTTCTTATTCAAATTCATTTTCTTTTCACAAAATGCTATGCAATTTCAAAAGAAAAGGGTTTTTTTTGAAAATAATCATGGAATCTTGTAGAGGAAGATTCATGAAAATGAGGCATTAGGAAACCGTAAAAATCCATTCACTCCGTATAAGTTAAAAATAACATTCTCCTCGTACTTTTGTCGAAAAAGTCAAAAAGTTCCTTGTGTGGTAAAAAAAAGTATGATTACTTCTATAACACAATGTAAAGTCAAAGAGGGGTAAAAATGACATTAAAAATACATGTAAATATATTAATAACTTTATGAAAAACATTTTATGGGCATGGATGAAAAATATAACCCTAGTAAATACTTACGTATAAGCAATCTCGAATAAAAACGAGATTTGAAAAAAATTATCCCTTACCTTAGGACCGATATGATTTGTATGTATCCGAACTCCTGTACAATGATTTAAATAATGTCATTGAATTATTACAGAATCATATTCATTGTTATTATATCATTTATGGTTCACTTATGACTTTATATTACCCGTTCTTTTGAAAATTCCATGTTAAAGCAGTGTTTTGGGTAAAATCGTTTCATTTATTGTACGTGTTTCGACATGTTGTTCTTGATATTATTACTTATATCATGATTTACATAATTTCAGAATGTAAAACATGATTTATATATATAATACATATTCATAATATACATATATATATATGATATATCGATAAATGGAATGAAATACACCGTTCATGGAGATGGTAGGTCGTACGTACGCATGAACGTTGTTTTTGTTTCCTTATTGAATTGAATGGAATTAAGTAGATGACATATATAAATCCAGTATCATTATTATGTCATATATTTAATAATTATTCATTATAAATACTTTATAATCATTCATTAACGATTAACATGGAGAATGAATCTCATCGCATCGTGGAGACGGTAGTCCGTCCGTACGCAAAAGCGATGATATCATTCCCATGATCGTAGAATGGTATTGAAATGTATGTATAATATTTCAGAATCAATATAACTTTAATATAATCATATATAGTTATTTATTTACTCCATTATATCCATCCATGTAAGGTGGTGGTCGAAAACAGATTACACCACGGCGTGTAGATGGTATTCTGTACGTAAGCACACGCGGGGATTTCTTTTTCTGTAGGATGGATAGAAGGTGAAATAGGATTGTTTAATATTTATAATAACATATCAGTATATAAGTAATACTGATGTTATTACTTTATAATGAAACAACAAAAGGAGAGTAAGTAGAAGAAGAAATAAAGTTGAAAGAATCGGTAAAAGACATTACCTCTTCTTTGAAGCGCCTCTTCTTAACCGCCTTGTAGGACACTAAAGATGGTCTTTGAAGAAGACCAGGACCTCTAGGATGTTTATAGGGAATTGGATAAGATAAATTGGAAGGTTTTGGCCAAGATTGAAGGCTCAATGTGGTGTGAGGAAGAGAGGGAGGAGGTGCCCTTTTATAAGGGAGGAGAGGGGAACCTTAGGAAAACATAAAATATTATTTTATTATAAAGTCATATTCAATTTTTAATAGCTCAAAATTGATTTATTTCGAAGCTAAGGTGGGGATGGGTCGAAATAATCTCATCCAATAGAATTTATACAAGTTTTTTTTTCTATTTTAAACTTATCATTTAGATTTAACTTTATGTTAGATAATTTAACTTTTACCGTGTCTTCTCGTTTTCTTACACTATAAGGTTAATAAACATACTATAACAAGCCAAAAGAACCCCAAGTTGATTATTATTAATATATATAACCTTATCTAAGTCATTTTTCCGAACCTTGGATTTTTAGGAATAAAATAACACTTAATAATATAATATTTGTTTTAAAGACAATGTTATATCAATTTTGACACTATTTGGTAATTTATTTTTGTGAAACTCATAAAAGAATGATTATATCAAAAATAGTTAATTAAATCAATACTAACATGTCATATTAACCTATAAAATTATTTTAATTCATAAAAAGTTTAAATTTACATTTATTTGGCTATTTATAACATCAATTATGTTAATATTACATTAATAAGGTAATTACTGCATCATCATTGTGTCATAAATAAATTAAATTATAAAATGTCTAAAAATTATAAATAAAATACCATTATATAAGAAATATTTTTATCTTTATAATGAATATTTATTTTTGAATTTATCTTATGTATAACCGTATATTAAAAATGATTTAGTTATTAAAGATCAATTTTAACTATTTTAACCCTTCTTTAAATAAATCAATAATAATTGTCTTAATCTAATCCGAGTGGACCTAAATGGTCATATTTTATTCCTAAGGTTGTTTTGGGTCGATTTAAACTTATCCAATAGAATTAGGACATGTGTTAGGGTAATAATAATATCATTTTTACCATTAATTACACTATTTACTTTTAACCGTGGTAAATAAAAGTAAAAAGATACTATTCACCAAAAAATAGTTTCATCTCATTGAACCACATTTTAGTCCTTGATATTAACCATGTCTCTCGTATTTTTGAAATTCCACTCACAGAAGCGGTAAAATTAAGTTTTATGTGAATTTCCAAATTCTCCTAGGAGGTGGGTAAAAGACGGTGAAAAGTTAAATAAACTTTTTATATATCTAAAATTATTTTAAAATGACTCCAATGAATTAAATTGAACTTATATAGGTATTATGTATCATTTTTGACCTAAAATAAATTTAAATAAAATAAAAAATTATTTAAATAAAAAGTCTGTTTTTAAATAGTAACCTAGTGTTTTCACTATTCATCAAAAATTGAAAGTTTTCAGAAAAATACCAAAAATTCACCCTAGGATAATTTTGATATTTTGAATCCAAAAATGAAGTCTATTTTGAAATATAAAAATTATAAAATTTCAAAAAGTGGGTATTACTATTCATAATGTCTAGTTCATAATAATATTATTGTAGACGCTGAAAAAGTCTGTAACTCCCAGAGGAAGTTTCGAAATGACAAAGCGAAGTCATATTCAGACTCGAAGGCCTGGTCTGGATGGACTAGATGTGGTGCGTGAAATTATGGAGGACCCGCGTGAAAAACTAATGTTCGCGCGAAGGAAGTCCGGGTTTCGCGGAAAAACACTAGGATGGCGCGCAATTTTGCTTGCCCGGTTCGGCGCGGTGAGGTTTTGCGCGCGGAATGGTCCTGGTGCAGAAGATTTCATGTGCCTCCTGGATTACGCACTGGCGGATGCCTATAAATAGAAGGTGACCCCAACTATTTTGGGGTTGAGGAATTCGGAACAGCCCCCGAGCGCGAAATTGGATTTCTGCGCGGGTAGTATGGCCTTCGGGCCCGATTTTTTTCGCGCCCAGTCGCCCCGGGGCCCGCCTTTGCGCGAGATCCCCTTTTTCTTAGACTGAACTCTAATCCCTTCGGGTTCCGCACCTTGCACGCAATGCCTTCTTTTGCGCGGAGGTCGGCCAAGTTCGGCGCAATCCTTCCTTTGCACGCACACCCCTTCCGTTGCGCGCAATCACTTCCTTTGTGCGCACACCCCTTAGCTACCATCACAGACCCCCCATGAAAAATGGAGAGTCGCACCATGAACTTTTCGGGCCGGGATGTCAGGATTTTCCATTGCGCCCTTATGCGCACCCACCTTCCACCTAGGGAGTACCATGATTTGAGATACTCCTCCGCACACCATGCAACAACATGAGTTGACATATTCCTCTTGGTTCATTTCCTGTGTCGTGAATTGATATTCATATATTCAATTCCCCTGAGTAGAATGACCTATCATTCAACAATAGGATGCCTCTTATTCCAAATAAGATATGCCTTGTGCGCCAAGAAAAAGATGCCAGCAGTCCTATCTATATGACTTTAAACTATAGTAAACTCTGTGTTCAAAACATAGGATGCCTCTTGCTTTTAACAATAGATGCCTTATGCTCTGAGCATGAGATGCCAGCAGTCCTATCTACATGACTTTAAACTATAGTAAACCCTGTGTTCCAAACATAGGATGCTTCTTGCTTCTAACAAGAGATGCCTTATGCTCCGAGCATGAGATGCCAGCAATCCTATCTACATGACTTTAAACTGTACTAAACCCTGTGTTCCAAACATAGGATGCCTCTTGCTTCTAACAAGAGATGCCTTATGCTCCGAGTATGAGATGCCAGTAGTCCTATCTACATGACAATAAACTGTAGTAAAACCTCTGTTCCAAACATAGGATGCCTCATGTTCCAAATAAGGGATGCCTTATGCTCCAAGCATAAGATGCCTAATGCCATGATTACAGTGTCATAGTTTCGAGAGCATTGGAATCTGCTCAAACATTCCATCACTCCACCTCACACTTTGTGTGTCCTTCATTCAGATTTGCATCAACCTCTGTGTCTGAAGGGACCACCTAACAGTATTATACTTGACCTGTGGTCCACCTACTATAACAATACGGATAATAGAACTTTGGTCGGCCTATTGTAACAGTATGGATGATTGACCCATGGTCCGCCTGCTGTCCTGGGTCAACGCCCTGGAAGACATTGGACAACACTTTGAGTCGGGTCCTGTGTTACGAACACAGTCAGCAGTCGACCCTCATTTTTTTGTCCCCAAGGCTAACGCGACTGGATGCTGTGTTGCGAACATGGTCAGCAGTTATCCTCTATCTCCACGCCGCTCTCATTGCATTCTGAATGTCGGGCATGTGATTCACACTTTTCCTATCCCTTTGTTCGGTCCGATTCCAACTCCCTTGGAATTATCCCGCTTGTGCTCTAGCACGTAGGTGTAGGCCTCAATCACATGCTTCAACCCACCAGTGAGTTGGGATGCCCTCATGGCTAGACATGAGGAAGACATTATGGGATGTATACACGTGTAAGCCCCATCCATCATTGCCACTCCTTAGTGGCACCTAGCCAGCTTCCATGTGTAAGCCCCATCCACTATAGCCACGGTAACGTGGACCCCTCGATGGATCGCCCTGCAGCCCCCCTTCACTACGGACTTGCCGAAGCCTCCCCCCCACAAGGGGTAGAAGGTGTTGGGCATGTAATCCCTAGGTGTGTAGAGAGAATCCACCTCATCCAAGCCCCAGGACATTAAACTGCTAAGCACCTCATCCTTAACACATGATGTTAAACTATGGTCCGACCCCATGCCTCGCACGCAGGGTCCCCCTGGCTCGGACATTCTTTACGCCACTTATCTCCACAGGAATGGATTATTCCTCACATGGAATGAGATCCTCCTTGTCGGAGTGGCGTTTGTCCACGAGGGAAGGGCTGTCTTAGAGCGTAAGCCCCATGCCTCTCTAGCGGAAGGTAGCACCCATGGACCTCCATACGGGCCTCCATCCTAGAGTAAGCCCCGACACTAAGGTCCGCTAACCACTCATAAGCCTATGTTTCATCTTTGGGCCTCTCAACGTGTAAGCCCCTCTCCGCTTCTCACGGCCGCACCCTTCATGACGTGATCATCTGGTCTTTGCTGCCTCTTGTTTCCAACACTGAGCATGACTCACATGGGCTTAGAGCGAGAATCGACCATGACCACCATCATGGGCTTCCCTAGAGTGTAAGACCCATCCCAGCGAACTACGTGGACTTTGATCCATGCTAATGCATGGTACGTAGGAATCCTTCATGAGGTTTAAGCCCACCACCCGGTCGTTCCGACTTCTTCACGTCGGTTCACCAACACCATTATGGTCCGCCTCAGAGCGTAAGCCCCAGATTGCTCATCCCGCATGACGCTATACTGTATTCCCTCATCCCGCATGATGCTAAACTGGATCTCTCATCCCTCATGATGCTAAACTACATGAACTCATCCCGCATGACGCTAAACTGAATGCCCTCGAACTACGTGGACTTTGATCCATGCTAAAGCATGGTACGTAGGAAGCCTCCATGAGGTTCAAGCCCATCACTCAGTTGTTCTGACCAATTCGTGTCGGTTCACATCCACCGTTATGGGCTCCCTCAGAGCGTAAGCCACATACCCACCATTATGGGACTCCTTAGAGCGTAAGCCCCCATACCTCACACCAACGTCTCATCCTGACCCCTCACTCAATCCCACGTGTCTCGGAAAGCTCATGCCCTAGCCCGAAGACCTTACTTCCTCCAGGCTTCAATACATGCATTTATTTTCAAGGGTCTCCTCTTTAGGTGTCCCACCGTATCACAGAACTACGTGGAATTTGATTCCCTGCCATGTGGATACGTAGGAAGCCTCCATGAGGTGCAATCCCATCACTCCATCACCCAACCTGATCCTTACACGACCAACACATCCTGATGGAATCATGCCACCTCATTCCACTCCACAATATCTGGGAAGCCGCCCATGTGCTGGCCCCAACATTGGTGTTCCCCTTAGGGGGTCCTTCAATCTGATCCACTCTCAGTGTTCCGATCAGTCCGACCCGTCTCCACTAGAACGTTAAACTCGCGGCATACCCCGTGTCAAACATGGGAAGATGAGGAAAACCTCAGATGGTACACAATCCCCCACATTCAATGTGGGATGACTTGGGCTTCTGTGCCCTCGAGAAGTCCTATAATAAGGGACAAAAGACATACATTCCAATCCCCCTGCGTCAGGACATGCCGACGACACCCCAGTGTGACCATTCTCCTCACCGAAGGTTGCTTCCCTGACCAGACCCCTTGGAGCTTCTCGACGGAAGTAGCATAATTAACTGGTGTCCATGAAGATATGGCACTAGTAATGAGTTTCACAAACCCGTCTTAAATCTATAAGGGTGACCCGGACTAGGTGACGAGATCTGAGGAGGAATCCATAGAAGGAAGAACTGACATCCCATCATCCCAATTTTGATCAAGGAGAAGACGTCCCTGAACAAGGAACGAATGCCTCCCTCCTTTGGAAAGCGGGAATGCGGGGCAACAAGCTACGCGTCCTCCCCCGCGTGAAGGACCGCGTGCGCGCGCCTCGGCGTAAAAGAGTCAGAAACAATTATAATAATATCTCATGTAGTGAATCTCGATATTTTGTACTACACACGCTATCGAGGAAGGTCGTGATTTCATGTAATGTAAGCCAATTCAGGGTTGTGTGTAGTGCAAAAGTCCTTTGTTGTTGCGTATAAGAGAATCCAACCATATTTCATTTATACATTGAATATATATATATAGACAATGTTGATTAGAATAACTACTATCAAACGAACTTGAAATTGTGTGTTACACAATCCAAGAATAGTGTTGCGTATACTAAAAGCTAATACGGTGTTGCGTATAGCCCAAGATAATCTTGGTGTAGCATACAAAAAAATACATGAAAGAAATTAAAAAGAATAATTCTCATAAAATCTCAGGTTTTTACATTCTACCCCCGTTAAAATGATTTTTTCCCTCGAAATTCATCGGGGTTATAAATGGTTTTCTATTTGAAAGTTTCATTAATTGAAACCCACATCGTAAAATGCAATAACAAAACTTAACTATAAAAAATAAAGTATGAAACGTAATGGTTACCCAAATTAACTAATTACTAGGTTTCCAAATAGGAGAACATAGGTGAAAATATAGATATGGAAGAGATATCTAACCATCATGTGTCCGATGGTGAGTGGTAGAGAACATGGCAATGAAAAATCCAACAATCACAAAGCCATAATTTTGGGATGATCTACGGTACCATCTGCTTCATGAGATATAAGGGCACTAGGACAACATTTTTGGTTTTCAAGATCATTTCCCAAAATTTGAAGAATTTGAATTAGAAGAAATACTTACTTTATTTTGGTATAATCTCACCGTTTTTTGTGCCTTGAACAATTTCCACTTCATCTCTTAATGAAATGAAGTTGAATTTTCCCTTTGCGAATTGTAAGTAGATCATGCGATATAATGATAAGTCATTCCATAGGATTAGCAAAAGTTATATACATAAGTCCATCTACGGTGAGATTAATAGGATATGGTTCCAAAAATGGACTTATACTTCATATATCACACCTCTTAATAAAATAAAACTAGTTTCTACTAACCAGGTACTTCCTGTAGGCCAGTGGTGGGAGATAAAGGCCTGTTGCACTTCGGTTGTGTGTTCGATTCCCGCAACCCTGTCCAACGCGACAGGTTGTCGCCTATTATGCAGGTTGTTCCTTTTCTTAAACTAAACTATTATAACATTATATCAATAATATAGAAAACATTTCTATCCTTAAACAATACTTACTTATGTTCAACATAATCCATTCCAATCTTTAGGCTTATCCAAAATACTTCTTTCCAAACTCATAGTATAAAGAGAACGATTACTAAAAAGGTCATATAATAAGCACATGAATAAAATCATTTATCCCTCATATATCTTGTTGGTCACATTCCAATCATGTGAATACCATAATCATGCATTCTATTGAAAAATGAATACCCATTGAACCTTATTGAAAACACGCATGCTGTCAAAAGTTAACTCTTTCTTCATACCAAAATCCAAAAATTCTATATACTCAAACCATGATATAACCTTGTCTTTATATCAGTCATGAGCTCGTGAATACTATCAAACATATTATTTTCCACTTATCCATTCATTATGCGCATATCATCTTCTTTCCAAAAATATATGAATAACCTTTCATGTTTACCGGTACCATTCAACATATACTTTCAAATACTTCAGAAAAAACAATAGTGTAATAATCCTTCGATGATTATTTATCCCAGAGTACCATTAACTATACAACATAACTCTTGATAAATATAAATCATTCCATTACCTTCTAAAACAGCTGACTGAGCTTTAACACTTCTTTCATATCATATATCATTGGTAGTCTCCTCATCATCATCCAAATAAATACTACCCATATGACCATGCTGATTCACTTCATGAGATTTTCCCTTAAGGCATTGGTTTTCATAATGCCCACACATTCAACATTTAAAACATCTAATCATTGTTGATGTCGTAGCAATACCATAATCCTTCTCCATGGTGTTAACTAAAACTTTTATTTTGCACTTACTGGATTTGTGTCCTTCTTTTCCGCACCCAAAGCATCTTCCAGTTCCTTTGAAACATTCACCTTGATACCTCTTCCCACACGATTTACATGAGAGAAAATGAACATTATTTCCTCTATGATCATCATGAAACTCCATATTTCTCTTATTAGCTGAGTCAGGATGCTTTCCAATGTTGAGATTATTGATCATATTATGTGATTACTGATTAGGCATAATAACGATGTTTGGACTTCCAAATCATGTTTCATTTGGTTGGTCATGAAGAATATCATCCCATTGTCCATTATATCCTCCATTATCGTGAATCTTCATGTTTCCAGCCATTTTCTAAAACCCAAAAAGAATAGTATAAGAGGAATAAATCATAATCAAGGGGGAGTACCATCAATATCTAACATCTTAGGTAAAATTCTAAGATTGTTTCCATAATTTTAAAAATATAAACTATACATATACTTATCCTTAGGGACATCCCTAGACATACCTTAGAAATATCTCTTGGGATTTCACTAATGTTTTCGCATGCTAGTTTCCAAAAGTTAACTAAACCTTCACTCTAATACCAACTGTAGAGACCCAAAGATTGATGTACATGGACATTACATTACTTTTACGGAATACTTAATACATGACAAAAACAGACGCCCAAAGATAGTATTAGATTAGTGTCTTTGGAAACACGGAATGAAATCGTCTAATCATGGTGAATGATATTCAATATCTCCCATAAAGATCTTCCCCTTTTGGTTTTCGTACCTAAAACCTTTATTTATATCATGGGGAAAAGAACACATAAAAAGGGTGAGCTCAAATGCTCAATAAGGGTAAACATAGAGAACATAAAATAGTCCATAAACATTTGAATGCAAAAACATGAACATAAAATCTAAACATCAAAATATTGCATACCCCAGTCGGAGGATGCCTCATTAGTTTCAGTTCCAATCTCCTAGTCCTCACCCTTTTCCATTTGGCCTGAGATAGAGGTGTTTCATCTGTGGATGTATTGGGCACCTTCAGAACAAGTGCTCGGACCGAGTACAATACAATGTTGGTGGACCAGTACAACACTCGCCTCAGCCACAACAGTTTCCAGCCAGACCCTTCTGACAACATCAGCAGGGGAAGCGAGCTCCTTCTCCTTTGAGGGAAGACGTTGCAGGAGGAGGCCGAACTTAGGGAAATTCTTAGGGACCACAACTAGGGCATGGTCAGGGAGGTGGAGACAGCCGAGAGGCAGAAGAACTGGGCATGGGAAGATGCACGTCGTAGAGGCAGCTGTTCTAGCAGGGACAAAAGTTGTTCGAGGTATGATCATGTTGTTTAGTACCATTTCATATACCTTGTTTGATTCAGAAGATTCACACTCATTTTTTGCGCCCAGTCTATCATGTTCCTTGGCCCTAGACATTGAGACGCTTTCTATACCCCGGGTTTTGAGTACGCCAGTCAGAGGTCAGACTAGCTTGTATAGTGCTTTCTGGGGACGTAGGTTGATGTTGGGGCCACACCAATCCAGTGGAGATCTCCTTTTACTTCCAATTCATCCATACGACATTATTATAGGAATCAACTATCTGTTCTCAGTGTGTGCTGTCATCGATTGTTTCCAAAGAAAGGTTGTGTTTTCAGACATGGGCAGCTGATGTGTGACTTTCATCTAAGAGCGAGGTTACCAGGAAGGTAACCGACGAGTGGATCCTCTCCTTTCCCTGTTAGTTAAACTGTCAGTGGAGTCGGAGGATACAAAAATGGTGGAAGTCCCAGGGATTGTTGTTGAGTTTATGTACATCTTCCCTGAGGAGGATGCAAATCTACCCCCTCGACATGATGTTGAGTTCGGGATAGACTTTCAACCTGGTGCCCGTCCTATTTTTATGGCTCCCCGCCGGATGGAACCTTCTGAGTTGCAGGAGTTGCGGATTCAGATTGACGATCTGATTAAGAAGGGTTTAGTTTGACCAAGTGTGTCACCTTGGGTTTCTTCTGTTTTGTTCGCAAAGAAGGTAGATGGTGGTCTCAGTTTGTGCATAGACTACTGGAGACTAAATCAGGAACGGTCAAGAACTGTTACCCCCTACCGAGGATAGATGATCTCTTTGACCAGCTGAGGGTAGCATGTTGGTTCTCTAACATCGATCTGCGGTCCGTATATCACCAGATGAGTGTGAAAAAGGGTGACATATTGAAGACTGCCTTCAGATATATGTATAGACACATTGAGTTTTTAGTCATGCCATTCGGTGTTAAAAAAGCACCAGCTGTGTTCATGGGACTCATGAACTCCATCTTATGGGAATACCTAAATCAGTTTGTAGTCTTCTTTATTGACGACATTATGATCTACTCAAGATCAGAGGAGGATCATGCTGAGCACCTGAGAACAATTTTAGATCTCCTCCAACATCACCAACTCTATGGGAAATTGTCCAAGTGAATGTACTGAACGTGGGAAGTGCACTTCCTTGGGAACGTGGTGTCCGAGCCAGGAATATTTGTTGACCCATCGAAGGTTGAGGCGGTTGTTTCTTGGGCAGCACCCAAGAACGTGGAAGAGGTTCATAGTTTCCATGCACTGGAAGGTTACTACCGGAGGTTCGTACCCAACTTCTCTCGAGTTGCAGCACCTTTGACAGCCTTGACGAAGAAGGATCGAGCTTTCCTATGGGATGAGCAGTGTGAGTCATCCTTCAGTTATCTAATGGTAAAGTTGGTAAGTTCCCTAGTGTTGAGATTATCTGCAGAGGGAGTAACTTTTGATGTATTCTATGATGCCTCAGGCCAAGGCTTGGGGTGCGTGCTGATGCAACAGTAAGGGGTGAACTCTTATGGATCTAGGCAGTTACATCCTCATGAACGTAACTATTCCAACCACGATCTAGCACTTTTGGTGGTTGTGTTCTCACTAAAGTTGTGGCAGAATTACCTCTTTGGGGAGGGATTTGTGGTCTTCATGGATTGCAAGAGTTTGAAGTATATCTTCTCCCAGTGGGACCTGATTTTGCGGTAGTGAAGGTGGATGGAGTTCTCCAAGACTACGACTTAGAAATATCTTACACTGAAGGAAAAGGAAATGTGGTGGCTGACGCTTTGATCAAGAGGAAGGACGCGGTTCAAAATTTGGCAGATGTCTGGAAGGTGATGGATGAATTGGATGCACTACACCTTGATGTATGGGAAGATGGTGGTAGAGGTTGTCTGTTTCAGATGATAGTGTAGTCCTCCCTACTATGGCAGGTGGAGGAGTCTCAATGGGGAGTCATAGAGAGTGAAGTGATGCATAATCGGGCTAGCCAAGGCAATGCTCTGGAAAGATGGTCAGAGGATGGTCTGAATCAGATGCTTTTCCATGGGAAATTTTTTGTTCTAGAGGCAATGCGTGAGATATTTCTTGGTTATTTCCACAACTCACCCTTGGAAGTACACCTGGGAGCTTCCAAGTTGTACCAGGGCTTGAGAGGGTAGTTCTGGTGGCCCGGGGTGAAACATGCAGTAGCAGAGTTCGTAGCAAAGTGCATCGTGTGTCAGCAGGTGAATGCTGAACACCACGTTCTAAGAGGTCTGTTACAACCTTTAGATGTCCCTGAGTGGATGTGGGATGAAATCTCTATGTATTTTGTCATAGGGCTTCCCAGAGTTCAAGGGGTTGCGATTCCATCTGTGTAGTGGTGGACCAGATGACGAAATCATCCCACTTCCTAGAAATCAAGGAGTCAAGTACAGTTGAGGCCCTAGATCAGAGGTACGTGAATGAGGTGGTGTGGTTTCTTGGAGTTCTGAGATCTATAATCTCTAACAGGTATACCCTCTTTACCTCGCAGGTCTGGAGAGGATTACAACATGTTTTGACACCCAGCTTTGCCTCAGCACTGCTTTCCACCCCCAGACAGATGGGCAGACAGAGTGCACCATCCAGACATTGGAATATATTCTACAAGCATGTGTTTTGGGCCTTGGAGGATCATGGGCACAACACTTTCCTATGATAGAGTTCTCTTAAAACAATAGCTACCACTCTAGCATTTGCATGGTTCCTTTCGATGATTTGTACGGGAGGCTATGTCGCTCACCTGTATGATGGATAGAGGTCGGAGAAGCAGGTGTTCTTGGCCCAGAGTTGGAGCAGAGCACGACGGAGGAGGTTCAACTTGTACTATAGAGGATGAAGGTAGCTCAGGACTGGCAGAAGTCATACACCGATAATAGTAGGAGACTCATGGAGATTGAGGTTGGGGACCACATGTTATTGAAGTTCTCTCCTCGACGCGGGAAGTGATGATTTGGAAAGGGAAGCAAGCTTTCTCCCAGGTTCGTCATGCCCTTCAAGGTGTTGTGGTGGGTTTGAGATGTGGTTTATTAACTGGTGGTGCCTCCACCCCTGAAAAGGGTGCATGATGTCTTCCATGTGTCTCAGATCTGTTGGTACCTACACGACGATTCAAATGTCCTCGACTGGGGAGAGAAATATATCATGGATGATGCAACGTTCGTGGAACGACCCATGATGATCAAAGGTTGTGAAGATACGGTGCTTTGTGGATGAACAAATCCATTGGTTCGTGTTCTATGTAGTCATGGTGTGCTTGAGGAGAGTACCTGGGAATGGGAGGAATAGATGTGCGCCCAATAACCAGATCTATTTTGAGTTTTGTTCTCTTATACTAGTTTTTTATGAAGCATTTTTACCTTGTTAACTACAGAATGGGTTGTTTTCCTTGTTATTTGAAGATGTATGAAGAGTCTGGACTGTGGGGAGGGGAGGACCTGATCCCTAATAAAGACGCATTAAGGTGGATGTGATTAAACCCGTGCGGGCGAGTCAGTGCTGCCCAAAGCAGATAGTATCTTGACATGGGTGAAGAAACTCCCTATCCCAAATGATTGGACAGATTGACCCTTTAATGTTTCATGGTTTCTTAAGGGGCAGGTGTTCCAATATTTTGGAGAGGTTCACTCCTGAGAGGTATCTTTCAGAGTGGTTGTTCGGACCCCCTATTTTCTTCGGGTCTGGTTTTAATTCTTGAGGATGAGAATAGTTTGAGAGGTATCTAATGTAATGTCATAGAACTCTTCGGTCCATTACATTGTAAAAATGTGGTGTTAGAGGTGTTCTGGGAGGTTAATTTGACTTGGGAGTGCATTTGGGTGAACTTTTAAGGAAGACAAAAGGGCAGTAGCATTCTCACGGGATGTGCACTGTTTGTCTAAACCGTGCGGCCAAACAAGCGAGGTGGGTGTTATAGGCAGTGGCTAATGCACGATTATTGCACGGTTTGACTAACCATGTAGACTAACCATTTGAGGAGTGTTGGCGAGGTAGTAGCTAATGCATGGTTAGTACATGTTTTTTCAAACCATGAAGACTAGCCGTGCGACACTTAATCTTAGATCCTAAAATTGTTGATCTAACTTTTTTTTCCTCAAAATGGTTTGTTTAAGACCCTAAGTAGCCATAACTAGGTATCACCTCCCTTGAAGGTAGGAGAACCTCTCCCGAGCATTTTGGAGGCGATCTGAAGGATTTCCTAGGTGAATCGAAGATGGTTTCTTGAGGTATGTGATCATTCCCCTTCATTATTGATCGTTTCCTTAGATCTACTTAGATCTACTTCTAATCTTCCATCGATTTCTTATATATACACCCATTATGGGTATATATAAGTGTGTGCATGCCAAATTTGATGATATTTGGTATTGGTTGTGTTAGGAGAAGGGATCTAAGGAGGATTCTTGGAGGATCAACCCGACTTCTTGTGCGATCTTCGTTTGTTGGATCTTTCGTCAAAAACCTTTGAGGTAGGGATCTTACCTTCATCTTTCTCTCTTTTGTGCATCATATGGGGTGGTTATCCTATTGTTTTCTTAAGGTACAGTTGAACCAGTAAATAAATATAATAACTGGTTAAAGAACGAGTTTGGGGAAATTTTGTTGATACCATTGTTTTATTTCCATCAATTCTTATAATTTGATTATGTTGTGAATTGAATAGGTGAATGCCTACTGAAAATAACAGTCATTGGGGGATTTTATTGCGCAATTAAATGTTTTCCTATGTTTTTGGATTGTTTTGAGGATGGAATTTCATAGAATGTGGAAATTGTTTAATCATGTAAAGTTGGATGGTTAAATGAATACCTGGAACCATTGTATGATCACCCCGATTAAATTAATTGAAATAATGAATTTTGTGGGTGATATATGGGGTTTAATTATGTGAAGGGGTGTTTCATGGGTTGATGTGGAACGGGTGAGAAGTGGGGCTATGGTTGGCTTGGTTTTGGACTGTCATGTATCATATGGTTGTGATGGGTAGTGGAGCTACGATGAATGGTATCGAAGGGATAATGATGCGGTAAGAGTATTGTTTCTGAGGTGTTTGTGTATGTGTTGGTTGGGAGCCTAGCTGTAGGGATGGGTTGTGTATATTAATAAAATTTGAAGAGTTAACTAATGAACAGTGGGGCATGATAGTTTATTAAATACGGAAAATCAATGGAATTGATTTGCTGGTAAAAGAAAATGGTTTGGTGTTTCTTGTGTTTTTTCGCTAAGAATATTTGTGGTTGTCATGGACATGTTTTACGAATGATTGATATGGTTTTTTGTTGTTAGTTTCTCAATAATTAAGGTACTGATAAACAAAAACTTTTGAACATGAAAAGATTAATGTTTTTTTGGGGCTGTTTATTATGTGCATACTTTCGTGGAAGCAGTGTCGAGGCATGTGCTCAGATCGTTTGTGTAGAAGCCTTAGGATGAGGTGACTGGTTGATATAATTATATAAATTTTTATGTTTTATGATTATTTACGCACCCCAACCATGTTTATCACTACATGCCGAACACTCGTGGGATGGGGGGTGAGATTCCCAAACATCCAAAGGATGGCTAGTTACTGTTCTTCCGTTTTCTCCCTCTTCCCAGTTCTATAGCTCAAGTCCCTTCATGCAGGTTATGAAAGATAATTCCCAAGAGTCTTCGAGATGAGGATGTGATGTGTTTCCAAGAGTCTTGGGGATGATATGTGGTTATGGCTGAGGAATGAGTGCCGGAGGAATGCGGAATGAGATGTGGTTATGGCCGATGATTGTGTGTTGGTGAGATACTATGAGCTTTGTATGGTCAGGTTGCAGCACTAGCTCAAGATTCGTATGACCAGGTTGTGACACTAGCTTAAGAAGAGGGGGAAACATCTGATCATTAGGCATGAGGGCTTGAGCAGTATTCAGTGGGAAGGTGGTGCATGGTACCGATAATTTGATAATATTAATATAATACTCTATTGACTTGCGATATTTGGTGAGTGTGTCTTGTAAGGTTGGGTAGATAGATTCCTTGCTAGGATTTGGTTCCTTATATTTTCTCATGGATCATTAGGATATATCCCCTCCTGTGCATGAGAGCTTTAGGTTATCTTACTGAGTATACTTGTATGCTCACACTACGATTACATTCAGTTCTTCAAGAGGACTTCAGGGACCGTGCATGACCTTGTTAGTTGGGCGTTGGAGTTTGGCTGGTTGAAGTCTTTTATTTCTTTTTGGTATGATACCTTGGATAGTTTCTTGTTCTTGTACTTTTGTTTCAGTTTTGTATAAAACATGTATATGGGTTGGTTTTGGGTTTATTGTCATTTACTTGTTCCTTTTCTTTTGATGTTCAACTCATCCTATTTCCTGATCTTAATTAATAAAAATGGTAATGCCTCCCATAATTGTGAAAACTCATATCCGTGGTGCTAGTCACCACTCTCGATCCTACTAGAGGCGAGGCTCGGGGGGTCATTATCTATATTTAACCATTTCCAGCTCTAGAAGGGAATCTTTGGTGGGAGGGGGTTCTGACACTACACCTTTCATGAAATTTTCCTATGAAATTGGTTATGAAAGCGTGTAAGGGCCACCAATAGGTTTTGGTAAAAACAATTATATACAACTATGCTTTAACTATCCATTGGACTTTGTATATCTATAAACCAAGATACATTACCACTAGAATATATTATGTAACAATCAATTGATAATGGATAGATCATGCTCAAATCCCTTTAGGATTAGTTTATTAATTTCACCTACCATGGTTAGGGATGTGTGAGATAATGTGATAAACAATTTTTTATAACTTAATTAATAATCTCTGGGATACTAAGCATCAGTTAGTTGATTCATTAGGATATGAACACCCCTACTCTTGAGCATTAACTTAAAGTGGAATAGTTTCACATGATTGTATTGATCAACAGAAAAGAAATATAAAATATTCTTCACATAATGTTATAATGGTTTTGAAATAAATAAAACATAATTTATAATAATAAATAATCAACATAAAAAATAGGAATGAAATTTAAATCAAATCAATCACATACTCATATTGAATAATCAACAAAGGAACAAAAATAATCTTTGAATAATGGTGAACATAATTGAAAACAAACCATGTAATGTGATCCTAATTAAACTGGAATAATTACATATGAAGAATTAAAAAAAAACTGAAGAGGAATAGATAAATCAATGTATAGAATGGTTTAAAACTAATTTTTGATGAGAATCTAATAAAAAAAAGAGATGAGAAATTAATGGAAAACATAGTGTGTGAAGATACTATCCATAATGTAGCTCTAATAAATATATATGCTAAATAATTACCATATTTTAATGCCTTCACATTTCATAATGGATTTATGTGACATTATTTATACATCCTTATGTCTTGTAAGTTGGATACATATAATATAATTGAGATCCAAAATTTTCTATGGAAAATCAGATCATATATTTTCTTTAGTGTGATCTCAAAATATTCACCTCTTGTAAACCCTTCAAAATGTGTATGTGATCCACATTTACAATTATTCTGAATTTTAAATATGCACAACGTCTAGTGTTTTAACCTTTCAAGTGTTTTGATCACATCATGTAACGAATTCCGGGATTGGTATGAGGATCCACATGCATTCTATGAATGAGGAATATAAATTTTGTATGCTATAAAAAATATGTAAATTCTATTTTAGTATGTTTATGAATTTATTTCATTTATTCCAAATTCAGTAATTATTGTGAAAAAAACCAAAACATAGTACATTATTAAATAATACGTGGACAAACATTATGTCAATTCCCCTTAACTATCTATATAAAATATTCTTATGAAATATCTAATATAATTATGAATTTTATGAAAAAAATTATAACCCACCTACATTTCCCCTTTTTTATGGGAAATGAAACATTAATCATTCTTGGTTTACACATCCACTTTCATTATGTAACCATTTATGATTTTCATATTTCTTTTAAATAATTTTCAAACTCACATAAAATAATTACAAAACTATTAATAAATATATAATATCATTATGATTATATTATGAAGATATTAGATCAAAATAAATAATTTCATTACAATACTAATGTATCAATTTTTTATATCCTCTGGTTTGGCTCGGTTAACTGTATACAAGATACATTCTATAAAACACTATTATGGACTTCCAGGGAAACATAAATACTAATATTTTTAAATATTAATAAGAAAATATTATTATTTATGGTTTTTTAAATTATAAAATATATATATTAACTTTCTGTAATATTATATTAGATTTCTAAAATTACCAATATAAGTCGACTATCCTGACCCACCCGAATGGGGCTCTAGTTGCAACATCCCCAAGGATGCCTCTATATGCTAGAAGATGGTGAAAACTGTCCAAAAGAATAACTAATACTACAGGCTATTGACAAAGTACCTCAAGACACACACACACACACACACACGACGTTATCTATACTAAATTATATAGGAATAATAACAAGTGACGTGACATATAGATAATAATTAATTCATGTAATACTTCTACATAGTAATAAAGTGGGATAATACGATCTGAATAGAATAAGGTGAAAAAATAAATTCCCAACCAGAAAGATATCCAAAACTCAAAAAACCATACATGTAATGGTCTTAGAGACCCTGTCTTTAGATTTACTAGCCCCAACCACCATATGTGGTCCAATCCAACATGGTAAACATATGATTATCTATAATCATGGTAAACCTATCCATTGTCATCATAATACATGATGAGTGTTGTAATATCCAATGCATGGCTGAGTATATACATAACTAGTAGGATTCCCATGAAGGTGATATGCTAAACTATAAGAGAGATGATAGAAGTGAATATATTGACCCATATAATAAAATAATCACATGTAAAACAACTAGGATTTGTCATTATAAATAATCCAATTCTAGAGATAAAGGGTATCTCTAACTCATATCCCATCCTAGTTAAAGATTCTTCAATTATTTCCTAATGGTTCAACAATTATTTTTAGTAGGTCATAAATTCTTCTAAAGAAATATCCATGTCAATACACACCTCACAACAATATTGAATATTTTAGGGGGAATAATATCTTTATAGAGGAATAATTTCTTGATACAACATCAGGGATCCACTCATGTGGTCAAGGAATACTTCATTAACTCTCTAAGAAGGTTCCACGCTAATGTTTGAATCCCCATGTCCCGACTCTACCAGTGGGTTTCATTGTAATGTTAGAGGACCCATGATTAGACTATATTGGAGGGTTAAAATCTAATGGTGGAAAAAAAATGCTCTATCCCTATTGTATGGTTCCACTAATTAGTGGTGGACCCATTCCAAAACTCGTTAGGAGTGTTGAAATCTAATGATAGAGGACCCTTTCCCTAACTCTTCATGTGGGTTCTACTATAATGATGGATAGATGACCCATTCCCTATTATAGTATGATTTTTTCTCTATAATGATGGGTAGAGGACACATTAACATTCCAAGTAGGTGGTTTCCACTCTAATTATTGATAGAATAACCCTTCCCTATCATAGAAGTTGGTTCCACTATAAAAATGTATAGAGGACACATAACCTACCCTAGGAGGAGGGTTCCACTATAATGACAAGGCTAGATCACTATTTTCATCAAGTGCCTCCCATTAAAGCATTAGAATCATATAATCTCTAACCTTGTCACAAAATCCAATTTGAAATCCACCATCATGTTCTATGAGATACAAAACCTATGATATGCTACTGAGATACCATATTATGAGTCTAAATGAATGTGATATGCGATGTAAAAAATTCCTCAATAGAATGGTACATCATGAGTAGAGGTCCCACATGTCATGTTTTCCAAATATACTTCCAAGACATGTCCTCACTACTGTACCTATTTCATCCCATCTATCAATAAATGGAATTTTGGTAAACTAAACAACATGTCTCATACACTCATAGCTGAGCAGTGTTCTCCTAGACATTCCTATGTACTTTAGGACATGTAAGTGCACACTAATCATATGCCTGACCCAAACCATGTCCATGTACTATAATATTACATTCTTGTTTACCACCACCAAGTCACCTGTCAAGTGGGATACCCACATGACAAATGTTATTTATCTCACTTGAATCCCTATCCCCCACAACTTGGGGATGACATGCCATGTGTTCTTCAGACTACCCGTAATGTAGTCGAGTTTTTTCTAGAATCTCATATAACCAATTAACAATATATATCATACTTTTCTTCCTAAAATCACATATTTATACTTTATTGATATCTTATTAATAACCTCCAAACCTCATTTACATCTATTTTTTGTTAGGAAAATGGAAACTAGCTCACCAGTACGAAGCCTCTATCTATCATTGGAACTCTCTTCACCTCAGGGGATCTCTAAATACATAGTGAAATCACTCACATAATAAAATAAACTTTAATATATTATTAATTTTTCAATATTTTCATCACATAAGAATCTTCAATGAATCAGGTGGTTCAATCACATGTTTACCCAGCATGAAATGTCGAGTTATGGACCTGTAGGTAAACAAAAAAGAACACAATAAAAATCTTGGATTAAAGCACAAGAAAAATGGTGCAATAATATTTTTCCTATATTTCATGTAATATGATTTATATTGAGTCTTTTTATGTGTAAAAACCAAGGAATAACAATGTTAAATTGAATACATATTTTAATTATAATAATTGAGTTCATGAAATAGCGCAAAAAAACATCGATCAATGAAATAAAAATGATTCCTCTCAATATTTTATGCACACAAAGAAAATAAAAAAAAGTAAAAACATGATAATGTATCATTTGAAGACAAATAATCCACTTCTAATATTGGAGGAATAGCTTTTGTGTTTTTTGTGCCTCGATTCTCATTAATTTGATTGCTGATCATCGCTTAATCTCGATCTACAAATGATAAATTGTGGATCAACCTCTCAAAATCGTGGTGTCATGTATCAAACCCTAGAGGACCTTCATAATGAATAATATATAGATTTAATTTTGTTTTCGTTCATTTAACAAATTATGTTCGTAATTAAATAATTAATCCAATGGAATCCCATGCAAATTACTACTTTATATTAATGTCCCATTCTGAACAACTTTACGTCGGTACAAGGATAAACATCACATTATGGATTCTATAATGGTATCATATTTCAAATATATGGCACCATTTATGTGTTATCCCATATTTTTTAGTAACTAAGAATACATGATACAAACTATTATTTATATTTGTATGAAATTATTTACCCAGAACATCATCCTATATAATCATACACTAGATTAACACCTAGCTTCAATAATATATATATATATATATATATATTAAAATGTATTACATTAATAAAATGATAGGTACATTATTTCCTATATTAATATTATCATCCTAGGAATTTAAAACTGATAATATTGGCTGGGAAACTAAGCCTTCATATTCAATCCCACTCTTAAGGGCTCTCATACATGCTTCTATATTTCCATAACACAATAAACAAAGATAGGGTCCATCCATATAGGATCATATCTTTTCAGTCTTCATCTTCAACTTAGTGTTCTGGGAAACTGGTTCGACCCTCGATGTACAATTTACCCCATTCAAAAATTCATGTAGGTTCAAATAATAATATCCTCTACTGAGAAACATGGAGGACATTATGAACCCTCTAGGACTATGAATATAAGGCCCCAACCATAAACCTTACTTAATATTGAATTAAATGAATAATTCACATTGAGGATCTTTTCAAGTTTATAGTTTTAGAGAATTAGGACATAACTATTACATCTCAAAAGATTACAAAGTAGACACTTCTACTAAGTTTCCATAGAATAAAAACTCTTAAAAAGAAACATGTATAGTTCCATGTTTTATATAGGATGACTTTCCCTTGATCCCATCCTTGACCCTATTCCACATTAAGTCCTATTAAAAACATTTCAAAAAAACTTGGGGTGAGCATAAAAGGCCCAGTAAGGGATACACACAGAATGAAAACCGTTAGTTTATCAAAACAACAAGTAAACCATGTATACATTAACAAAGTAATACTTTTCAGCTTTATGAAGTAGTAGAAACTCTTCACTGAATAAAAGATAATTACTTACCCTTTTGTAACCAAACGATTACCATAAAACCCATATAAAGATCACATAACATATAATGTTAACTTGGGACATAAACATACTTAAATGGAATAACCATACAGTCAACTTCCACACATATCACCTAATGGAATAACCATACGACCGAATTCCATACCCAATTCATTGGAGGTTATAACATAACCACCCGTCTTGGTATTCATGGAACCACCCATCATATGGTTTATCACGTAACCACCCGTCAAATGTCCATGTACCATTATAAGATCATAAGACATAAAACAAATATAATGGAAAGAAAACATTTCCACACTTTGATCAAAATATATCACTTAAATATATTGATATAACAAATCCATTATAAAAACCATTTTGAATACCAAAATACATAAAAGAGTACATGGTATTTATTTCATTTAAAAAAACATTCCGGCTTGTTGAGGAAGCCAAAGACAAAATAATACTCGCGGTGGCGGAAAAGGTCGTTGTTACCGCGTATGTTAAAAGAAACATTCCTTTTTGTCATTTAGTAAAACGCTCCATAAAAAAATATTCCTTATGTATAAAAGTAAAAGTCAAAGGGGTTTATACACCGTATAAAATAAAGTTGTGTATAAAACGAAATATGCCTCAATAAAAGGAAATTGAGATGAAGTCCCTTACCCCGGGTCCGACCTGACTTGATCATTCTTTAACGTCCTGAATAATAAAATTGAGTTAATTTATACATGCTTAAGAACCTTTTTAAATTTCATTATTCCATTTATATCACTTATTACCATGTTATAAGCATTATGTAATCATTTAGGTTAATAATGTTTGTTTTGTCGATACTTGGTTCTTAAGTCGAAAGTGGACTTCTTATAATTACATGTTGTTCGTGTGGTCAAAGGTTCATTATATACAGAATGATATTCATGATTTGGATATCATATATATCATATATATCCATAATATACATGTATTTATAATATTAGATAATCATTTAGAGGTAAGAAATGAAATGCACCGTTCATTGAGACGGTAAGCCGTACGTACGCATGAACGCTACTTTCATTTCTATGTCATATTAATGGAATTAAAACCAAATGAGAGGTATGTATATTTTAATTTCATAATTATATTCATCATTTATATGTAACATACATCATATATAATAACTTTAAATCCATCCTTTATACGTCCCACATATGGAATTAACGAATCAAATCACTTTGAGGGTGCGATAGTCCGCACTTCCTAAAATGAAGATATCGTGTATACCCATAATGGAATCCATAAAGGTATACAAAAAATGAAAAAAATACAGAAGCATAAGGAAAACATAAACATAATATATATCATATATAAATAGAGTGACATCTTAATGGCCACCATTAAAGGTGTTAAAATAAGATTGAACAATCATCGTTTCGTGAGGCAGAAATTCGCCAACCACAGAAACGGTATGTTCTTTAACCATTAGATGTAGGTGTGTGTAAGTGTAGATCGAATGCTTCTTATAAAAAAATCCTAGTATATTTAAGATACTGGAGTTTTTACAAAATAAATTAATAAAAATAGTTTAGGGGGTTGGAGAAGCAAAATAAAACAAAAGAACACAAGTGAAGACATTACCTTAAAATCGGGTAACTCCCTTTGGTTTGAGATCAAAGGCTTCCTTGGGAAGACTTCTGCCCAAAGTGAGGCTTCTAGGAGTAAGAGATGGATGTGTAGAGACAAAATGGGAATATATTGGCCGAACCAAAGGTTTTAGAGGTGTGGGTAAGGTGATAGTGGTGGGGGCCTTTTATAAGAGGAGAGGAGGAGCACTCTTGGAAAGTAAAGAAATGTTGCATTATTTTAAAATGAGTTTCGTATTTAAAAGGTACCAAATTGATATAATTCGAGGATAAGGTGATAAGTGTTCGAAATATACCCATCCAATAGGTTTTTGACAAGTGTAGGTATTAGATTTTACATTATCTTTTCATTTTATTTAAATCGTTAAATAATGAGGTAATCGCTGCATCATCATGATGTCATAAATAATTTAATTTATTTAATGTATAAAAATTCCAAAAAAATACTATGATGTAGGAATTATTTTTATATTTCCAATGACTATTTATAGTAAAAAATATGACTTGTATAACCCCATTTAAAAATTGTTTTAGTAAAACATCTCATGTTTGTGTCATTTTAATTTTAACATTAAATAAAAAGATATTAATGTCATTTTCCTTCCAAAGTGGCTCCATGGGGTCCCCAAGTTGACCCATGGCTTGTCTTTGTCTCCCATGAAACATCCAATAAGGTTAGGACATGTGTATAGGTATTTTAATTTTATTATAACATCATTTTTACCTTAAATTACACTAATTACCTCTAATCGCGATTAAAAACTTAAAAGTTACTATTCACCAAAAAATTATTTTAATCCCATTGAACCACATTTTACTTATTAATGACAACCATGTATGTAGGATTTTTGAAATTCAAAACACAGAGGTGGTAAAATTTCATTTAAACGAAAAATCAGTTTTTTAAGTACCACTTAGTGGTTTCACTATTCATCAAAAATTGAAGTTTTTCAGAAAAATACGAAAACTTCACCCTAAGATATATTTGATATTCCGAATTCAAAAATGAAGTCCATTTTACAAAATTCAAAACATATAAGTTTCATTAATTAATTTAATAATTAATTCCCACTGTTAGAGGAAATAGATTGTTTTTATGAAACAATAAGTATCAAAAGATTGACACTAGTTTAACTCTGATTTCAAAGTGAAATTAATTCCAACGACAACTATTGGATTTAATGATAAAAATTTATTCTAATTTCACTTTAAAACCAATTCAAAAGATAATCCAATCATATAAATAAATTAGATTAAAAAGTGGTTTTGAATTAAAATACAACATTTTTCACTATTCATTAAAAAATGACCTTTATCGGAAAAATACCAAGAATTTACACAAAGTAAATTTTGATGTCCCGATTCTAAAGAAGAATTTTATTTGGTCCAAAAAGAAAGTATAAGAGTGACCAAAACTATATTTAAATAAGGTTCGCCATGAAAAGGCGATAAGTGGACCTTTAGTGAATATTAGAGTATCTATGCCTAAAATTGAATTCTTTTCTTATTTTAAGCCTTTATATTTTATTGGATAAATTTAAAAACAATTAAAAAACATATATAATCATATTTTAGTTATTTATATTCATTCCCGCCAATACAACGGCTACATGTTAACTACTATTTAAAATAATATTATTTTATTACTAGTGTGCAACGTAAGATTTCAAAGAAACTCTTTGTTGCATATCGGGTATGCTATCGAACATAGAAACCCCTTTAAAGTAAAATTAATATTCAATTCTTAAATATTAATAAATATGAAAATGTATTATTCTTTATTTACCTGGGATGTTACATCCTTACCCCCTTTTGGGAATTGCGTCCTCGCAATTTTATTCACTTATCAAAATAAGTGGGGGTATTTATCCCTAATAGAATTTTCAGATTCCAACGTTGCCTCTTCAACCATATGGTTTTTCCACAAAACCTTTACCTGATGAATTACCTTATTTCACAACACTTGCTCTCTTCGGTCATGAATCTGGACTGGTTGTTCTTCATAAGAGAGATTCTCTTCCAACTAAACTACCTCTGGGCTCAAAACATGAGATGAATCTGGCATATACTTTCTCAACATCGAAACATGAAAAAAATTGTGTACCTGAGATAAAATCGGAGGTAAAGCCACTCGGTAAGAAACTGATCCAACATTCTCCTGAATTTCATATGGTCCAATAAACCTTGGACTCAGCTTTCCTTTCTTACCAAATCGCATCACACTTTTCCATGGAGAAACCTTGAGAAAAACATGATCACCTACCTCGAAAGATAGATCCTTCCTCCGGTTATCCGCAAAACTTTTCTGTCTTCTCTAAGCTGTTCTCATGTTTTTTTGAATCAACTAAACTTTTTCTACCATCTCTTCTGCCAATTCTGGTCCCATTAGTTTCCTTTCACCCACTTCATCCCAAAAAACTGGAGTTCGACACCGCTTCCCATATAATTCCATAAATGGTGCCATCTGTATACTGGAATGAAAACTGTTATTATAAGAAAAATCAACCAAAGAAAGATGTTGGTCCCAACTTCCCTGATAATCCATAGAGTAAGCTCGTAGCATATCCTCCAAGGTCTGAATTGTTCATTTTGACTGCCCATCTGATTACGGATGAAAAGCTGTACTAAAATTTAATTCTGTACCCAACGACTTCTGAATGCCTTTCCAAAAGTTAGAAGTAAATCTAGGATCACGATCAGATACAATGGAGAGGGGAACTCCATGTAATATGACTATCTCTTTAAGATACAATCGAGAAAGTTGATCTAGAGAGAATGTATCTCAAATAGGAAGGAAATGAGCAGATTTAGTCAATCGATCAACAATAACCCAAATTGCATTATTACCTAGAGATGTCCTTAGTAATCCCACAAAAAAGTCCATGGATATATTTTTCCATTTCCACTATGGAACTGGTAATGGCTGAAGCATCTTATTCAGTAACTTCCGCTCTGCTTTAACCTGCTGACAAGTCAAACACTTCACAGTAAAATCAGCAATATCTCTTTTCATTCCATCCCACCAGTAATACTCCCGCAGATCTCTGTACATCTTAGTACTGCCAGGATGAACTGAAAACGGGGAACTATGAGCCTCAAATAACAACTCATTCTTCAATTATGAATCACTAGGCACACATAATCTATTCCCAAACCTCAAAACACAATCATTATCAATGTTGAATTCAGGCAACTTACCCTTATGAACCAGCTCTACCTTTTTCTAGAACTCACTGTCTTCCCTCTGTGCTTGCTTAATTCTGTCTGATAGGGATGATCTCACTGATACCTGAAACAAAACAGAAGAACTTCCTGCACTAACAACTTCTATACCAATGTTCATCAAATCAAAAACCAAAGGATCTCGTTCCAAACGTATCATGGTTAATGAAGCATTACTTTTTCGACTAAAAGCATCAGCCACTTTATTTGATTTTCCGGGATGGTAATGAATTGTACAATCATAATCCTTGATTATTTCCAGCCATCTCCCCTATCTCATGTTCAACACTTTCTGAGTGAATATATACTTTAAACTTTTATGATCAGTATATATTTCACACCTTACTCCATACAAATGATGCCTCCAAATTTTTAAAGCGAAAACAACAACAACTAATTCCAAATCATGTGTAGGGTAATTTACCTCATGAGTTATCAACTGTCGTGAAGCATAAGCAATTACCTGATCATTCTGAATTAGGAAACAACCAAGTCCTTTCAATGAAGCATCACTATAGATAACAAACTCCCCATTCCTGGAAGGTAGTTCCAAAACTGGACCATTCACCAATATTCTTTTCAGTTCCTGAAAACAATCATCACATTATTTTGTCCAAATAAACTTAACACCCTTCCGAGTTAGCATAGTCATTGGACTAGATAATCATGAAAATTTTTCAACAAACCTTCAGTAGTAACCTTCCAAACCAAGAAAACTACAGATCTCAGTTACATTTGTGGGTCTTGGATATTCTTCAACAACTTTTGTTTTAGCAGGATGAACACTTATGCCATTTTTTTGAAACAATGTGACCAAGGATAGAAATTTGTTGTAACCAAAACTCACACTTGATTAATTTTCCATATAGTTTATTTTCTTTTAAGGTTTGCAAGATAACCTTTAAATGACTTTCATGCTCCTCTTTACTTTTAGAAAACACCAAAATATCATCAATGAAAACAACCACAAACTTATCCAAGAACTCATGGAAAATTTTATTAATAAGGTCCATGAATACAACAGGTGCATTGGTTAACCCAAAAGGCATAACTAAAAATTCATAATGGCCATATCTAGTACGGAACGCAGTCTTTGGAACGTCTGCTTCTTTTACTTTCAACTGATGGTACCCCGACCTCAAGTCAATCTTTGAAAAATACTGAGCTCCCTGGAGCTGATCAAACAAATAATTGATATGAGGCAAATGATACTTGTTCTTAACAATAATATTATTCAAGGCTCTATAATCAAGGCAAAGTCTCATTGAGCCATATTTCTTTTTAACAAACAATACAGGATCACCCCATGGTGATGTGCTAGGTCGAATGAAACCTTTATCTAATAACTCATGCAATTGCTTCTTTAACTCTAAAAGTTCAACTTGAGCCATTCGATAAGGGGGTTTTTGAAATTGGCTTAGAATCAGGAACTAAGTCAACAGTAAATTCAACTTCCCGATCTTGAATAATACCAAGAAACTCATCAGGAAAAACATCAAGATACTCATTTACCACTGGCGCATCATTAATCTGAACAGTTCCTTTATTTTCAACAATATGTGCAAGGTAACATTCACTTCCATCTTTTACTAGTTTCTTAAATTTTTGATATGTTATCAAAATCAAGGGTTCATTCTTGTACACAAACTGAAAATCTTTCTGAAAAGAAACCATTTTAGCTCTGCAGTCAATCTTAGCATGATAAACAGAAAGCCAATCCATGCCCAAAATAACATCAAACTCCACTAGAGGTAAAACAATAAGGTTTGCAGGTAGATTATTTCCGCACACAAGGATAAGAAGGTTCTTATAATTTCTTTTTGTCTCAATTTTTCCTCCAGGTGTTTTTACCATAAGTTCAGGATTCATATCTTGAGATGGAATTTTCAATTTACTAGAAAACTTCTCAGAAATGAAGGAATGTGTAGACCATGAATCAAACAACACATTGGAATAATTTGAACAAACAAACAGTGTACCTGATACTACTTCATTCAATGGCCCAACATCTGCTGAAGTAGTTGCAAAAGATTTCACAACCCCTTTCTGCTTGTAGTCTGGATACTTTCCCCCTGTTGAGTTCTTCGTTAGACACTCATTTGCATAATGACCCATTTAATTACACTTAAAACATCTTACCGCTGACTTTTCATTGCCTGATTGATCGTCTTCCTTATAGTTACGAGCAATATGACCAGACTTACCACACCGAAAGCACTTACCATACTTGGATAAACATTCTTCGGGATGCATTTTACCACACTTCTGACAGGATGGATATTTGGTTTTCTTACCTCCTTGTTTCTTTGATGAATTCTTCCCCTTTGCCTGCCAACTGGACCTCTTATTCTGTTGTTTGTCAAAGAACACCTGATAATCGGCAAACACCATTTCCACCTTCTCCGCACATTGAACAAGATTTTCATTACTTTTGAACTCACAAGAAGATAAAGCCCTTCGATACCTTGTATTTAACCCTGAGTAAAAATGGTTGATTTTACTATCAAGATCTCATATGAAGTTTGGAGCATACCTTGCCAGTCGAGTGAACTTTTATTTATAAGCAGCCACTGAGTCATCCTCCTGCCTCAATTATAGAAATTTATTTTCCATCCTAAGACGAACCACCTTAGGAAAATATTTCTCAAGAAACATACCTTTGAATTCGTCCCAGTGAAGATCATCAATCTCATCACTATCCCTGATATTTTTCACCATCGACCACCACTGATCAGCTTCACCTTCAAAACGGTAAACAACAAGACTAACCTTTTGATATTCTCAACACCCCATGACATCAAAAATCTTCTCCATTGCTTTAATCCACCCTTCATATTTCACGGGGTCAGATGATCCTCTGAATGATGGGGGATGTTGCATCATGAAATGTTCCACCACTGACATGTTCCTCCGCGGTTGATCTAGCTGATCTCGTGCATGGATACCACCACCATTTATAGCCTGAGTCGACTATGCCATCACTGCAACAAACTGTTCAGTTCCGATTCCGACCATCTCAGGTTTCTGATTTGGAAGGTTGTCTTCCTCCTGATGTCGTCCCAACATAGCTTCTTTGTTTCCTCTACGGAAAACCATTCTGACCACAGAAATATCTTAGGCGAAGCAACATGGCAATCTTTAAATGCTATATCATTTCAATCATACCATAAATTAACTTATAATTTAACAATTTTCTAACTCCTAAAGTTGTCTAAACCGACCTCTGATACCAACTATAAGGCCTCGGCCTTAAACCATACTTAATATTGAATTAAATGAATAATTCACATTGAGGATCTTTTCAGGTTTAGAGTTTTAGAGAATTAGGAAATAACTATTACATCTCAAAAGATTACAAATTAGACACTTCTACTAAGTTTCCATAGAATAAAAACTCTTAAAAAGAAACATTTCTAGTTCTATGTTTTATATAGCATGACTTTCCCTTGATCCCATCCTTGACCCTATTCCACATTAAGTCCTATGAAAAAAATTTCAAAAAAACTTGGGGTGAGCATAAAAAAGCTCAGTAAGGGATACACAAAGAATGAAAACTGTTAATTTATCAAAACAACAAGTAAACCATGTATAATTTAACAAAGAAATACTTTTCACCTTTATGAAGTAGTAAAAACTCTTCACTGAATAAAATATAATTACTTACCCTTTTGTAACCAAAAGATTACCATAAAACCCATATAAAGATCACATAACATATAAAGGTATCTTGGGACATAAACATACTTAAATAGAATAACCATACGATCAACTTCCACACATATCACTTAATGGAATAGCCATACGACCGACTTCCATACCCAATGCATTGGAGGTTATAACGTAACCACCCGTCCTGGTATTCACGACACCACCCGTCATATGGTTTATCACGTAACCACCCGTCAAATGTCCAAGTACCATTATAAGATCATAAGACATAAAACAAATATAATGGAAAGAAAACATTTCCACACTTTGATCACAATATATCACATAAATATATTGACATAAAAAATCCATTATAAAAACCATTTTCAATAACAAAATACATAAAATATTATATGGTATTTATTTCATTTAAAAAAAACATTACGGTTTGTTGAGGAAGCCAAAGACAAAATAATACTCGTGGTGGCGGAAAAGGACGTTGTCACCGCGTATGTTAAAAGAAAATTCTTTTTTTTCGTTTAGTAAAACTCTTCATAGAAAAAGATTCATTTTGTATAAAAGTAAAATTCAAAGGGGTTTATACACCGTATAAAAGAAAGTTGTGTATAAAACGAAATATGCCTCAATGAAAGGAGATTGAGATGAAGTCCCTTACCTCGGGTCCGACATGACTTGATCGTTCTTTAACGTCCTAAATAATAAACTTGAGTTAATTTATACTTGCTTAAGAACGTTTTTCAAGTTCATTATTCCATTTATATCACTTATTTCCATGTTATAAACATTATTTAATCATTTAGGTTAATAATGTTTGTTTTGTCGATACTTGGTTCTTAAGTCGAAAGTGGACTTCTTATAATTACATGTTGTTCGTGTGGTCAAAGGTTAATTATATACAAAATGATATTCATGATTTGGATATCATATATATCATATATATCCAGAATATACATGTATTTATAATATTCCATAATCATTTAGAGGTAAGAAATGAAATGCACCGTTCATGGAGACGGTAAGCCGTACGTACGCATGAACGCTACTTTCATTTCTATGTCAAATTAATGGAATTAAAACCAAATGAGAGGTATGTATATTTTAATTCCAGAATTATATTCATCATTTATATGTAACATAAATCATATATAATAACTTGAAATCCATCTTTTATACGTCCCACATATGGCATTAACGAATCAAATCACTTTGAGGGGGTGGTAGTCCGCACTTCCTAAAATGAAGATATCGCGTATACCCATAATGGAATCCATAAAGGTATACCACAAATGAAAAAATACATAAGCTTAAGGAAAAAATAAACATAATATATATCATATATAAATAGAGTGACATCTTAATGGCCACCATTAAATGTGTTAAAAGAAGATTGAACAATCATCATTTCGTGAGGCAGAAATTCGCCAACCACAGAAACTATATGTTATTTAACCATTAGATGTAGGTGTGTGTAAGTGTATCTCAAATTCTTCTTATAACAAAATCCTAGTATATTTAAGATACTTGATTTGTTACAAAAGAAATGACTAAAAAGAGTTTAGTGGGCTGGAGAAGCAAAATAAAACAAAAGAACACAAGTGAAGACGTTACCTTAAAATCGGGTAACTCCATTTGGTTTGAGCTCAAAGGCTTCCTTGGGATGACTTCTACCCAAAGTGAGTCTTATAGGAGTAATAGAGGGATGTGGAGTGACAAAATGGGCAGATCTTGGCCGAACCAAAGGTTTGAGAGGTGTGGGTAAGGTGATAGTGGTGGCGGCCTTTTATAATAGGAGAGGAGGGGCACTCTTGGAAAGTAAAGAAATGTTGCATTATTTTAAAATTATTTTCGGATTTAAAAGGTCCCACATTGAAATAATTAGAGTATAAGGTGGTAAGGGTTCTAAATATACCCATCCAATAGGTTTTTGACAAGTGTAGGTCTTATATTTTACATTATCTTTTCATTTTATTTAAATCGTTAAATAATGAGGTAATCGCTGCATCATCATGATGTCATAAATAATTTAATTTATTTAATGTATAAAAAATTATAAAAAAAAATACTATGATGTAGGAAATCTTTTTATCTTTCCAATGAATATTTATAGTCAAAAATATGACTTGTATAACCCCATTTAAAAACTGTTTCAGTAAAACAACTCATGTTTGTGTCATTTTAATTTTAACATTAAATAAAAAGATATTAATGTCATTTTCCTTCCAAAGTGGCTCCATGGGGTCCCCAAGTTGACCCATGGCTTGTCTTGGTCGGCCATGACACATACAATAATGGTAGGACATGTGTCTAGGTATTTTAATTTTATTATAACATCATTTTTACATTAAATTACACTAATTACCTCTATTCGCGATTAAAAACATAAAAGTTACTATTCACCAAAAAAATTATTTTAATTCCATTGAACCACATTTTAATTCTTAATGAAAACCATGTATGTTGGATTTTTGAAATTCAAAACACAGAGGTGGTAAATTTTCATTTAAACGAAAAATCAGTTTTTTAAGTATCACTTAGTGGTTTCACCATTCATCAAAAATTTAAGTTTTTCAGAAAAACACCAAAACTTCACCCTAAGATATATTTGATATTCTGAATTCAAAAATGAAGTCCATTTTAAAAAATTAAAAACATATAAGTTGCATTAGTTAATTTAATAATTAATTCCCGCTGTCAGAGGAAATAACGTGTTTTTATGAAACAATAAGTATCAAAAGATTGACACTAGTTTAACTCTGATTTCAAAGTGAAATTAATTCCAATGGCCAATATTGGATTTAATGGTAAAAATATATTCTAATTTAACTTTGAAACCAATTCAAAAGTTAATCTAATAATATAAATAAATTAGATTAAAAAGAGGTTTTGAATTAAAATACAACATTTTTCACTATTCATTAAAAATGAACATTATCGGAAACATACAAAAATTTACACAAAGTAAATTTTGATGTCCCGATTCTAAAGAAGATTTTTATTTGGTCCAAAAAGAAAGTATAAGTGTGACCAAAACTATATTTAAAAAATGTTCGCCATGACAAGGTGATAAGTGGACCTTTAGTGAATATTAGAGTATCTATGCCTAAAATTGAATTCTTTTCTTATTTTAAGCCTTTATATTTTATTGGATAAATGTAAAAACAATTAAAAAACATATATAATCATATTTTAGTTATGTATATTCATTCCTTCCAATACAAAAGCTACGTGTTAACTACAATTTAAAATAATATTATTTTATTACTATTGTGCAACGTAGGATTTCAAAGAAACTCTTTGTTGCATATCGGGTACGCTATCGAACATAGAAACCCCTTTAAAGTAAAATTAATATTCAATTCTCAAATATTAATAAATATGAAAATGTATTATTCCTTATTTACCTGGGATGTTACAATGAATGTTAGTCAAGGTTGTAGGCAACCTTACCATCACTCTGTAATAACTCATACACCCCAAAGAACCATAATGATAACATTTCTCTCTAGAGGAATCATGGAAATACTATTCTTATAGAGACTCTCAGAAAATTGTACTTTCCAAACTCAAAATCTAAGGTCTTATGATGTACACAATCATAAGGTTGCTTACATCTATTAGTTATACTTAACCAACAATATATGTTATCGAACTTATACATCATCTACTTTACGATGACAATCCCAACAAGATATGTATCACAAATCACAATCTAATATAAGAGTAAACAATATGGTCTTCCATAGAGGGACATGAATGCTGAAATATAGAGAACATAATAGTAGTTATTATTGTTTGAAAACTCCACCAAGGATATGTTATCCCCTCATCCCTAGTAAAATTATAACATGAAAACCCTTATCATATCCTCTAGTACATAGATAGTGTTCTCGTAATGACCATGATTCTTGTAGTGGAAGGTTGTACTCATGCTCATCATTATCCTGAATTAATTTAACATGAACTTCCACCTAATTTAAACCATTCATCATAGTCCAAAAAAATAGTGAAGGGAACCCCATGAAGGTTGAAAATATCCTATATGTTCAACAACACAACACTCTCCACTAAACTCTGTTGCCTGATAAAAATCAAGTGTGACGACTACGTATGTTGGCCAACAATTACCCAAATGGAATTATGGAATTTCGTTGGTTGTGGAATCCCTATCAAAATGTCCAAATATATATCTTCCCATTTCTACATAGGGATATCAATAGGTTGAAACAAACCCGATGGGAACTTGTGCATATGCTTCACTTGTTGACATGTTCTGCATTAGGTGGAAAATTCGTTCACTATATGACTCAAACATGACAAAAAAGTACCTCTAAATATAGTTTTACACATTGTAAACACTAGTATGTTCTATAAAAAATACATGTATGATACTCTTTAATCACCTCCTCCTATACCATGAATTGGACCACCGTCTACCCAAAAAAAGGATAATGTGATTCCCAATATTAGAATATCTATTTGGTGAATTTTCTCAGCATATCTGGTAACAAAATACCTGATTATCAATGTTTCCCAAGTATGTCTCTCTCATATAGAGGATAATTTGAGGATTAATCACCATTGACTGAGGAAAATATGCACCCTCCATTTTTTCCATGGTTAGCTGAATGGAGGAAAATTCCTTTGATTCCACATACACCAAACATGTCTAGGTCATCGGGGTAAGAGAATTTTACACCACAATTCCCTTAATAGGACTATAGACAATCCAAATGTCATTTTCCATAGTTATTTCTAACCAAAACCTATGTATTAGTATCTGGTCTCCCCATATAAAGGACTACTTGATAATCTAATCGTCTGGGTAGGAAAAAATATCTCTCCAATAATATAGTGATTCAATATCTTTAGAGTGAATAATACAATTACTAACTATAGACTATGAGTTTCATAATTTGACTTGTGGGTTTCTAACATCCTATAACCTTATATGATAACATCATTCTTCTATATCAACATGTAGATGAGCCCAACTCTAGAGGCACCACAATCCACTATGTACTTCTTTCCCTCCTCTAGTTGTATCAAAATAAGATTAATCATCAATTTCATCATCAAATTCTCAATGGATATATAAAAATAATTAGTTCTAGTTATTTTACACACATTATACAATAGAATTATCAAAAGGGATATAATCCTAGACATGTCTGTCACAATCCTCTGATAGTACCCAAGAAAGGAAAGAAACCTCTACACCTATAACACACTCTTGGGTGGCACCCATGAATCACTCCATCGTTCTTCACTAGGTCTGCAACAAATCTATTATAAAAAAATAAATTCTATATAATGTGATTCTCATGGACCTAGAAATAGAACATTGATAACATACCATAATGTCGGTTTTACCGAATAAAATGAAAGACTAACCTCATGTTCTATGCGTGATCCTCCTCTAATGTTGAGTATTTAATTATCTATTAAATGATGATAATCATAAATCCATCCATGTATGTATATATAATTTAGATAATCAAATCAATAATAATCATTGGGGTACTCATCAAAAAAAAATTATTCACCATGAACACCAATTTTCCTCAGTGATATCAGAATACAAGATTTAGAATATAATCCTTGCGAAAATTAAATTAGTGGTAGCCTAACCATGGATCACTATTCAAGAACCATGTCACACATAATAATTGATCAAAGAGGATGTTAATAGTCATAAAGTTGAATTTTATAAACGTTTCCTCCTTTATGTGATAATAATTCATAGTAAAATTCATAATTTCTTATCCTCTTTTTTCAGGAATAACATTATTGCATACTTGGGGGACACGCTTCGTCTAATGAAACCATTTTTTCAACAGTTCTCCAACTGCAACTATAGTTCCTATATTTTAGTAGGGTCCATTTGACATACTACAAGTTATATCAGTTAATTCCTATAATGTATAATGATGAAAAACATTATCCCCTACATCAGGGGTAGTCCCAAAATATCATTAGGGAACAATTACAAATATTTATCCATGAAAGAATAAATATTAATGAATGTATATCATACCACATTAATAGAAGTACGATCGAATAGATTTGTGATAGTATGTCACCTCATTTTCAAAAAACCCCCTCATTAGATGACAAGATCATATTCTCAAACAATGTATAGTAGTTCCCATTACTACAGAACAATAATACTCACCAGTGGTGATAGTAAATATGGGATTAGATTGTGGAAACCCAATAAATATCCAATATATTTTAATAAGGTCTCATTGTGATTAATAAAAAATAAAACAAGAAACTATCTATAAAAGGTGATAGATGAGACATATGGTAGATAAATGATAATATTGAATAGTTCCTTTTACGAAACTCAAGGAAATGTTGTTGGGTTAACATCTCAACTGTGATCTCTATCTCTCATAGTAGAATAGACATGGGATAACTCAAACATGTGAATTCTTTTAATTTAATAAAGAGTGTTATAAACATGAATCATATATCTAATAATATAGTTGGACACTAGGTGATATTTCTTTATATAATGTAGAAACCTATGTACCCTTACACATTTTCCTCAGTTTTGATGTGGCTCACCTTCTTTTGGTAGTGTATGGAGTTATAACATCTTCCATCACCCACTACTTCTCATAATAGAGCTCCCCCTACCACTATGATAGCTCTAGCTTGCTAGGGTCCCCATACCAATGTCTAGGAGACCAATGATTATAGTGATACTTCTTAAATGTTGGTCCATATAGGAGTTCCCTTCCCTCATTAGCGAGATAGTTCAAGAAATTACATGCCATGTGACCTCACCAATCACATGTATAGAACTGCATAGCTCAAGGATATACTGGTCCTGTATGTGGTCATTGTGCCACATAACTCTATTTCTATGTTTGGATAAAAAAATCACCTATGATGACATTCTTCTTACTGGGACCTTCTAGCTTCTACAAATGACTCATCCCATTAATGCCCATTATGATACCCAACTTCTTGTCATCTGTGTGACAAGATGTTCATGGTCACTAGAGATGACACCAACACTATGACATAAGTTGTAATTAATAGGGGTACCAAAATGGAATGGATGTCTATATGGATAACCTTATAATAAAACCATTACGGAAAGTACACATCTAAAATTATGTTAATGGATTACCGCTTAAGGTCGGTGGTCCTCACAAAATACTCATACACTATCATCCCCCCTAATGTTTCTCCAATATCCCCTTAATCCAAATTGAGAACATGAATGAGAGGCATTAAACCTCAACAAATTACTATTTTAATTAAATCCATGGCAGTGATGACTCATTATGCATCAACATGACTAGACTCTTCCATAACCCACCTACTCTATGGAATAGTTGGTCTTCCTATGCAACCACCAGATTAGTTGAGGTCTAGATAATCATGAATCTCATATGAATAACTCTAGAAAATCATCATATTTCTTGGTATGTATCTCACCATGTATCCTGAATTGAAATTTGTGTCACAAATCATAGAGTGCACTAATCCTACATGTGTCATATTCTTTGTATATAAGTACTATCTTATTCCTGAGATGCATGGGTTCTTCTTCCTCATTACATAGATGATTGTTCTCATCCGATATCCCCTAAACTGATGCATCATTACTCATTGTATAATTATCACAATCTAAATCACTAACATTGCTGGATTCCCTCACAGAGGAATCCTAAAATTTAAGAAATACATAAAACTATCATACATGCATCTATATATGGGTAGATGATTTAGGAAACATAGTCCAAATAAAAAAATCCTATACGATTTATGTAAAATTTATACCTACAACCCATTCATTGGTATTCCTAGTCGACATAATTTTTTTCTATTTCATGTAAAATAGATATGTGGATTACTACAACAACATTGGGTTCCCTGGCATGGAATCTAATCTCAAGACACATTGACACTATTTCACTATTCCCCAACCAAATCCTCATAATATGAAAATTCCAAACACCATCCCATGTAATGAAATAATCTATTAAAAATCTTTCACAATTCAACCCAATGGGACACAATATGAAACTATACTGATCATGTCTCCATCTTCCATGTTCTTGTGATAAGCACAATGATGAAATACTAGTATAAGAGGCATTTTCATATATACCAATATGACCACAAAAAATAAAATTCTTTAAATAATTTATAGTAGTAATAATAAAATATTCAAATTCTAAATAATAAACTATGAATTTAAAACCTATAGTTATTATATGAGTATAATGACATAATCTCAAAAAGGGGGAAATACACCCCCAACCAGAATGTTTCCCAAAACTAAAAAAAATATAATGGGATGTGCTGAGAGATCTGGGCTTTAGATCCTCAATAACAAAACACCATAGGCATTTAAATTATCAATGTAATCCCAATGATACTTTTAATCATTATCTTCATGTTTTTTCTATATAAAATAGGAAACTTTTTGGAAACGATCATTTGTGTGTGATTATATACATACCCATTAGGATTACCCAAATTGTAAAGGTGGATCAGTAAGAGATATGATCGAATTAATCAACTCACAAAATTAATATATAAAAATTTAATTCGAATTAAATGGTTACATTATCATTCAATAATATCTCATGAGAGAGAAATTTGATCTCCATATCATAGCCATGCCTAAGCAAATTGTATAACATAATATCCTAGGTGTCCCTAAATAATTTCTGGTACGTCACATGTCTATCTGAATCAAAAACTAGGCCAATAAACAAATATCCACTTTTCTACGTAGTTAACGAGGAACAAAATCTAATTATATGACCCTTTAACAGATATTACAATAGGGTTTCACTGATGTAACATGACCCATTCCTTGACTCTAGATAAGGGTTTCACTCAAATGGTAGATGACCCATCCACTAATACTGCCTGGGGGTTCCACTCTAATGGTATATGACCAATTCACTGACTCTTTAGGATTTTTCCACTCTAATGGTGGATGAAACATTCCCTAAAATCAGAAGGGGGTTCTAATATAATGTTATATGACCCATAAACTTACTCCATAGATGGGTTTCACTCATTTGATGGATAGTGGACTCATTCAATGTCCCAATTGTAGGTTTCTACACTAATGATGGATACAGGAACCATGACCTATCCTTGTAGGATAGTTCCATTTTAAAAATGGATATATGAAGGATTCTTATCCTAGTGGTAGGGTTACACTCAAATATCAGATAGATGACACATGCCCAGTCCCAAATGGGGGTTTCAGTTTTATACTATCATTTGATCATTATCATAAAGTAGTTCCTCTTAAATAATATTCACCCAGGAAAAATATTCATAATATCTAAAAATATGATATAATTTGAACCATCACATTATATGAGGAAAAAACTCCAGATGCCATACTCATAAGACAATATCTTATTCCATACAAAAAAGACATGAGAGGTATAAGATTCCTAAAATGAAGGATACACAATGTGTAGGTGTCCCAAAAGGTGTATGGTCATACTTTTATGCCATTATTAATCTTCTCTAATATATTAATTACATACCATTTATCCCCACATGGTGTTAATGGAATCTAAATGGTGTATTTTAGCCACCCAAAGTTGATTCGTGTTCTCCTAGACATTTCCATTTACATTCGACCCAGTTTATGTACATTGGTTATGTGCCTGGTCATGTTTGTATCCATGTACACCCAATGTACATGTCATGTCATAAACATTGAGTCTCGTGGTTTCTAGGGTCCCCAAATAAGTTTTTATATTATTCTTACCCAATCCCTTGTCATCATATAAAGGGGACATCTCATCATCTTTTCTTCAAAATACACAACATATTTTAATAATTCCCCCCAAAAAATAGATCGCCTCTTCATGTTATAGATATTCCTCCCCCTCCTAGAATTATAGTTATATGACACCTAAATATAATTGTAATAACCTCTACCCATCATTTCTGGGAGATCATATCCCCGAAAATTGAAATATAGATCCTCTGCACAAAACCATTGTTTCTCATAGCACCTCCCATCACTTCATCAGATCTCATATTATATTATGGAATCACACTCACATAACAATCTACTTGAATCCTTAAATTTTTTTCCAATCCACTCATCAAACATGAATATTCTACAAATCTGGGGATTTGATCACCCTCATAGCCACAAGGCAATGTCGAACCATGGCCTCATAGGCCAAAAACAAAAACAAGTAGAATGATCAGTAGAAAAATACCATGAACAAGGGTGGAACAATCATTGTACAATAATAAATTTGAAAATAATTAGATTGGAAGAGTTATGGGTGAAAAAATAATTGGACATTGGGGGAAAACAAATAAATAATTTGAATCTGATACAAAATAAATATATTATATTACACTAAATATTTCAATATAATGACTATAAATACAAAATTTAAGTGTCCTAACATGATATTGGATTATTAGATGAAAATTAATTCCACATCAAATGAAGCCGAATGATCGGTTGCGTTCGTTGTGCCCAGATTTTCCTTATTCTGATTGATTATCATCATCAGTTTAGATCTGCCAATGAAGAGCGGTTTATCCTCCACTAAACATTCCAATGTTTATTTTGATAATCCTTTAAATACTCAATAATAAGGAATTTATAATAGGAATTATGGTTTAGATCATTTAATTAAATTTAAAAATATTTAATAATTATTCCAAAAAACAACCCTACCTACAACCATTTTATTTGAACATCCTGTACAGACCCTTGTTTGGCCATACATTCAGTAATCCTCGCATTTTATAATCAATCATGTTTTAAAAATTATGATATAATACTCCTTTTAAGATTTATAAAAAATTTATGAAAAAAATTCACTTTTTATATATAGTATATTGAAATTTTTTATAAAATAAATTACACGTGCACTATGCATTGTAATATTTTACCATATTACCACCTTGTTCAGAAATATATCTATAAATAAATCATTATAATACATGAAAAAACTATAGTCTATACACTAACAATGATTCCATTTTCAATAATCATAACTAAATCACTACTAGAAAGTGATAACATAATTATAACTAATTATAAATATCTATTTTGGTAGATTAAATAATCAATAATTTCTTATATTCTTGAAAGGAATATATAAAACAATACTATTACAAAACATGTTCAATATTGTTATGTCAACAAACTCCCAATATTAAAAACATATATTAAAAAAACATATAAATGTTGAAAATAATTTAAAATGATTTTTAAAAAAGGATATTTTTATAAATAATATTTTTTAATAGATGATTAATTTTCTATTAGTTTAAATAAGGGATTAAAGATCTATAGTGGATGCCTAGAGTTATGATCTTAGATTGATTTTCTTAATTATTATTTATTGATATTAGTTATATTTTTAACCACTAATAATTTAATATGTCTATAATACTATTTACTTCTCAAAAGTGATTTTTAATATAATAATTAATATAATCAATGGGATAGGAGAATCCAAATTGAGTTACATTTTTAATTTTGATATCAATTTATGTGTTACCAAAGATCTACGTGTTTAAGATTAGTTTATTCTCTTCCATTGAGTTTTGGATATTTTATTTAAATATATTGTTACAAATATTAATTTTTCTCAAAATAAATAAAATTTGTTTTTTTACTTTCTATTCATCTATTATACAACCACTTAACCCCAATTTTCAAATTATTCTTACCAAAATGATGATGTTACATTTATGTTTTTCTAATCTAAAACTTTTTCTCGTCCATAAAAAATCCATAATATAAACCATATTATCATTATAATGGTTTTTCATTAGGAGTATAATTATTTTTTATTATTCCACAATCATTATTTATTTCATATTTTGTTTCATTTAAAATTAAATCTTTTATGAGGTCTTATTCAATTGTTTTGAAAGTCATAAGTTTAAGTTGTCCTTTTTTTCAATTCCATGTGACATGTACAAAATTATATAAAATAATTTCATTTATATTTGGTGTTTAATATCATTATACATTCATGTTTATTGACAATCATTCAAATTTATATTTTTTCATTTAATTGTTTCACTCTACGGTTCTTTTGATGCTTAAAATATCATTATTATAAGGGTGTTTTGATCCCATCATTTTTTCATTGAGATGCGATCCATATTAACAAACCTATATTTTTTTATAGTCTATATGTTAACTATGGATTTCGTTTTAAATCATTTCACACTATTCCCCATTTAGGGTTTAAATATACCTAATATCATTACTCTATTTTTCATGAAAAAATATTATCTACTATAGAATTAATTTTTATACAAATTATCATCCATTATAAATACTCAATATTACATTAATTTTGTATAAGTGTGTTCACTATGATTACTCATACTGATTGATATAGTAAATTATAGAGTTAAATATAAATTCCATGAATAATTTGGAGTAAAATTAGTGGATTATTATGTAAAAATCTATTCCCATTTGGTTGTGTCCTGCAATAGCCCCTCCATGAATCAGTAAGTACAACACAATATTTATTTATATTAATATAACAAGATTTTTTAATATAAAAATAATATATTTCAAAATTTATTATTTCATTGAATGTAACGCCCTAACCCTAGATACCCAGAGCCAGTGCAGCATTTTAATACATTAGCATGATTGCAAGGAATCATGTTCTGAAGGATTGATCAGTTTAGCAGTCTTGAAAAATAGATTATATACATGAATTTTACATAAATTTATTAAATGAAAAACAATAACAACATTGCCTTCATTGAACACATTAATATCCCTTAGATTATCCCTGCATCTTAGTGATATCATAATTCCTTGCATCATGGTAAAAATAAAACCTAGAAAGGGGTGATCTCATATACTCATTAAGGATAACAATATAGTGTAAAATTTCATAAATAAGCATAAACATTTAAGGCAATGTATATGACTAAAACATAATACTTTTAAACATAAACATCTATATAATATGGCCAATATGAATCAAATAATTTCATTTACATATTCACATTGATATTATATTGTCAAAAAATCACAGGCAATATCAAATATTTAATTTCATAATGATGGAATGCATAATTCTAGACATCATAACCACATAGTCAAGGCCGTGTGCCAAGACTACAAATAATATTTCATCAAGGCCTTTTTCCTAGACACTAGTTTGTCTCATGAGACCTACCGATGCATCAAGAAGCTATTTTGGGCTCCACCCATCCCTTACTAAGTCCAATGCAATCCTCATATGAAAAGGTTTTATCCTAACATAATCATTCATATTTAAACTAGCATACGAAATGTAAATACATTATCCATAAACCATTAATGGTGTAATCATAACACATCCACATTTAAATATATCGAATAAACTTCAATACAATATGGAAGATTTTTATCATAATAAAAAAACTTCAAATTGGTTTTAAATCCATCAAGTAATGTAGACATAGTTGAAATCTAAATATTTTTTTAAGAAATATCTCTTTCTATTTTTAAATCATTTAGATGTCATATAATTATAAAAGAAAACATTTATTTTGAAAATATTTTTATAATATTTTAAGGGAAGCTTCAACGATGTTATAATGGTAGAAAATAGCCACACCCACTGTATAAGTTAAAAAAAGACATTCTTAACATAATTTTGTCAAAAAGTTCATAAAGTGCCTTGTTTGGAAAATGACGGAATGATTCCTTTCAAAACATATAAGGTCAAATAAGGGAATAAATGACTTTAACCCATTGCCAAGTAAATAGTAAAAATGTTTTGAATTTCATTTTTATGAAATCATAGATGTGGATTATAAAGAGGTCCCTGTAGATACTTAAGTAAAAATAACCACAAATATTAAAGAAATTGTGAAATTAACCCTTACATTGCACTTTCATTTGGTCAAGGGTAAGATTAACCTCTTCTATAATGTCCCTAGTATGTTATTAAATTATACCAAAAACTTATTCATATTTATAATATTATACATGATTAATTTATGACATTATACTACCCATTTAATATTGATTTCCATGTTAAATTAACATTTTAGTTAATAATAGCTTTCTTTATCATACGTGTTTTAACATTTTATTCTTGATCATATCATTTTGATCATGAATTAAAGACTTCCAAAATATAAAAAATGATTTATATATCATATATATTTAAAATATAATTATGTATAATAGATAGATAAATGAAATGAAAAACACCGTTTATGGAGATGGTGGGTCGTACGTATGCAGAAACATTGTTTCCGTTTTGATATCGAATTGAATGAAAGTAAGAGAATAAGATATATGGATGTACATATATATATATATATTAAGTAGATTTATTATTTCCTATATTACATACTTATTAATAATATATATATATATATATAATCATCATTGATTGGTTATTATGGAAATGAATCTCATCACGTTGTGGCGACGGTAATCCATACATACGCCCGAGCGACAATATCAGTATATTAACGGTGAAGTTATATGTAATTGTATGGTATATTATATATAAAGAATCATTAAAATGTTATATTTATTATTTATATTAGTTATAATCGTTATTATACCCATCCTAAAAATGAAATGTTTGAATAACATACTACACCAAGACGTGGAGATGGTAAATTGTACGTACGCACGTTTGGTTACATGGTCATTTATAAGATGGGTTGAATAATGAATATGGTCGTACCATATTTATAAAAACATAACATTATTTAGGAGGTAATGGATATATTATTTTTTAATGGAAACAACAATGAAAAAGGAAGTGGAAGAATAAAAGAACATAAAAAATGGTGGTGAAATTATTACCTCTTTTTCAGGTGTTTCATTTTGAGTTGATCAAAAGGGCTCTATCGGATGGCTTTATGATCAAATTAATGACTCTGGGATGACGTGAGGGTAGTTGGGAGGATATGTGGGCAGGGGTTGGCTAAGACAAATGGATTTGGAGGTGTGATTTTCAGAGAAGGTGAAGTACCCTTTTATAAGAGAGGTGAGGGTCACTTATGGAAAAGTTTGAAATATTATTTTATAATAAAATCATTTTCGGTTTCTAAACTCTATAGACTGATTTAATTCTAGGATATGGTGGGTATGGGTCTAAACCTACTTTAGAAACAATTTATTGATAGGTTTAGTTCACCATATTAACCTTATATTTTATATTTAACTCTTAGTTAAATAGTTAAACTTTTACTGTGTCTTCTTGTATTCTTACACTATATGGTTAATAAACATACTATAAAAATCCAAGAGAACTTCAAGGGATTCATTAATGACATATATAATATTATTTAATCCCTTTTTCTGAACATTATATTTTTAATAATATTATATTCACCAATAAAATTGTATTTTCTTAAAAAACTATTTTATGTCAATTTTGATACTATTTGGTATCTTCTTTTTTTGCAAGACATAACAACCTTATCACTTCGAAATAAATATGTATAATCCACCCTAACAAGTCATAGAAACTTATAAAATTAATTTAATTCATAAAAATTCTCAAATTATATTTATTTGGATATTTATATTATCAATTATTTTAATATTTCATTAAGAAGGTAATTATTTCATCATCATTGTGTCATGAATAAATTTAATTATATAATCATTAAAATTTATAAATAAAATAAAATAATGTAATAAATCTATTTATATTTCTAATTAATTTTTATATTATAATTTATATTATGTATAACCTCATATTAAAAATAGTTTATTTTATAATCTTTGAATTTAACTCTTTTAACACATTTTTAAATAAAATAATAATAAATGTTCTAATTTAATCCATGTAGACCATAGAGGATCATATTTTATTCCAATGGTTTTTTATGTTCAAATTACATTTATCCAATAGAATTAGGTCATGTGTTAGGGAAATAATAATATAATTTTAAACTTAATTACCCTATATACTTTTAATTGTGGTAAAAAAGTCAAAATATACTATTCACAAAAAATTATTTTCATATTATTGACCATAATATTATATACTGATGTCATCCATGTCTATCAGAGTTTTAAAATTCAATTTATAGTAGCTATAAAATTATGTTTTATGCAAGTTTCAAATGCTCAAAAAAGGTGGGTAAAAGACGGTAAAAATATCAATAAATTTTTATACATCTAATTTTATTATAAAATGAATTCAATTAATTACATAGATCATGTATTGGTACTGTATATATATTTTTAATTATTATAAATGGAAATAAAATAAATAATGTTTTAAATAAAATTCGTTTGTAAACAATAAGGTAGTGTTTTTCACTATTAAAAAAAAGGATGTTTTCAAGAAATTATCAAAAATTCACCCTTTGCTGATTTTAATATTACGAATTCAAAAATGAATTCTGTTCTACCAAATTAAAAACATATAATTTTAAATTAAATAATATAAAATTAATTCTCATTGTCAAAACAAAAAAGTGGGGTTTTTTAAAAAGTAAAACCTATCAAAACATTGACACATGTTTATGTAAAATTTAAATGTAAAATTACTCATATTGACATAAATTGTATTAAATGATAAAAATATAATGTAATTATACATATAAACCATTCAAGTTCATAATTTATCATGCTAATTTTTTTCAATTTAAAGAGTTTTTTTAAATAAAATTTTGTATTTTCCCCTTTTCATAAAAATATGAAATTTATCAGAAAAAAAACAAAAAATTATCAAAACTAAATTTTTACGTCCTAATTCTAAAAAAAATTTATTTTTTCAAATTTAATATATAAAATTTCAATTATTTGATTTAAAAAAGGTTCACCATTAAAAGGCGTTAAAATTGCACTTTCTGATAAATACTTCCTTTATTTAAAAAATTAAATTTGTTCTTATATTATGTCCATGAAACACATATTATGGATGTTACAATTACATGAAGCATATTAAATTAAAAATTCAGTTCATACTATTCATAAACACTTTTAGATCGGTGAGTTTGGTATTTTTTAGTGCATTCGAACTCGATAGTGCTTGTAGTGCATGATATTTATTTACATTAATGAGATAATGTACAATGAAATCTTGAGGTGATACATTCTACCCTCCTTCAATGAATTGTGTCCTTGAAATTTGAAATTGATCTTTCAAAATAAATTCTTAATAGTATAAAAATACATTTGTGAAAAACACACATTGTAAATTGGGTTAATAAAATTTAGTCTTAATAAAAGGGGAAGGGAAATGAACAATTCAACACAAAATTATGATCTTGATTAGGTCAACATTGGTGGAAATTAGAGACACGAAATTGGAGAAAAATGTAAATATTTATAGGGAGGGATTGATGTCATCAATCACAAATAAGTGTAAAATTGAGGGCCTCAATGCCATCAATCTAAGATGAGGTAAAATATCATCGGTTCAACAAAACATAAGGTGTTAGGATAACACATTTTTGGTTTTAAGATCCCTTCCCTAAACTATAAGAGTTAATTTAGTCATAGAATAAGAAATATATATATATATATATACAAACATGGAAAATAGAGTCTCATCCTTCAACTAATTCCTATAACAATCTCATCTTTCACTCAAAAAGATAATAGAATTCAAAAATATTATATTTATCCTAATCGTATAGGGTTCCAAAAATAATTAATTTATAATTAATTTGTTAGAATTTTTTAAAAAACTATAATATAAAAACTAGGATATGACCTAGTCAAGTGATAAGTGATGCACCCTTGTCGCCCTTCGATTGCGGGTTCAAGTCTTGTGCCCTTTCCGAACGTGACAGGTTGTCGCCCAACCTTCGGGTTATTCTTTTTATAACAATCCAAAAATAATCATAAGAAATGATTTAACCTTAAGAATATTATCGAATGTCAATCTTAATCCATTAAAACCTTTATACATTTCCAAAATATTTATGTCCAAACTCATAGTCCAAAATTTATAAAGAATTTATACACAATGAAGATCTTTTTTCCCATATAATAACATATTAAAACCTTCACCGTGTATTCATTTAAAACATAGTAACACCCTAAATTACCAAAAAAACATTATTGATTACATTTATGCTCCCTTATTCTTTATAGAATATTGTATACACTTCTTATATACAAAAATGTTTTATAATCCAACAAAAATGGAATTAAAAAACAATTAATTCGTTTCAAAGTAGTCAAGAATATCAAATATAATTTATCCAAATAAATCATATCTTATTTCCAAATCACTACCTCACTATTAGAACCATATTAAGGATTATCTTTCCATCAACCATATATTTTACAAAAAGTTTAACTTTCAAATCAGTAACTTTTCTTAGGCCCATATAATGACAAATCCTTAATGATATAGTACTGTAGTAAAATCCTTATTTATTTCCAAATTTTATATAACTAGTACATCATTAATACAACCCTCAAATTAAATAATTGTTTAATAATAACATAAAAACACTAGTCATTCCTCTTCATCAATGGTATTATCATAAATTGATTATTATCCAATATAATCAATTGGTTATACTCTGATAATTTACTCATTGATTCACGTAGTGTCCCAACTCATTGCAGATGAAGCATTGTACATTTGAAACCTTTTTATTACCCATGAAATCACATACATGGTTTCCATTTTCTCCACACTTATTAAAAAATCTCATTCCCTTTAATTATTTAACAAGTTGATTCTTTCCACAATTATCACATATGGGAAAATACTCCATTCCCCACTTCCCATTATCTATCTTTCTCTCTTCCATCCTTTTCTTCCCTTGCTTCCTTTAAATCCATAGGACTCAAAGAATTATTTACTTATCTTATAACACAAGATAATATTTCTTTATATGATGATAATACGTGGGATACTATTTCCCTTTTAAATGTTGTCTTAATTCAATGATATATATGATCCTTTTTAATCTGTTGATCTTGCATATTCCTAGAATTCTCGTTCCTTCTTCTAGGCGCTATTTCTAAACAATCTCATACACTACATTAGTTTATTATTCACAATACATAATTCAAAACTTTTAAAATACCAATCCTAAATATAAATTATTATGAATATAATCTATAATCATAAAAATTTTCATTGAGAAAGTATTTATTCTTAAATCCTTCTTAATAGATTATAGTGAAAATATGAATTATCCTAAGCATACCCCCCGAGTGCTTGGAAACCAAGAGTGCATCAACACCTCTTGTCATGTTCCAGGATACAACTTATCAATCTTGAAACTCTTTGTCAGAGTTTTCACTTATAGGTACAAATGTTCTAGATCATTCTCAACTTGCGTGTATCCAGACATGGATGATTTTCTTGGAAAATACAAAAAATCTCTACATTACTAAAATTCTATGAAGATCTTCTATAATAATTCTCAAAGTCTATATTAGGGTAATGCTCTTTTATAAGAGTTTATCTAAATCTATTTAAATGGTTGTTGCTAACATTCCTCTGATTCCAACTATAACTCCCTGACCCAACTTACCAAGAGCCAGAGCATTATTTTAATACATTGGCATGATTACAATGAATCATTTCTCGAATGACCGATCAGTTTAGTTGTCTTAGAAAATTGATTACATACACGAACATTACATTACATTATAAAATGTAAAACAACAAATAAATTTTCTCCTTTGAATAGATTAATATCCCTTTTATTTTTCCAATAGGTTAGTCATAATATACATTTTTTCTTCCTGGGAAAAATAAAACATAGAAATGGGTGATCTCAGATACTCAGTAAAGATAACAATATATCAGAATCATTCATAAATAAGCATAAACATTTATGGAAATGTATAAGACACATACATAATACTTTTAAGCATACAAATCTACATAATAAATCCATCATGAATCAAATAATGAAATTTATTTCTTCACATGGATATTCTACTAGTCGAATAATCACATTCAATATGAAATAGCCAATTTCAAAATGATTTAATGCATAATGCCAGATGTCATAACCGCATAATCATGTCATTGTGCCAAGACTACAAATAATATTTTTCCAAGGCCCTGTTCCATGACACTATTTTTTCCTATGAGACATATTGATTCATCGAGGATCTATAGCGGGCACCACCCATCACATACTAAGTTTAATTAATTCCTCATATAAAAAGGTTTATACATAACATAAATAGCTGTATTGAAACTAGCATACAAAATGTCCATACATTACCTATAAACAATGAATTGTATAAAAATTACACATCAAATATATCAAAAAAAACATCAACACAATATGGAAAATTTGTATCATAATAATTCATCTTCAAACAGGTTTAAAATCCATCATTGAATTTTGAAATAGATGAAATCAAAACATTTTTGGAGAAATATCTCTTTCTATTTCGAAATAATTTAGAAGTCATGTAATTATAAAAGAAAAATTTTATTTTAAAAATATTATTATAATATTTTAAGAAAATATTTGATGATGTTATAATGGATGAAAATAGTTGCACCCGCCTTATAAGTTAAAAAAACACATTCTTACCTTAATTTTGTCGGAAAGGTCATAATGTACTTTGTTTGGAAAATAACGGAAAGATTCATTTCATAACATATAAGGTCAAATAAGGTTATAAATGACTTGAACCCATTATTTAGTAAATATTAAAAATATTCTGAAATATATTTTTATGAAAAACACAATTTGGATGATAATTATGTCCCAAGAGATACTAATGTAAAAACAACCTCGAATAATAAAGAGATTGTGAAATTAACTCTTACCTTTCATTTTCCTTTGATTGAAGGTACATTTATCCACTTTTATAATGACCATAGTATGTTATTAAATTATACCAGAACCATATTCACAATTATTATATTATAAATGATTAATTTATGACTTTATACTACCAATTTAATAATAATTTCCAAGTTAAATTAACATTTTGGGTAATAATCTATTTATTTATTGTACGTGTTTTAACTTGTTATTTTTGATCATATCATTAATATCATGATTCACATAATTCCAGAATATATAAAATGATTTATATAACATATATATTTATAATATATATATATAATAGATTGAAATATGAAATGGAAAGCACCGATTATGGATATTGTAGGTTGTACGTACTCATAAACGTTGTTTTCTTTTTCATTTCATATTGAATGGGAGTAAGTGAATAAGATATATGTAAGTACATAAACACACACACACACACACACACATATATATGTATGTATTATGTAGAATTATTATTTCATACATTAAATACTTATTAATAATATATATATTTATAATCATCGTTTAATGATGAATGTGGAAATGAATCTATCACGCCGTGGAGACGGTAATCCGTAAGTACACACGAGAGACAATATCATTATATTGATGGTGAAATTGAATGTAATTGGATAGTATATAATATATATATATATAATTATTAACATGTTATATTTAATATTTAAATCAGTTATACTCATTATTTTACCCATCCAAATAAAGATGTGTTTTAACAACAAACTACACCACAACGTGGAGACTGCAAGTCGTACGCACACACGTATGGTGACTTTTCCATTTATAGGATGGATAGGATAACGAATATGGTTTTAAAATATTGATAATATCATCATAGTATGTAGGGGGTATTGGAGTTATTATGTTTGTATGGAAACTACAAAAAAGGAAGTATAAGAAGAAAAGAACTTGAGAGAGGGTGGTGAAATTATTACATCTTCTTCGGGTATTTCATTATGAGTGGATCAAAAGGGCTCTATAGGTTGGAATTATGATCAAATTATGGACTCTATGATGATGTGATGGAAGTTGGGAGGATATATGGGTAGGGGTGTCAGAGCCAAATGGATTTGGATGTGTGACTTTGAGAGAAGTGGAAGTACCCTTTTATAAAATATGTGAGGTCACTTTAGGAAAGTTTGATATTTTTTTATAATAAAATCATAAACAATTTATAATGGATGAAAAATGTTTTATTTATAGTATAAGGTGGGGATGGGTAGAAAACCACTCTTCCAATAGGTTTTACCCAGGTTTAGGTTACCATATTAACCTTATCTTATAAATTTAACTTGTAGTTAAATAGTTTAACTTTTACTGTGTCTTCTAGTATTCTTACACAATATGGTTATTAAACATACTCAAAACATCCAAGAGAACTTAAAGTGGTTCATTTATGAAGTATATAATATTATTTTAGCACTTTGGATGTTACTTATATTTTTAGGAATATTATAACAACCCATAATATAGTATCTTGTTTAAAAGTAATTTATGTCAATTTTGACAATATTTGGTATCATGATTTTTTTGAAATTCATAACAACCATATTTGTAACAACCCAAAGTTTCGTTAAAGGAAATTACTCTTGATATAATTAAATGTCTCTTTATGTTTATATAAAATGTCATCTTCTTTGGTTTTATATTAATAATTATGGCCGTTGCTAATATAGCCATTGAATAGTGATCACATGATTAGTATAAATATAGGGATTTAACAAATCCAAATTTACTCAGACAAAGGAAGCAATAGCCTCATCCAGCAGAATTACCCCATAAGAAGCCCATTTTTCGGGGCTTGGAAAATAGGTGGCATTCTTGGGCTTCACTATTGACTAAGCCCAAGCTGAGCTTCATCATGTCAAGCTCGAACGGGACCGTATACGGGAGAAGTGGAAGTTGATAGAAATTACCACTCAAGCGATGTTATCTGAGCCACCCCAAGAGTCTGTCACCATCGCAAACCTTACCCTTAGGTATTATGCGGCTATTTTAAGATGTTATGTAACAAATAAATAGTACTATGTTCATGTACATTTTTTTTATATAATAGTGAATATACATTCTTGTCATTATTGATACATTGTAAAATGTTTTTAAAGTAAAAATAATGTTTTTAGTTATTATTTAATTAAGAATTATATTTTATTAAATTAAGGGATTTTTTTATTAAATAATATTTTAATAAAATATTATTATTATTCTTAAATTAAGTTTTATTAAATATAAATGATTTTATAATTGTATGAATGCAATTTTATTTTTTATTACGGTTTGAAATCCATTTCTATCAAAACCCATGAATTTTTGATAAATGTCAGTTTTTATTTTAAAAGTAAAAATTAACATATTCATAAAATTATTTAGATCAAATAAATGTTATTTATGGAATCAGGATGTTGAAATTATCCAACAGTGAATTTTTCATAATTTTCTGAGACAGTCAAATTTTTGGGTAAAAATTAAATACCGTTTAAATATATAATGTGTTTTATGACATCATAATGACACAATAGTGATGTAATAAATTACTGTATTCTATATTTTCGTTCAATATATGTTTTAACATTAAAATAATGTTATTTTGGGTTTGTTTGACTTACTTTTTAAAGCATTAATGGACCCCTCAAGACTTATTAAACACCTTATCTTTTTAAATTAATTTCCATGGGAGTATGACTCACCTCCACATAAGAAACCCTATTATTTTAAGAAGTTAAGACTTTGGCCTTATAATTTTTTTCCTCTTCCCATTTCTAAAAACCATGTCTAAAAACCATGGGATGGTTTGTGGTTTGGATTAATTTAATGTAAGGGGACCAAACCTAAATAATAATGAATTCCATCACCTTTCCTATATAAACCCACCCAAGCTCCCACTTCCTCCTCATTGAAAGCCTTTGTAGTTCGTCCACCCTCTTCCCTACTCTCTCTATAATCCTCCCAAGGTTCCCCAATCTCTCATGAAGCCTCTCACAAGCCTCTATCTTGCCTTTGGAAGGACACATCCAAGTAATGGTTTTTTCTTCCTTTCTCATTTTTGTCCAATTTTCATTAAGTTGTTTTGCCATTTTAATTTCAATTATTGATGTTAGGGTATAGTTTCACACCTCCCTCATACTGACCTCTTTATGTTTTAATGATGGTAGACCCTTTATCTCTCATTAAATGCATCCCATGTACACCCGTTACTATACCGAAATTCCGAAAGGAACTTCTCTCTCCTCATTTACATTCAAGAAATACTTATGTATCATGAATATAAATTCCATTACAATTATTGGGGAATGTATCTATATGACCTCCTTACTGTCCATTACATGTAAATATGATGAGTAACCCATTTCTCTCTCATCAAACATTTTTATGAATTCTTATATCACACCGTTACGCAGCCGAAATCGCACCAGTTTTCTAAGCCAATGCCATTGTGTAATGAATACCATGACCATTTCTCCATCAAGGTTATTCAACTTTATGAACATTTAATTATTGATTATAATGTTTCATGTATGAATTCCACATTCCTTTATCATGTAATAAATGATTAGGTTATATGAAACCATGTTTTATGATCCCTGTGGCGCACTTATGCATGAAATGAAATGTTTAAGAAGGGTGCACCTTTATAGCGCTCCAATGCATTGGGTAATGTATAGTATCTTGATAAGTCTTGTGAAATGAGTGTTGACTCATGATAATTCATGTGCAACTAGGGTTTAATCGTGCTTTATGTTCAATGAGAATTTACTCATACTCCATGTGCAATGAGCCATGGCTCATGCTAATTCCATGTTAAGTGTTGTTTCCACATTTCCATGTTATGATTATCATGATTTATCATGACTTTATGTTCATGTTTCTCTTTTTCTCTATTGATATGCCTAATGTCTAACATTTATTGTACTCCTCATGTTATTCCATGTGTATTACCTTACTGGGCTTTATAGCTCACCCTTTTCTTATGCATGTCCTCAGGTTATCCCATGCAATGCTAAGTACGAAGGAATATAGTGGTCATCTAAAAGAAGTTTTCAATATTGATGTTGTATTTAATGTTTTATATTTTTATTCAATGATCCTAAGCACCAAAGACACTAAAACTCTAGATCTTCTTTGTTGTATCAAGTGAAGTTTTATGTAATAAATTATTTTTAAGTTTGTAATAAAAGTAGGGTTGTCATATTTGGTATCAGAGGATAGGTTTAGTTATTTTTTTTGGGATTAGGATTAGAAAACCCTAGTAAACCCTTAGAGACAAGACTATGTATAATAAAAACATCCCTATGTTTTGGTGAGTATTGAGTAAGTGGGATATCAAGAAATCAAATCCTTGTAGGGATATGAGCAGGTAGAGGCGGCTCTGGAACAGATGTATCGTAGGGGTAAAACCCGAAAACACCGCTTTGAGCTAGACTCAAACGGGAACTGGTGCACGACAAGGGGTCTTCTTGCACTCTTGGTTATGACACTCCCGAGGGATATGTTATGATAAATTCACAAAATTATTATGAACCCTTATTATGGGAATTTAAACAAAATCCCCTTAGAATATATTTTAGAAGTTAGATCATGAAAGTCCTAGATTGAAGCCTATAGACTCATGAGTTAAGGAAATAAAAGTTTATTTATAAGTCATAATATTTTGTCTTTGGATTACCCTTTATGTGTTACCCCTAACTTTCCATTTATTCTAGCCAATGGCCGTTAATAGGAGGACTCAAGATAACAACCGTTGTGAAGATCAGTGTGATGACTGTACTAATGAGATGCCCAATCCAATGGGAGTGGGAATTGCAAACTTTGTCATGCTTATCTCTCAGATAAGTAATGATTTTAATAGAAACACAGGTCAATAAGAACATTCAAACCCCCCTAAGAAAGAACAAGTCGCTATCGAGAGCTTTATGAGACAAAGGACTCCTACTTTTAGTGGATCATCTGATCCCAATATCGCTGAACAACATATCAACTCCATTGAAAAGATATTCTCCATCCTTCAATGTTATGAACAAGAGAATGTTATCCCAGCGGCTTATCATATGGAGGGTGAAGCTGATCAATGGTGGACGTTGATAAAAAATATGAATCCTAAGAAGTATATCGATGCGTTATAATGGAAGGATTTATAGAAGATGTTTTTTGATAAATATTTTCTACACACTCTCCGGCTTACGATGGAAAGGGACTTCCTTTCCCTCAAGAAAAAAGATGAAGAATCTGTTGGAGCGTACGAGGCAAACTTCACAAGGCTTGCACAATATTCTTTCGGCTTTTTTGTTACCCCAGAATGAAAAATTGATTGCTTCTTTGGTGGGTTGAAGCCTAGCTTACATAAAGCATTAGCAATCCATGACTTCGACAACAATGAGGAAATTGTCCGATGTTCCCTCAAGGTCAAAATGAAGATTGGAGAATCACAGGGGTATCATGGGGATAAGAAGCGTAAGGTAGACTTCAATTCCGGTGGTCTGATGGTTAAATCCAATGGTGCTAAGAAGATTCGGCACCCCACTTTCCAAAAGTGTGGAAAGAAGAACCCTAAAAATTGCCTTAAGGGGACGAGGAAATGCTTCAGGTGTGTAAGAGAAGGGAACCCAGTTGTTAATTGTTGCCAAGAAAGACCCACGACTGTGACAGAGGAGAGAAATGGTCCTTTCAAACCTCAACGTGTTGTTAAATTCTACAAATTCAAAGAACCAAGTCATTTTGAAAATCAGTGCCCTTATACAAGGGTTTTCGGAGGCAACCAACAACCTCCAAGGTAGCAAGGAAGAGCTTTTTCCATCACTTCTGCCGAAGTGAACCCCGAAAACGAAGTGGTGACAGGTACGCTAGTTATTCATTCAATAATAGCGAACTTACTTTTTGATTCTGTTTCTACGCATTTTTTTATATCTTGAAAGTTTGTAGAACAATCCAAGAACCACCACAAATAATGGAAGTGAAGATGTCGATGAGTACGGAAAATGGGGCAATCATTGAATCCCATGAATATAATTCCTCCCCTCTTATAATATGTGGATTGAATTTCCCAGCAAACATCATCATACTCCCTCTTGTGGAATTTCATGCAATTCTTGGCATGGATTGGAATTCCTTATATAGAGCCAACATAAATTGTCGGGAGAGGGAAATCACACTCCTTATGGAAAATCGACCCCCGATTCGTTACAATTGTAAGAAGGAAGATGAATCTACTTTAGCTCCATCATCTCAAGAATGGATATTACTTCCTTATGAGCACACGTATCTGGATCAGATGGTTGAGTCCTAGGAAGAAACCATCCTTAAAGAAATTCCTATTGTGAGGGAATTCATTGAAGTGTTTCCCAAGGAACTGTCTGGTCTTCCTCCTATAAGAGATGTTGAATTCTCTATTGAACATATACTCGGGGCTTTACCAATATCCAAGAATCCATATAGAATGGCTGTTGTAGAGCTTCAAGAGATGACGAAACAACTACATGAGAATCTGGATAAAGGGTTTATATGCCCAAGTGCTTCACCATGGGGTGCACCAGTCCTCTTAGTCATGAAGAAGGATGGGTCAATGCGGCTTTGCATAGATTATCATGATCATAACAAAATCACAATAAAGAACAAGTATCCTCTCCCAAGAATTGATGACTTGTTCGACCAGCTGTGTGGAGCACAATACTTCTCCAAGGTGGACTTGCGGTCGGGATATTATCAAGTAAGGGTGAAAAAGGAAGATATCCCCAAGACTTCTTTTTGCACAAGATACGAGCTCTATGAATTCATAATAATGCCTTTCGAACTCACTAATGATCCATAAATATTCATGGACTTGATGAATAGAGTCTTTAGAGATTAACTAGACAAATTTTTGGTAGTCTTTATAGATGATATTATAATATACTCCAAAACCAAGGAGGATCATACGGAGCATTTAATAACTGTACTGGAGACTTTGCGCAAGGATAAGCTCTATGAAAAGTAAATCAAGTGTGAGTTCTGGTTGAAGGAAGTCTCATTATTAGGCCATATCATCACAAGCCATGGGATATCTGTAGATCCCTCCAAAACAGATGCAATTGAGGGATGACTGAGGCTAACATCGGTAACAGATATCCGTAGCTTCTTGGGTTTAGCTGGATATTATCGACGATTTGTGAGAAATGTTTCATGATTGTCCAAACCTCTTGCCAACCTAACATTAAAGGGAGTAAAGTTTTCTTGGGGTGATGAATGCGAAAAAGATTCAAGGAGTTGAAATGTAGGCTAATCACTGCGCTTGTGCTCACTTTACCCACAAGTGGGGAACTTTTATTGTTTTCAGTGATGCTTCAAAGAATGGAATAAGTTGTGTGATTATGAAGAATGATAAATTTATATCCTATGCCTCAAGGTAGTTGAAAATCCATGAGCGAAACTATCAAACGTATGATCTGGAGTTGGCGGCGGTGATCTTTGCCTTGAAAATCTAGCGGCATTATCTATATAGAGAGAAATGTGAGATATATACTGACCACAAGAGTATTAAATATATATTCACACAGAAAGATCTTAATATACGTCAGAGAAGATGGATAGATCTCATCAAGTATTATGACTTTTCAATCCATTACCACCCTGGGAATGTGAACAAGGTGGCAGATGCCCTAAGTAGAAAGGATCCAACGATTCTTTCAATGATGAGAATTGAGAAGGATCCAATATTCTTAGACTTGATGAAGATGGACATGGGAATCATAGAGAAGGGAACATCATCAATCCTTTCACAAATTATTGCTTAATAATCTCTTTTGGAAAGGTTAATGGATGCTCAAAAGGATGATGTGGGAATTCAAGAAAAAGTGGAAGCTATCGAAAAAGGGAAATCCTCAGAGTTTAATGTCAATGAAGAAGGAATTGTGCGGTTTGGGAAAAGACTATGTGTTACATCATGTCCGGAGATGAAGCAGGATCTTTTGGATGATGCACATAGTTCAAATTTCTCTATTCACCCAGGGAGCAAAATGATATATCGATATCTCTGAGAAAACATTTGGTAAGATAATATGAAGAAGGAGATCACTGAATATACATCAAAGTGCCTGGTGTGTCAGAAAGTGAAGGCAGAGAGGCAGAAGTCTAAGGGGATGATGCAACCATTGCCCATACCAGAATGGAAATGGGAGAACATCACCATGGACTTTGTCACTAGACTTCCAAGGACATCCAAAGGCAACAATGCAATCTGGGTTGTTGTGGACCGTCTTACAAAGGATACACACTTCATTGCTATTCGAGAGGATTTCTCTTTGGATCAACTGGCACATATATATATAAGGGAAGTGGTAAGGATTCATGGAGTACCACTATCTATTGTGTCTGACTGAGATCCATGATTCACCTCTCTATTTTGGAAGAGTCTTCAACATGCTCTGAATACTGAACTGAACTTCAGTACGGTCTATCATCCTCAAATAGATGGCCAATCCGAGCGGACTATTAAAACACTTGAGGACATGTTGAGAGCATGATCAATGGACTTTGAAGGGGGATGGGATCAACATCTTCCTCTGGTTGAGTACTATGATAATAACAGTTTCCACTCGAGCATCCAAATTGCACCATATGAAGCCCTGTATGGGAAAAGGTGTAAAACACCGACATGTTGGGATGAGGTCAGTGAACATAAGCTGCTTGGAATGGAAATGGTTGAGGAAATGGTGAAGAAGGTGAAAACCATTCAGTAGTATATCAAGGCAGCCCAAAGTCGACAGAAGAGTTATGCAGATAATCGTCGACGATACCTTGAGTTTAAAGCTGGAGACATGGTTTTTCTACGCATATCTCCGTAGAAGAAGGTCATGAAGTTTGGAAAGAAAGGGAAGTTAAGTCCAAGGTACATTGGCCCCTTCGAGATTCTTGATCATGTTGGGGATGTGGCCTATCGAATAACACTTCCACCTTCCATGGACAAAGTACATGATGTCTTTCATCTATCCCTCTTATGGAAGTTCATACCGGACCATTCACATATACTCTCTTCTGAGGTTGTACAATTGGAAGATGATCTTTCTTATGAGGAGCAACCAGTGAAAATCTTAGATCATAGAGAAAAAGTTCTACGAAATAAGACAATGCCCCTCATCAAGGTGTTGTGGAGAAACCACAAGTTTGAAGAAGAAACTTGGGAATCAGAAGAAATGATGATGCTGAGTTACGCACATCTGTTTTAGTGTGGGAAAAGAAAAATTTCGAGGGAGAAATTTCTTAATGGGGGAAATATTATAATGACCCAAAGTTTCATTAATGGAAATCCATATTGATCTAATTAAATGTCTCGTTATGTTTATATAAAATGTAATATTCTTTGGTTTTATGTTAAGAATTTTGACTGTTTCTAATATAGTCGTTGAACAGTGATCACATGATTAGTATAAATATAGGGCTTTAACAAATCCAAATTTACCCAGACAAAGGAAGTGATGGCCTCATCCAGTAGAATTGCCCCATACGAAGCCCATTTGTCGGAACTCAGAATAGAGGTGGAATCCTTGGGCTTCGCTCTTGACCAAGCTCAATCTGATCTTCATCATGTCAAGCTTGAATAGGACCGTCTACGGGAGAAGTGGATGTTGATAGAAATTACCACTCGAGCGATGTTATCTGAGCCACCCCAAGAGTCTGTCACCATCGCACACCTTACCCTTAGGTTTTATGCGGCTGTATTAAGGGGTTATGTAAAAAATAAATAGTACTATGTTCATGTACATTTTTTTTATATAATAATGAATATACTTTCTTGTCATTTTTGATACATTATAAATAGTTTTTAAAGTACAAATAATGTTTTTAGTTATTATTTCATTAATAATTCTATTTTATTAAATTAAGTTATTTTTGAAATAAATAATATTTTAATAAAATATTATTATTATTATTAAATTAATTTTTATTAAATATAAATTATTTTATAATTTTAGGAATGCAATTTTTATTTTTATTATGGTTTGAAATCCATTTCTGTAAAAACCCGTGAATTTTTTATAAATGTCGGTTTTTATTTTAAAATTGAAAATTAACATATTTATAAAATTATTTAGATAAAATAAATGTTATTTCTAAAATCAGGATATTGAAATTATCCAACAGTGAATTTTTCATAATTTTCTGAGACAGTCAAATTTTTGTGAAAAAAATTAAATACTGTTTAAATATATAATGTGTTTTATGAAATTATAATGGACCAATAGTGATGTAATAAAATACTATAATCTTTATATTCGTCCAATATATGTTTTAACATTAAAATAATGTGATTTTGTGTTTGTTTGAATTACATTTCAAAGCATTAATGGACCCCTCAAGACTTATTAAACACCTTGTATTTTTAAATTAATTTCCATGGGAGTATGACTCACCTCCACATAAGAAACCCTGTTATTTTTAGATGTTCCGACTTTGGCATTATAAAATAATGTTTTCTTCTTCTCTTTTCCAAAAACCATGGGCAAAACCCATGGGATGGTTTTTGGTTTGGATTAATTTAATGTAAGGGGACCCAAACCTAAATAATAAAGAATTCCCTCACATTTCCTATATAAACCCACCCATTCTCCCACATCCTCCTCACTCAAAGACTTTTGAGTTCATCCAACCTCTAACCTACTCCCTATAGAATCCAACCAAGGTTCCCATAGCTCCCCAGAAGCCTCTCACAAGCCTCTCTCTAGCCTTTGGAAGCACACTTCCAAGTAAGGGTTTTTTCTTCCTTTCTCATTTTTGTCCAATTTTTTTATGCTATTTTTCCCTTTTAATTTCAATTATGAATTTTGGGGTATGGTTTCAAACCTCCCTCATACTTAACTCTTTAGGGATGAATTATGGGAGACCCTTTATCTCTCATTAAATGCCTCCCATGTACACCCGTTACTATGCTGAAATTCCGAAAGAAATTTCTCTCTCCTCATTTACATTCAAGCAATACTTCTGTATCATGAATCTAAATTCCATTACAATTGTTTGGACATATATATATATATGATCTCCTTAATGTACATTATATGTAAATATGATGAGGAACCCATTTCTCTTTTATCAACCATTTTTAGGAATTCTTATGTCACACAGTTACGCTTCCGAAATCGCACCAGTTTTCTAAGCCAATGCCATTGTGTAGTTAATACCATGCCCATTTCTCTATCAAGGGTATTCACCTTTATGCACATTTACTTATTTATTATAATGTTTCATATATGAATTACACATTCCTTTATCGTAGAATACATGATTATTTTTTATGAATCCATGTTTTATGATCCATGTGGCACTCTTATGCATGAAATGAAATGTTTAAGAATGGTGCGCCCTTATAGCGCTCTAATGCACTGGGTAAAGTATAGTATCATGATACGTCATGTGCAATGAGTGTTGACTAATGATAATTCAGGTGCAACTATTTTTTACTCGTGCTTTATGTGCAATGAGGATTTACTCATGATCCATGTCCAATGAGCCTTAGCTCATGCAAATTCCATGTTAACTGTTGTTGCCACATTTCCATGTTATGATTATCATGCTTTATCATGCCTTTATGTTCATGTTTCTATTGTTATCTATTGATATGCCTAATGTCTAACATGTATTGTACTCCTCATGTTATTCCATGTTTATTCCTTTACTGGGCTTTGTAGCTCATCCTTTTCTAATGCACGCCCTTAGGTTATCCCATTCAATGCTAAGTACGAAGGAATGTAGTGGTCATGTAAAGGAAGTTTTCAATAAATATTTTGTATTTTATATATTATGTTTTTATGTAATGATCCAAAGCCCCAAATACACTAAAATTCTCGACCTTATTTGTTGTATCAAGTGATGTTTTATGTAATAAATCATGTTTAAGTTTGCAATAAAAGCAGGGTTTTCATAATATTACATAGAAAAAATTTATCTAATAAACCCTAAAATGTGATATTTAGATTGATAATTAGTGGAATTAAACAAAATTTAAAAATTATATTTATTTGGATTTTTATAATTTCAATTATTTTAATATTTCATTAAGAATGTAATTACTGCATCATCATTTTGTCAAAACTAAATTTAATTATATAATCTGTAAATATTATAAATAAAATACCATTATGTAGGAAATATTATTATCATTATAATGAATATGTATATTCGAATTTACCTTATGTATAACCCCATATTAAAAATTAATTAGATAATAAACATTGAATTTAACAATTTTAACTCTGGATTAAATAAAATAATAATAAATGTCATAATCTAATCCAAGTGCACCAAAAAGGATCAAATTTTATTCCTATTGAAGTTTTTGTTCGAATTACACTTATCCAATTGAATTAGAAATTTTTTACGGTAATTATAGGATCATTTTATCATTAATTACCCCGTTTACTTTTATCTGTGGTAAATAAAAGTCGAAAATTACTATTGAACAAAAAATATTTTCTTGTTTTCTACCCACATTATATTTATTGATGTCAATCGGGTATCTTGTACTTTTGAAATTCAACTCACAGAAGCGGTAAAATTATGTTTTATGCAAATTTGTATATTCTCCTAGAAGGTGGTTAAAATAAGTTAAAAAGTTCAATAAAATTTATATACATCTAATTTTATTATAAAATTAATATTATTAATTACATTATACATATATAGGTACTATATATATATATATTTACCTAAAATAAATTTAAATAAAATAAATAAATAATTAAATTTTCTGTCGGTTTTAAACAATAACGTATTGTTTTTCACTATTTATCATAAATTGGATGTTATTAGAAAAATAGAAACAATTCACCCTTTGATAATTTTTATATTACAAATTCAAAAATGAATTCAATTTTACCAATTTATGAACATAGAAGTTGCATTAATTAGTTTAAAATTTTTTCCCATTGTTAAAACCAAAAAGCAGGTTTTCATAAAAAGAAAAAAGTATCAAAATATAGACATGTGTTTATGTCAAATTTAAATGTGAAATTAATTAAAATGAACTATATTGTATTAAATAATAAAAATATAATCTAATTATACTTCCAAACCATTCAAATTTATAATTTATCACTATTAATTATTTTGATAAAAAATGTTGTTTACAATAAAATTTTAATATTTTACACTATTCATCAAAATATGAATTTTATCAGAAAAATACCAAAAATTTCTTTAAAATAATTTTTTATATCCTGATTATAAAAAAGTAGTTTATTTTTTCAAATTTAATATATTAAATTCAAAATTCATTTAATACTATTCATAAACATTTTTGATCTTCTATTTTGGTAAGTTTTGTTGCATTCGAAATCGATGTTGCGTGTAGTGAAAGCTATTTAATTACTTTAATGAGATAACGTACTATGAAATCATGGGGTGTTATATGGAACCAATCGTTTAATATTTATAGGATGAATATCAATTATGAACATACAAGGTCAAAATACTCATAGAATGAGTTTTTGTTATTTTATCTTAGATATAAGCTATTATGAGTAATTTGAAATGTAGTGTTTTACTCCACCTATAATAATATATAATATCATATCATAATATAAATTATTTTAAATATATTTATTATCAGTTTGATATAAATAATTATAATGTCATTGGTGGTAAAATGGGTATTTTCCAAAAAAAATATTTTGAAATGAATAAAGTCCTTCCATTTCAATTTATTAAATTAATCATTAATGTTAAAAAATTTCTATTATTTTCACATATATTTTTATATTAATATATAAATTTAAACCATATAATGATGATTAATTTTTGTATATATAATAATGGATCACCTTATTCATTAAAGATGCATTTATTGAAAAATTATTTTACACATTTTTTAGGTTTGTTTTGAAATTAAATACTTACATTATAGAGAATATAATGTGATTAAAGTTGGTAAATATTTTGAATTCTAATTCTTAATTTTTTCTAATGAGGCCACATTCATATTTTATCATAATTAATATTAAATTCATTAAATATTTTATTCCACATTTTATGAAAGCGTTTTTACCGAGGAGTTAACATAGAATGATAAGTGGTATAATTAAAAAAAAGCATAATGAAACATAATATTTTGATTTTATTTAGAATTTACCCTTATCACATTATAATAAGATAAAACTCAAAGTTATCATTACATGATATTGACTTGATATTAATTTAATATGTTATAAAATTACATGTGTGGCAATCACCTTACTTTTGAATGGAAACCTCCTTCCATAACTTATTTAAACCTATTGAGACATTTAACTATACCAAAATATAAAACAATTAATGAAAAAAATTCTGATACAAATTATATATCTTTTTTCATCAAATAATATTATTCCTATAGTCCTTAATATGATATCAATCTAATTTTTTCTATAGGATTCAAATTTTATTGAATGAGCACTTTCTTATTTACTTATTCTGAAAATATCTTAAATTATGAATTAATTTTTGAAATATAATAAAACCTCAAAAAATCATTTACTAGTATGTCATTATATCAAGATAACAATATTTATCCAATCCACTATGCCTCAAATATGAAATAAAAACATAACTTGTTTGTGTGGTGGACTACCGACTCAAGATTCAATATAATTATGTTTACTTCATCAACTCTCATGGATTGTCATAAATAATGATCCAGTGAATATATATTATAATAGTGACATATAATATACTCTATGGATTTAATATGTCATGTAATTACTTAACCGGTCACACTATTATGAAAAGATAACACCTTTTATGCATATATATGACCTACAGGCACTACGAAGCCCAGTGATTCATTTTAAATTTTAAATTATAATTAATTATTGAAAAAATGAATCTAATGAATGAAAATGATATATTAAAATTTAATATTATTTTTTGTATGATGGAACTATATCCTATTCACAGAAACTAATATATTCATGATAAAATATGAATATGAAAATAGTGTTTTTAACACCTGAAACTATGGTTATAATGAAATATTATTAATGTATGGGTGATAATATGTTATATGTGGATCATATATGATATTATAAATATGTATGTAGTTATTAATTAAATTAATTAAATTCTCAAAATCATTATATTGGAGGATAAATCATGTTCAACTACAAGAAGCTTATTGTAAGATATTTCTTCCCAATTTACACTTCATTGAGACATATTTTAAATTATAAATATATTCAATTTTATGATTTTAATATAAATAACATTTGATATATTAAATGTGAATTAATTTTCTATAAAAATTATCAAATTTTATATTCAATTTTATTCATTCATGGGGTTAAAATTGAATTTTATCAATATGTTAAGAATTATCTGAAAATTTATTTTATATGATTAATTTAATTTTTTATGATAGATTATAATAATATATTCCTCATAAAATACAATATTCATAATATTAACTCGTTATTTATGGGTTTTCCACATTTGTTCCAAATATGTACAGTATTTTTCACCTAAATAAAATAATAAACATTAAAAATAATAGAAAATACTTCCCTTTTTGACTAGGTAAATTTTTAATCGATGTTTTATTTTTGAAAAAAATAATTTTTTTTATTTAAACCAATTATGTATTTTAGATATTTTATGATATTATTTAATTTTTAAGTTTTTTTAAATTAATCATTATAATTCTTTTAGAAAAGGTTCAATTTTTTATTTAATAAAAATAATCAAAAGAAAATTTTCATTTTGACATATACAATTTCATATCATTTTTCCTCATCGATAACATTTTTTTAATAGTTAGATTCATCTGAAAGAAATAAATTGTTTAAAAAATAGAACTATTTTATGATTTATTCATCTTATATATAACATTTATTTTCTTTAATCCATTAAAAGATATGTATTTATCACAAAACCATAATTATATCTCATTAAATTTTTTGGGCTTTTATATTTACCTTGGTGCATTCACATTCATGAGATTTTTATATATTAAATTTATATTAAATATATATATATATATATTTTAATAGAAAAAACATATCCTAAAACTTATTTTATTTATACATATATGTTTTTATTTTGAAATTTGATTAATTGGTAGGGAAAATTTAATATACCATATAATTTATTCAATATGGATATTTGATGATAAGTTATTTTGTAATTGAATTAAATTGAGAATTTTATATATGATTAATTATATTTACATGAAGTTATTTTTGAGTCATGGAATTATATATCAACATGATTCATTGATTGACCTTTTAAAAAAATTAATTTAACTAAATTTATTTAATTTATTATGTATACCTACCCATCAATTAAACAATCATTTAAAATGGATTCAATGGTATAGATATCATTATGACTATTTAAATGAAATCAAATATTATTCATTTCCTTCATTGACTATTCAGTTATTATAATCCCTATGATTAATATATGTATATATATATCTATATTAACTATAGATGTATTTCATGCTCATGTTATTGATTAAATGGCATGTTTTTCAGTTATTTACCTTGAAAAATCCCAGGTAATTGAAGAATAAGACATAATTCATCTTTATTATAATTTATGAATTAAATATTAATTTAACATTAAAGGGGTTTCTATGTTCGATAGCATACCAGATACGCAAAAATGTGTTTCTTTGAAATCTTACGTTGCACACTAATAATATAATATTATTATTTTAAATGGAAAATAACTCTCAGTTGTTGTAATGGAAGGAATGAAAAAATTAACTACACTGTGATTATACGCGTTAAATTTATTTACATTCATCCAATAAAAAGATATAGGCTTAAAATGTGAATGAATCTAATTTTATGTTCAATTTACCTCCTTTTAATGGAGAACCCTCTTAAAATTTAGTTTTGGACACATTAATACATTTTATTTTACCAAATAAAATCTTTCTTTATAATGAGGACATAAAAATTTACTTTGTGTAATTTTTTTTGAATTTTTCCGATAAAGTTCATTTTTTAATGAATTGTAAATGATATTGTATTTTAATTCAAAAATGTGTTTTAATATAATTTATTTATATTTTTAGATTATCTTTTTAATTTATTTTAATGTGAATTTATAATATATCTTTATCATTTAATCCAATATTGATCATTGAATTTATTTTACTTTTAAATTAGACATAAACAAGTGTCAATCCTTTGATAGTTATTGTTTTTTTAAAAAAAACGCTATTTGTTTTAACAACGAGAAATCATTTTAAATTAATTAATGTTGATTATATGTTTTTATTTTGACAAAATAGAAATCATATTTTAATTTGGAATATCAAATATATCTTAGGATAAATTTTTGGTAGTTTTCTGAAAAACTTCAAGATTTGAAGAATAGTGAAACAACTTATTAGTAGTTAAAAAAACTGACTTTTTCATTTAAATAAGATTTTACCACATATATAAATTGAATTTAAAAAATATGAAATTCATAGTTGTTAAATTTAAGTAAAGTGTAGTTCAATTAAATAAAAATAATTTTTTGTAGATTAGTAACTTTTGACTATTATTTACCGCGATTAAAGGTAAATAGGGTAATTGAAGGTAAAAAGAATTGTAGAATAATTCCAAATTACCTTAACATTTTTCCTATACTAATTAGATGAGTAATAGAAGACCATGGGCATCATTGGGTAGATATTGGGGTCCCATGGAGCCACTTATGAATGATAATGACACTTTATTTCAATTAACTTAATGTAAAGGAAAAAATGACATAAACTAATATCTCATTGTAAATTAATTTTTACATGGTGTTATAAAAGTTATATTTTCGACTATGAAAATTCATTGGAAGGATTAAAACTATTTCTTATATCATGGTATTTTTTTTATAATTTTTATACATCAAAAAAATTAAATTATTTATGACACAATAATGATGCAGTATTTACCTCATTAATAAATGATTTAAATAAATAAGATTATAAAAATATAAAAAATATAAAAAACCTATCCAATTATTATTTTATGATTTTATTTCGACCATGATTCAACTTATATTATACTTTAATTAGTTTTTGACCATTAGAAACCGAATATCATTATATAATAAAATAATATTATCACACTTTCCTAAAGAGCCCCTCCCCCCTAATAAAAAGCCCTAAATTATAATGAATTCCTCACACCTCTCAAACCATTTGGATTATCCAAACTCTAAAAAATTAAGCTCCCTATATCCCTTTATTCCTCCTATCAGCCTTACCTTAGGAAGAAGGAACTTCAAGAAATTATTTTGGTTCAAACCAATAGAAGTTACTCAAATTAAAGGTAACCCTTTCTCTTAACTTCTTTTCTTTTATTTCACTTCTCCAACACCTAAACTCTTTCAATTCCTTTATTTTATAAGAAAACCATTATCCTCAATATGCTATCATGTTTTTATGAGATTTATTCGAACTACACATACACACACCTCCATCTAATGGGTGAAGAACATACTGTTTCGGTGGATGGAAAACTAATGCCTCACAAGACGATGATTGTTCGATTATCTCCTACCGCCCTTCTTGGTGGCCATTAATATGACAATATATTTATATATGATATATATTATGTTTTATTTTTCTTTATTCTTCTGTATTTTTCATTTATATCACACCTTTGTGGTCTCCATTATGGGAAAACGAGATAACTTCATTTGAAGAAGTGCGGACTACCGCCCCTTGATAGTGATATGACTCATTAGTGCCATATGTGGGAAGTATAAAGGATGGATTTAATGATATTTTATATGATATTATATTGGAATTATAATATAACTATGTATCATTATGTTTTAAATCCATTAAAATAAGAAATAGAAATGAAAGTACCTTTCAGGCATATGTACGGCTTACCGTCTCTATGAACGGTGCATTTCATTTTGTACCTCCAAATGATATGTAATGTTATATATATATATATATATATATATATATACTGGAAATATATCATATATATGATAACTAAATTTTAAAAATAATTCTGTATATAATGGATTATTGACCACATGGAAAACTTGTAAATATAAGGTGTTCATTTTTGACACAAGTACCAAATATCGACAAAATGAACATTGTTAACTTACATGATTAAATAATTTTTATAACATGGTAATAAGTGATATAAAAGGAATAATAAACTTGAAAAAGGTTCTTAAGTGAGTAGATATTAACTTTAGTTTATTATTCAGGAGATTAAAGAATGATTGAGTCATGTCAGACATGAGGTAAGGGAAATCGTCTCAATCTCTTTTCATTGAGGCAGATTTTGTTCTAATACACGACATTCTTTTATAAGTTGAATAAACACCTTTGAAATTTAATTTCATTCAAAAGTAATCTTTTTCTACAAATCATTTTAACTAAATGACAAAACAAGAAGGTTTCTTTTTAACGTAATAGGTGAAAATGACCTTTCCGCGGTCACAATTATTATTTGATCTTTGGCTTCCTTAACAAGCCCTAATGTTTTTAAAAATAAAATAATGACCATATAATATTTTTTATTTTTAAAATTGTATTAAAAATAGTTTTGATACGTTAATATATTAAAATGTTATATTTTTATTTCTATGTGGGAATTTTTCTTTCCATTATGCTTATGTTATGTGTTCTGATCATGTTATAGTTCTTGGGCATTATTTACTTATACGGGTGGTTCCATGATAAACCTAGGGCAGGTGAGTCCAAGATAGCTCTCCAATGCATTGGGTATTGTGACGGAGGTAAACATGGATGTTTCTCCTAATAGATTTAGGGAATATACTATGTTAGGTTTTCTAATGTAACTCTCTATGGAGTTTTGATAGCTATAATGTAAGTATGTTATGGATGCCACATGTTACCTTTATGGTTAATTATTTCAATGTGTTATTTCTAAATAGTATGATTTCATGAGGTATGTAAAATATTTTATGTTTTTTATGTATTTATGAAGTAATGTTTTATTTGTTTTATAACCCTTACTGAGATTTTTATGCTCATCCCATGTTTTGAAATGTTTTCACAAGGCATAAAGTTGAATAGGGTCAAGGTTGGTATCATGAAATAGTCATGCGCTCTAAAACATGGAAGTAGACATGACACTTTTTTGCAAGAGTTTTTATTTTATTAAAAAAATTGAAACTATGTAAAAGTGTCTACTTTGTAATAATTTGAGAAGTAATAGTTATGTCCTAATTCACTAGAACTCTATACCTAAAATGATTCTCAATGTGAATTATTCATTTAATTCAATATTAGGTAACGTTTATGGTCTGGTCCTTATAGATGGAATCAAAGGTAAATTTATATAAAATTATGAGTTATGGTATTGTTAAATTAATATCTATAAAATAATTTATATTAATATTGAAATCATATAGAATTTACAGATTACCATGTGGATTTGCCTAAGATATTTCTATGTTCAGAATAGTTTTCCTCAGAGGAAAAAAGTCATCTATGTTGGTATGAAATCAGGAGAGAGTCAACCTTCCAAATCAGCAATATGAGATGGTCGAAATCAGAACTGAACAGTTTGTTGCAGTGATGGAATAGGTGACTCAGGCTATAAATGGTGGTGGTATCCATGAACAAGATCAGACAGATCAAACACATTGGAATATGTCAGTAGTAGAGCATTTAATGAGGCTACATCCCCCATCATTCAGAGGATGATCTAACTCTATGCTAGTTGAAGGGTGGATTGAAGCACTGGAAAAGGAATTTAATGTCATGGGGTGTTCAGAACATCCAAAGGGTAGTCTTCCTATTTAATATTTTGATGGTGAAGCTAATCAGTGGTGGTTGATGGTAAAAAATATCAGGGATATAGAAGAGATTGATTCATTTGATTGAGATGAATTCAAAGTAATGTTTCTTGAGAAATATTTTCCTAAGGTGGTTCATCATAGGTTTGAAAAACAATTCCTGGAATTGAGGTAGGAGGATGACTCAATGGTAGCTTATGAATCAAAATTCACTTGAATGCAAGGTATGCTTCAAATTTCATACGAGATGTTGATAGTAAAATCCACCATTTTTACTCAGGATTAAATCCAAATTATCGAAGTGCATTATTTTCTGAGTTCAAAAGTTATGAAAAACTTTTTCATTGTGCGGAGAAGGGGGAAATGGAGTTTTCTAATGACCAGGTGTTCTTTTAAAAACAACATAACAAGAGGTCGAGCTGGTAGGTGAAAGGGAAGAACTCTTTAAAAAAGTATCATGGTAAAAAACGTAAGTTTACAGATTGTAAAAATTGTGGTAAAAAGCATGCTGGGGATTGTATTTTGAATTATGTTAAGTGCTACCAATGTAATAAAATGGGACATAAGGCTCGTAATTTCACTAAAAAAGATCAGGGTAGTGGTAAGATAATATCTGATATATAGTTAGTAAAATGATTTAATTGCAATGAAATGGGTCATTATGCAAACGAGTGTCCAACAAAGAACTCAACTGAGGGAAAGAAGCCAGACTACAAGAATAAAGGGGTGGTGAAAACTATTGCATCTACTTTAGTAGATGTTGAGCTATCAAATGAAGTAGTATTGGGTAAACTATTTGTTTGTTCAGATTTTACCAATGTATTCTTTGAGTCTGGGTCTACACACTCTTTCATTTCTGAGATGTTTTCTAGTAAAGTGATAATTCCATCTCATGATATGAATATAGAACTTACCGTAAAAACACATGGATTAAATGTTGATATTAAAATAATACATAAGTACATTCTTTTCCTTGTGTGCGGAAAGAATCTTTCTGCAAACCTTATTGTTTTTCCTCTAGTAGAGTTTGATGTTACTTTGCGTATGGATTTTATTTCTGTTTATCATGCTAAGAATGACTAAAGAGCTAAAGATATTTCTTTTCAAGAATGATTTTCAGTTTTTATATAATAATTCACACTAACTTTTGATAACATTTCAGGAATATGAGAAACTAGTAAAATATGGAAATGATTGTTAACTTGCACATTTTATAGAAAACCAAGGAACAATTCAGATTAATGATGTTCCAGTGGTAAAAGATTACCTTGAATTTTTTCGTAATGAGTTTCCCGGTATTATACCTTGTTGGGAAATGAATTTACGGTGGACTTAGTTCCTGATGATAATCTAATTTTAAACCCCCCTTATCGAATTGCTCAAATTTAACTTTTAGAGTTAAAGAAGCAATTGCATGACTTATTATATAAATATTTCATTCGACCTAGAACACCACCATGGGGTGATCCTTATTTTTTTTGTTAAAAATAAAGATGGTTCAATGAGAGTTTTCATTGATTATAGAGAATTGAATAACATCACTACAAAGAACAAGTATCCTTTGACGCATATCGATGATTTGTTTGATAAGATTTAGGGACCTCAGTATTTTTTGAAGATTTACATGAGATAGGGGTACCATCAGTTGAAGGTGAAATATTTAGACATTCCTAATACCGTGTTTCGTACTAGATATGGTCATTATTAATTTGTTGTTGTTCCTTTTTGTTTAACCAATGCACCTTCTATATTCATGGATCTTATGAATAGAATTTTCCATCAGTTCTTGGATAAGTTTGTTGTTGTGTTCATTGATTATATATTGGTTTATTATAAAAGCAAAGTGGTGCATGAAATACATTTAAGGGATTTCTTTAAAAACATAAATGAAAAGAAACTATATGGGAATTTCAAAAAGTGTGAGTTTTTGTTACAAAAAATTTCATTCCATGGTCACATTGTTTCAAAAAATGGCGTAGCTGTAGAGACCCGAAGCCTGACGTACATGAACATTACATTACTTTTGCGGAATACTTAGTACATAACAAAAACACACACACAAGGATCGTAATAGTTTAGTGTCTTTGGAAACTCGGAATAAAATCTTCTAATCGTGGTGAAAGATCTTCAACATCTCCCATAAAGATCTTCCTTTTTTTTACCTAAAACCTTTCTTTATATCCTGGGGAAAAGAAAACATAAAAGGGTGAGCTCAAATGCTCAGTAAGGGTAAACAAAAGAAATATCAATCACATCGTATTCATAAGAACATAACATTTTGGAAATCATAACCTGAAAAGAGAGCATAATTTCATAACATGGGATAAATCATGGTAGTGAAATGTAATCACAATAATCATAACTTAAAACATGAAACATTGTGGCATTCACACATAATCATAGAGAATCATTTCTTGTCAGTCAAGACTCATTGCCAAGACTATCTTAGTGGACAAAGTCCCTTTATGAATTGAGTAACCCTCGTTTCAGTCTTGTTTCACTGAACCGGTATAACCTACCATTCCAGCCATGTCTATCTCATGAGATATAAAATATTTACCCAATGCATTGGAGGGAGATATAGGTCCCACCCATCTCATAATGAATCCTTTCTTATGTGTGCCACATAATCATAGAACATACATCATCGCATAACACATGTAACAAAAATGGGATTCTTGAAACATCATGACATCATAAATCAATTAATATAAGATAAAGGAATTCATAAAAATAATTCCATTACAACATTATCAAATAAATGTAATAATAGGGATAAAAACAGAACCCTTTATTATCTTAGATGGAAAATAATTTTCATAAAACACTTGAACTCCATTCTTGAGGAAAATATCCTTTCTTCTTCAAAAACATTTTTCCTTTCATAACATGTCATACAAATTTAAAATAAAATAAGTTGATTAAAAATAAACTTGAAAACTTGTAAAGGAATATTCTTGTAAATAATGTTTTAAAAATCCATTCATGCCGTATAAGTTAAAAAAAAACATTCTTTCATACTTTTGTCGGAAAAGTCAAAAAGTACCTCGTACGAAAAAAATGACAAAAGATTCCTTTCATATTATTTACTAAAAACTCACCGAAGGGTCAAATTGGATTTAAACTATTTTAAGTGGATGTAAGCAATATTACATATTGAGGGAACATGGATGTGGATGATAAAATAAACCCCAGGAAATACCAAAGTATAAACAATCTCGGATAAAAATGAGATTGTGATATTTCTCTTACCTTAGGTACGATTTGCTTTGTACGTGTCCGAAGCTCCTGTATAATGGTTTAAATAATGTTATTGACTTATTCCAGAATCATACATATTGATATGATATCATATATGGTCATATTCTTAGCTTCTTGTTAGTAATATTTCATTGTTACTTGTTACTCGGGTCTTTATTGCCTTTTGTTCTTATGCGTGTTTTGCCGAATAAATTCTTATTCTTCTTTTAAGGTTATAGATACCTTATATCCAGAATGGTATTAGTATAACATATATCATATTTATTCATTCAATTCAATTATATAATTACTATGTAATGATGATCATGTAGAACGAGTCGCATCACATCGTGGAGACGGTATTCCGTACGTACGCACGAGTGATGATATCATTCCTATGATCATGTAATTGTATTGGAGTATATATATATTATTTCAGTATAAATATTAATTTATAATAATCATAAATAGTTACTCATTACACCATTATACCCATCCTTGTAAGGTGATGGTGGAAAATAGATTACACCACGGCGTGGAGACGGTATTCCGTACGTACGCACGCGCGGTGATTTCATTTTTCCGTAGGATGGATAGAAGGTGAATTAGGGTTGTTTCATATTTATAATAACATATCAGTATGTAAGTAATACTGATGTTATTAATTTATCATGAAACAACTAAAGAAGAAGAAGTTGAAGAAGAAAGAAATTGAAAAGATCGGTAATGGATATTACCTCTTCTTTGGAACGCCTCTTTGAATCCTCCACTTAGGGAACTAAGATTGGTCTTTGAAGAAGACCAGGACCTCTAGGATTATTCTAGGGAAGTGGAGAAGGGTTTTTGGCAGGGGTTGGCCGAGCTTGAAGGCTCAAAATTGTGTGAGGAGGATGGGGAGGAGGTGTCCTTTTATAAGGGAGGAGAGGGGCACCTTAGGAATATCTCAAAATATTATTTTATATTAAAGTCAAAATCGGTTTATAATGGTTCCAAAGGGTCTTATTTCGAAGCTAAAGTGGGGATGGGTCGAAATCCTATCAACCAATAGGATTTAGACAAGTTTAGGTTATTATTTTAACCTTATCAATTATATTTAACTCTAAGTTAAATAATTTAACTTTTACCGTGTCTTTTTGTTTTCTTACACTATATGGTTAATACACTTACTATAACATGCCAAACGAACCCCAAATTGTTTATTATTAATATATATATCCTTATCTAAGTCATGTGGCCGAAACTTAGATTTTTAGGAATAAAATAACAATTAATAATATAATATTTGATTTAAAAACTATTTTGTGTCAATTTTGACACTATTTGATATATGATTTTTGTGAAAGTCATAACAGAATTATATGTTCGAAACAAGTTTCTTAAATCAACACTAATATATCATAGTAACCTAGAAAATTAGTGGAATTCATAAAAAGTCTCAAATTCCATTTATTTTGGTGTTTATAACATCAATTATGTCAATATTTCATTAATAAGATAATTACTGCATCATCATTGTGTCATAAATAAATTAAATTATTTAATGTCTAAAAATTACAAATAAAATACCATTATATAGGAAAGCTTTTTATATTTCTAATGAATATTTATAGTCGAATTGATCTTATGTATAACCCCATATTAAAAATGATTTACTTATTAAACTTTGATTTTAACTATTTTAACTATTCATTAAATAAAATAATATTAAATGTCATAATCTAATCCAAGTGGACCTAAATGGTCATATTATATTCATAAGGTTGTTTTTGGTCGAATTACACTTATCCAATAGAATTAGTACATGTGTTAGGGTAATAGTAATATCATATTTACCCTTAGTTACCCTATTTACTATTAACCGCGGTAAAAAAAGTAAAAAGTTACTATTCACCAAAAAATTATTTTTATCTCATTGAACCACATTTTACTTACTGATATCAACCGTGTCTGTCGGATTTTCGAAATTCCATTCACAGAAGCGGTAAAATTAAGTTTTATGCAAAATTCAGTTTTTAACCTACCACTTAGTGGTTTCACTATTCATCAAAAATTGAAGTTTTTCAGAAAAATGCCAAAATTTCACCCTAAGCTATAATTGATATTCTGAATTCAAAAATGATTTCTATTTTACAAAATTCCCAACATATAAGTTGCATTAATTAATTTTACAATTAATTTCCGCTGTCACAACAAATAGCGTGTTTTTAAGAGATAATAAATATCAAAAGATTGACACTTGTTTATAACTGGTTTAAATGTAAAATTACATCCAATGACCAACATTGTATTAAATTGTAAAAATATATTCTAAATATACTTTAAAACCACTCAAATTAATAATTTATCACTATTAATTATTTCTATTGAAAAAGTTGTTTTTAATTAAAATTTAGTAATTTTCACTATTCATCAGAATATGAAAGTTATCCGAAAAGTACCAAAATTTCACCTTAGGCTAAATTTGATACTCAGAATCCAAAAATGAAGTCCATTTTGAGAGATAAAATTTCTAAAATTTAAAAAGTGGTTATTACTATTCATAACGGCTAGTTTTAATAATATTTTAATAGCATATCGTTGTTTCGTAAAACTCAGTATTGTGTACTACACATGCTATCGAGGAAGGTCGTGATTGCGTGTAATGCAAGGCAAGTCAAGGATGTGTGTTGTGCAAGCTCATTTTGGTGTAGCGTACCACACAAGACATTAAAAAAGAATATTTTTCATAAAATCTCGGGCTGTTACATTCTACCCCCCTTAAAATGAATTTCGCCCTCGAAATTCGTCGGGGTTATAAATGGTTTACTATTCGAAAGTTTCTTTAATAGAAACCCACATCGCAAAACGGAATACCAAAACCAATCTTTAAAAACTAAAGTATGAAACGTAATGGTTACCCAAATAAACTAATCACTGGGTTTCCACATAGGTGAAAATATGGATATGGAAGAAAAATCTAACCATCATGTTCTGATGGAGAGTGGTAGAGAACATGGATATGGAAAAGCCATTAATCACAAATCCATATATTTGTGATGATATAAGGTACCATCTGATTCATCAGGTATAAGATCACCATGACAACATTTTTGGTTTTCAAGATCATTTCCCTAAAGTTGAAAATTTGCATTAGAATAAATACTTACTTTATTTTGGTACAATCTCACTGCTGTTCGTGCCTTGAAAAATTTCCACTTCATCTCTTAAATAAATGAAGTTGAATTTGTTATTCGTGAAGTGTTAGCAGATCATGTGATAGAATGACGGGTCATTCCATCTGTCTCAATCAAAAGATTAGCAAAAATTATATACATAAGTCGATCTATAGTGAGATTAATCATATATGGTTCCTAAAATGGACTTATACTTCATATATCATACTGCGTAATATAATAAAACTAGTTTCTACTAAACAGGGACTTCCTGTAGGCCAGTGGTAGTGATAAAGGCCAGTCGCACTTCGGTTGTGGGTTCGATTCCCACAGCCTTGTCCGACGCGATGGGCTGTTGCCCGTTCTGCAGGTTGTCCTTTTTCTAAAACTATATCATCCCATCAATAATATTGAGAAAACTTCTATCCTTAAACTAACTTATGTCCAACATAATCCATTCCAATCTTTAGGCTTATCCATAATACTGCAGTCCACTCCCATATATCATAAGATATGTTTTTTTGGTCACATTCCAAACATTCAAAGTCCTTAATCATGTATTCTCTTGAATACCTTAGTGAAAACATGAATGCAGTTAAAATTTAACACTTTCCACATACCAAAATCCTCAAAATTCTATATACTCAAACCATGATATCACTTAGTCCTTATATCAATCATGAGCTCATGAATACTGTTAAACATTTCATTTTCTCATTTTCTCTTCATTATGCGCATATCATCTTATTTCCAAAAATATCTCAATCACTTTGAATACCACATTAGACCAATACATAAATATTCCAATACTCCATGATACAATATTATTTTGGAATCCCATTACATAAACACTTAATAATTCCACCACATCGTTGTCATATTCAACATCGCCAATAGTGATCGCATGTGACTTCCCTTTGTCCCTTGCCTTCAGTGGTTTCTCATGTTGATCATCACTAACCCTTGGATTAGGGCATTTATAATGCCCCATTTCCTTGCACTTGAAGCATTGAAGTGTTGGTGGTGCGTTCTCTACAGTCTTTGCTTTATTCACATCATTAGAAACCCTTTTTCCATTACTTCGACACTCAGCTGCTCGATGACCTTCTTTTCCACACTTAAAACATTTTCTAGTACCTTTAAGAAAATCTCCACCATGCTTCTTTCCACACTTTGAGCATAAGGAAACATTCATCTTCTTTTCACCATTATTCTGAGATTTCTCCTTGAACTCCATCTTTCATTTCTTGTCAAGACCATGAGATGGATATGTAACACCGACTTCCATTTCTACCTTGACAACACAACGTACAATTTCTTCATAGCTACTAAAGTCTCTTATAGCTAATGCCCTTCGAAGACTTGGTTTTAAGCCATTGAAAAATCGATCAACTTTACTTTCAGGTTGGATGATAATGCCAGATGTATACCTTGAAAGTCTTGTAAAATTCGCTTCGTATATACCAACAGATTCATCATCCTTTTGATTTAGTTCAAGAAACTCATTCTCCATCTTTGTTCGAAGAATACGAGGGAAGTACTTACTGAAAAACAAGTTCTTGAACTCTTCCCATTCCATGGACTCAATTTCATCTCTTGGCCTCGTATTCTTGATAAGATTCCACCATTGATCAGCTTCACCTTACAAACGATATACTGCTAAGATGACTTTATTATGTTCAGAACATTGAAGAACTGAAAATATATTTTCAGTGGTACTGATCCATTGTTCAGCAACAAGTGGATCGGAAGTCCCACTGAAAGAAGGTGGACGTTGCCTCATGAAGGACTCAATAGAATATTGTTCCCTTCTCTGGTCATTTGGAAGTCCAGAATGATTCATAGCTTGTGTAAGTATAGAAATAAGATTTTGCACTCCATCTCCCATAACATTTGTTTGTTCAGAAGGGAAATCATTGCATTGTCCATTGCATTGATCAACACGGTTCCTTCGGGTTCCAGCCATCGTCTAAAACCCAAAAAGAATAGCGTGAGAGGCAAAAATCATGCTAGGGAAAACAATATAGTAAAGGGGGAGTACCCTTAATATCTAACATCTTAGGTTAAATTCTAATATTGTTACCGTAGTTCTAGGACCATATCCTATACGTATACTTGTCCTTAGGGACATCCCTAGACATACCTTAGAAATATCTCTAGGGATCTCACTAACGTTTTCGCATCCTAGTTTCCAAAGGTTGACTAAACCTTTCCTCTGATACCAACTGTAGAGACCCGAAGCCTGACGTACATGAACATTACATTACTTTTGCGGAATACTTTGTACATAACAAAAACACACACACAAGGATCGTAATAGTTTAGTGTCTTTGGAAACTCGGAATAAAATCTTCTAATCGTGGTGAAAGATCTTCAACATCTCCCATAAAGATCTTCCTTTTTTTTATACCTAAAACCTTTCTTTATATCCTGGGGAAAAGAAAACATAAAAGGGTGAGCTCAAATGCTCAGTAAGGGTAAACAAAAGAAATATCAATCACATCGTATTCATAAGAACATAACATTTTGGAAATCATAACCTGAAAAGAGAGCATAATTTCATAACATGGGATAAATCATGGTAGTGAAATGTAATCACAATAATCATAACTTAAAACATGAAACTTTGTGGCATTCACACATAATCATAGAGAATCATTTCTTGTTTGTCAAGACTCATTGCCAAGACTATCTTAGTGGACAAAGTCCCTTTATGAATCGAGTAACCCTCGTTTCAGTCCTGTTTCACTGAACCGGTATAACCTACCATTCCAGCCATGTCTATCTCATGAGATATAAAATCTTTACCCAATGCATTGGAGGGAGATATAGGTCCCACCCATCTCATAATGAGTCCTTTCTTATGTGTGCCACATAATCATAAAACATACATCATCGCATAACACATGTAACAAAAATGGGTTTCTTGAAACATCATGACATCATAAATCAATTCATATAAGATAAAGGAATTCATAAAAATAATTACATCACAACACGATCAAATAAATGTAATAATAGGGATAAAAACAGAACCCTTTATTATCTTAGATGGAAAATAATTTTGATAAAACACTTGAACTCCATTCTTGAGGAAAATATCCTTTCTTCTTCAAAAACATTTTTCCTTTCATAACATGTCATACAACTTTAAAATAAAAGAAGTTGATTAAAAATAAACTTGAAAACTTGTAAAGGAATCTTCTTGGAAATAATGTTTTAAAAATCCATTCATGCCGTATAAGTTAAAAAAAAACATTCTTTCGTACTTTTGTCAGAAAAGTCAAAAAGTACCTCGAACGAAAAAAATGACAAAATATTCCTTTCATATTCTTTACTAAAAACTCACCGAAGGGTCAAATTGGATTTAAACTATTTTAAGTGTATGTAAGAAATATTACATATTGAGGGAACATGGATGTGGATGATAAAATAAACCCCAGTAAATACCAAAGTATAAACAATCTCAGATAAAAATGATATTGTGATATTTCCCTTACCTTAGGTCCGATTTGATTTGTACGTGTCCAAAGCTATTGTATAATGGTTTAAATAATGTTATTGACTTATTCCAGAATCATACATATTTATATGATATCATATATGGTCATATTCTTAGCTTCTTGTTAGTAATATTTCATTGTTACTTGTTACTCGGGTCTTTATTGCCTTTTGTTCTTATGCGTGTTTTGCCGAATAAATTCTTATTCTTCTTTTAAGGTTATAGATAAATTATATCCAGAATGGTATTAGTGTAACATATATCATTTTTATTCATTCAATTCACTTATATAATTACTATGTAATGATGATCATGTAGAACGAGTCGCATCACATCGTGGAGACGATATTCCGTACGTACACACGAGTGATGATATCGTTCCTATGATCGTGGAATTGTATTGGAGTATATATATATTATTTCAGTATCAATATTAATTTATAATAATCATAAATAGTTACTCATTACACCATTATACCCATCCTTTTAAGGTGATGGTGGAAAATAGATTACACCACGGCGTGGAGACGGTATTCCGTACGTACGCACGCGCGGTGATTTCATTTTTCCGTAGGATGGATAGAAGGTGAATTAGGGTTGTTTCATATTTATAATAACATATCAGTATTTAAGTAATATTGATGTTATTACTTTATCATGAAACAACTATAGAAGAAGAAGTTGAAGAAGAAAGAAATTGAAAAGATCGGTAATGGATATTACCTCTTCTTTGGAACGCCTCTTTGAATCCTCCACTTAGGGAACTAAGATTGGTCTTTGAAGAAGACCATGACCTCTAGGATTATTCTAGGGAAGTGGAGAAGGGATTTTGGCAGGGGTTGGCCGAGCTTGAAGGCTCAAAATTGTGTGAGGAGGATGGGGAGGAGGTGTCCTTTTATAAGGGAGGAGAGGGGCACCTTAGGAATATCTCAAAATATTATTTTATATTAAAGTCAAAATCGGTTTATAATGGTTCCAAAGGGTCTTATTTCGAAGCTAAAGTGGGGATGGGTCGAAATCCTATCAACCAATAGGATTTAGACAAGTTTAGGTTATTATTTTAACCTTATCAATTAGATTTAACTCTAAGTTAAATAATTTAACTTTTACCGTGTCTTTTTGTTTTCTTACACTATATTGTTAATACACTTACTATAACATGACAAACGAACCCCAAATTGTTTATTATTAATATATATATCCTTATCTAAGTCATTTGGCCGAACCTTAGATTTTTAGGAATAAAATAACAATTAATAATATAATATTTTATTTAAAAACTATTTTGTGTCAATTTTGACACTATTTGATATATGATTTTTGTGAAAGTCATAACAGAATTATATGTTCGAACCAAGTTGCTTAAATCAACACTAATATATCATAGTAACCTAGAAAATTAGTGGAATTCATAAAAAGTCTCAAATTCCATTTATTTTGGTGTTTATAACATCAATTATGTCAATATTTCATTAATAAGATAATTACTGCATCATCATTGTGTCATAAATAAATTAAATTATTTAATGTCTAAAAATTACAAATAAAATACCATTATATAGGAAATCTTTTTAGATTTCTAATGAATATTTATAGTCGAATTGATCTTATGTATAACCCCATATTAAAAATGATTTACTTATTAAACTTTGATTTTAACTATTTTAACTATTCATTAAATAAAATAATATTAAATGTCATAATCTAATCCAAGTGGACCTAAATGGTCATATTATATTCATAAGGTTGTTTTTGGTCGAATTACACTTATCCAATAGAATTAGGACATGTGTTAGGGTAATAGTAATATCATATTTACCCTTAGTTACCCTATTTACTATTAACCGCGGTAAAAAAAAGTAAAAAGTTACTATTCACCAAAAAATTATTTTTATCTCATTGAACCACATTTTACTTACTGATATCAACCGTGTCTGTCGGATTTTCGAAATTCCATTCACAGAAGTGGTAAAATTTAGTTTTATGCAAAATTCAGTTTTTAACCTACCACTTAGTGGTTTCACTATTCATCAAAAATTGAAGTTTTTCAGAAAAATGCCAAAATTTCACCCTAAGCTATAATTGATATTCCGAATTCAAAAATTATTTCTATTTTACAAAATTACCAACATATAAGTTGCATTAAATGATTTTATAATTAATTTCCGCTGTCACAACAAATAGCGTGTTTTTAAGAGATAATAACTATCAAAAGATTGACACTTGTTTATAACTGGTTTAAATGTGAAATTACATCCAATGACCAACATTGTATTAAATTGTAAAAATATATTCTAAATATACTTTAAAACCACTCAAATTAATAATTTATCACTATTAATTATTTCGATTGAAAAAGTTGTTTTTAATTAAAATTTAGTAATTTTCACTATTCATCAGAATATGAAAGTTATCCGAAAAGTACCAAAATTTCACCTTAGGCTAAATTCGATACTCCGAATCCAAAAATGAAGTCCATTTTGAGAGATAAAATTTTTAAAATTTAAAAAGTGGTTATTACTATTCATAACAGCTAGTTTTAATAATATTTTAATAGCATATCGTTGTTTCGTGAAACTTAGTATTGCGTACTACACACACTATCGAGGAAGGTCGTGATTGCGTGTAATGCAAGGAAAGTCAAGGATGTGTGTTGTGCAAGCTCCTTTTGGTGTAGCGTACAACACAAGACATTAAAAAAGAATATTTTTCATAAAATCTTGGGCTGTTATAGTAGCAGTTGATCATGCTAAAACAAAAGTTGATGAATAATGAAAAAGACCAACAAATATAACTAAGATCAGTAGTTTTCATGGTTTGGAAGGTTATTACTGGAGGTTTGTTGAAAGTTTTTCATGGTTATCAGTTTCAATCACTAAGTTAACTCTAAAAGGGGTTAAGTTCTTCTGGACAAAAGAATGTGATAGTTGTTTTCAGGTATTGAAAAGATGATTAGTTAATGCTCGAGTTTTGGCACTGCCTTTCATAAATGGTATGTTTTTTATCTACAGTGATGCTTTGTTGAAACGATATAGATGTGTCCTTTTGCAGAATGATAAGGTAATTGCTTATTATTAACATCAGTTGAAACCTAATGAGTTAAATTACCCTACACATGATTTTTAATTTGTTGTTTTTGTTTTTATATGAAAATTTTGAGTAATCATTTGAATGGGGTAAAATGTGAAATATATACTGAAAAAAAGGTTGAAGTATATATTCACGTAGAAAGAATAGAACATGATACAGAGGAGATGGTTGGAATTAATCAAGGATAATGATTGCATGATCCTTTACCATATAGAAATGGAAAATAAAGTGGTTGTTTATTTGTGTTGAAAATGTAATGGTTAATTAACCATTATACATTAAGAAAGAGGTTGTTGGGTTTTTGATTTGATAAACTTTAGCATAGAAGTTGTTGGTGCAGGAAAATTCTTCAGTTTTGTATCAGGTGAGATAGAGATCATCTCTATCAGATAAAATCAAGCATGCACACAAAGAAAATAGTGAGTTATAGAAAAAGGTAGAGTCGATTTAGAAGGGTAAGTTGCCTAAATTCAATGTTGATAATGATTGTATTTTGAGATTTAGAAACATATTATGTGTGCCTTGTGATTCACAGTTAAAGAATGATTTTTTATTTAAATCTCATAGTTCCCCATTTTTCAGTTCAACCTAGTAGTACTAAGATGTACATAGATCTTCAAGATTATTACTGGTGGGATGGAATGAATAGAGATTTTACCGATTTTAATATAATGTGTTTGACTTGTATATAGGTTAAAGTAGAGAAGATGTTACCAAACGGGATGCTACAGCCTTTACCGGTGCCAAAGTGCAAATGGGAAAATATATCCATGGACATTGTTGTGGGATTATGGAAGACATCTTGAGGTAATAATTCAATTTGGGTTATTGTTGATCGATTGACTAATTATGCTCATTTCCTTCCTTTTTGAGATACATTGTCGATAGATCAACATTCTTAGTTATTATTTAAAAAGATAGTCAGGTTGCATGGAGTTTCCCTCTCCATTGTATTTGATCAAGATCTCAGGTTTACTTCTAACTTTTGGAAATTCTTGCAAAAGTCATTGGGTACTGAATTAAATTTTAGTACAGCCTTTCATCCTCAATCAGATGGGAAATCATAAAGAAAAATTCAGACATTAGAGGATATGTTAGGTGATTTCTCGATGGATTATCAGTGAAGTAGAGACAAACATCATTATTTGGTTGAATTTTCATATAATAGCAATTTTCATTCAAGTATAGAGATAACTCCATTTGAGGCATTATATGGAAAGCGTTGTCGTACTCCAAATTTTTGGGATGAAGTAGGAGAAAGAATGCTGATGGGACCAAAATTGGTTGAATGATGGCAGAGAAAGTTCAGTTGATTCAGAAGAACATGAGAATAACTCAGAGCAGAAAGAAATGTTATGTAGATAACATGAGGAAGGATCATTCTTTTGAGGTAGGTGACAATGTCGTTCTCAATGTTTCTCCATGTAAAAGTGTGATTTGTTTTGGTAAGAATGGAAATGTGAGTCTGAGGTTCAATAGACCTTATGAAATCCTAGATAAAGTTGGATCAGTTGCGTATAGAGAGGCTTTACCTACAAGTTTATCCCAGGCACACAATGTTTTTCAGGTTTTGATGTTGAGAAAGTATATGCCAGATCCATCTCATGTTTTAAGCCCAGAGGTAGTTCAGTTGGAATAGAATCACTCTGATGAGTAATAACTAGTCCAGATTCTTGACCAAAGAGATCATGTGATGCAGAATAAGGTAATTAACCAGGTAATGGTTTTGTAGAAAAACCATATGGTTGAATAGGCAATGTGGGAATCTGAAAATGCTATGAGAGATAAATACAACCACTTATTTTGATAAGTAAAATTACGAAGATGTAATTATCAAAAAGGGGAATGATATAACATACTAGGTAATTAAAGAATAAGAAATATTTCTTATTTATTAAAATTTGTTAATTAAATATTCATTTTACTTTAAAGGGGTTGATATGTTCGATATCGAACCTGATATGAAACATTGGGTTTCTTTGAAATCTTACGTTGCACACTAAAAATATAATATTATTATTTTAAATAGTTGTTAACTCCTAGCCATTTTATTGGAGGGAATGAAAAAAACTAAATCCAATATGATTTTACATGTTTGTTAAATTTATTTACATTTATCCAATAAAACGTTAGAGGCTTAAAATGTGAATGAATCTAATTTTAAGTTCGATTTAACGCCTTTTAATGAAGAACATTATTTAAATATAGTTTTGGTCACATTAATACATTCTATTTGACCAAATAAAATTCGTTTTTTAATGGGGACATAAAAATTTACATTGTGTAAATTTTTGGAATTTTTCTTATAAAGGTCATTTTTAGTGAATAGTGAAAAGTATTGTATTCTAATTCAAAACTGTGTTTTAATAAAATTTATTTATATTGTTAGATTATCTTTTTAATTGGTTTTAATGTTTAATTAGAATATATTTTAACCATTAATTACAATATAGGTCATTAAAATTAATTTCAATTTGAAATTGGACATAAACAAGTGTCAAACTTTTGATAGTTACAATTTCTTAAAAACACTCTATAAGTTTTAAGAATGGGAATTAATTTTAAATTAATTAATGCAACTTCTATGTTTTTAATTTGTAAAAATAGACATCATTTTTTTATTTGAAATATCAAATATATCTTAGGCTTAATATTTGGTAGTTTTCTAAAAAATTTCAATTTTTGATTAATAGTTAATCCATATAGTGGTAGTTAAAAAAACTGACTTGTTCATTTAAATGAAATTGTACCACTTCTGTGAATACAATTTAAAAAATATGACATATATGGTTGTTATTAGTATGTAAAATTTGGTTCAATAAGATGAAAACAATTTTTGGTTAATAATATATTTTGACTTTTATTTAACACGGTTAAAGGTAAATATGATAATTAAAGGTAAACAAAATATTACAATAATTATAAATTACCTTAACACTTGTCCAAACCTTATTGGATGAGTAATGACGAACCATGGGCATCCTTGGGTCGATTTTGGTACCCCATGGAGCCACTTATGAATGATAAGGTCGCTTTATTTTAATTAACATAAAGTAAAGGCAAAAATGACATAACCAAATATATCTTTGTAAATTAATTTTACATAGTGTTATATAGGTGATCATATCCACTATAAAAATTAATTGGAAAGATAAAAAATATTTCTGACATCATTGTATTTTTTTAAAAATTTTGGACATCAAATAAATACAATTATTTATGACACAATAATGATACAATATTTACCTCATTAATAAAACATTTAAATAAATAAGATTATAAATATAAAAAAAATATCCGAAACCTGCCCAATTATTATTGTATTACATTATTTAGACCATGAGTCATATTATCTTTGACTTTAATTAGTTTTGGACCTTTATAAACCAAATATCATTATATAATAAAATAATATTATCACACTTTCTTAAAGAGCCCCTCCTCCCCCTTATAAAAAGCCCTATCTTCTAACCAATTCATCACACCTATAAATCATTTTTGATAGTCCAACATCTACCTAATTAAACTCCCTAAATCACTCTTCTCATCTTAGAAGCCTTACATTAGGCAATAAGGCACATTAAGAAGTCCTTTTGGTTCAAACCAAAGGAAGTTACCCAAATTAAATGTAACAGTTTCTCTTAACTTATTTTATTTTATTTTACTTCTCCAACCCCTAATCTCTTTTTATTCCATTATTTTATAACATAAACAGTATCCCCAATTTACTAGTATGTTTTTATGATAAGGGTTTTAGCTACAATTACACACACATCCATTTAATGGGTGAAGAACATACTGTTTATGTGGATGGCAAACTAACGCCTCACGAGACGATGATTTTTAAATTATTTCCTACCGCCTTTATTGGTGGAAATTAAGATGGAATTATATTTATATATTATATATATTATGTTTATGTTATTTTTATTCTTCTGTATTTTTCATTAATATCATTCCTTTATGGTTTTTATTTTGTGTAAATGCGATAATTTCATTTGAGGAAGTGAAAACTACCGCCCCCTCAAAGTTATATGACTCGTTAATGCCATATATGGGACTTATAAAGTATGGAGTTAATGATATTATATATGATATTATACTGTAATTTTAATATACCTATGTATAATTATGTTTTAATTCCATTAGAATATAAAATAGAAATGAAAGTAGCGTTCATGCGTACGTACGAGTTACCGTCTCCATTAACAATGCATTTCATTTCTTACCTCCAAATGATATTTACTACTATATATATATATAATGGATATATATTATATATATGATATCTAAATAATTAATATCATTCTGGATAAAATGTTCTATTTACCACATGGAGAACTTGTAATTATAAGTTGTTCATTTTTGACTCACGTGCCAAATATCGACAAAATGAACATTATAAACTTAAATGATTAAATAATGTTTATAACATAGTAATAAGTGATATAAAAGGGAATCAAACTTGAAAAAATTTCTTAAGAAATTAGAAATTAACTTTAGTTTATTATTCAGGATATTAAAGAACGATCAAGGAAAGTCGTACATGAGGCAAGGGACTTCATCTCAATCTCCTTTAATTGAGGCATATTTTGTTCTAATACACGAATTTATTTTATACGCTGTATAAATACCTTTGACTTTTCATTTTATTAAAATGGAATCATTATCTATGAATAGTTTTAACTAAACAAAAGAATAATAATGATTGTTTTTAACGTAAGTGGTGACAACGACCTTTCTGCCGCCGTGAGTATTATATGATATTGGGATTCCTTAACAAATTCTAATGTCCTTAAAAGGAAAATAAATACAATATACTATTTTTTTGAATTGAAAATGGTTTTGAGAATGGTTTCAATATGTTAATATATTCAAATGTTATATTCTTATTTCAATGTTGGAATTTTATCATTCCTTCATGCATATGTTATGTGTTGTGATCATGTTATGGTTCATGGGAATTATTTATGTATACAGGTGGTTCCATGATAAACCATGGGAAGGTGAGTACTAGATAGCTCTCCAATGCATTGGGTAAAGTGACAGAGGTAAAAATAGATGTTTCTCCTAAAATATTTAGAGAATATATTGTGATGGGTATTACAAAGTAACTCCCAATGTATCTATGATTGCTATAATGTAATCTTGTCATTGATGCCACAAGTTACCTTTATGATTTATGATTTTTATGTTTTATTCATAAATCTTATGATTTCATGAGTTATGTAAAAGAGTTTATGTTTTGTATGTATTTATGAAATAATGTTTTTTTCTTTGTTTTATAACCCTTACTGAGCTTTTTATGCTTATCCCAAGTTTTGAAATGTTTTCACAGGACATAAAGATAAATAGGGTCAAGGTTGGGATCAAAGAAAATTCATGCTCTCTAAAACATGGAAGTAGACATTAATCTTTTTTTTCAAGAGTTTTTATTTTATTAAAAAAAATTAAAATAAGTAAAAGTGTCTACTTTGAAATCTGCTGAGATGTAATAGTTGTGTCCTAATTCTCTAAAACTCTAAACCTAAAAATATACTAAATGTGAATTATTCATTTATTTCAATATTATGTAATGTTTATGGCTGGGTACTTATATACCTTGACTTATTGATTTTTCCTTATTTATTAATGATATGTTTTATTGTATGTAACTCTTATAGAAAATTTAAACTCACTACTAATTTTTTGTCCTAGGATTGAAAGAATAATAGTTTGAATGATTTTAATGATGGTGAATATTTTATTATTACAAAATTATATGTTTTATTTCTAATGTAAAAAGGGTAATCACATATGTATATTGATCATCAAAACATCAAATAATTGATATTGAAATTACTAAAAATAGACACATAACTCCTTTATCAAAATATTTAGAATGAATATTTATTAGAATTTGTTAAAATTTCTCAATCATATGATGAGAATATGAAATGAAAATTAATTTATTGATTGATAGAAAATTGGTATACATTGTATATGAAGATGGACATCTGAATTCTTCAAAGGTGAAATTTTTTCTATTTATGCGTGAGTGAAAATGGAATTATAGGTTATTTCACAAAGATCAAAATTATTTATAACACCTAGTATCAAAAAAATGTATTGGTATTTGAAAGAACATTTTTTATGGGATAATATGAATATTGAAATTGTTTTTGTGTGTCATGGTTATTGTTCTCCCAATAGGTGATAGTTATGAGAAAACGTCTTAGATGAGTCACGAAACATCCATTTATTCCTATTGGGAAATCAGATGATATATATTTGATAATTAATTTTGTTACCAATGAATCTAAGAACTAATTATGTCATATGGGTTTTTAAGGACCATCTTAAAAATTATCATATTTAATCTATATAGGATAAGAATTAACACTTGAGTTCCTTAAAAAAATATAAAATAATAATATTTTAAGGCTTCGTGGGGTGCCTATTTAAATTGTTCGTGATAAAAATCAAATATTAATATTGAAATTATAGGGATGTATTTTGAAGGCTCTTAATATTGAGATTCATTTGAGTACCGCCGATCATCATCCAATTTTTGGGAAGTCTAAATGGACTAATCAATGATTAGAAGGCATTTTGAGTTCATGAACATATGAATTTTATGGTATATGGTTCATTATTTTCCTTTTTAATAGTTTTAATGTAATAATAAATTCCATTAATGTATTAAAATATTTTCAAAATAAGCATTATAGTTCACAATAAGTTTTCATCCAAATTTTTGGGATGAGGTTGGAGAAAGGAGGATTATAGGACTAGATCATTTTGCTGATGAAACAACCAATGTAGTGAATTTTAATAAGCATATTAAAGAAGAACAAATCATGCAATTGGGTTATATTGATAGATGAAATAAAATTTATAATTTAAAATTTCAGATCCATCTTTCGTGAAAGTATCACCATGGAAGGTTATTATAATGGTAAATAAGAAATGAAATCAGATCCCCATGTTCATCATTCATTTTGCAATTTTGGAAATAAATAGACATGTCTATTACCATTTGGAAATTTAACCAAGGCCTTTTAATGTAGATGATTTTATCTATATCTCATTTTTAAATAATTACTTTGTAGAAATGAATCATGTTTTAAACTCTAAATAAATATAAATTAAACATGATATATGTTATTGGGAATTGGAAACCCATTTCATGAACACTAGATAATAACTTCTGTGGAATTAGATGAATCAAATGGTAAAGAAACTTTAGTTAAATCATAAAATAGTTAATATATGGTTGTATCCTAAGGATGTTAATTATAATAAACCCCATCATTTTCATAGAATATATCATCATGGAAAATTATTTGTATATAATATTTGTGATAGGTAATAATGTAGAAATAATGAAATAATTATAAAGAAGGTTATATTATATTTATATAAATATAATAAAATAGACATTAAAATATTTCATGGATTTTTTTTATTTTGATATGATGAATATCAATTTTGACATTACTCGGTCAAAATAATCATAGAATGAGTTTTTAATGTTTTTCATATAAATGAGTATTCATATAAAATTGAAAATAATTTATTTAAATATTTAAATATTTATTTTAATTATATTATTAAATATTTAAAATTAAAATTATCATGATTTACAATTTTTTATAAAAAATGTTATGATCATTCAGTGGTAAAAAGCGATAGATTTTTTAAATCTATTTCTAAATACATAATGTCAATACATATTAATTAATTAGAGTAAATTTTTTGGATGAAATATTTAATTAATATTTATAGATTTTATATATTAATATATGAATTAATTTAAATATAGTGATTGTTAATAGTCATATATTAAATGGATGACCATATTATGATTGTCATAGGCATATGTTGAAAAAACATATATCAAAACATTTTGTGGGATTACCTTTTAAAATAAATTCAAAATTTTTGAAATTATTTTTTAATAAATGTATTAAATTATTTGAATTATCCAGGAAATTTTTTGAAATTATTGAACTTTCATTTTTTCTTATAATCCAAATTAAAAACAGTACAAAATTTCACTAGAGATGAGGTTATTATGGGATTACCAAATGTTAATACAAAAATAGAAGTCCAAAAAGTACTAAAATAGTAATAAAATATTATACATATGTTTTTTTACAAAATATACAATATTAAAATCGAATAGGATCTATTTTGTGAAATTTATCCATGAAAGTGATTTAATAGTTTTTTTTATTTCATAAAAAATTTACAAAAGATCAATAAAATATTATTGATTATAAAAATTTAATATATTTTCTTCTTCTTTAACATGACACCCTTTAGAACTACCAGATTGAGGTACAAAGTCAATTTATATTTATTCTAATATGATATGACTAATGATATTTTTTTACAGGATGTGTTAATTTTTGTTAGTTGATGAGAGATTGGGGTATTTCTACAAGAAAAGTATATAGTAAACATTCATATTCGTAATGGGTGTCATGCAGAGAATAGTTTGAGGATGATTTCATGAAACAATTCAAATCAAGAATGGTTAAATTAAGTTAATTAAGGATGAAAAAACCAATAACTTCGTGAAATTAGTTTATCTGAGAAAATAATTTGAGGTGATAAGAAAATGGATAAATTGGGATATAAATAAATTCTTGACATGAGTACTAAATTCACATCATGGTTCCATCAGACCCTATTATTTATCTAGTACGTGGTTATACTCTCATCATTTAGTTTCTTTCTTATTATTCTAAACATCCATGGTAACAAAAGGAATATTCCTGAGAACATAGACAACCAAACACCATTTTCAATGAATCATTGAGTGTTAATTCATGAAATAACACATTATGGTCTCTTTCATCTTGATCATATTGTATCTCCTTGAGTTGTTTCAACTAAAACCCAATATTTCTGTGTAAAAACTGATCCATGGATTATGATTTGTATTTATGAGATCTTGTATGATTTTGATAGTGGTAAAGATTAAATAGTTTCATCTGCATAATCATTTAAAACACATTATGAAAATAAAATTCTTGTATGTGTATTCTATATCAGTTTTGATTTCTGAATCTACATGTCTGGATATATGAAAAAATGATCTTATTTATTGTTGTAATTATATTGTGAAGTTAAATTTTAAAACACCACATTAATGTGACTTCAAAAGGCTTGGTATTGAAATATGGTAATTATGATTACAAAAACTAATTATTCTAAATTTTTATTAATTCTGTTATAATTTGTTCATTTTTATGTGGAATGGACTATGAGAGGAATTGAAATCATTAAGTGATTCTATGGACGTTACATGAGAGAATATACCACCATCATATGTTTTCACCAAGCAACAATTTGATGAAAAGATTACACACCGCTCATGAGTGTAAGTTAACTATAGTAACATTAATTATTTGTTTCTAGGTGTGAAATTGGGATAACTATGCTATGAAAAAAGAAATAGTATTTATGGATTTTTTTGACATATTCTATAGGATTGGTTTATTGATTTATGAAATTGTTTTTCTATTTCTCTCGAATATTATAAAATGTGAAAACTAATTATGTTCCTAGTGGTGTGTTTTGGGAAGTGTTTTTGAAATTTAATCCCTATTTACACTCAACACTATATGGGAACATTGATCAATTTAAATATTTCATCTAACCAAATTCATAGTAAGTACATGATTCATACATCCTTAGGGGTGGTCCTTGACCTCATGGTTTGGTTATTGAAGCTAGAGATGGGGACTGTCAATATCTTGGTCTCAGATGGTGCAAAATTTGCAATTAATCAAAATTTTAATAGTGGTAAATAATCATTATAGAATGAAATAAATTTAAATCCATTAATAGAAGAGGATTTAGCACCACCATGTTTTAATACATATTAAATTTAAAATACAATTAATCTCTTCTATAACATTTTAGGCTTGTAACAAATAGTTTGAATGAAATATTAGAAATTATTAAAATATTATTATTTAAATAAGACCATAATAATATAACATTTATTTTAGTAGGTATTAAAAGTAATAAATTATTTATTAAAATTATATATTTTAAACATGTTTAATATAAATTATAAGGAATTAATTTGTAGAAATTAAATAGGATTAATTTGAAAGAATAATTGTGTTTCTTAAAAAAAATTACTTATTAAAATATTTTTTTCACACATTGAATAAATAATATGAATGAATGTTTTTTTAAAAAATTAAACAATTTTAGTGAAAAAATAAATGTTCTTTTAATTGAACATCTAAATATTTTATATTGATGAATTATTGATAATTGTCTAAAAATAATATTATTTTGATGAATATTGAAAACTACAAAATTTTAAATAAAAAACCCATTTCATTTAAATTATATACAACAATAATTTACATTTCAAATTTATTTTAATGTAAAATTACATAAATCATATTATAATTTAGTTACATTGGATAATTTAGGATAATTTCATATTGAATTATGATATACATACATTTTAATACTTAGAATGTTTGATTTGGAATTATAATGATCATTACCTAGTATATGAAACTTAGGATTAAAACTTATTTGGTTTGACAATTCTTGGTGATATTCTTAGATTAAATAAAATTACCATTACATACCATTTTGATGGATTTGAAAATATTGTTATTATTTATGAATTTAATTAGTGAACCCATATTTATTATTATGAGATAAGACACCCAATTTTTTTTAATTTATGTTTAGTGGTTCATTATTTTCATATTATAAATTATTTTAAATAATTTAATGACCTATTAATTTTTTTTTTAGTTTTTTAAAAATGGGTCCTAGTAGAAGGAATGTGAAAAATATTAATGCATTTCATCCTAATGTTAGGAATGGTCATTTCTTTGATGGGATTAATAAAATCAATTGAAGAGAAAATGTCAACAAAGAATTCACATCAGACCAAAACATTGTATAATTATCTATCAATATCGGGAAATAATTATCAATATATTGTGGCATCCAATGGAATAATGAGATGAAGATGATTATAGGGAGGAAAATGGATAATGGGAATTATGGAATGAGGTATTTTTTTCACATATAGTATTTTTTGAAAACATCACCATGGTACATTCTTTTAGGGACTGAGAGACTTTTACATGTGTGGAAGAAATGATAAAATGATCAAGATATTAAGGGAATTAATTAATATACTAATGTGAAATGTTTCAAATTTATTGAATTTGTGAACTATTCTAATGAATTCCCTACGATTCATCAGAATATAACACAAAATAAGATAATGAATCATGGTAAGGATTATTCTATCACTATAGATGAAGTAGTGTGATTAATTATATTTTTTCAAGATTATATAGTTATGTTATATTAATATGATATCATTGATAATTTGGTTATAAAAATTATGAAACAACCGAGGATTGTATTATAAAACTTTTTATTTGAGGATATTATAGAATATATCGAATGGTCCTGATGACAATAAAATTGATTCAGTGGAAATTATAACTTCACTAAAAACACATGATTTGGGGAATATGTCCCTCAATATATGCAGTGATAATATTAATAAATTAAGTTTTATGCGATTGTATTGCTGACCATGAACTTCAATAATAATTTTATGTTTTAGGTTTACAAAGCATGTGTTTACTGCATGTCTATGTTTTTGTATTGTATTTGAAAAAATGATATTTAATTTATAAAAGAATAAATATTCTAATTTTGATTATATGGTTTTCATGGAATTGAAATATTTATAATGTGAAATTTAAGGAATAATTATATTTTTTGGGATTATAATTATTATTTGTTACCCTTCCATATAAATTGCTAGAATCTGAATTTTATTAGACATATATTAGATAAATATTAAGTATAAATATTAATGGAATTGATTAATATGAAATTTTGGTATATTATATATCTTTTTGTATCTATTTTAGTTTTTTTTGAAGATTGTATGATTAAATTTTTAATCTTTTATGGATCGTAAGATCCGTTTAAAGTAAATTTTAGGGACTTGGGCCCTTAAATATCAATTTGGATATTCCTTTCTATTAGAAATATATTGTGTGGAAATTAAAAAAATTATATAAAAAGGGTTAAATTATTCTTTTAAGATATAATGATATCATGTAACTACCCGTTCATATATTAATAGAGACTAAATAAATTCATCAAATCAGGGAAAAGGTTCTTGGATTGTTTTTGATAATAAATACATTTATGATGAACTAGTGGTCTTCCTAACATATATATATATATATATATTAATTAACATTATATGATCACCCACTTTATTTTGATCAATGATCTTTATCACTTTACATAATTATTTACTCTTTTATTCCATATCGAGGTCATCACTTCCCACCAATGTTCTCTTATTTGGAAACCATGATATATGTTATTTATGATAATATTTATATTTCACATTATATATCATAATGTGGAATTTTTATTAATACTTTTATGATATGTGGTTTTTAATAATGGTATTTATAAATGTAAAACCATCGATTTTTGAGACAATGTTTAAATGGTGGGGAATCAATTTATTAAAAGTTAGGAGAACATTTAAATAGTGCATAAATATTCAATTTTATTATGTGTTACACTAGATTTATAATTTTATTTTACTATTTAAAATTCAAAATACGATGGACTACTATTTTATATTACATTATTTAGAAATAAATCTAGGAAGAAATAATGGTATCAACACTCATGGAATGTGTAGAAATTTACCAATTGAGGAAACCAATAGAACATGTTTGGAAGATGAGATGATCATGGCCATGTTTGGAGGAATGACCCATGTTACTATTAATAAACATAATAATATTGATAAAAATTATGTTACATAGAATTATTTTACTATATTGGATTATTCTATACAATAGAATCCCCCATATTTTATTGAAACTACTAATTTAGTGGTATTTGAGTAATGGATTTATTTCATTGATAATATTTTTTATTTAATTTACATGATATGAAAGAGAAAAGGTTACTATACATGAAATTTTTTACAATTGTCGTGTTTCTAAATTCATGTTTTTGATATATATTTATAGAGTGAAATAATAAATAGATCACATGTAATGTATGTTTTTAATGAAACATTCTATGAATAATATATTCCTCACAATAAATAAAATTAAATTAAATGAAAGATCCCAAAAATGAAGAAAAGAAATACAATGTGGAGTTTGATGATACATTTACAAGACAAACATGGTATTATAAATATTATATACATAATACTGAAACCATTAATGACAATTTTATTTAAAGGATTAAGCTGTGTCTATAAAGGGAACCAGTTTCTCAGACATTTTCATCATATGATGTAATAGTTCTTTGATCTATCACAATAACGAAGGAATTTTCAATATAATATATATTCAAGGAAAAGTAATTGAATAATAAGAAAAGTTAACACTAAAAAATTAACATGTCCTATAATAAGAAGAAAATTAAGTGATTTCATTAATGTGAAAATTGTAGAATAAAGAATCTGGTAAAATGCATAAAAGAAATGGCAGGTCATCACACGTGTGAAGGTATAGGTCATATGTATAATTAATATGATATAAATAAAAAAGGAAAATATTATCCATTTATTTAACATTAATTAAATGTGTAATTACTGAAACCATTTTCCCAAACATTAGGGAAACATAAAATTGAAAATGATAAGGAATAAACAAAATGTTTCATTATTCACTATAGCTATGGATGAAGTTCATAATGATGTGGTTGTTGGAAAAGTAAACATATCTGAAAATTTATTTTATGATTAATTTTATGTGTATATTTTTAATCTTTTATATCTTTTATCATTTAAAATAATGTTACTCATTTACATAGAACCATAATAATGGTGTTTTCAATCGAAACCCAAATAGTACATCTCATTTCAACATGATTGTTCCAAAATATTCCCATTATAACCCCTAAAAAATTTTAATTTGTTTTCATTATTATTACAATAATGGATTAAGTTTATATAATAATATATATGGAATATATTTCAAACTATGATAAAAACTATTATTTCCTTGAGAAGTAACTTATGATCTGTTATAAAAATTAGTAATTTTGTATCATTAAATGGGGTGGATTCATCATTTTATTTTTTTATAGATCCACCCCAAGAATATCATAAAAAATATATTCATGTGGTAAAAGTGAATAAAAAATCTAAAGATAGAAAATATAATTATGACATTGGGGATGAACTAATTTTATTGGAATGTATTGATGAATTTAGTAAATAATTACCTACACATATGTCACGATGAGACCCATTCCGTGGCTTGATGAACAAGTACCCCATTATCGCATCCATAGGCTAGGGGATGGAGAGTAGCACCGAAGGCTCAATAAACTAGGGGAGACCTTTTACTTACTAAAATTACACACACACACTTCCAACTAAATGTAAAAGTGTAGATGAAATAAAATCAAGAAACACTGCTACTATAAAATGGAACCCAAACATATATGAATTAACCTCTAAATAGTATATGAGCATGAAAAATAAAGAAGAAAGGGAATGGGGAAAAAATAAAAACCCATCTAGAAAAGTGCCACAAACCAGTAAGATGTGAAAATGTAAAATATCCGGAAGAGTCCCACTCTTGAATCTCAAGCTATTACTATCGCACATAGTCCATACACCCCATATTTTTAAGCTCATCAAGTATCACAATCAACCCATCACTCATCTGCAAGGGCACACCAAATGCGGGAAAAGCCCAAGTAGGGGTGAGTATAAGAATACTTAGTCACATGACTTGAAGGTTCAAGGGAGCAGTGAGAGAGGTACCAAAGAGGGTAGAAATAAAAGAACAAGGTAATACAAGTGTGAACCAAAAGAGTAAACCTAATACCAACAAGATATTGAATGTAGACTCATCCAAATAGAAGGAACTTGGAATGGTGAGTAGATGAACTCCTAGAAAAATAATTACTACCTATAGTAGGAGAGTGAGCTCATCCTACAATGAGAAAAAATACATAGAATGCAAGTGGCATACCACATGCGTCTTCACCTATCCTGGAAGGGTATTATCCAATATACAAGGAGTGGGAACAAGATATATATATATATATATATATATATATATATCTTATCAGTCCAATAAACCCAAACGGGGGTGTAAGGGGATCCTCATCTCATAGCTCATCCCAATAATGTGAGTATCCCACAATTCAAAGTAAAACCATCTTTAATTCCCTTCATGTTGTCAAATATTCTTAGGAGGAACATGTGAAAGGTGCTAAAATCACCACACTTCGATGTTATATGATTTGGGCGGCACTGAATCAACAAACGGTTTTTGGTCGCATGATAAGAACATGGCTTGGTAGGGAATGTGCCCCTCTTTCACATGATTCATTTGATAAATCAAACCACACCTCACCAATGTGCTACACAGTTGAGCATATTCTCTAAACCATTGGGGATTGCGCTACCCAACAAGGAAGGAGGGTCAGCCTAATATCCCCTCGGGGGTCTACACTATGTTCCATCCCTGTATCTCTTCAGGGACTACACTCTGGGTCAGCTCGATATCTCCGAGGAGACTATATTATGGGTCATCCTGATATCTTCTTGGGAACTACTCTACCTGGCATGACATGAGTGTTAGACAAGAACTTCACTGGTCATCATAACTGGATGGTACCTCTTAGAAATAATTGAGGATCACTAGCCATCCCAGTTGGATGGTACCTCTTAGAAGAAACCAAGAAATACTAATCATCCCTTCTAGATGGTCCCTCTTAGAAAAAGAATTGAAGAAACCTGATTATCTCTATTGGATGGTACGTCTTGGAAAATCATCGAGGAACTATGATTATCCATGCTAGATTTCATTTCTCAAAAAATCATTGAGGAACTTAAATAATCCCTGCTGGATGATACGTTTTCAAAAAGAATCGAGGAAATCTGATTATCCACACTAGATGATACCTCTCAGAAAATCATTAAGAAACTCAGATCATCCCCACTGACTGGTACATCTTGAAAAGGCATCAAGGAAATCTGATCATTCATGCTGGATGGTACATTTCAAAAAGGAATCTAGAAACTCAGATCATCCAAGGTGTATGGTACCTCTAAAAAAATCATCGAGAAACTCAGATCATCCCCATTGGATGGTACGTCTTATATAGGAATAAAGGATCTCCAATCATCCTCGCTTGATAGTTATGACTCAAAAATTATTTGAAAATCACTGATCATTTATGATGTATGGTATGCCTTGAAAAGGCATCGAGGAACTCTGATCATCCTTGCTCGATGTCACCTCTCAGAAAAAAATGCATCGAGGGTCTTTGATCGTCCCTGATGGATGGTACCTCTCAGAAAAACGCTGCAATATTCATCAGATGCCTCTCTTGATAGGTTTCACACCAAGAACATCATGTATCATATCTCATAATCAACAACAGAGGGAACCATCCCATTCTAAGTTAAAAAACACTCAGGATAGGCTACATAGATGCAAAATTTCGAGTCCAAAAGAAGGTGGCACGAGAGATAGAGAATTCATAAATTGGAACACTGTGTGTGTGAGGCCCATATGGTGTGTCTCCATGTCTCTTCACCTGGTCCCATACATATCAATACTATAGTACTAAAATGCAAATCAAGTACCCCTAGTCATGCAAGTGTACTCCCAAAGCACATGGAATCTCTATCTAAAAGACTGATGAGTGTTCATTTCTCATTGTTAAACTGAAAAGAAAAATGTAATTTTACTGGTAAGCCTCTTCAAAAGGCACCAAATTACTAAACATATCACAATTTTGTGATACTTGGAGAAAAATAAACAAGATCGATTATTCATTAACCCTAAACGGACATCCGATGAAAGAGTCGTATATCACTGCATTGTTCTTGAATGGTGTCACATGGGGCCCATGCCTTGGTCAGGAAACTAATTATACAGATCACACTATTGTTATCCTGTCATAAAAACACTTGAGATCAACTACTCATTCGCTTAGTACAGATACATGGTGAAAAAGTCAAATTCCACCATAAAAAATGTGAACCAAGCCTTTTAGGGTTTTCACTGAAACATTCGTTTAAACACATGAAATTATTCCTAAAAATTCCACCTCAGTGTCTGGGTCATTACGCTGTTGAAATATCACCAGTCATATGTTGTATTGGAGAGTTATGAACGATGAATGATTTCACAACAACAATAATATTGTTATTGTTGGGTGTTTCGTAGATCTGATTCACAAACCGATATTTAATATTCAACATCAGACTTAAATTGGCCATCTTTTTTACCGGATAACGTTGTAGTTGATGACAAGTCAACTGGGAATCGCACACATGAGTTATGACGAGTGAATATTTAATAATAACATTAAAGCAATAATTTCCAAATCATTTCAGGTATCTAATCCAAAAACTAGAAAAAGAAATCTAATATCGGATTTAGAATGTCTATCTCGATGTCAGGGTTGTGCTGTTTTTTACAGTTCTTGAAACTGACACTATGTGAAAACGATATGCCCAAAATAAGGGTTTCTCATAAAATATTTAATAATATTTTATTATTATAATTTTACTATACGTTAATGACAGTGGTGGTTATTTCCACCTACTGGGGTCTCCATCAATTCAATTTGCATGAACAAGAATGTAAATCATCATAATATGTTCCTTCCTTTCTTCGAATCGATGCTTTTATTATTTTTATTTTTATTTCATCTCTGTATAATTATTCACATAAACTAACTCCATCCCCATATTTCATGCCAGCTCCCATCCTTTTATGATTTTATCCTCATAAAACACTAACCATAGTGTCTTTACACATGGCTAGAACCACCACCACCACCTCTGATAATCCATAATGTCGTGCCTCCATCCTGTCGTGCCTCCGAACCTCAAGTTAGCAACAATTCTTGGCCCCCACTGGTCCACCTCCACAACTGCCTGCTCTTGATCGAGCCCAGCTCATTCCGCCTCAATCCACCAGCTGAAGTCTCCTTTCCCAAAACCCATCAGTCGCCTTCCCCCATGTCCAATTTATTAGATGCTTCCAACACCACTTCAACCTACTTATCATGAGTTTTACACTTTCATTCCATGTCATCCTAGCATACAACAACAATGCCTCACTATCAAAACCATACCCCACCGACCTTCTCAGGAAATTCTATCCAAGTGTTGCACCTCCCTCTCGCCAAATAATGAATAGAATCCCTCAAACCTATCCTTAATCTATTTAAAAACACCCATAAAATCATATCTTATCTCGATTGATCATGAATCTAAATCCCTATAAATAGTCTAATGTGTTGATGATGGGTTTCACAACAACTCATTTTTTGGGTATTTGATAAATCATCGACCAAAATAAAATATGGCGATTAACTGAGGAAGAATAAATATATGAATGAATAAAAAATTTGAATAAAAATGTTGGCTATTGTTTGGATTATCCTTGACTCTTCTCCATTATAATTATTAATAGAGAACAAAAGTAATAATTAATAAACTGATAAAAGCAGTTTAATTCAATTTCAGGAGTGGTGGAAGGGTGCAGATTGAAAAGTATGAAATCAATATGCTCAATATTTAATTTAGAGAAAAAGAATAAAATTAAGAGTCCTACCTAGATTGGATCTATTCACTATTGACTAAGAATGCATTTATCAATGAAGGAGGATGATCTGCTACATTAACTATTTCTTGATCCGTCTAGAATCAGCGGTTCATCATTGTTTGTTCTTCATTCGTCAGTGGGAATGATATGATGAGAGAGGATAATTCATCATTGAAAAAATGGTTATGAGGAAAAAATATGATAATCATTAATTTATAATCTCTCCATAGGTTAAATAAATTAATAAAATAATAAAATAATTTTTTTTATAATTTTATAATTAATCACCCATGCTTGCTCATAAGACACACTCCAGATGCCAAAAAACTTTATACCCAACATAGGGTAAAACATATGTTTTGAACTAAATGGTGGTGTCAAATTCCTCATTAGATCCCCCGTCTAGGAGTTATTAGGGTTTGATTCATTAAATGAATAATTTAATAATTTAATTTATACATTTAACATATCATCAATGATCTAGGGGTCTGAACAATCCGCTTCGATAAATTGTATGTCATGCCAATGGTAAAAAACTGTGTTTTGGACCCATCCGTTGTCTCGAATTTTTGATCTAATCAACCATTTAAGAAATATCTTGTTTTAGACAAGTACGTAGAATGAAAAAACATAATATTTTTATAAATGAAAATCTGGGCACACAGGGTCTCGGAATTGCATCTCGTCTTAATAACCATCTCTAAATATATTCATAGAAATATATCAATGTCTAATAAGGAAAAAACTAGGCCTTTACATTATTCCCCCCTTCATTCTTTTCTTCCTTGAAAAGAAAAACAAGGGAAAAACTCATGATACCAAGCCCACACTTAGCACTCCCACTCTCAAAGAAACCTATATAATTCTGTGCTACCAAAAAATGCGGACTGAATGGATGGACAACCTTGAGAAGGATTTCTTCAGTTGATGATGTGTGTATGAACACACACTTATCTCCTCAGTTGTGAAACATGTAAGACATCCAATACCCACTCTAACTAATTTGGGTATGGCAAGGTGGTATGAAACCTTTACATCTCAATTCACAGTCTCGAATGACCTGATAGAACTCGAGGGATAGATTGCCTCCCTGGTCAAACCATTACATCCCATGTCAGAATTGGAATCATTATTTTCCACAGAATAAGGTCTCATGATTATCTCCTTCGAAGTATCCAAATGGTGAAACACCTAAGGATATCTAGTCACATAGGATTCCACGGACGATGAAACACTACTGATACACTCTTACACACATGATAAACGAAGAATTCAACACCGTCTACTAAAAAAATTTGTATCCTCATTCTCCACCAGGGTCAACTACAGGGAAGTTATCTTCTCTATAACTTATCATACCAGGTGAGTCAAAGACTTCATGCACTTCCTACAAAGGGAAAATACTACACAATCGTGCCTTTATAGTATAAGATAGATGCACCCTTCAACTATTATTATACTACACTATTTGGGCCCCATATGACAACATGTATGAGAACAATCATGAGAATATCTCCTTCATGCTGATCTCATTGTCTGGAATATTCTAGCTGTAGTAGACATCTTAATTCGGTTTCCCTCACTACTAAAACTATCTTTATGGTGTTCCTTTGGAAAAAATCACTCTGTCACCAATGCCTACTCTTGCACCTTGACATAGGTGGGGATGCACAAGGGTACAATGATATTAAAAATCACTTTGCGGATTCCATTCTATGACTTTTATTCATAGAAGTAACAATTATAGATCATGTTTAGAGAGTAGGGCGCAAGGTCTCTAAACCTAGTTGCATACACGATCACCATCATCCCTCTCTTCCATAACTGGACATGCTCTTGAAGTCAAACAGAGTGAAAACTAGAGGGGTAGAACTCCGCACGAAACATCTTTTGTAATTTCCCCCATGATAGTGCCAACTCATCGTGTGTTTGAGTAACTAATCTCCACCAACGTCGAGATTCTCTATGGAAAAAGGTCATATTCCAAAGACACCATCTAATATTATAGTGTCCATAAAATCATGAACCGGAAAACAACCAACACTAGCCAAACCTCTATTTTATAGGGGTCTAGGTCACCATGAATTTACATAAGTGTCTGGGGATGGAGCTCAAAAAGTACACTCAAATTGCACACGTCCTTAACCTTCTCAATTGGGGATGTCTGTTGCTCAATAGGTTGGGGAGCTGCTACCTACCCACAGAAAGAATGGGGATTGCCTGATGAGTCTTGATAGGATGTCTCATCACTCATGGAATCGTAGTCATGAACCATAGATAGTATCCTGGTTGGGTGTAATCACTGAGACATCCTTAATGTTATCAAGGAGTAACACGTTCGGATGAGCATATATATATATAGATCAATGGATGTGGAGAGTTGACTCAATAAGTACAATCAAATTATTAATACTATATGTTGCATGTAACAATGTTCCCATCAATATGTGTTTCAGGGGGCTGAGTCGACATGTGAGTAATCTAGGTCTTGGTGAATGGATACGTCGGCCACCCGTATCATCACTTAATTACTTGGCCTGACAACATTTCCTGATACACTTCAAAACTGTTTCCCTAAACCCAACCATGAAATTTTTAGGGAAAAGTCCAAAAAATTTCCGAAAGGTTGAAACACCTTTGATACCACCTTTTCATGACCCGAACCATACTGGGGCCCGAGCTGCAACTACCCCATGCCCGACTCAATAAGCTAGGGGCTGGTGAATAGCATCAAAGGAACAACAATCTAGGGGAGGCCTTTTCTTGAGAACCTCTACTCACACACGTATCCATCTCAATGAAAATCAGTAGGGGAAAATAAATCAATATATACAACTACTATAAAAGGGAAACCAAACATATATGCATCGAATTATAAACAGTACAATTACAAGAATTGCAAAGATGAAAGGGAAAGGGAACAAATACACACCAAACTAGAAAAGTGCCACAACCCGACAACATGTGAAATAGTATAAAAACATAGAGAGTACCACTCATAAATTCTAGGCTATATCAACCACAGATAGTCCAAGAACCCCATATACACATGCTCCTTAAATGACATGATAAGCATGTATTTCATCTTCAAGGGTATATGAAATGTAGAAAAAGACCATACATGGGTGAGAATGAGAATAATCAGTAGGATGTATAGAAGGTTCAAGGGAGAAGAATGATATTTACTGAATAGGAGGATATGTAAGAGAACAAGATAATATAATATTGAACCAAAAGAGTACAACTCAACCCAACAATAGAGTAAAAGTAGGCTCCTAATAACAAAAGTATATCGAAACTATGATGAGATGAACACCCCATTGAATCATATCTACCTATAGTAGGATAGTTCAATCGTCCAACCATGAGAAACAATACATGCAAAGACCATGACATACCTAGTGTGTCTTCACCTCTCTTGGAAGGAGAGTATCCAAAATCCAAGGAGTCAGAACTGGAAACATGATGTACATATAAAGATACACATAGTCAATGAAATCCAAACAAGGGACTGAGGGGATCTCCATCTCACAGATAAGCCCCTTTAATGTGAGTATCCAACAGTTTTATTTAAAACCATTTGCAATTCCATGTATCTCATCACATTTGTCTAAGAGGCACTAGTCAATGGGGCTAAAATCACCGCACCTCAATACTATCCTCTTTGGTGGAACTTATTCTCCCACACAGTTTTAGGTCATGTCACAAGAACATGTGTCGATGGGGAATGTTCCCCTCTTACTCCTGAGTCTATAGATAAATCAAAACACTCCTCACCATTATTCCGCGCAGTCGATGGTATTCTGTTAACCATTGGGGACTCTACTACCCTGCCTAGTGGGAGGGTCAGCCTGGTATCTCTTGGGGGTCTACACTATTGGTCATCATAGTATCTCCCCAGAGACTACACTATCAGTTAGCTTGGTATCAACACATGGATTACACTCTCAGTCAACCTGGTTTCTCCTCGGGGACTACGCTACACCGCCTAGTAGGAGGGTTAGTCTGGAACTGCAGTGGTCATCCCGGTTGGATGGTACCATTCAAAAATCACTGAGGATCAAAAACCATCCCTAATAAATGATACCTCTCATAAAATCGTTGAGGAACACTAATCATCCATGTTGGATGGTACCACTCAGAAAAATCATCAAGAATTCTGATCATCCACTTTTGATGGTATGTCTCAAAAAGGCATCATAGAACTCTAATCATCCCTGATGGATGTTACGTCTTGAAAGAAGCATCAATGAACTATGATCATCTTCACTAAATGGTATGTCTTAATAAATCATCTAGTATCTCCAATCATCTTTACTTGACGATACATCATGGAAAATAACCCAGAAACTCAAATCATCCCCGCTATATAGAATATCTTGAAAATGCATCGAGGAACTCTGAACATTCCTGCTGGATGATACATCTCAAAAAGGCATCGAGCATATAAGATCATTCTCACTGAATGGTGCCTCTTGTAAAATCATCAACAAACTTGGATCAACCCCACTAGATGGTACATCTCTAAAAGGCACCGAGGAACTCTGGTCATCCACACTGGATGGAATATCTCAAAAATTCATTAAGAATCTCTAATCATCCCAGTTAGATGGTACATCTCAAAAATTCTTCAAGGAACTATGATCGTCCTTACAAGATGGAACCTCTCATAAAAAATGCATCAAGGGAATCTCATTATCCCTGATGAATGGTACCTCTCATAAAAACATCACTATAGTCATTTGATGTCGCCCCAGATAGGCATCACACCTAGAACATATCGCATCATATCTCTGAAGCAACTATGGGTGGAACCATCTTATTCTACCTAGAAAAACACTCACGATATGCTACTCATATTCCAATGTTTGAGTCCAAAATAAAGTGATATGAATGATAGAGAATTCATTATGTGGTACACGATGCATGTGGGGACCACACGTAATGTTTCCTCATCTCATCACTTATTAATGTACCTATCCATACTAGGGAACTAAACTAAAAATCAAGAACCCCTAGCTATGATAGTGTACTCCCAGAGTACATGAAATCTCTAGACACAATGCAGACGAGTGCACATTTCTCATTGTTAAAACGAAGGGAAAAATGAAATTCTATTGGAGGTCCTCCTAAAATGGAACCAAATAATATAAAAGATCACACTATTTCAATCCTTGAAAAAAAAACTCACAAGATTGATGATTCATTCACCCTGAATGGACATCCGATGGAAGAGTCGTATATTACAGCATTGCACTTGAATTGTGTCACGTGGGGACCATAACATAGTCTCAAAACAAATTAAATGGATCACACTGCTGTGATCCACTCAAAAAAACACATGGGATAGACTACTTGTTCGACCAGAATGGATACCTGGGAAAAAAGTTAAATTCCACCGTAACAAATGTGAACCGGGCCTCGTGGGGTCGACAACTCAACTTTTATTTAAACACATACAATTAGGCCTAAAATGTCCACCTCAATGTTAGGATCATGATGCTGCTGAAAACTCACCGATATTATGTTGTATGGGATAGTTACTACCGATGTATGATTCCACAATAATAATAATATTATTGTTTTTGGGTGTTTCATGGACCCAAGTCACGAACCAGAATGTAATATTCAAAATTGGACTTGGGTTGACCGTTTTAATGATAGAATCATGTCACCAATGATGGAAAGTCAATTAGACGTCACAAAAAAGATTAATGGAGGGTAGAATATTTAATAATAGAATTAAATCTATTATTTCACAAGCGTTTCGGTACCAAATATGAAATACAGGAAAATACATCCAATATCAAACTTGGATTATCCTTCACGAAGTCATGTCTGTACTACCACTGACGGTTCGTGAAACTGACACAATATGAAAAGTATATGACCAAAATAAAGTCTTCCCATAAAAAAATATAATAATATTTTATTATTATTATATTAACAATCCTTAATGAATGTTGTATTTATTTCCACGTACAAGTGACACCCACAATCCCCTTTTCTTGTACAGGAATGAACATTACCATAATATGAACCTCCCATGCTTTGAATCCATGATTTTATAGTTTTTATTCTTATTTAATTTCCTAATTTATCTCTCCAATTAACTCATTCACCATATTTTACATCATCTCTCATCCTTTCACGATTTTATCCTCCTTCATCCCCAACCATAGGGTTCTTCTGAAAGGCCAGAACTGACACCACCTCCTCTGATTATCCGCACAATTGTGCCTCTAGCTTGCCGCGCCATCGTTCCTCAATCCAGCCACACTTCCTGGCCCCAACAAGTCAACCTTCACAATCTCCTCTGCTGGACCACTCCCATGTCGTACCACCTCAATCCACAGGTGAAAGTTGCCTTCCCCAAAAGTTGTTGGTCACCTTCCTCCTCGACCATCTACTTGGAAGCCGCCCACACCACATCGACCTGCTTCTCCTAACCTGCACACTGCCATACCATGTCGTCCTAGCTGCCACCAATGCTACCTCTCTGTCAAAACCGGGCCACATATGATCTTCTTAAGAAACACTATATGAGTGTCACACCTCACTTTTTCCAAACTGTTTATGGAAACCATTGAACCGGTCCTCCAATTATTTCCATACTCCCATAAAGCCATATCACATCTCTATTGATCAAGAATCTGTATTTGCATAAATGTCTTAATTATATGAGAATGGGTTTCACAACAATTCATTATCGGGTATTTGTTGAACAATCGACCACAATAAATGACAATGATGAATAGAGGATGAATACAGAAATGTATGATTAAAAATTTTGAAGAATAACCATGGTAATTGTTTGGATTATCCTGGAATCGTCACCATTATAATGATAAACAGAGAAAAAAATAAATAATTTAAAAACTAATAAATCAGATTAATTCAATTTTAAGAGTCTTTAAAGGGCACATATCGATAATGAGAAAATAAATATTCTCAATGATTAATAATTGAAAAAATAATACCAAAGACGAGTCCTACCTGGATTGGATTAGTTCGTTGTTGACAGAGAACACGTTCGTTGATGAAGGATGAGAATCTAATGTGTTCTATGGTTCTTGATCTGTCTAGAATCAGATGTTTTTCATCATTCACTTTTCATTCATTAATTCGAATGAGAGGATGGGAGAGGAGAAGTAGTTGTTCAAAAAGATTGATATGAGACCAAAATCTCATAACTGTGAATTTATAACCTCTCACTAAGTTAATAAAATTAATCAAATAATTAAATGAACAAATATTTCATTATATCATTAATCATCCACACTGGAATAGATACCAACCTTCTAACACCAACAATGGTTATACCATGGTTAGGGTAAAACCTATATTCTAAACTCAATGGTGGTCTCGAATTTCATATCTGAGGCTCCTTTCTATGAGTTATTTGGTTTTTCACCATTAAATGCATAAATTAATATTTTAATTCATTCATTTAGAATACCATCAACGAGCGAGGGGTATGAAAATCCCCCGCCGACTCATTTTATGTCGCGCCAAGGGTAAACACTGTATTTTGGACCCAACTGTAGTCACATATTTTTAATCAGATTAACAGTTTAAGATATATCATATTTCCAACAAGTACGTATTATAAAAACAATTAATATTATTATAAAATTAATTATGGGAACACCGGGTCTCGGAATTTCATGCCTTCTTAGCACACATCCCTGGAAATATTCTAAAAAATATAAGAATGTCATATTAGAAAAACCTGGTCCTTACATTATTCCTTCCTTCATTTTTTCATTCGTTAAAAGAAAAACTAGATAAACAAATCAGGATACTGAGCCCAAGAATATATCTCCCACAATTCGGGAATCATGTATGTTTCCATTATACCAATGAATTCGGTCCAAAGTGATGGTCCATCCACATAAGGATTTCTTCAATTGATGAATTTTTTTAGGAACACACATCTATCTTCTTAGTTGTGGAATGTGTAAGGCATAATGTTCCCACTCCAACTATTTTGTTTATGGAAAGGTGGTATGAAACATTTCCTTCTCCCTCCATAGTATCAAATGACCTGATAGTACTCAGGGGAACATTTTCCGCACCAGTCAAACCTTTATATAAAATGACACAATTAGAATAAATGATTTTCAATAGAAAAGAGTATCATGATTCCTTCCTTTAGAATATCTATATAGTGAAACAATTAATGTTATCTGGTCACATTGGATTTCACAATGGATGAATCAAAACATATACTCTATTACACACTCAAGATGTAGAGGGGTCAAAACCTTCAAATAAATATAATATGTATCATCATACTCTAACAGGGTCAGCTGTAGGGAAGATAACTACAATGAATATTCCCACACTAGGTGAGTCTTGGACATCCCACACTTCCTAATAAGGGTATCTGCTACACAACTTCACCTTGAGTGCATAAGTCACACCCTCTATTCTACAATTATTCCACAATGCTTTATGGGTCCCATATGACCACATGCTTGAGAATGATCATGAAAAGATCCCGTACATCGAGATCTCATCATCTAGAATCTGCTAGCTAAAATAGATGTCTCAACTCTGTTGCACTCACTGCCATAACTAGATGTATTGTGTTCCTCTAACAAAAATCTCTCTTTCCCCAACACCTCCCCCAAAACCCCAACATATTTGGGGATGAAAAAGGGTACAAAGATATTATTAATCTCCCCGCAGAGTCCCTGATCGACCTATTTTATCCGAATGTAACCATTACAGATCATTTCCAAAGAGTAGTGTCCAAGGTCTGTGAACCTATTTGCATACTCAATCACCATCATACCTCTCTTCTTTAACTAAAGAAGCTCTTCAAGTCGAACATAGTGAATACATGAAGGGTAGAACTCCATACGAAACTGTTTTTGGAAGTCTCCCCATGATAGTACCAAATAATAGTGTATTTGAGTAACCAAGATCCCCCAATGTCCAATTGATCCAGGGAAAAAGGTCACCTACCATAGTCACCATTATATTTTCCAAAGTCCATACAAGCCTGAACCAGCGAACCACCAACTCTAGCCAAATATCTATTGAATGAGGGCATTGATCACTATGGAGCCTTAGTGGTATCTAGTGTTGGAGCTCGTGAAATGCACTGAATAGGAGAACATCCTCAAGATGCACTGATTAGGCTTTCATCTACACAACATGTACGGGTGTTTCTACCTGCCAACCTCGAGAAAGGGGCTCGCTTGATGGGTCCTGAATAGAGGCCTCATTTATCACAGAATCATCGTCATGAACTATAGATTGTATTCTATTTAGATATCATCACGGTGAAATCCTGAATGTTATCAAGGAGTATTATGGTTGTATGAGCACACACATATATATACATGAAAGGATGTGGGAGCTAACTCATGAAGGATGATCAATGACTCAATCTAATATGATTCATTTACCACTGTTCCCTACAAAATGTGTCTTACGATTCCAATTAGGCAAGTGGGTAATCAAGGTCCTAGTGAATGGATACGTTGGCCGCCTGTTACATCACTATACTCCATGTGCAGAGATCCACTCTTGAAACACATCGAAACTATATCCCTATACCCAACCAAAACATTTATAGGGAAACATCTGAACAATGTACCAAGGATTGTACCACCATTGATACCACTTTTTCATGACCCGACCTATACTAGGGACTGAGCCACAACTACAAGAATCCCACCTCCAAAGGCCAAGGGATGGAAAGTAGCGCTGAAGGAAAAACAAACTAGGGGATCCCTTTTCCTGAGAAACACTACCCACACATGCAGCCAAATAAGTATAAATGTGTTGAGGAATAGAAATAATAATACAATACTATTATAAAATTGAATCCAAAAATATATGAATCAACCTCTAAATAGTACAAGTTCAAGAAAAATATAGATGAATGGTAATAGGGAAAATATACACTCAATAAGAAAAGTGCCATAACTCAGTAATAGGTGACAAAGTAAAACAATTGTTAGAGTCCCACTCCTGAATCCCAAGCTACAACTAAGGTACACTATCCAAGAATCATGTATCCCTAAGATCCTATGATATCACAATCAACATGTCTATATTATGAAAGGATCACACCAAATGTAGGAAAACCCCATGTAGGGGTGAGTATAAGAATTATCAGTAGGATTCCTTAAATGCTCAAGGGTGCATTAAGAGAGGTAATAAAGAGGGGTGCAGTAAGAGAACAAGGAACAACAAGATCGAACTAAAAGAGTACAGATCAACCCAACAAGATTATGAAATCAGACTCATCCAAACACTAGGAGCATGAAACCATGAGGAGATAAACTCCCTGTTGAATCTTCTATACCTATAGTAGGAGAGTAGACTCATCCAAAAATGATAAAATATACACAGAAATCATGTGGAATACCTCGCACGTCGTCACCACTATTGGAAGGGGGAAGACAAAACCCAAGGAGTGGGCACTAGAAATTGGATATATATATATATATGCGATTAGAAAAATAAATCCAAACAGGGGAGTAAGGTGATCTCCATCTCACAGATCAACCAATGATAAAGTGTTTCCAATAGTTCATATTAAAACTAGTTGTGATTCCTTACATCCCATTGCATCTGGATTGGAGGTACAATTCAATATTGCACAAATCAATGAACTTATATACTATCCGCTTTCGAATGCACTAACTAGCCCGCACTATTTTAGGTTGCATCACAAGAATGCATCTTAGTGAGAAAATTTCCACTCTATTTCACAATTCCTTAGAAAAATAAATCCACACCTCGCTATTATGCCTCACTGTCGAGGGTCCTATCTGAACCATCGAGGAATCCAATATGCAGCCTGGTAGGAGGGTTAACCAGATATCTTCTTAGGGACTACACTTAGGGTCAGCCCGTTATCTCCTCAAGGACTACACAATGGGTCAACCCAATATCTCCTTGGGGACTATGCTACCCTTCCCGGTGGGTGGGTCATCTTGACACTACTCTAGTCATCCCTATGAGATGGTACCTCTTTGAATAAACTAAGGATCACTGGCCAACCGTACTGGATGGACCATCTTAGATAATAAATGAGGAACACTGATCATCCCTGATGGTTGGTACATCTTAGAGAAATCATTGAGGATCTCTGATAATCCCTGATGGATTTTAAGTCTCCGAAAATCATCGAGGAACTCTGATCACCCCTGTTGGATGGTACATCTCGGAAAATCATAGAGAAACTCTGATCATCCTTGATGAATGGTATGACTCAAAAATACATTAAGGAACTCTAATAATCCTCGCAAGATTATACCTCTCAGAAAATCATTGAAAAATTTGGATCATCCCCACTGGATGGTACGTCTTGAAAAAGAAATCGAGGAGCTCTGATCATCCCCATTGGATGGTATGTCTCAAAATGGCATTGGGAAACTCAAATCATCCTCACTGGATGGTACCAATCAGAAAATCAATGAGAAACTCGGATAAAACCTGCAAGATGGTAAATCTTAAAATGGAATCAATGTACACTAATCATCTGTGTTGGATGATACATCTTGAAAAAGCATTGAGAAACTCTGATAATCCTCGTTGGATAGTACGTCTTGAAAAGTAATCGAGGAAATCTGATCACCTTTGTGGGACATAACCTATTGGGAAAAAATGCATCAAGAAACTCTGATCATCCCTAATGGATGGTACCTCTTGAAAAAACACTACTTCAGTTATCGGATACCACCCCAGATATGCATCCTTCCCAGAACTTCTCAAATTGTATCTTAGAAGCCAGTATGGAGGGCATAATCACATTCTACAATGAAACATACTCAGAATATTCCACTAATATTCCAATGTCTGAGTCCAAAAGAAATATATAAAAGAGATATATAATTTGTAATGTGGTACAAGGTGTGTGTGGGGACCACACGTTATGCGGCCCCATCTCTTCACTAGATATTGTACATATTCATACTTTGGAACTAAACTCAAAATCAAGTAAACCTAGTTGTTCTAGTGTACTCCTAGAATACATGACATCTCTAGCCAAATGGTTGATGAGTGTGCATTCCACATTATTAATATGGAAGGATAAAATGTAATTTTACCGGGAGGTCGCCTCAAATTGCACTGAATAACAACATAGACCACACTATTGTGATCCTTGGAGAAAAAAAACAAGGTCGAATATTTATTTGCCCTGAACAGACATCTAGTGGATGAGTCATATATTGCCGCATTTCACTTGAATAATGTCATGTGGTTCCCACACCATGGACTCAAAATAGATTATATTTATTACATCATTGCGATTCTCTCCCAAAACCACACAAGATCGAATACTCGTTCGCCTAGAACAGATACCCAGTGAAAAAGTTACATTACACCATAACAGTTGTGAACCAGGCTGAATGGGGTCCGCACCACAACATTGGATTAAACATCCACAATTAGACTTGAAATGTCTTCCTCAATGTAATGGTTAGGAAACTACTGACGACATTCCAATCTGATGTCGTATGTTAGATTTATGAGCGATGAAAGATTCTACAACAATTATATTATTCTTATTGTCAGGCATTTTGTGACCCCGAGTCATGAACCAGAATCTATTATTAAACATTGGACTTTAATAGAACTTCATAAAGGTAGGATAAAGTCTCCACTAATGGTAAGACAATCAAACGACACACATAGGAGTTATGGTGGGTCGAAGATTTAATAATAATATTAAATCTATTATTTCACAAATTTTTCAGGTACATGATCCAAAATCCCAAAACATAAATCCAATATCAGACTTGGAATGTCCATCTCGAAGTCAGGTCTACAATGCTACTGACGGTTCGTGAAACAGACACCATATGAAAAATATATGATGAAAATAATGTTTTCCCATAAAAAATTATAATAATATTTTTTTTATTATTATTTTACTAAACCTTAATGAAAGTGTTATTGATAACCACATACATCGGACACCCACAAACCCCTTTTCACGTACAGGAATTCACATCACCATAATAGGCGCTTCCCTTGCTCTGAATCTATGATTTTATTATTTTTATTATTATTATATATCCTTTAATTCCCCTCTCCAGTTAACTCCTTCCCCAAATTTCTCACCTCCTCTCCTCCTATCACGATTTTATCTTCTTGTAACTATAACCATAGGGTTCTTCTAAAGGGATAAAACTTCTCTAACCTCCTCTGAATATCCACACCACCACGCATCTAGCCTGCCATGCCACCATGCCTCAATCCAGGAGCACCACCGGGCTCTCGTTGGACAACATCCACAACCTCTTCTTCCTGACAGATCCCAGCTCACACCACCCAAGACCAACGCCCAAAGTCTCCTTGCTCGAAATCCTATGGTCGCCTTCCTCCTTGTCCATATTCTCGAAAGCTTCCCACACCACCACAAACTTCTTCACCTGAGTTTCACACTAACACAAAATGACTTTCCAGCCTCCACTAATGTTGTCCTGTCATCAAAACCAGACCACCACTGATCTTCTCAAGAAATGATATCCTAGCGTCACACCTCCCTCTCTCCAAACCGAGTGTGGAAACACACAAAATGGTCCTCGATCTTTTCCAATATCTTTTAAAAACATATATCATCTCTATTGATCACAAATTTTTATCCACATATAGGGTCTACAATGTCAAGGATGGGTTTCAAAATAATTCATTGTAGATTCTTTGATGAATTGTCGACCACAATAAAAGACTATTATGAATAGATGAATAACGAAGAAAAGAAATATTAAAAAATTTGATGAATATCCTTGGATATTTTTCGAATTAACCTTGACACATCGCTATTAAAATGAATAACAAAGATCAAAGGAAATAATGAATAAACTAATAAAAGCAGTTTAATTCAATTTATGGAGTCGTGCAAGGGCACATATTAATATGAAAGAAAAAAATATGCTCAAAGATTAATCTAAAACATAATAATACCAAATATGAGTTCAACCTGTATTGGATCGGTTTATTATTGATGAAGAACATGTTCGTCAATGAAGGTGGAGGATTCGCAGCATTCTCCGCTTCTTGATCCGTCTAGAATCTGTGGTTTGTTGTCATTTGTTCTTCGTTCATCAATGGGAATGATAGTATGATAGAGGAGAATTCGTTGTTGGAAAAAGGGAAATGAGTCCAACATCTCATTATTGTGAATTTATAAACCATTATTAGTTTAATAAAATTTATCAAATAACTAATTAAACAGTTAATTAATTATTTAATTAATCATCCACACTGGCACATATGCGATTCTCCTGATTTCGACAATGGTTATACCTTTCATAGGGTAACACATATGTTCTGAACTCAACGGTGGTCTCCAATTTCACATATTAGACCCCATGTGTGAGTTATTCAGGTTTGGGCCATTAAATGAATAAATTAATAATTTAATTAATCCAATTAACATATCATCAACGAGAAAGGGGTACGAACGTCCCATTCCAACTCATTTTATCTCATGCACAGGGTAAAAACTGTGTTAAGAACCTAACCATGGTCTCAGATTTCTGATCTGATCAACCATTTAAGAGATATCCAGTTTCTGAAATATTCATAGTATATAAACACATAATATTTTAATAGAATTAATTTTGGGCACACTGGTTCTCAAAATTGCATGACGCCTCAGCGCCCATATCTGGAAATATTAATATAAATATTTCAATGTCTTATTAGGAAATAACCAGGTCTCTACAAACCTCCCCCAAAAAGAGTGTTCATTATCCCCAAGAATTAATAATTCATTAATGTCCTTTATCTATGGTTTCTAATAGAATGTACATAGTAGAATTTTCGATATTAATATAAACACCTATAGGAATTGTGTGATAAGCGATTTATTCAACCTAGTGATTCAACTTGCAAAGCACCTATTCATTTTTTTAAGGTGAAATATGGATCTTTGAGGATGTTAATTGATTGTAGGGAGATCATTTATATTATAAATGAGAATTAATATACCCACCCTCACATTAATTACTTTTTCGATCAAATTCATGTAGATTAATAGTTTTCAAAGACTGAACTTTATTCTGGATATCTCAATGATGATTCCTGAAGAATGATATTACAAATGAAATATTTTGTTTGAGGAATGGTGATAACAAGTTTACTGTAATAAAAAATTTATTAACTACTGAATGCATTATTTTTATGGTTATAATGAAAAATGTATTTAAGGAAAAACATGATATATTTTTGTATTTATTGATGATATAAGGATATATTATAAAAGATATGAAGTCCATGAGAAATACATATAGAAATATATAGAGACTCTTACATGAAATAGTTGTATGGTTAATTTATCTGGTGTCTATTTTGGATATTGAATGTTTCATTTCCCCACTATATTTTCTATAATGATAAAATAATAGTTTTTCTTATGAAGAAAAATAATGTCAATAAAGGGACTATACCGACAAATAAAACCAAGTTAAGTAATTTTATTGATTTTCAATGTAATAATATATGATTTGATAAATAATATTACCTAAATTATATCCTATAAAAAATATTAAATGTACGTAGTTTGTGATATTAAGGATAAATAATTGAGATGAATATTTTTAATAATTCATTTTTAGATTGTTTTAACTTCTTTTTTAGTCTCTAATATCAGAAAATGATGTGTATATATATTGATACAACAAATAAGGGAAATGGTATTATCATTGGAAATAATGATAAATCAAATTAACGTGAATCATGATATTTAAGGAGTCATGGATAGAAATACACAACCGTTGATCTTGATTTCGAATTGATAATATTTTCTTTGGTAATTTCGACTCATTATCCTTATACAAAAACATGGGAGACATATAAAGATCAAAATAGTCTGAATTTTACAATTTACAAGAATTAATTTAGTATTAAGAAATGGTGATTTATAGTTATACTAAATTATTATTATTTCTCATAAAACAAAACCCAAGGGAAGTTGAACAAGGTAGTATATTCATTTATTTTGAATGGTCATAGAGTTCTGACCAATATGTGGTTTTACATGGATCCAATGGTCACATATCTATTAAATATGGATATTTGAATGTTTATGGATGCATTCAAATTGCTCAATTTTTAAATTTTTTTGAAACGATATTTATTAAAAAAAATATAGAAGGATTATAACCCAATTTTGAATTTTTTTATAAGAATATGAAATTTGAGAATGTTTGATAATTATAATGTAGTATGTATAAATGTTATATTATAAAATTTGGGAAGAGAATGTGTTTTCCATAAATACCAAAAATATAAATGATTTATAAGATGATTCCCCCAAATTTAATTTATCTATTTACCCAAGTTTTATGATGATTTATAGTGAATTAATGAATTTTTTTAGTTATGTAATTAAAATTTAAAAATGTATGATTATATATCAAGAAAATTTTTAATCAATAGGTGGAGGATGAGTGAAAACTTCTTATAGGTTTCCTGAAGCTAAAAACTATTTAAATGTAAATATCAGATGAAATTCCTATGGTCTATGAAACTAGTTCACCTATGTAACCACGAAGGAATGGTGTAATATTGGTTATTGTTGATCTCCTTGACATATATGCACCATTATTTTGTATAAGGGATTATTTAACACTTTTTTAACTTTTATTTCTATATAATATTAATGTTGTTTGATTTCATGTAACATATCATTACATTGTGTTCGGTCATGTTCCACAATTTGAATAAAAATCTCCAAATTTCTTAATAAGGATCAAAATTATGCACTTTTGTAAGCATCACCTAAAATCCTGAAAATGACGGATGTCCAAATAGACTATTCAAACATTTAAATATATGGTTTGGTCATTATCATTTGACATTAATCATATATGGAGTCATTATATACCATCATTAATTTTATCCTAAAAAAATATCATTCATTAATATATTAAAATGTAGGTGTGTGGGACATAGTATGGAAATTGATTTCATAATCATCCATGTGGGGATGAATCTCACAAATGGAAGTTTGTAGGCCACAAACTAGTTGAATTGAAAAGGACAATGTAATTGATAATCCGGATCATATCCATGTAACATAAATAAGTAAAAAGATTTATTCTTATAAAACATAGAATGATATGTAATTTCATGTAGGGGATCACAATTTCATGAAAGTATCTCCAAATATGGGTGTTTCAATTTTTCATGAAAGTGGGAAATTGTGCATCATGAACATCAAACCTATTGAAATTTTGGAAATAATTACAGTTTTGACTTATGAGTTGGCAATACTAATTAGAATATCTAAATTACATTATTTTTTCTATATATTATTATAATGGAAGTAAATATTAGTATGAATTTTTGTTCTATCATATGATGAATTATAAAAATATCATGATAAATTATATATACATTATCTTTATTCAAACAAAAATATTATTTTCAGAAAAAAATAACATTCTTACATTTTAATAATAATGTTTTCATTAGAGTTTTATAGATTTAGTTCATAAATCATAAATATATAACACATAATAAACATGTTGGTAACTTCTTCTCAATATTCATTTTTAACATTAAATAAAATTCCCCATAAATATTAGTTGTCCACATTCTAGAAAATTTCAATATCTAGAATGATATATTTTTTAACATAGAAACTAATCCACAGTACATGTGATAAATATTTAAAAATGTGGGATGATGATGAAGATCTCAGTAAAGGATATGAAAATATAAATTACACCCTTTAGTCAATTTTAAAACATCTGATCCTAAAAGATATATTTGTTTAATATAATAATATTTTCTAAAAAAATTTCATTTAAACACACATATTATTAACATTACATTCTAATTTTTTTCAAATATAATTACCATTGGAAATCATAATGGTTAAAAATATATAAGAATTATTTTTTAGAAAACAATAGAATCCATAAAGAGAGTTTCATAAGAAATTTTGTATTTTATCTAGATATGGATAAATTATCATTTTTAAAGATCTTAAATTTACTTATTGAAATAAAATTGTTTCAATAGAAACTCATTAGTATTTGTTGAAAATATGTGTGGCATTGTTTTTGACATAATCATAATAGAACACTTTATACATGATAGGAAATTATAAAAACCATGTGGTCAATATAAGATATATATATCCAGAGAATAAAATTATTTCCCAATTCAGTAGAGCATAATATGGGTGCACCCATCATGTAATATATATCAGGCTGACCTGACATCATAATATATATCAAGTTCAACCATCATCATATGCAATTTCCGACGAACATATTATGAATAATTTATTTTAATAATACCACTTTTCTTCCGAAAGCCATTGAAAAACACCATTGAAGCCATATTAAAAAAAAATCAGTTAATGAAATGCCATTCCTTTTTAAAGATCCATTTTACAAACTATAATTCTTAGAACAAAAGGGAATGAAGGTATTCTTTTCAATAAAACCTAAATTATTATAATAAAATTCAATCAAAATATTACAATTATTGATGAAGGAAAATTATTTGTTTCAACAATTTGTATAATAGATCATTCCATAACCCTTTTAGATAATTTCAAAACATAATATATAACAATCAAGAAAAATGTCGTGTGAAAAAAATCAATGAAATTAATAATATATATTAAATTTCTTATTCAGAATTTCAATTTTTCTATGTCAATATTTTTAATATATTGGCATGGTAGTATTTATTTTTTAAATAATTTATGCGCAAATAAATAAAACATGAAAAGATATTTACAAATATTTACATGGATACATGTGATTTGGAATTTATTTTTTAAAACACATATATCAACATCTTTAAATTATTGTGTCCCTAACATAAAACCAAAAAAAATTCCATTAAAAAAATAAAGAGAGTATATTTTGGTATAAACTTTCCTTTAGAAATAATTTTATCATTGATAAAAATTATATCAATACTTATAAAATAACATGTATATGGAAGAAAAATAGTTATACAGTAAACATTAAAACATTATTCTTTATTTAAAGTCTATTACCATGAGTCTAAATCATCCACTATATTATATAACATTAAAAATTATAATCTTAAGATAATTATTTAATTTAATAAAACTATTTTTCAATTTCATTATACAAATTACATTTCTATATAAAATTATTTAATTAATTATGTTCATGTCATATGATTTATTGATATATGGTTCATATGTAAAAAATGAATTTATTCAGTTGAGTATAGTTACAATGGTAATTATTTCATAATCTTAGAAATATTAATAATAACCTAATTATAATTTTTATTGGTAAATTATATTTTTAATCCAATCAATGGTAGGTGGTTTTAATAATGAACTACTTTGAAATCAATTTGATTGTAGGTCCTACGTTCGATTGAGTAACATTTCCATTTTCAAAATTCCTTATAGAAACAATGTTATTCAAAAATTATGTTATTATTACACACATTAAGTAGTTGATAAATTTAATCATTAAATATAAATATATATATAATCAAGTATAGGTGGTGATGAAAAATGGATCACATCGCTTCATAAAGGTGGAAGTACAAACGTATTCATAAATGATGTTATAATTTTTTAGTGAGTAAAAAATATGAAAATAAATGAAATATTACATCTCATGAATGATTAATATTTCATGAATATCATATATATTAATGATATCCACCATTATAAAAATTTGTGAGAGGTGGTGATGGAAAACGAATTACCACAGTTTGGGAGGTGGTATTCCTTTATAAAAATGAATGATAGATTAAATTACCATATAAAAAAATGATAATAAGGATATAGATTATTTGAAAAACAGAAAAAACATATCTATATTGGTAATTATATTTAGTTATTTTTTATGAATTATTCACGAAATTGTTGTGGAGGTAAAAGATGAAATTAAAGTAAAATAATTTAATAATAACAATGTAGGGTACCAAAAATATTGCAACGGGAATTAAAATAGTCTCACAGGTTGTGTGAATAAAAGATATAATGTTGGATTGAAAATTTGAGAAGAATTTAGAAGAAATAATATTTTTCAATGGAATCTATGCAGGCCATGTATCAATTACGGGGAAAAGATCACATAATGCATAAAACACAAACCACCTGTACATGGATGAACTATGGTGTGCTGGCCTAGGAGAAGTTAGCCATCAAACGAAGCTGTTCACAGTGAATTTTTGGGAATTGAAAACCAAAACCATGAGTCAAATCTGCCTACGGTGTCATTTATTACTAGCACTTTTTTTCATGGCTCCACCTCTATTTTTTTTTATTTGAATGAATTTAAATGCTCTGCATTTAAAGATTTTGTATATATTTGTACCGTCATAAATGCTCTGTATTTAAAGATTTTTTCTTTCCATGTACAATCATATATTCTATTTATTTAATGTTTTGATCTTTCTTTGTACCAACATAAATTCTATGAATTTAATTTTGTGGGTTTATAAATTGATGTAATTGTAGTCTGAAATTTCAGTAGTGTGAAATAGTAAAAATGCTTGAAAGATTATTTGTGTTGTGTGCCAATTTTCTTCCTTTTCAATTTTTCTTCTCATATTTCTCGGCTTATATAGCCAACAAACTGGTATTAGAGCGCCAAGTTACCAAGATCCTCTAATTTTTTATGATGGCCACAATCCAGCCGCAAGTTCCGAAGCTATCCACGGAAAACTACAAAAGACGGTGCATTCAAATGAAGGCGTTATTCGGGTTGCAAGAATTATGGGAGATCATCATCGACGGGTATATTATAACCTCAAAGGTGGAAGAAGCTTCCTTAATTAATGAAGAAAAGATGGCCCTCAAAAATCAAATAAAGAAAGAAAATAAGGCGTTGTTCCTCCTCTATCAAGGGTTGGATGAATCAACGTTCGAAAATATTTTTGAAGCAACATCAAGAAAGAAAGCTTGGGATTTCCTTGCCACTGTCTTCAAAGGTGTTGATCGAGTGAAGCGGGTACGTCTTCAAAAATTAAGAGTGTAATTTGAAGCGGCGCACATGAAAGAAGGTGAGAGAAACTCCGATTATTTCTCAAGATTAATTTGTATTTTTTACAATTTGAAAAGGAATGATGAAAAGGTGGAGGACATTCGAGCTATCGAAAAATCAATTCGATCTCTCACAACCAAGTTTGAGCATGTGGTTGTGGAAATTGAAGAATCAAAGGATTTGGAGAAACTTCCTATTGAAGAACTGATGGGGTCGTTGCAAGTGCATGAGAAACTGATGCAAAAGAATACCGGTTCAACAATAGAGCATGCCTTGGAGTCCAAGTTGACTCTACAAGAGCAAATGAATGGCCACACGCAATGAGGCAGTCATCGTGGAAGAGGAATAGGCCATGGATATTATCTAAGCCATCAAAAAAATCCACAAAATCCTACCAACATTCATGGAAGAGGGAATGGTGGAGGACGATTCACGTGTGATCATGGAAACACAAAGAAAATTCAATGCCACAACTGTAAGAAATTTGGCCATTATGCTTCTGATTGTTGGAGCAATGTGGATCATGTTTAACAATCCAACTATGCTGAAACATCTCATCATTAAGTACAATGTACCACACCCCTCCTCACACAAGAAAAGGCATGTGAATGCCCAGATGTGTGGTATCTCAACACTGGTGCAAGAAACCACATCAGTGGTAACAAAGAACTGTTCGAGGAACTCACAGAAGAAGTTCATGGTGATGTGAACTTTGGTGACTCATCAAAGGTACCCGTGATTGGAAAAGGTAATAATCAAAATCTATCAAAAGAATGTTGAGCCAAATTACATCTCTAATGTGTATTATGTACCAAACATGAAAAACATTATTATTAGTCTTGGACAACTACTCGAGAAGGGGTATGTTATACACATGGATAATTCTTCTTTGTCTATAAGGGATGCTCACAGGAGACTTGTTGCTCAAGTACAAATGGAAAAGAATCACATGATTCCACTACGAAACAACACAAAGGCCGAGGAGTGTCTATTTGGACTCATGAAGAATGACTCATGGAGATGGCATATGTGATTTGGACATCTACATTTTAGTGGGATTAAACTTCTATCCTCATCAATCATGGTGTGTGGCTTGCTAATGATGGAAGCTCCAAATCAGGTGTGTGAGGCATGTAAACTCAACAAGAAACAAAGAAATTCATTTCCAGGTGGAGTGTCTAGAAGAGCAACGGAACCACTTTAGTTGGTTCACACTGATATCTGCGGACCGCTTGAAACAAACTCACTTGGAGGTAATAGGTATTTTATTAACTTCATTGATGATTTTAGCAGGAAACTCTGGGTGTATTGTATCAAAGAAAAATTTTCTACATTTGCGATCTTAAAAATGTTTAAAGCTCATGCTAAAGCTGAAAGTGGTTATAGAATCAATTTTCTCAGATCTGACAGAGGTAGAGAATATACTTGAAATAATTTTCAAGATTTTTGTAGGGAATAAGGCATCAAGAAACAATATACTACTGCCTACACGCCATAGCAGAATGGTATTGTAGAAAGGAAGAACTTCACCATCCTCAACATGATGAGGACCATGCTGAAGGAGAAAGGCTTGCCAAAGAACTTCTGGGAAGAAGCAATGGCATGTACTGCCTATCTGCTCAATCGGTGTCCAACCAAAATCATCAGAAACTTGACACCACAAGAGGCATGGAGTGGCTACAAACCGAGCGTAGCACACCTAAGAATCTTCGGGCGTGTTACCTACGCTCAATTTATAGAAGCGAGAAGAAGGAATCTTGATGATCTTGGTGAAAATTGAATCTTCATCGGCTATAGTGAAGAGTCTAAAGCCTACATTCACTACAATCCACTAACCAATAAAATAGTGGTGTGTAGAGATGTGGTCTTTAGCGAGGAAGAAGATTGGAAATGGAATGATGAAGAACCAAACAAATATATTCTAGTCGAAACAGAAGATCCTGAAGAAAGGCGTGATCATCAAGAGAAAACACCAGTAACACCTTCCCCGGGCACATCATCAGTACATAGGAGTCCAGGAGAACATTCCATCACTCCTGAAAGGGATCCATCAAGTCAAAATTTGGTGAGCTCATCCTCTCCCATGACGCCCATAAAAATGAAAAGCTTAAGTGACATTTATGGGCAAACCAAAGAGGTAAATCTTTTTTGTCTGTATACAGATCACGAGACTCTGATGTTTTAGGAAGCTGTAAGGTAAGAATGTTGCAGAATGGCTATGGGAGAAGAAATTTGCGCCATAGTGAAAAATGAAACATGGGAGCTGACCACACTTTCTAATAGCCAGAAATCCATTGGTGTCAAATGGGTGTACAAGATCAAGAGAAATGATGATCGTGAAATTGATCACTAAAAGGAAAGGCTCGTAGCAAAGGGGTACAAACAGAATTGGATGATCTACCAATTGGATGTTAATTCTATATTCCTTAATGGAATCCTAGAGGAAGAGTTCTATGTAGACAATCCTGGAGTCTTTGTTATGCAATGGGAGGAAGAAAAAGTTTATCGATTGAAGAAATATCTTTATGGGTTGGATAAGGCTCCTCGTGCTTAGAATTCATGCAATGATAGTTATCTTCGAGAGAACGGCTTCACCAAATATCCATACGAGCATGCAGTTTACATAAAAAATAATGATCCTGGTGGATATTTTCACAAAGGCATTACCGACAATTGTATTCGAAAGATTCAGAATGATTCTTGGAATGAAGCCGGTTTTTGATTGAAGGGGAGTGTTGGAATTGAAAACCAAAAACATGAGTCAAAGCTTCCTGTGTTGTCATTTATTACATGCACATTTCTTTTCATGTGTCCACCTATATTTAGTTTTTATTTGAATGAATTAAATGCTCTGCATTTAAAGATTTGGTATATCTTTGTACTGTCATAAATGATCTGCATTTAAAGATTTGGTATTTACTTATACCGTCATAGATTCTCTATATTTAATGTTTTGGTATTTATTTGTACCAACATAAATGCTATGAATTTAATGTAGTGGGTCTATAAATTGATGTAATTGTAGTTTGAAATTTCAGTTTTGGGAAATAGTGAAAAATCTTGAAAGCTTCTTTTTGTTGTGTGCCAATTTTCTTCCTATTCAATTTTTTTTCTCATATTTTTCGGCTTGTATAGCCAACAGAATTTTCACCTGCGAATGGAAGCTTCCACAAAATGTTTTTGTTGGCGAGAATCAGAAATAAGTGCACCCTGCGTACCATCCCCATGTACCATTACTGCAAATGATGTGTTTCACATAGGGTGATATGCCAACGGCATACCGCACATCCGCATACCCCATATTGGCCGAGTCTTCCGTGGGTTATATTTCATTCATGGACTTCTAGAGAAGGTGTTACGCATACTGGAGATACAGATTTCTCAGAACTCTATAAAAGGACCTCCATTATAAAAAAAAGTAGTGGATAATGATAGGGGACTGGTCTATGTGACTAGAAAAAGTGGATGATGAATGTAGAAGGTGTGGGAAAAATTTATCCCACAAGAGAAGAAGTTCGTGGGAAAACATCCCGCATCTGAAACAGATTACGGGACTCCATCATGTGATCCATGTGTAGAAAATAGTTTGTAGTAGTCCTTCTGATGAACCGTATTAAAAAATCCATCTACAGCTAACAAACGAACCAATAAAAAATATAAAAAATGATTCAAAGACCCCATATGCAGAAGACAGTACGTGGGGTCCCTATATAGAAGATGGATTGGGTAAGATCCTCCATGTATCCTCCTACGCTGTAGGATCATCCCTATACCATCATAATTTCTAAGCTCCTCTACGTACCATCATAAGTGGCCATATCTTACATGGTGAGGTCTATGCAGAAAATAGTTTGTGCCCACTAGTCCATACCACGGGGGCTGAACCCCCACTCATGATCAGTTCTGGCCGATGGTCTCAGCTCTACGGGCTGGACCCTTTATTACCATCACCATCCTCTTCAAAATTGGAGATTCTCACCGTGAACTTTTCTGGCCAGGTCGAGGACATTTTCCATTGTGTGCTTATGCCACACAAACATATACCATATAAGTAAAATGAGAAGAGAAAATCCTTAGGCCCCTACTAAAAATCATTATCACTTGGCTCTTATGCCAAATTGACCAAGAACTCCATGGATAATCGCAGTCTGAATTTTCCTAACATACCCTAACAGATCCTTCCCATCCATCAAACATTGTATCACTGGTGATGTCAGATCCTCATAAACTTATATGGAAATCAATATCAGAAGGCCAGTGTCCAGAGTACACCTCTACATGACTATCCAATATCACACCCCAGTGGATTTGCATATGATTCCTACAAGATGGTCATCAACAAAAGGTAAATTCATCCTCAGAAGAGTCGTTCCTTACCTATGAACACTACTTTCTTGTATTCCCTATATCATTTATTTTGATCCAAGAACCCTAGAGTCATGTTATAAATTTTCTTCCCTCTAATTTGCGAGACACCTTAGAACATCATAACCTGATTATCCTACTGATTATAATGGATCATACAACACATGGTCCAACATCTATGACCTTAAACGATGAGTTGTAATCCTTAACACATGATTTTAAACTATATGGTATTAGTCTTTTACATATGACATTAAACTGGGAAGCCATTTACCATGAAATATGACATTAAACTATATTATAATGGATGATTTAGGATATTCATAAACATCCTCGACCATCAGAGTTTGAAGGCCAGTATCCTGAGGACAGCTCTGCTTGACTATGCATATCATGCCCCGGTGTCTGCATATATTTCCCACAAAAATGGCATGTCAACAAGAGGAAAATTGTTCTTTAGGAGAGTCATTTATTTCCTCATTATGCCTCAATGGATTTCATTCCCCATATCATTTCTCTTGAGCTAGGATCCTATATAATCTTGGTTTACACGTTATGTCCCTCTTATGTTCGTGGCGTGTCAAAATATCCACACATGATTTTACTCCAGTTAATAATGGTCTATATAGCATGTGGTCCTTATAGAATGACCCTAAATGGAAAGACCCTAAATAATCCTATCAACATGATGTTAAATTTTTATTCTATAGTACACGATAAAGGGATTTAAACTGCAGTATACCTTATATGATGTTCTGGGCCTTCCCATTAAGGTATGACAACAATCCTTTGAGGCCAGGCCACATGACGTTAAATTCTATCCCACATGGAGAGGATCATTTATCCACACCCTCTCTCATGGCCACCTCGACCTATTTCTCTGCATGCTCTAACTCCCCCACTTATAGGGGAGGAGGCATGTGAATTGTTGGATCATTCACATCCTCTTGTTTCTCACACCAAGCATTACTCATGTGGGATTAGGGGTTTGTGATGATTACAACATATACTGATTCCCAACTATGAGAAATCTAATTCCTGATCAATCATGGATATGTAGGATTCCAACCAACAGACCTGATCTTAAGAGAGTGATCTCCCATGATGGTTCCACCCAATAGGGTTTCCATGAATAGGAATCTCTCATGCATAATACCCACAACATATCAACTTTGAGAACATTGATTCTTGATCAAACAACAATACGTAGGATGCCTACCAGAAGGTATGACCTCAAATGGGGGCCCTCTCATGAAGGATCCAACCAATCATGTTTTCTTAAATGTGAAACTCCCATTCATAAGACACCCACATTACGAACTACGAGAAAAATGATTCCTATTCAAAATAGTATACTTTAGATGCCTACCAGAAGGCCCGAGTTCAAATGGTTTCCCATCCATAAAGGGTCCACCCAATCATGACCCGTCAAATTGGAATATTTTATGCATAATCCCAACACAATCCAAACTAAGTGGGTTCTGAATCCTCTCCAAATGATACGTTAGACACCCTCCATGTGGGCATGTTCCCAACATCTAATCACGATATATCCCCCTCGATGAAGATAAAATTTGTATCTCTTTATTATATGGATCAAGTCATCATCACCTCCATAGCATCAAATATATACTTTCCTCTATGATTTTTCAAACCAAGGGTAGCTCATGGAAACACTATTCATGAATGATCCAAGGAATCATGAACATAAGAACATTAATTAAATCTATAAGAGAGTCTCGTAATAGGAAACAATCCTCCCCTGGATGGGTGCTGTGAGTCTGACATCCAATCCTCTCGACCAATGGATTCCTTATGCATCATTAGCCAAATCATCTACAGACAAGTTCTTACCTTAGGAATGTAGGCCCATCAATCATGGATAACATGGACATTGGATGTTCTTTTCTCTATAAATAAACCCATTTGAGATCATCCTAAGACATTATATCTCAGAAGTACTGGTTTTAAGAGCGCTTGACCTCCATGCATTCTCCTGCTAGGACCAACAATTCACGCGTGGTTAATTCAACCTTCATTAATGGATAATGATTCTCCACGGGTTGGAACACAGGAATGGTAAATTTGAAGAAAACCTGCCTCTATAGAAAAAATGGACGGGTGAAAATCATTGTCGACATTTTCCACACCCTATACAGAGGTTATTGTAACGTGATCCATATTATAATGTGTTATGTAAGTTATCATCATCCATGGGGAGACGAATGGTGACTGGATGTTGTGATCATTCCTACAAGGAGGGTGTCCTACATATCCTTAGGAGGGAAATCAAGACCCACTTAGTTCGGATTGTGTGGAGCTTATGCATAGTAGTATCCCACGGTCCAAGTTCTATGACCCTAAACAATGACTAAAAAGGCCCCCAAATGCTGCGGTCCAAACTCAATGACCGTAAACTATGAGTTAAAAAAGTTCCCATGTCATGGTTCAAACAATAAGATCATAAATTATGAGTCATCATTTTTTCCACATGATGTTAATCTCTAAGGAAATCGTCCCTGGAACATGGCGTTAAATTGTTTCTCAAGTCATTTCCGTAAGACGTTAAACTACGTTGCATAAAATGACCAAATCACATGACAATAAATTGCATGATTTCACAAATATCAATATACTTATTGATTCCTACACTTGTAGGATACATACTGACTCTTCGATCCTCAATCCTGGCCCTGCCACAATAAAAAAGCCTCAATCATGCCCCCAATCTTTCCATATTCATAGAGGAATCCCTTATCTCCTCTTGTTTCTCACATCGAGTTTATCTTATTTGAGCATAGGATTGGTGGTAGATATTCTCATAATAAAATCAACCATGGGGAATTATGTTAGACCTAGAAAACATAATGGATAAAATTAATGTGACCCTACCATTTGAATTGAGCAAAATCGGTACAGGGTACACATATAACTACATGCAGCATGATTCCTTCATTTGCAGGATACATGGACATGCCTAGATCCTCGATCATGGCCCACCCCAACTACGAATGAAAAATAAAATTCCCCCATCATAATCTCTATGTCCCCGTATATGTGAAGGAGACTCCATGACCACTCGTTATTTATCACACCGAGTATAACTCACATGAGCTTAGGATAAGTGGTAAGGATTATCTTATGAAAATAAATCATAGTAGAATATGATGGGCCCAACACCTGTATCATGTTAAAACAAAATTCCCTTATGTTTTCCTAAAACATTGAGAAAACTGTTGTAGAAAATATTCAGAACTACATGTGGCTTGATTCATAGCTTTGTTGGATATATAGTGATGCTCGGATTTGGAATCTTTTTTTAAACCACCAGAAAAAATGCCCTTTTTCTCATACGTATGTCTGACATTATGAGAGATATGTGAAAGGTCATATCGCATGACAATGAACTTCCAAATTCATCAAGAGTTATGTGTGTCACAGTCATCTGTATCATGAGATTCCGCACAATCCTCCCAGTCATGACATGTCCTAAGATCCTTCTTCCCCTATACATATTGGACATACCTATGTGGAAGCTCTAAGTAGTTCACAATTAACCATTGTTCAAGTACTCTCATGTTCCTAGGAACATCATTCCCATTCATTAAACTCAATAGCTCAAGAAGTCATGGGTCCAAATAATCATCTAATGCCATCTGATATGGTAGTTCAGTGTTTTTTTAACACCTTTTCATGGGTATACATGTCATACCCTGAGGGCTCTGCATATCTAAATGAAAAAAATGGCTATCAATGAAAGGAAAATTCATCCCTCAGACAATCTTCTCATATCTCAGTATGCTCAACGACTTCCTAGCCCCATGTAATCCCTCATGATTCATGTTTCCCCTACAACTATGGATTACACCTTCTATAATCACTCATGTCTAAGGAATTCCAGGAACATCCGGATTGTGATTAACCTGAAACTATTGATGATCATTATGACAGAAAAATCATCATAACCACATGAAAAAAATATATATGGCCAAAATCGTCCTCATCGCACGACATTAAACAGTAATGAAATTGTTTAATCCTAAATGTGCCTGCAAATGCTAATTTTCCTATTCATCAGCTATGATATAAAATATTTTTAATCCATTATTTCTCAAATCGATCATATATCAAGTGAGAAAAATAATTTCATCAAGATATCCATAGTGGTGTTATGAGAAAACAATCCAGGAATTTGGCCCTAGCATCACAGGCCTAAAAGGAAGGTCTTGATTTCCTCCCCCAGGAGGAACCATATGTCCGAACCATGTGATGTTAAATATCTAGGAATCCAAAACGTGAAATGAATGCCTCACCCTATGTATGACTCAGATCTATGTATGGGACACCAAATTCGATGAGTAAATTTCATCTGAGATTTCCCCAATATGTCCAGATACACTTCTTCCATATTCCAATCTTTATGCTTTGAGTGATCTAGTATCCACATAACCATCCAAGGCCATGTGATATAGAAGGCCAGTTTCCTACGGAACCTTTTCATGACTATGAACATCATTCCCCAATGGATTTTCATACGTTTCCCACAAAAATGATTATCATTCAAAGGAAAATTCCTCCCCATGAGAGTACTCTCTTATCTGAGTTCTCCCAATGTCTTCCCAGACACGTCCCCTCCCACCTGATTCATGCACCCTTAAAGTCATGGTTTATACTTTACTCCTTACATATATCCTAGATATATCAGAACAGACACCCAATTTATCTCTGGTCTCTTTGGAGGTTTCTAAAGTTATCCCATCTATGTGTGTGAAGTTGATCCACAAACAAAAGAAGAGTTCCCCAACTCATTTCCTGGTTTCCCTGTAGAATCTCAGTTAATATGCCAATTATTGATGCTCATGTGCACCCCATATTGAAGGTATCAAGCTATTTTAAAAAAGAGCACAATATCTATAATCCTCAATAGCCATTGGAAATGGAAGGCCAAGGTCCTACAGATACCTTTTCATGACTATGCACATCATGCCCCAATGGATCTGCTTAAATTTCCAACAAAAATGGCCATCAATAAAAGGGAATTTGTCCCTAGGAGAGTCTATTCTAGCTTCAATACAATCGAGTGACATTAATTTCATGTAACACCCCTAGGTTTGGAAGACTCATGGATTCCATTTTATGTAACTCTTTCTTCCCAAGATCACTGGACCTAAAAAAGAATTTTAATTGACCTGATCATTCCCCAGCTCTCCCTCATGCATGAAAGAAAATTGAAGGAATAATTTCCCACTCAATGCTGACAATAATGTTGTTAATGTCTTCAGACACCACTGCCCTTGCCATCCACCCACTATGGATCTAGGTGTCAAAATAATGTCAAAATTATGGAAATCACATCAGGCCATCAAAAATAGAATTCCAGTATCCAAAAAATACCTTTTCTTGACTATGCATATCATGCCTCGGTGGCTCTAAATACGTCGCCCATAAAAATGGCGATCAATCAATGGGAAATTCATCCCTTGGAGATTTCATTCCTACCTCTGTATTCCTATACCCGATCCTAAGCCTCATGCATGTCCAGAATCCACAAATTAAGGGTCATGAAAAATCTCAAATCCATGTCATAATAATATTAGAAAATTACAAGCATATTTTCCCAAGTTAGGACCTTACAACATTATGTCTTTTCAAAAATGTCTGACAATAAAATCTGTAATATGTATTATTCGCAGGAAAATAAACTTCCATGGAAAACAGTTCCACACTTTCCCTAGGAAAATACTGCAAAAGGGAAACTATGAGTAATAATCATGAATAAGTCCATTAAAAAAAGAGGAGAGGGAAAAATTAATCCATCCTAAAATTCGTAAATCTCATTTGGTCAAAACCCCACAAAGGGTGGCCTAAGAAAACGTCATTTTATATTCGCTAAGCCAATGTAAAGAAGGTTAAGGAACAAATTAAGGTTATAATGAAATAGAAAAAAATATCATGAGGTCATTAATAAAAACTCAGCAGTAGTCGAACTATGATCATTGAGTCACTTGGCTCAAGAAAAATTTAGATCATTATCATACCATTCATGTCTGTACACTTCTATAATAGAATATCCTCCACTTCGTCCTCATGGGAGCCTATTCTGATGAGGGAATTTTTAGAGTCCCAAAAATTCATCAAAGGGAACAAAAACAATCCTTAATTTATGGTGAAGAAAATATATAATGATGGAATGAGAATTTGAGATGAAGCGGGAAGAAATAGTATTTTGTGAAGGAATCCAGCCAGGCCACGTAACAATTGCCGAGATGGTATGAGGAAGGAATAAAATGCAAACCAATGGTAAATGGATGACATAAGGTGCACTGGGCTGTGAGGCATTGGCCAGCAAACAAAGCTGTTCATGGTGAATTTCCACCCATGAACTGAAGCTGCCAAAAACTATTTTTGCTTGCAGGAATCTGAAGGATGAGTACCCTGCGTAACATCCCAAAAAACGTTGTGGTTTGGGGAGGAGGATATGTAAATGGCATACCACAGCTCTTCAAAACCCATATTGGCCGAGTCTTCTGAGGGTCACTTTTTCTCCACGGGCTTCAAGAAAATGTTTTTCACATACCACATATATCGATTCCTCAGAACTATATAAAAGGACTACCATGGAAACAGAAAGAGGTGTATAATGAAGGGGGATAGATATATGGGACCAGATAAATGTGGATGATGAATGTAGAGGTTGTGGTAAAAAAATTTCATGCACCTAAAGTTGTTAGCGAGAATCTATCCTTCATCCAAAATAGTTCACGGGACTCCATCCTGCGAGCCGTATGTAGAAATTTGATTTCAAAAGTCCTCCCCACGAACCATATTCGAAATACTCTCTCTAAACAACCAACAAACCAACAAAAAATATAATAATTTTTTTTCACAGATGCCCATATGTGGAAGAAAGTATGTAGGCCCCCTATGTGGAATATGTTTCTAGGAAAGCTCCTCAGTGTACCATCATATTTAGAAAGCTCCTCTGTATACCAACGTATGTGGAAAGATCCACCGCGTACCATCCTATGTGGCCAGCCTATCTATCCATCTCTTACACTATCAGGTCTATGTGGAAAATAGTTTACGCCCACCAGTCCATACCGCGGGGGATACCCCCCAGCTCGAGATCAGTGACAGGTTGTGCTCCTAGCCCATAGGGCCGACCCCTATACTACCATCACTGACCCCCATGAAAATTTAAGAGTCACATCGCGAACATTTCAGGTCGGGTTGAGGACATTTTCCATTGCGTCATTATGCCCCCAAATCTTTCATCACAGTAATACCATGAGAAAAGAAATTCCAAATTCACCTCCTATAAATCTCTATCACCTTCCTTCTATGCCGGGTTGACCCAGATATCCATGGATAATTGCATTATTAATTTTCCTAACATGTGATGACACATTCATTCCATCCATCAATCTATGTGTCTCTAGTGAGGTTGGATCCTCAAAAACATTCATTGACAGGAGAAGTGGGATTCCAATGTTATGAGGAATCCTCTACATGAAAATTCACATCATGCCCTGGTGGCTCTACATATGATTTCAAAAGACAACCGTCAACCGAAGGAAAATTTGTCTTTAGGAGAGTACTTTCCTACATTTTTATACCTTAATGGTTTCCATGCCGCATATCATTTCTCTTAATCCGTGAATCCCTGGTGGAATGGTTTTAAATTTTCTTCCCTCTCATGTCTGAGCCACATTAAAACATCCCAACATGATTATCCTGTAGTTAATAATATCTTCTACAACACATGTTCCAAACTCTATGACCTTAAAATAGGATTTATCATCCTTACCACATGACGATAAACTATATGGTAGTATTCTATTCAATACGAAATTAAATTGTGGCTCTATTTTCCAAGGTATTTGACATTAAACTGTAGTATAATGGGTTATTTTAGTTCTCCATAAACATCCCCATCCATCAGAGATAAAATGGCAGTGTCCTGAGGAAACCTCTTCTTGACTATGCACATCTTGCCCCAGTTTCTCTTCATATCTTTCCCTCAAAAATTGCATGCTTACAGGAGGAAAATTCATCCTCAGGAGAGTACTTTACTACCTCTATCCACCCATTTGATCTAATGACTTCTGGTAGGCACCCTATATATCCTCTTTTGATCAATAATTAGAGTTCTTGTATTCCAAAATATGTGGGGATTATGCATGGGAGCATCCAATTAAAGAAAACTTGAACGGGTGAGTCCTTCATGGGAGGGTACCCTTTTGAGCTCAGGCCATCTGGTAGAACCCATAGTATCATGGTTTTATTAGGAATTAGTATTCTTGTAGTTCAGAATTTGTGGGGATTATGTATGGGAGCTGGAAATTCAAGGAAACATGATTGGGTGTATCCTTTATAGGAGGTTACCAGTTTGATATCGGGCCTTCTGGTAGGCTTCCTACATATCTTGGTATGATCAGGATTCTAAGTTATCGTATTTTAGAATGTGTGGATGTTGTTATTTGCACAAACCACTAAGCCCACGAGAGTCATGCACAATGTGAGAAACAAGAGGATTTGAAATATCCATCCAGGCACGTGCCACCTCCCCTTTTGGATGTGAAGGGAGAGCTCACATATGAATAGTTCGGGGCGACCATGGGAGAGGGCACAAAGAAAAAAACCATTCCATGTGAAATGACATTAATGGTCATGTGACCTAGCCTCAGATGATTGTGCACATTCCTCAGTGGGAGGGCCCCAAAACATCATATGATGTATACTACTGGTTAATGTCATATTCCAGGGATGATGGAATCACAGTTTAACATCATGTGGATAGGACTATTTAGGGATTTGTAGTTTATGGTCATTCGATGAGGACAACTTACTATAGATACAATGACTAAATGTAGAAAAATAATGTGTGGATATTTGGAAGTGCATTAAACATGAGAGGGATAGAACGTGTAAACCATGATTATGGGGGATATTTTTTCCCTGGTTACCATCAAGAGAGTACTTAATAATGTGGTGAACCAAATGAAATCCAAAAATGAAGAGCATATACATCAGCTTATTATACTAGCAGTTGGGGTTCTATAATTCCTAAAAAATATACAGACCAAGGATCAAGACCCTATCATTTGATTACCAAATTATGGAATGTGGCAGTAGTAGTTGTGAAGGTTCTCCGTGTAGTGTCTCTAATAGCAGCTCTGATGTTCCTCCATAGAGCCCCCCGGTGGATCACTATGTGGGTCAAAAATGATCTATCACATTGAGCCTATCTCCTTATGTGCGTCAGGGTTGCCCTCTCTTAGACCTAATGATTAGATAACTAGATGGTCCTCTAATTTCTATCATCCACCCCGATGGTCCTCTCTAGGGAATACACTTCAGATATGCTTCCCCCTATAGATGAATGTCAAGTTATGATTATAGTACTTGCCACTATTATAGTCATTGTGAAGGCCCACCCTGCAATAACAGTTACTGCGAAGGACCTCCCCTCAATAAAATCAAGAAATGGGAAGGTCCTCTCGTCATTGCAGTACATCCGTAAGGCCCTCCCCAGGATGTACACTATATAAATTCTCCCTGCATCTAGGTATCATGTCATAATGGTAGTCCTCTCTAGGATGAAGGTCACTGTGAATGTCCTCAGAGTAGTGAAACATATTGTGAACGCCCTCATCAATGTGACATTAAGAAACCAAAAGGTCTGACCCTTTCTACAACCTGCCCTGAAGGTCCTCCCCTAGGTATACTCCGTAAATAAATTTCCCACGGTCAGGCAATAAGTAGTAATGGTAGTCCTCTCCATCACAACACCACTTGGGAGGGACCTCCTTGTAACCAACATCAATTCTGGCAAGAAGGTGGTCCCCTTTCTAGAACAAATATAAGATTGATGTCATATGATGCGGTGCTCGGAAAAGAGTCAGACACATTAGGAACTACATCTATAACATGTAACACCCAAATATTTCATAGTACATTATTTTCTCAATTTAATTCAATAACTTACACTACACACAACAACGAGTTGTAGCGCACCATGCCTTACCAAACATGCCGTTAAAAAGCTGGTAAGAATAGTATTAACTGAATTTTGAACTTTATCTAAACCTTATAATGTTAGAATCTATACTGTGAGTTTCTTAGATATAATGTATGAACAAATTCATTTTTTCAGAGAAAAGAAGTATTTAAAAAAAATTAAATTTTACATCCTTTTAATGGAGAACCCTCTTTAAATCTAATATTTGAAACTTTTATATATTCATAATAAAAAAATAAACTTCTTCTTTAGAATCTGGACATAATAATTTTGTTTCAATAATATTTTTGGTGTTTTTGTGATAACTTTCATATTTGGGTGAGTAGTGAAAAATAATATATTTTAACAAAAAACAACATTTTTAATCAAAATAATATGTAGTGCTAAATTATAAATTTTCATTATTTGTAAGTATAAATAGATTTTATTTTTACCATTTAATCCAATTATGGTCATTTTAAGTAATTTCATATTGAAATGGGACTTAATCATGCCTCAATCTTTTAATAGTTATTAGTTCTTAAAAATACACTTTTTGGTTTTGACAATGGGAAATAATTTTAAATTAATAAATGAAGCTTCTATGATTATAATATGATAAAATATAATTTATTTTTGAATATAGAATATGAAAATTATCTTAGGATAAAATTTTGGTATTTTTCTAAAAACATTCTATTATTGATGAATAGTCAAAAACAATGTGTTATTATTTAAAACTAAATTTTTATTTAAATAATTATTTATTTTATTTAAATTTATTTTAGGTCAAAATAGATACATAATACCTATAAAATTAAATTTAATTCATTGGATTCAGTTTGTAATAGTCTTAGATATATAAAAATTTTATCGAACTTTTTAGCGTCTTTTACCCACCTCCAAAGAGCATTTGCAAATTTACATAAAACGTAATTTTACCACTTATGTGAGTTGAATTTAAAAAATCATAGAGACACAGTTGATATCATTAAATAAATGTGGTTCAATAATATGAAAATATTTTTTTTTGAATAGTAACTTTTTACTTTTGTTTACCACAGCTAAAAGTAAATAGGGTAATTAATGGTACATATGATATTATTATTACCCTATCACATGGAATAATTAAATAGAAGTATAATTAAACCAAAAACAACTTTAGAAATAAAATATAATCATTTATGTCAACTTGGATTTGATTAGGAAATTTATTATTATTTAATTTAAAGAAGAGTTAAAAGTGTTCAATTCAATGATTAATGACTAAAATATTTTTAATATAGGGATATAGATAAGATAAATTAGACTATAAATATTCATTAGAAAGATAAATATATTTCCTACATAATGGTATTTTATTTATAATTTTTAGACATTATGTAAATTAATTAATTTATTCCACAATGATGATGATGTAATTACATTATTAATGAAATATGAAAATAAGTGAAATTATAAATATCAAAATAAATGTATTTTTAGACTTTTTATGAATTAAAATAATTTTTCAGGTTAATATGACATGTTATAGTTTGTTAGATGAATTTTTTTTCTAATTAATAATGCTATTATAAATTTAGAAAAAACAAAATACCAAATAGTGTCATAATTGACATAAAAGTTTTTTTAAAAGAAATATTATATTATTAATTGATATTATATTCCTAAAATACTATGGTTCATCAAAAAGAATTATATAATTATAGGTGTATCCTTATATAACCAATTGGGGTTCTGTTGGATGTTTATAGTATGTTTATTCTCAATATAATATAAAAATACAATGATATATGGTAAATGTCAAACTATTTAACTGAGAGTTAAGTATAAAAGATAAAATTAATATAGTGACCAAAACCACTTTAAAACCTATTGGTTGAGTTTTTGTTGACCCATACCCACCTTATAATTTATATAATTCTTCTTAGAGCCATTATAATCCTAAAATGATTTTATTATAAAATAATATTTCTAGCTTTTCCTAAGGTGTCCCTCACCCCTATTATAAAAGGCAAATTCCCCTTCTCTCATATTCACACCTTAAAATCCATTTCTCATGGACATAACCTACCCAAATATACTCCCAAATATCTTCCCTTTATCCTAGAGGCCTTAATTTAGTAAAAAATTCAACATAAAGAGCCCTTTTTATAAAATCCAAAGGAAGAACCCGAAGAAGATGTAAATATTTCATCATCTATTTCAAGTTCATTCCTTTTTAATATTTCTCATTCTTTGTTGTTTCCATTATAAAATAATAAATCAATAATACTATATATATATTTATGATATTATAATTATGGTACACCCGTATTAATTTTTATATCCATCATTTGAATGACATGTCACCATACGTGAGTACGTACGACTTACCGTCTCTACGTCGTAGTGTAATTGTTATTCAATATATTATTAATTGGATGGGTATAATGATGAAGTTTAATTGATATAAATAATATATATAATTTGATAATGATTCTTTATATATGATATACCATTGAATTATATATTATTTTAATATCAAAATAATGATATTATCACTTGTGCGTATGTACAGATTACCGTCTCCACGACGGGATGAGTTTCAATTCCATGCTCACCAATCATCGACGATTATATATATATATATATATTAATAAGTATGTAATATATGAAAAAATAATTATACCGGAAATATATATATATATATATATATATGTATTTATGTACTTATATATATCTTATTCACACAGATCCGTTCAATACGATATGAAAATGGAAACAACGTTTATGTGTACGTACGGACTACCGTCTCCATAAACTAAGTTTTTTATTTCATATATATGTCTATTATACATATTTATATTTTAAATATATTTGATATATAAATAATGTATCATATTCATGATGTATTTAAATCATTATCTAGGTGATACAATTAAGAGTAACATGTTAAAACATGTATGATAAAGAAAGCGATTGTTACCCAAAATGTTAATTTAACATGAAAATTATTATTAAATATGTAGTATAAAGTCATAAATGAAACATGTATTATATCATAAATATTAATATGGTTTTTGTATATTTTAATAACATACTATGGTCTTTATACAGAAGGTTAAACGGATATTGACTAAAGAAAAGTGCAAGGTAATGGGTTTCTTATCTCACTTTTAATTCCATGAGATATCTATTATTCAAAACTTATTTATTGAATGTGGTGTATTATGTACTTACATTTGATATATATTATCATGATTATATTTATATTCATGATATTATGTGATTCATTTGGTGGTTATTGAATATTGTTCATACAAATCGATTGATTACAACGAGATAAGGGTTAATTTCACAATCTCTTTATTATCCAAGGTTGTTTTACGTAAGTATATATTGGGACATATTTATTATCCATGTCCATGTTTCATAAAAGAGTTTTCAAATGGATTCTTTTTAAGAGAATTTTTACTAAAACATTATTTTAAATGTTTTAAATATTTATTCTTCTAAATCATTCTCATTAATGTCCATGTTCTCAAAATGTTTTTAAGGATAAATTTATATGTATATGAATGTTTTTTAAATGATAATTCCTTTGAAAAGTTTCAAAGTTGTATGGGACACTTTTATTTAAATTTTTTATAAATATATTATTCTTAAATTGTGTGACTTTTAAATGTTTTCATGAAAAAGAGATATTTCATTCAAAGAGTCTTACAAATCATTTTCATCTATTTGAACGTCCATTGATGGATTTTAAACTTGTATGATGTTGATTTATTATGACACAAATCTTCCATATTGTATTGAAGGATTTCTGATGTGTTTGACTGCTGATGTATTATTTTCATACCATTCATGGTTTATGAATAAAGTATTGACATTTCATATGATAGTTTTAATATGAATGATTATGTTATGTTTCAACCTTTTCATATGAGGAATGTAATGGAAATAGTAAGTGATGGGTGGAGCCCGCTATAGCTCCTCAATGCATCGGTAGGCCTCATGAGACAAACTAGTGTCATGGGACAAGGCCTTGACAAAAAATTTATTTGTAGTCTTGGCACATGGCCTTGACTATGTGGTAATGATGTCTGGTGTTAGGCATTCCCTCATTATGAAATTAGTTATTACATGTGATTATTCGTCTAGTAAAATATCCTTGTGCAGGTTTATGTGGTAATGTTTGATTTATTTTTTCCAAATTATGTTCAAGTTTATGTTTAAATTACTATTGTTTTTATTACACATCTTTCATTAAAATTTTATAGTTTTTGCTAAATTACATATCCTTTATGACTATCTGAGCTCACCCCTTTATTATGTTTTTTTATCCCAGGATCCCAAGAAGTGTTTTATGTTTGATATTCAGGGTTAAGATATGGGAACAATGGCATTCTCAGCAGATTTTTTTTCTGTTGTATGTTAGAAAGTGCAATGTAATGTTCATGTATGCAATCTATTTTCCAAGAATTGTAAATTGATCGGTCTTTCGGGACTTGATTCCTTGTAATAATGACATTGTATTAAAATAACTCACCGACTCTGGGCTTCTAGTGTCAGGGAATTACATAACGAGTGATATTCATTGTCAACCTAAGGACGTACCAGAGCCACACTCATATTCCAAGCCACCCCCACACTGTCTGTGAAAAAATAAGGCGCCCACCAACCCGATTTCGTGGAACAAAATTATTTAGAATAATTCGAGCTGGGAAATCAAGTATATGAGCCTCTAGAATAACAACAACACAATATGTTGCTTGTTAGAAGACAAATAGATATGGATAATACACCAGTGATGTATTGTCCTATGAACACTTATTTCATCAACATACCTGGATAATGGTTGATGGAATGCACCCATGACATTAGCCTCAACATACGACTCTTTGAAATATGAATGAAAAATTCCTACCCATCGAAGCGTACGCCGACCATGTCATCATGATTGGGGTTCTTCTCAATATAATCGAAATATAAGCCCTCTCGTCTACAAGGAAACTTCAATTAGAAAGGAGAATGAAAAACAATGAACTGGATTGACTTCACGCTCTGCCTAAATTGTATCACCACATTGGAAATACCCCGATTGGAGTTCACATTTAGGAAAGAGGATAACATGAAGCATTTCACTTCACCCCATGTTCTATTTATCAAGCCCCATTGGAAATGATATCATCCAATATCATCATCTAGAGGAAAAAATAATGTGAATACCATGATCAGAAAAGATGCAATACAAAAAAAAACCATCCCATAGGATGTTTCATAAATCGTTAGGGCCTATGGGATAAATCCATCTAAAAGATTCTAAGTTAGGTGACCAGGAATGTCCATCAGACTTCCTGCCTCATGGATTCCAACCATGAAATAGTGCACATGTCTTCAAAATTCCATTGACTCTGTGCATTCCCAATTCTATACTCAGATGAAACCACTGTTGGAGTATGTGAAAATGAAAGGGTTGAAATAGCGGTGGCCGCCACTAGTATATGGGAATAACCCTAGAACCAAAGTTCTAGGGAATTTATAAATCAAAATTCCACCATAAAATAAAAAAATTTGTCCATAACTCATTAATAGGTGAACTAGAAGCACCCAACCACAAGGGATGGATGCTATTTTACCGCAAATCCCAGCATAGCAGACATCAATCATCCACAGTCTATGAATAACTATGGAAAAAGGAGTTACACATTCCACCCCCTCTCGTGGGTCGCTCCCACAGAGAAAAAGGCAGATTAGAGGTCAAACTCGGGCTCCCTTTAGGTCAATCATTTCAAATGATCCTGATGAATACAAAATAATGGATTTTGAAAGTTAAATATATGGTTCAATAATTATTTCTACCATTCGGAAATGGGAACACCATCCCCAATGAGGTATGTCTTATTGAACGTGGTAAATGTCAACCACACAAACATATTAGGAAATGACGTAGGAGGAGAGTATGTGAAGGAAGATGGTTCCATCCCATAGGTATCCCACACTGATCCTGATAGAGTGTATAACCAAAATCATAGAGCGATCTTAAATTTGGAAACCACTTAAAATAAAATTTCTCTACCTCCCATGTGAATCCCTAACAAGGAGAAAAATAAATCTAAGGTCATATATGACCCACCTCTTCCTCCCCATGATAACGAGTCCCTCACCATTGAGGAAATGTTCACCATGCAGGAGGATGAAATGAAAGATCTTAGGTGAATTAATATTGAGCTACGTTGAGAAAGTTACATTGCTGAATATCCCCCCCCCCGTGGAATGTCAGAAGGTGCTCTTTGAAGTGGTTACTATACCAAATGCACTTATTCAGGTGAATGAATCCAAGCTTGGAAGACTATCCCTCCAAGCCCAAGAAGGACATCATGACATACCCCCGCTGGGATGGCATCTTGAATATATCTAGGTAAACACAAAAATGATTCCCCCATCTGGGTATCTACCCGAAATTCCAGAACCACCGGCACACACTTTCTTGGCCACTACCACACCCATCCAAGAACAATCCCAACAAGACATCCATCAAGGGCTCTTAAATAGCACCGATAAAATAATAACTCGGATATATACTAGGGAGGGGAGGCACCATTTGATACAAGCATAGCGCAAACCCTACCCTGAGTGGGTGACCAATGTTCTTCCACCACCAATCTTTTGGAACCCCATATTCCAAATATTTAATGTCTCGAAGGACCTATAAAAACATTTTATACACTATACCTCTTACTGTGATCCCATGATGGGAACTCTAATGTATTAAGAAGCAACAGAAAACATGTACTTTTTACAAACCATTGATGTCTCTACTTACATATGGTATACTAGCCTACCATCCAATTCAATTACATGCTGGTAGGACATCCGGTGACAGTTTATCTTCTAGTTCTGGTCAACGGTTCATAACACAATTGTCTGTGACCTCATGAATTACAAACAATGAGTGAAAGAATGAGTTTTAGAATTCATTTCCAGATAAAAGATCTTGACTTATTCCATGAACCTAACACTTCCCTCGGCTTGGGATGCTCTCAATGGTCATCATTATCCTTTTGTATGAATTGAGAATGCCTCTCATCACGGTGAAGAGAACCAGTGGATTTATGGACTTCTCTCCCACTGCCCAAATGATATAATACTTCTTACAGCAGACCAATAATATGTCCTGAGTCTCCCCATCAACCTCTAGGTAAAGAACATGAAAAGATAAGGCTCCTTTTGTAAATCATATGCCACCCCGACAACAACTCCAGTTGCGAGGCCCCTACCGAATGGTGGAAGACATTCAATAATCCAACAACAACCCCATCTCAACCAGGTGAGTGAAGAGGTGCCAAAAAATAAGTTTTAGAAATGAAGAAATAATGTTTATTCATTCTGAGAAAACCATGTTCGTGGCTACTTCATAGCCACATAAAATTGTAATTTTATCTGGCTTCCACAGCTAAAGAGAGCCGATGAAGCATGTCTTGAAGACCATATAAATTATTTTCTGTATCACTGAATACTAAGACATATCATTCAGTAGTGCTTTGTATTCAAGGATCTTCTGAAAAAGATGATGGATTAAAAGCATGTCCTGTTGGGCTTGCCACCATCCCAAGTGGCGTATCTTTCCACCTCAGATTCAAGAGAGGAAGAGGAATGGAAGATTGTCACCAGTATAAAGTAGAAAAAGTTTTATAGCCAGATGACCCATAAGATTATCAACCGAGTATATAGAATCCTCCTGGTGTAGTTGAAGCAACCAAATGTACCCAAAAAATCACCTAATATAGAACATCCATCCTCCTCAGCCATGTTGTTCTCTAAAGGGTAAAAGGTAAAAAATCAAGAGCATGATGATGATCTAATACCAAATCCGAACTCAATGTTGAAACTTTTAGAGTTCATGCCATTATTCATGGAACAAATATCACCACCTAGCCAAGCATCAGAATAGGAACCACCCCGCCAAAGGGCACAATGACCAAAACCCCAACAAATAGTATAATGGGAACCCCCCAACAAATGGAAGAATAAGAAACATCCATCCAAAGATCGCCATCAAAAGGAGACAGTTAGAAAGAAATGGTTTCGGATGGAGAATAGATCTTCGGCTCCATTCATTTCATTCACTCAATGGACCCCTTCTCTGATGAAGAATATGTCCATGATCCTGAATTCCCCATACCCAACTAGAGAGCTGAAGGAAGTGTTCACAGATGCTAGAGGTTTCCTGCAATGTATGATTGGGGAAGGAGTCATATTCCTACCCACAAAACATTTCAGAACATTAACATGATTGAAACTCTTGTTAGGAGCCACCGACAGACACAACAAGAACCAGAATGCTCATTCACCCCATAATTAGATATCCAAGACTATTTATCTTGGAATATCCATCAGGAGGATAAAAAATAGTGAACCGTCCAAGGAATACATGTGGACAAGTTCGACCAAACATAGAATGGAATGCATCATCGTCGACCCCTATTACATAATCCTAACTATTTATGTTCAAAGTTGAAACCCCTAATGTGTCTGTAAATGAACAACCATGATATGGGAATTGCCGAGCATTAGAGCAGAAATATGATATTACGAAGAATCTATCTTTAGTAATATCATTGATTTTAATTTAGGATGCATTGAGTGTATCCCCATATCTTAGGGAGGCACTCATCGATGCCTTACTATGTCCCTAAGAGTTCGTGGTTGATGTAGAAGTAGCTGAAGAATAATGAACAGAGAGTAGTCCTGAAAAATGACCCACCTTCATCTCCTTCATAGAAAGAGATGATGACAACATCATGAAAGGGAACATAAAACCCTTATATGTTTCCAAAAAGATGAATGGAATTGATTTTCCGAGGATATTCATCAAAAAAAGCCTTGGATTAAATATTTTACTATTACAAATGCTTCTTCGACTGTGATATGATGAAGAAAACTTGACCCCCTACACTAAAAATCGACTGGGATATGAGTAAAGTGAACAGAAACCATTGGGATGAAAAAAGCATAAAAAGTGGCTCAGAGAACTCATAACATACTCTGAGTGCCTGGTGGTGCGGAAAAGTACGGCCGTCAACACCCTGTTTGGGAGGCCTTAGTAGTATCAGCATGCTAAAATTCAATCCTCATACCATCAGTGCATCAAATATTTCACTAATGGGAAAGAGACATTGCACACCGATATATCCCTGTTTAGTTTTTCTAAATAGAATTATATTGATGAAGAGTTCTATGAAATAGAAGAAAAACATCATTCGGCTGATAACATTGATTGGTTCAATACCACAAATGCATTGGACATTGCTCCCTCTGAACTCCTCCAGTAAAATGGGGAAGAGTATGTACTAACCATTAACCATGTTGAATGCATAAATGCATGCTCAGATGCAGAATAAGTTGTCTGTATGGTCTCTATTATGGCCACAATGTTCAAAGACTCTGAAAAACATGCTGACTCACATCTTGTCAAGAAAGGTCCTATTGATGATGCTCCTAGACCATTCTTTGGGAATCATTCTACCATTTCCACACACATTAAGGAAAAAGATAATTTCACTTCCAACATTGGAATGTTCATCTCAAAAATATTGTCTCCATTAGAATAGGAAGAAGATGATGATGATGAAGAATATGAATATGATGAAGAATATTAAGTAGAGGGAAAATACCTCAATGATTCCCCTCATGCATTTGAAGAAGGTGTCTCCACCATAATAGATGATCTTAAAGAGATATATCAGGGCCCCGAAAATGACACATGGTCCACTCTGATCAATGTTGCCAATCCATTCAAGGAGCTAGAGGAATATACCTACCTTTTAATGAAAAATAGAGATGTGTTTTCATGGAGTAACATATATATTTCAGACCCCAATATCAAGGTTGCCACCCATCATCTAGGTTTACTATAAGATCATTGAGGCTATAAACTGGCTGCCAGAAGGACCAACCCAATGCATGCTGCCAAAATATAGGTTGAATATGACATGTTGATCAAATACAACATCATATAGGAGTTCTAATATCTGCTCTAGCTAACAAACATAGTCCCTATCAATGAAAAGAATGGGTAGATTAGAATTTTTTTTGATTTCAGAGACATTAATCAGCATTTTACAAAAGATGACTCTCGATCCCAATTACAGAATTGTTGATTGACACAATAGCCGGATATAAAAACCTATCATTTATTGATGGACATTCTAGATTCAACCAAATCTGGATGGCCCGAGGGAATGAATAATATATGACTTTTTAGACCCCTTAGGTATTTGTTTTGTTATAATGTGATTTCCTTTAGTCTATATAATTTTGACGCTAAATATCAGTCCTCCATGCATCACATACTCATTCCCTTAAGAAGAAAATATGCCTATTGTTATGTATAAGACTTGGTGTTAAAATCAAAAAAATGAATGAACCACCTATCTGATCATAAAACATCTGTCAACAATTTACGAAAACATAGTTTAATGATGAATCCCCTAAAGTGCTCTTTTGGCGTTACCTTAGGAAAATTATGTGGCTTTGTTGTACTCCATCACGACATCAAAGTCGAACCCTAAAAGACAAAATCCATTATTGGAATGACCCATCCTCACAACCTCAATGAGTTGAGAAGTCTCTATGGGTGCCTGATGAAGTGTTGTCATGTGCGCTCTCAAAAATATTTATAACTAAGTGTAGCACAAGTGCTGACATAGGTCGTTCTCTTAGGGAGCCTTTTCAATTATTCACTCACTTAATCTAATTCACCTATGAAGTAAATATTTTTGTTTATTTAGATTTTATGAAATAAATAAAATAATTTAAAGGAAAAATAATAGGAAACCAACATTAAATTATAAATTAGCATGCAATTCTAAATATAATGGAATTATGGATGAAAGGAAGTTCTCTCGAGAGAATATTCACGGAGCACCTTCATAGGCCAGCTTCAAATATTCTTAGTGTATATACTCCATCGTATTTGTGTACACCTTATTCTACACAGGTTATGAATGAAATGTCTACTAAGCAATCACCAATCACACCCTCCATCCACTTCCTCAATCGAGGGAAAATGTTTGTAGATTAAGAAGTTATCCTTTAAATAACCACAGTGAGGATTACACCCACTATAAATTATCCTTAGAATTAACCTAAAGAATATTAAAAATATGGTCTTGGGTTAAAGAACCTGATTAATCTCTTGGGATATTCCTCTTATTGGTTACTCATGATCATGAGTATTATAGTTCACGATGGTAAGATGAGATAATGAAAAGATGGTGAATTGGCGGACACAAAAATAAAAACAATGCATGAATTTATTAGAAATATAAATTACAGTTGAAAATTAAAAATAAAGAAAAGAAATAAACTAAAAACAAAGGGGAAATATTTTAGGCCTGCCTCCCTTGGTGAAGATCTCCTCCTTGGTTCCTTGAAGGAATGGATGAAAAAATTGAGATGCTTTGGGAAGGAGGTGAGGGCCTCCTTTTATAGGCAGAATTAGAACCCCAAAAGGTTTTGCATTGTAGACCCCATAAATGACCTCTTCATGCGTTCCATCATTAATAAATGTTGTTCATAAATATCTTGGCCATCTCTCTTTCAAATTTCAGATAATTTGAAAACCGTATGAAGGAGTTATGAATTTTTAATTCTCGGTTTTTGTTTCTGGATGAAGCACCCATGATGGTTCCTCCAAAGGTATATCGTTTAATTGCCACATTAATATCTTCCAAACTTACCAAAATATCTTTTAAGGTCGTTCCTAGATGTACTAGCTCTATCCCAGGTGGAAATACCAAATTTTGATGTGTGTGGGCTGCGTTTTGGTTCAGTTACTTTGGTGGTGTCCACACTGTCCGCCCGAAAAAATGTCCAAGTTCACTAAATTTTAGACCCTTTAGATGGCCGAATAATCTCCAGGTCCAAAAGAGAAAAGTTTAGGAAATAAAATAAGGATTCTAAAAAAATTTGAATCATAAAATTTGGAATAATATTTTTCAGTAAATGCCCTAAATACCCTTGAAGTAAAAATCATTCAAAAATCCAAAATTAGTCATTTTTCACATTTAGGATCAAAATAACACTAATACCTAAAAACATGACAATTACTCATCCAATAACACTATAGTGGGATTATAAAAAATGATTTACAGTATGAAATATATGAAAATTTGAGATTCATCACTCCCCCACACTTAAACATTGCACTCCTCGACAATCATATGACATCTAAATCAAATTACACACAACAATCAAAAATGAGAAAATATCAATGATCTTATCCAAAATAGAATTATATCATGTCTCATATATGAATATTAATTCTATATTATTTTCATTTAAAACATTAAAATTTCTTCAACCTCATAAATCAATCTATGGCCCAATCACAACCCACCTCACATTGAATTTTATGTCACTCTTCACTCAACAGAAATTGAATCTAGAGTTATACTCATACTTGAAAATCACATGTATCACCACAGGATTGTGAAAATTCTCATTTATCCATAGCGTAAAACAAGAAAATAAATTTAATCATGAGGGAGTTAATTAAAGGTTCAAATAATTCTGTGGATTAGGGTTGGTGGGAAAATGATTGAAAAATGTTCCAGGCTAGAAAGAGGAGGTTTGACATTTAAGTACAATGCATGATTAAATCAAGTGAAGACACAGAAAATTACTCACTCAATCCCACATGAAAATATGAAAGACAACACCACCACACTTTTATTATGTGGTACATGAGAAAATAAGTGATTATAATGAATGATATCATCTATGTTCTCTTTTTTTTAAGGCTCCAGAAAGGCACATCTTTATTTTCTTTTTCTTTTTTATCCTGGAGGATGAGCTAAAAATTGAATACAATTAAGGAATGGAAATTAATTCCCTTGATTTTTTAGAGGGACATGAGTCCTAAAATAATGTACAATGATTAATTAAATCTCATCTACATTTTTTTCTTTTTTTTGAAGGATAAATTGATGAAACATATAAAGCACAATGAAATGATGAGACATGCCCAATTCTCTTATTGTCCACTGCCCAAAGTATTGACACACACCTCGCATCACCCAAAAATGATACAAATCCCAATTAAAACACACAAAAGGCCCTTACCCCACACTCAAACTTAAAATAACCATGCCAAAATGCTAAAAGTGCGGGGAGGTAAGGAAAAATTGGCTTGTAATGTGGCTTAAACCTATAAGGAAATTCATGGCATCTAAGGGATTACGAAGGATAAATGTTAAGGTGGGTCTCAAGATAAAATTTGGCTAGCCAAAGAGATGACTCGATCATTTTAAATACATTCCCTGAAATCCAAAGCTTTGAAAGAGAATTATTCACAAATTTTGGTTCTCACAAAAAATCCATGTTTCCCTCAATAAAGTGTGGGTATTAGGAAGAATATGAAAAATTTGTTTAGAATACCTCACAGGATTGGAAAAATATTTTGGGTCAGTGTTTCATGGTCATGGATTTCAAAAATCAGTCAAACTCATAAAAATGATTGATAATACAATTCATGAAAAATGTTTCACATCAAAAATCATTTTAAATCAATTATTTCAAAAATAATTTCAACTATTTAAAAATAAATTGATGTGTGAAAATTTATATTAATATTCATTAAAGCTGAAAAATCATAAAAATATAATAAACAAAAATGAAAAGCACACAAGAAGAACTATGCAGGCTGACACTCCCCCACACTTAAATTTAACTACCCCTTATTTTAACTCAACAATATATAAATATAAAGGTAGAAAATCAAAGGGAAGAAAAGATACAACCTGACATTATTTTAGAAGTGGATGCCTTAAGTTAAGCTCCACGAAGTAGCCATTTTAAGAATAACTTATTGGTAATGCAACATTGAGATAGGCTCCTAATTGTTGCTCTATAGAAACCTAAAAAACGTAAAAAGATAACATGAGAATTTTATTAAAAAAATGAAACTAGAATTGAATAAGAAAAGAAGAATAAATCTTGGTTTAATCCCCCAAGTGGGCCCTGCCAACTTTTAATGCCTCTAGAGGGAAGTACCATCTTTTATCCATAATCGGTCGGTGGATGAAGCTTCTTTGATTTGAACCACCACATGTGGCTCCTCCCAGCTTGAAGTTCATTGTTTTTATTGATGAGGAATCCATGGATAGAGAACACCAGATCCACCCCCTTCACAATTTGGTAAAGCTTGCATGGTGGGGTAAGACGAAGTGGGGAACCTCTTCTTCTTTTGTTGCTACTTGTGCAACCATATTGTCTTCCAGTGCCAGCTTCAAGGAGGCCTCAGCCTCTTGTCTATTTTCCTTAGGCTCAGCAACTTGGATCTCTTCATGATGGGGATCCTCTAGTAGATATTAAATGTCTTTAATGAGCTCCAGAAGTTCATCAACAGGTTCTTTGTTTTTCACATCATCCTCCAAGGTGTAGTATGAGTTTGATGAATCTAAAAATTCAATATATTTTGGAGAGACACTCAAATTAGTTTCAGAAAAATTTAAAGAATCTGAGTTTAATAATGTATCATCTTCCTGATTTGGTTCAACATTAATATCCTATTCAATTGAAATTTACTCTTGGAGTCAATCATCAATGGATGTAGGTAGGTAGTTAGGCTCCTCCACCTCATGTTTGGCTTCAACTTCATGGATGTTTTCAGTGAAATATGGGAAGACCAGTGGCACTTTCTTCTTGGCCTTGAATCTTTTTAAGTCATCTTGGAGTTCAATGACCATGGCCATCAAATCATCCGGTGAGATCAATGTTGTTATGCCTCTTTACACCTGCTTGAACATTATTATCAGGGCATCAACTCTTCATTGGAGGGCCTCCTCAGTATAGTCTATTTCTTCCTCCTACACCTGTGAGTAATTATTCTATGTAGAATAATTTGAATTTGAATACATAATAGAAAAAGTTTTTTTTTATGTTTTTTTTAAATTGGAAACTATCTAAAATTTTAAAATAGAAAAAGTAATGTAAACAACCAATTTGATCCTCGGCTATGGCGCCAATTTGATGAAGCATTGTCACGTGCACTCTAAAAAATATTTATAACTAAGTGTAGCACAAGGGCTAACCTAGGTCGTTCTATTGAGGAGCCTTTTCAATTATTCAATCACTTAATCTAATTCACCTATGAAGTAATTATTTTTGTTGTTTTAGGTTTTATGAAATTAATAAAATAATTTAAATGAAAAATAATAGGAAACTAACATTCAATTATAAATTACCATGAAATGCTAAATAGAATGGAATTATGGAAGAAGGGAAGTTCTGCCAAGAGAATATTCAGGGAACACCTTCATTGGACAGCTTCAAATATTTTTAGTGTACACACTCCATCGTATGTGTGTACACCATATTCTACCCCAGTTATGAATGAAAAGTCTATTAAGAGATCTCCAAGAACACACTCCATCCACATCCTAAATCGAGGGAAAATGGATGTAGATTAAGAAGTTAACATTTAGATAACCACAGTGAGGATTAAACCCACTATAAATTATCCTTATAATTAACTAAAAGAATATTAAAAAGTTGGTCTTGGGTTCTAGAACCTGTTTAATCCCTTGGGATATTTCTCTTATTAGTTACTCGTGATCATGAGTATTATAGTTCATGATTGTAAGATGAGAGGAAGAAAAGATGTTGAATCAGTGGACACAAAAATAAAAACAATGCATGAATTTATTAGAAATCTAAATTACAGTTGAAAACTAAAAATAAAGAAATGAAATAAATTAAAAAGAATGGGGGAAGATTTTCGGATGGCCTCCCTCTATGGAGAACTCCTCCTTGGTGCCTTGAAGTAATGGATGGAGAAAATGAGATGCTTTGGGAAGGAGGTGAGGGCCTCCTTTTATTGGCAGAATTCAACCCCCGACAGTTTGCGCATTGTAGACCCCATAAATGACCTCATCATGCATTCAAACCTTAATTAATGTTGTTCATAAATATCTTGGCCGTCTTTCCTCCAAATTTTAGATAATTTGGAAACCGTATGAAGGAGTTATGAATTTTTAATTCTCAGTTTCGGTTTCTGTACGAAGCTTCCAGGATGTTTCCTCCAAAATTATGTCTTTTAATTTCCACCTTAATGACTTATAAACATCCGAAAATATCTTTTACGGTCGTTCCTAGATTTCCTAGTCCCTTACCATGTGGAAAAACCTCATTTGGATATGTGTAGGCCACGTTTTGGTTCCGTTACACTGGTGGTGACCACGCTGTCCTCCCGAAAAAATGTCCAACTTCAATGATTTTTTAAACCCTTTAAATGGCCAAATAATCTCCTAGTCTAGAAGACACAAGTGTAGGAAAGAAAATACGTATTCTAGAAAAATTTGAATCAAAAAACTTGGAATAATTTTTTTCCAGAAATGACCAAAATACCCTTGACATAAAAATCTGTCAAAAATCCAGAATTAGTCATTTTTCACATTTAGGCTGAAAATAACACTAAAACCTATAAATGTGACAATTACCCATTAAATAAAACTATAGTGGGATTAGAAACAATGATTCATAGTATTTAATATATGAAAATGTGAGCTTCATCAGTCCCACACCAGGATTTGTTTCTTCTTAGGAAACCAAACAGGTAAATTTTTACCTTTCACAAGGCACATGGAAAAACGAGTCACATATGAGTGGGATAGTGATTTTCATGAATCATTCAAAAAAATTAATTGAATCCTACTATTACAGTTGATGATCATGCCACTTTTCTAGGGGTGACTGTTATTTATATGTAACCACCTTGGAATGGGAATTATGTGCCTTCCTCGTGCAGAAGAATAATGCTGATAGTGAGAATAACCTATACTACCTTAGTCAGAAAATGATTGATGTTGAAATACAATATTCGAAGATTGAAAAGTACTACATAGCCCTAATCATCATAGTTCAGAAGAACATGCATTACCTACAGCATCAGGAAGTCAACTTGTTCTCCCGCTACAACCCACTCAAATATATCTTCAACCGTCCCATGTGTAACGGGTGTCATTATAGATTGTCGGTCGTCCTACACCAGTTCGATATATGGTACATGCCTCAGAAGTCCATTAAAGGTCAAGAATTAATATACTTTCGTGCCGAGGACCCCCAGATGAAACAACCCTGTTGGATGCCAAAATTATTGATAAATATGTGTTTTATGTTCGGGGGGTCTCCCAGGAATGGGAAATGTAATTTGATGGTACTTCATGAAGCCTGATTGGGAAACAGATGGATTCTCCAATGCCAAACAATGTACGGATGGGATTTATACTCATATATCATAAAATGAAATATCTCTTTACTCATCTATATATTCAGAATGATGAACGAATAATGAAGCGGAGTATTATACTTCCATTAAATTCCTTGAATTTTCACTCCAAGTGCAAGAAAAACACCAAAATTATAGGGTGATTCAATGATGGTCATAAAACAAGTCAACGATGACTATGCTATCAAGAAAGAAGTATTGTTTCCATTGATGAACCATGTTCAAGCCCTGATGGTAGAATTTCCATTAGGACCAAGCTTGAATCATGTCCTGTAGTAAAAAAATGCTCATGCTGACACTTTGGAAAATGCATCCATGACCTTGGCTGATCCCCACCGGGGTGAAACATTCATTAGTATTACTCACCGTCGTATTGCCTTACAATCCATCCAAAGTAATAAAAATGAAATAGATGAAATTAGTCTGGTTCATGAGCCTTATGATCATACCACATGTTGAATGTAACCCACTGAAAATTACCTACGGAATTAGGATCTCCCCCCAGATTGTGTAGAAAGAGAGCAGGTCTAAAGATGGGCAGTTAACATTGTCCTATACAATGGGGTAAAGTAGGGAAATGTTTTCTAATAATGAGGCCTGGATATAGTACTTCATAGGTGAATTGATGGAGAATGAACAACTTCTTTCATGAAAGAGGTTCACGATAGAGCTTGTGGAGCACACCAATCAGCAACCAATCTCTCTCACCAAGTCTAGATGTTTGGGAATTACTGAACCACCTGGAAACATAATTGTTCCATATTCAGTAAGATCATCCATTCTTGTAATGTTCATAGTAATTTTATATACCTCCCCCCCCAGAGTTGCTGCATATAGCTATGTACTCAGGTCCATTTTTCACATCAGGGATAGATGTTGTAGGACCATATCCTCTAGCCACAACCATACCATTCATGTTCATACTCATGGTGACTGAATTATTATCCAAATGGGCCGAAGCCATACCCCTTAAAGAAGTAGTGGGAAAAAATATTTTCATCATTGTGAAGGACAATAACATAACTTGATGTGGTGTCCCTCATACTATATAGAAGGACAACAACACCAACTAATGCTCTGCTAATCTAGACAAGCAGTACCAATAGTATAGAATCAATGCGAACCGGTCATCCCCCTACCATGCGGTGGCCTAGGGTAAGATAATGGATTTAAACTACACTTTGTCCAACATACGTCAAACGATGGTCGATATGTATAAAAAATAATGGCCAAACTAGAATGTTTATATTTTATTTTCTTACCGGACTGTGACCCACAAGACCAACGAAGTAACCCCATACTTAATAGTATATAGGTCAGAGGCGGTGTTACCTATCAAAATCCTAGTTCCATAACTTCCTGTGGCCAATTTCAATCAAATTTCCATGGATGAGCAGTCCCAAAGACAATAAGATGATTTGGAATAGCTAGACAAGAAAAGGCTTGATACTCTACACCATATGGAAATATACTAAAACTAGATTTCACTAACCTTCAACAAAAATTTCCTACTTCGATCTTTTCCTAAAGGAGAAATGGTGTAAGTCCTCATAACTCCGATGATACTCAAGAAGAAAATCCAAATTATTGAACCAATTTCCGGTGGACAGTACATTATATATAGGGTCTATTCTAATGGAGAGTACACCCATATATCCATGGGTGGACAACTCATCACGACTCCTACAAATGTGAAGTTCCTGAATAAATACATTGTGTGACCCATATCATGGCCCAAACAATGTTACCCTAAAATTTGAGTCATACAAATATCTCCAAATGCCATGGTCCATGATCCATGACTCTAAAATATGAGTAAAAATGACCCAAATGCTATTGTCAAAACTCTAAGACCTTAAAATATGAGTTAAAAATTCTCCCATATCATGGTACAAATTCTAAAACCATAAACTATGAGTTATCATCCTTTCCACAAGATGTTAAACTCTAAGGAACTCATCCTCGAAACATGGTGTTAAACTGTGACTCATGTACTCATTATAAGACATTAAACTATGTAGAATAAAACATCCTAATCACATGGTATGGAACATTATGATCTCTCACATACCTACATGCATCATGATTTGTGGCCTCACATGATACATAGTGATTCCTCGATCCACAATCCTAGCCCATACCCTATCGAAAAATGCCTCCATCACACACCCTATCTACCCATATTCGTAGAGGAAACCCTTATCACTCATTTTCTCACACATCAAGTATAAATCTCATAATATTAGGATTGGTGGTAGATATTCCCTTACCAAACTCCACTATGGGGTTACATGGTTGAACTAGAAACCATTATGGATAGAATGAAAGTGACCCTACCCTTTAGATCAAGAAAAATTGGTATAGGGTATAGACAGAACTACATGCGGATTGATTCATGCCCTCACAGGATACATAGAAACAACTAGATCCTCAATCTTAGCCCATCCCAACCATGAAATAAATGAAAAATTCCCCCATAATATTCTCTTCCTCCCCATACATGCGAAGGGGACATTGCATCCACTCCTTGTTTCTCACAACGAGTATAACTCACGTGAGCATATTATTAGTGGTAATGATTCTCATACACAAATAAATCATTGGGGAATATGATAGTCCTACAACCTGTATCACGTGAAACAAAAATTTCATCAAGTGTCCCTAACACATTGAGAAAACGCTTATATGGAACATTCAAAACTATGTTTGGATCGATTCCTACCTTCGCAGGTTCTATATTGATTCTTGGATTTCACATCTTGTCCTAGCCCACAATCTAAAAATGACCTTTCCCCCCATATATAGCTCTGAATTGTATGGGAGGTTTGTGAAAGGTCTTGTCACATGATAATAAACTATGGAATTCTTTGAAAGTTATGTGTATCCCAGTCCCCTGTATCATGTGACTCTACACATGCATCATAGTCTTGAGAAGTTAAAATATAATGCTTTCCCCTATACATATAGGTCCGAACTCTGTGGAAGCTCCATGATGGTCATAATTAACCACGACGTGGGTACTCTCACATTCCCAAGAAAATCATTCACATTCTTCACACTCCATATCTCGGGAAAAATTGGGTCCCCATAATCATCTTAGGACATATGAGATTGAAGGACACTGTCTTACAGACACCTTTTCATGACTAAGCACATAATTCCTCTATGGCTCTGCATATGTTTGCCACAACAATGGTCGTCAATCAAAGGAAAATTACTCCCCATGTGAGTCCTCTCCTATCATAGTATTCTCAACGACTTCCAAGACTCATGTCATCCCTCCTGATTCATGTTTCCCCCGGGGCTATGTCATACACCTTCTATCATCATTCACATCTAAGGAACTCTTTGAACATCCTGATTGTGATTTACCTGAAAATATTAATGATCTTTATGATAGAAAAATTATTTTAAGTACATGATAATAAACTGCATGGACAAAAATCATCCTCACTACATGACGTTAAACTGCAAGGAAATGATTTAAGCCCAAAAGTGACATCAAATTCAGAATTTTCTATTCCATATCAATGATACTGAATCCTGGTAGTCCATTGTTTCTCACACCATGCATGGATCACGTGAGCATAGGGATTTCAGTGAGAGATCCACTATATTATTATGTAAAAATAATCCATGATTTTGGTCCTAACATCACGAACCTAAAAGGCATGTCATGATTATTTCTCCCAGGAGGAACCATATGTCATAGCCATGTGACGTTAAATTACCAGGTATCCCAAATGTGAATTGAATGCCTCACCATCTGTACGATTCTGATCAACATAAGGGACACCCAGTTCAATAAGTAAATCACATCAATGATATCCCCATTATGTTCGGATACACTCCTCCCATATTCAAAACACCATGATTTGGGTGATCTTGAATACCTGTAACCCTCTAAGGCTATCTGAGATGGAAGACCAGTGTCATGTAGACACCTTTTCTTGACTTTGCACAACAATCCCCTGTGGATCTGCATACGTCACCCACAAAATGGTCATCAATCAAAGGAAAATTGACACTATTCAATTAGAAATTAAAAATAAAATATAAATGGTAAAATACCATACAATAGTATCCCACAAAAAATGTATCACTATCATACACTATAGAAATATTTTTACTAATAGACATGCGTTAACCTGGGATATCACAAATAATCAATATTATAACAATACATGTTGGTTGATCCCAGAAAACAAACCTCATTAGATGAAATCAAAAAGTCCCACACAAGCTCTACCAGACCCTAAAAGGTATAGAACAGGGGGAAGTATCCCATAACCATAAAAAAACCTCCAAATATGTGCCACTAGCCAGTGTGTAACCAAATCACATGTAACAATCATTCTCAATAAATTTAATAACTATTCCAGATTGTTATGTCAATATGTAAGTAGAATTACCCAACTAATGCTAACAGAGATTATAATCATATTAAAACTAATATAAAATAATAATTCACACAACATGCATCACCTGAGTCACACTAATGATCAATAATATTTCCTAACAATATAAATATAAGCGGACTCCACAAAACTAATCATCCATTCAAATCAAGATAAATGTGTCACAATGAGTCCATAGAGAGGATGTACCTCCCATTCACATAAATGTATCATGAGTATTCCACATTAAGGATATCCCATCCACTTAATATGAAATAAAGAAATAATATTATCCAAATAGATTTTTCCTATTAAAAATTTCATCCAATATTACAAAGTGACAAAAAGGCCTTGAGAATGTTCTTACAATGAACTATAACAACCTTCAAAAAAGTTATTGAACACCAATTTCCATTTTAAACCATTAATAAGATATTTCATTTAAACACATGCATAAAACATTCCAAACAAATCAACAATAATGAAATTTACCAAATGGCCCTCATTCATGATTCATAATCCCATCACTTTTAAAAGAACATATTCCACCATATTAATGAGGTGGCATATATAATTTTCCATTTAAATTCATTGATAAAATCCCATTTAAGTACTCAAACCTCATGTTCAAACCAAACCCATTTTCATCAACGTGATAATCCGACCACATATCTCCATCACATGCCATTTCATTTTTAATGAAAGACACTCAATACATTTTCATGTCATGAAAAATTATAAATCTATTTTTTTAATCAACAATGACAAAAATATGTCACAAAAACAAATAAAAAAACATGTATTCCAATTCACAAACCACATTCAAAATCGTAGCAGGTATTTTATCAAACACTTGATTCCCAACATCTACTAAAAAAAGTTATTTATCACATAACAAGGAATAAATAACTACATTACAGATCAAAATAAACATCTCTAGGACAATAATTCACCATTTAATATTTATGTATTGTGTGAAAATATGAAATAATAAATTTCTAAAAAAAGGGAACCTACCTCAATAATGCAGTGCTTAAACAATGCACAACTGAATCTTCCAATGAATGACCATGGAATAATGAACAACCACAAGGGATTGTAAAAACAAAAGATCACCCACCAACAATCATGGGAAACATGAAACATAATTTCAAAATTGCATCAAAGGACAAATAATTAGGGAAAATTGAAGGATAATGAAGATCGATAATAATTGAATATATTACCTTGACAAATGACCCTTTTTATTGATGAATTTCATATATATACACTAATGGATGAAGAATGAGGATTGATGAACCATGTTGGGAATACCATAAGGCCATTAAGAACCTCGAGAATGGATTAATGAGTAGATTTTGTATTAAAATATAGAATGTGTAGTTAATGAATTTTGATCTTTTATGATCATGGAAACTCACATGGTATTTCCTCATGATTTGGTAAATAGAGTGCCAACCATGTGAGATTGTTTGTCTAAAAAATAACATATTCACATTATTTACACATTGTTGGTGTCACTATGAATATATCATGCTTCCTCAACTAAAAATCACCCCAAGGCCAGCATTTCTTCTAGGAGCATGCTGCACAGTATCCATAAACTATTCGCAAAAATGAACTGTAACCAATATATCTACATAATTTTATAGTTGATAAATCCTAGAGAAAGGATCTGAAAAACCACATGACCCATCCTATCAAATAAATAATACCAAAAAACACACAAAATGTAAATCATACATCTTACCTAAAGTTATATGATGATCATATACCACTTTTAAATGAATGATGGAAAAATAAAGCTACTTCCTCTATTACAATGCATTGAAAAATACTGTTGAGTGCACTACACAATCCCAATGCTCACGAGAAGAATAAAATGAGAAAAATATCCCCAAATAAATATTTTTTTCTACCAAGACATCAATATAATTTCATGAGGATTACTAATACGGGGAGTCCTAAATAGACTCGCTTCCATTAGTGAATCACTAGAAATACACAAATCTAGATGAAACATCAATGTGAAACACAGTGAGTCCCCCATCCATTGAGAACACAATAAGTTAAAAGAACCATCACATACCAACATGAACATGCCAAAAAACCAGTTTCATTTTCCATGGTCATAAAAACCCCCCACATTATGGGAAATAATTTTGTTTGAGAAAACCCACTATAAGAAATGATCAGAAAACATAACCAACTCACAATGTATAACTGAATATCTCATCCAAAATGAAACAATTGATGGAATTAAATGAAATAGAACAACCAAATATCCTCATATTCATGGAATAATATTTCATCCGGAAAGGATCACAACAAATAATGAGGCCTATATGTTTTTTAATACCAAATGATACATTTGACAACTAATAAGAAACAAAACTAATGTTAATGCCATTACTATAAAAAACTGTAGATGAAATCAAGACCAAAATCCCGTAAACCAATAAGATTTCTGACATTGATTGAGATTCACTATGGGACTTATAGATGGAGACCTGATTTTTCAAGAATCTTTTACCTTATAGATAGATTATCATAATCACTAAATGGAACTACTTACTACCACAGAAGCACTGTTTTATTAAATAAACATTCAAATTTATTCACATTATATAAGACTCTGTAGAATAAAAACACATGATAGAACACACCTCCACTCATGAGGTCAAACGTTTATACCTTCAAAAAAAAAATATTTATATATTATAATGGATGTTGTCATGAAATTCTATTAAATAAATATAAAATTTATAAAAACAATGTAATATCACAATACACCACAAGACACAACCTGAAAAATAGAAAGAATCACTCCAATATCAAGGGAAATTAAACCAAGACATAAAAATAGTCATATAAAAAATACCACTAAATTTATTCCTATGAACACCCCAACACACAATTTCATGTGACCTAGTATTCAATAATCATGATAGGTCATTATCCAATTCAAAAAAAAAGAATTATAATGATGAATTATTTTATACTGATGACACTCAATTATCCCTTTATTAAAATATGTAAAAGAAATTTAATGATGTTGTTTCATACCATGACTAGTGCCACCAGCTTCAGGTCATATCCCAAATTTAAAATAGGTTTACTCCCACCACATCAATGATTTTAGGGGGGATGAATTCTCCAATCCATCCTACTAACCTAGATTCCACAATAACATCATCGATCACCACATCAGTAAAAGATGTTAAATCGAACTCAGACAACTTAGATTGTAGTTCATGATGTATCCCAATGATAATATGTCGATCCATCATGTAATCTTTCATGGAGAACAATAATGTGTATGAAAAAAGATCCAAAAAAATAAAAAAAGTAATCAATCACCGATCTATCATTCATATGTAAATAGCACATCTCCATCCACTTTCTCAACATAACTATATATGAAAAATACTAATGGATGAAGGAAGCCATTAGGAAATCCTTGGTGAGATGTTCCCAAGGTATGTTTTGAGATACCCACATCCACCACTTCTAGGTCGTAATTTCACTAAAAAAGGTTGTGAACTTCACCTTAAATGACTCAAGAATATCAACCATACTAATGTTCATTCAAATCTAATGAATCTAATTATCTTCTTCGAGAATATCCTCTTGAAAATAAAAGATAGGTGGATTTACCATTCAAATATAAATAAAAAATCTTTCTGATGGTAAAATAGAAATCCTCATAATGAAGAATCATCTATATCTACACAAAAAACAACCACATAACCCTTATGTGGGGGTGGGGGTGGGGGTGGGTGTAAGACACTAGGTGACATAAGAAAGAAGAGATCAATCAAAACCAACTCATCAACAAGAGTTCTCGAAATAAAAACATCATGGATAAAATTATTACAAAACATAGAAAAATAATACAGAAAATAATTGGATATAAAAAAAAATAATTTTTTTTTGTTGAAAACAATTTTGAGAAGAAATGAATTATTGTGGATCAGAACACACACCAATGGTATTTCATGGAAACTCACTCATTCCCATTCCCATCCCTCCTCCAGAACTCATCGACAAATGCCAGTCCATGAACTTATCCTCCCAATGATCCACAAATATTTCATGTATGTGAGGACCCATGAATATACCATAGTTCAAAAAAGGCATTATCACTTTTGAAACCAAAACATTATAACCATGTTTTTCACACATTCAATCCAATTTCCATGGAAACATTCAAAAATATTTTCAAAATAACACCAAAAAATAATCAAAAACCAATTTCAAAATTCAAAATTCAGTCCATTTTGTTACCATAAAAACTAAATAAATCTATTTGAAAACATTTTCAGTAGCTCAAAAAATTCAATCTCATCAAAATAATTTTATTAATACCAATTTTATAAATAATTCAAATAACAATATGAAATTACAATTTTCCATTTTTCCAATACATAATTATTATTTATAAAAATAGTATATTCTAAATCCAATGAAAAGAGTGTTCAAAATAATAATTAGAACCAAGGAACACCCAAATAAAATATCAATTGGGAAACTAGTGTCGGTGGGTGACTTGGCCACATGATTGGTGACTACATTCCAATTAGACCACATACAAAGTGTATTCAAAGACCCTATACGCTACTCCAAATGGAATTTTTGGACCAACAAGCTAGATAAGGCCACTAACCACACCCTTTTAATATCCCAAACACTATACAATCCATAAGAATAAAATAAGCCAAATGAAACTTGGATTCCCATGGAAGCAAAAGGTTTAGAAATTAATGTGTTTTTCAGACAGTCTCTAATACCTACACCCAATGGTTCTGAGATTCGCAATACATAAACTATGGAATCTTAAATAACATAGGAAAATCTGAATGATTGGTCTTATAAAGAAGCAACCAACTATGATACCATTTTTTCACAAAACAACCTAGGTTGACTCAAACTCGGTCACTAAATCTGATCCATGGTGAATCCCAATGGGTTCTCAGGATCCCCATGGGATAAAAACTAGTCTCAGGAATCATTGGAATAACCAAAGGGAATAATTTCCCCTAATATTAATAAATAAAATGAACAATGTAAATAAATAGAATAACCCAATATATATATATAAATAACAAATATAAACATCATATATATATATATATAAATTAATAAAAAACAATAAAACCATAAATCCAGACCTAAATGGAAACATGACAACACAATATCTCCTCGTAACCCCTAGGGTGACTCACTAACAAAAAAACCAACCATATCTAATGGTGATTGAAACCATGATGATATGATAACCCCAATAAAAACACAAGAGGAAACAATATGCATGAGTATTAAAACCATATAGGTGTGTCCGAATAATCTATTCCCAATTCATATTCTTTAAAATAAAAGAAACATCAAATTAATGTTTTCAATACAGAATATAAAATTACACTTTTGCAAAAAAATCACATTAAAACAAATCATGGACTATTTAAATTTTTAACACCTAAAACAACACACTTTTCCAAGTAGGGGTCATAAAAATTTTAAAACAAAAAGTTAACATTCCATTTAAAAGGTAGAATGCGTGTAAAATATTTCCAATTTTTTTTACATATATACATGAAATAATTTTATCATTTGTTGAATAATTTCAAACTACTCAATAATTAAGAAAAAAAATCACACAACAAGGGAAAATTTAAAATATGACACAATAGTATCCATCCAACAATGCATCATAATCATTCACTATAGAAAAATATGTACCAATAGACATGGGTGAACCTAGGAGCTCATGAATAATCCATAAAATTCTAATTAATGTTGAATCTTCTCATAATTCATGCCCCACTAGATGACATAAAAAATGGCCACACACACTTTTCCAAACCATACCTGTATAGACTTAGGGGCACTACTCCATATCAATAAAAAAAATATAACCACTACTATGTGATAGTAGCCACTGTGTAACATATTCTAGTGCAACAATCATTATCAGCAAACTATCTCTCTATGTCCAGTTCCCAAGTCAATTTTTTTATAGGGTGAGCTAAATGATTACATCCGAGCATTAAATTATATCTACCCATATACATATTAATAATTCACACAACATTCATCACCCAAATAACTATATGGATAAATCTAATTTTAATCAAATTTAAATATCAATAAAGTCCTAATAGAGGATCTCCCAATATCATTGATGTACATGGATAACATGAAGTCCATAATGAGGACATCCCACACATTCATATTAATAGACCATGAGGATTCCACATCAAGGAAATACTATTCATTTAATATCAAAATGAAAATAAAATTATCCCATGAGAGATTTCATGTTAATAATTTACACTAACATGAAATAAAGGAAAATGGGCTTCAAGTAAATATTTTACAATAAAAACTACATTTTAAAAAATTTACAAAACACCAGTTCCATTTACAACAATTTAGAATAAATTTTCATTCTGACACTTTCATAGCATTTTAAAATTGTATCAACATTTGTAAAAATTACAGAACATGGTTCAAGAATGATTCAAATAAATATAAATTTTTAAAAAAGTGTACACATCGAAAATAAATGATGGAATATAATTTTATATTTCACAAACATTTAGAAAAAAACATTAAATTACTGTCACCTTATTTTTAATCCAAAATAATTTTCATAAAATTTACAATATGAACACATATCACCATTACATGCCATTACATTTTATGAAAACCAAACAAACAATATTTTCAAGTACATACCATATATAAATAATTTTTAGGAACTAAAAAATAATGTCAAGATGTGATAAAAACATTTACAAATCTATAATATTCATTTCAATCAAAAAATAACAAGTGAATTCCAATTGATAATATTACCAAACACTTGTTGTGATAAATATTATAAAACAATGCCTTTTATCACATATAAAGGATGGAATTACTATATTTCACACCAAAAAATCTTTCCAAGGATTGCACATGTGTAATTCATATTCAATGAAGGTGATAAACAAAACCAAACTGATGTTTCTTAAATGAAAAAGGCACGTGAAAAGTGTAACAGACTACACTCTTGCAACATATCAAAATAGAAACACTATTCAAGTTACCAATGGTTGAAGGAAAAAATCAAAACCACAAGGGAACATGAATAGGAAATCAAATATAATTAATGGGAAACATGGAACCTTGGTCCAAGATTCCATGGGAGAATAGAAACAGAAAATAAAATGGTTGAAGAAGGAAAAGGGGGAAGGATATAGGATATTACCATGAGAAATCACACAGAAATCTCAATTAAATCCATATGTATACACTATTTGAGGATGAATGAAATTTGTAGAACCATGTAGGGTATCATCTAAATCCATATAGGATTGTGGAATGGTGAAATGGGTACATTTGGTGCTAAAATTCTAAAAGGGATAGTAATAAATTTTAAACTTCTTAAGACCTGGACAACAATTAGAGTATGGAAACCAGGTTTGGTAAATTGTGAGAAAACTATGTGAGATTTCTCTACATCATGACATAATCTCCATGAACATGTGAAACATAGTTTTTCAAACTGTTCATAGTAAATGCATCAAAAACTAAAAGCAACATAAGGACAACATATATTCATGGAGTACATTTAATGTTTTCCTCTAACCATGTGAAAATAGTGCACCACATGATATTAAACCCAAAAACGAAAATTCAAAACTACCACACATGGATTATGCTAATAAATGACACTGGGACTAGAGATAAACCATAAAAATCTTTTAAATTCCAACACTTAACAAATGGTTCCTAGGAGAAAGAATGAGATCCCAAATTGAACAGAATCAAAAGATATAAATAAAAATTTAGGTGAGTAATTGCGAAGTAGGCCTAATAAGATTAATTAGATTCAACATATTTTTGTATTCCACTGATAAAAAAATATTTCCTTGATATAGGGTCTGGATGATAAGATAATTTCATCTAAGTTCAGTATGTCTTGAAAAACAATATTATTTATTTTAGTGTATTCCATCGATAATTTTTTTAAGAAACATGGTCTTGAATGTGACAATGTGATGTCTAATATCATGATTTAATGTTATAAGGTATTTTATTATATTTATAGAATATGTAATTTCACATGTATGGAATTGGATATTATTTATAGTGTTTTCATTATTTATATATAAAGCATGGATATGTTTTCCTTATAGTTTTGTTTGTTATTAATGAATTATATTTCCTAACAATTACTAACATATCATTTTTTTCATCTTATTATCTTATATTATGTTTGACTAATATCCCTTTATGTCCACCCTTATTGAGAATTTGAACTCACACCTTATTATATTACTACTTCCAAATGTTCTGAATAAATATAATATATATTATATAGTTTCCGTACTTTATATTGTGTAAATTTTTGTAGATGATTTTTATAGAATATTATAGATAATTTAGATTATTATATAACAGAAACCAAATGGATATTTGATAATATTAAAATGTTATTTTTAGTTATATTTTTCCTAAATATCTAAAAATATAACCCAAAATACTCATTTGAATATAAATAATTAGTATTTGTTTGAAATATTTTAATTTTTTATGGTTAAAATTATGTTTATAAAGATCAATTCATATATATTATATGATGATAGTGTTTTTTCAAAACTAATCTGAGTGTGTCATTTCATCATGTCACTATTGTAATGGAAAGAGGTTTTTAATAACAATTGATATTATGATTTTATATGAAATCAATTTAATATTTCATATTAAAATTATTATAATAATTCAATGCATTACTATTTTGGTAAGTTAAGAATATATTGAATATTTTTTGTCATTTGATTTGAGAACAATAGTGATAACATTAATGCTAAATCTATGTTGTAATTAACTGTATATGAAAATAACATGAAATTTTTGTAATGTGGTGATGGTTTTTATCTAGAAATATCATCACATTCAAGATTTAATGTGTGGATTCATGCACTAACAGAGATGTACCTAGGGGCAACGTCCTTGAAAATATAGGATGGTTAATAACAGAATCATCATTTGATTCATTATAAAGTGGAATTATTGCACACATAGATTTAAAATCCTAGGAATATGAATTTTCTAACCACATAGTTATTAGAAACCATGATAATGTTTAATTTTTATATGTAATAATATTTTTTTGTGATAAATCCAATAAAAAAACCTATATTGAAATGATTTTTTTGAATAAAAAGTTAATATAATGAATTTTAAGTGTATGAAATTTCAGATAAAAAACATTCATGTAATTCTAAAATAGAGTTATTAACAAAATATTACATAACAATAGTTTTAGTTATTTATATCACCCATAAGATTCATGATAATATATGATTTTGGGGAAATTATGGAGATGTTCTTAATGAGAATCCTAATATGATAAGAGATAATGTGATAAATATGTAAACTGTGAAAATATAGATTCTAAATATTAGGATTAACTACAAAAAAATATTTCAATTTACCATGTGTCTGTAAAATGCGATAAAACACCTCAAAGATTGCTTACTGGGAATGAGAATTCATGATAACTATGATAATGAAGGTCATCTACCTAATAAGTGAATAAAATAGAGAATATAATTATATTTATTTCTTCAATTGTAATGAAATTGGATAATATTCACATCAATGAATCAATTCACTTAATGATAGAGATATTTTCCCCTATGAAATAGTTATATCACATGAGCATATAAAATAATATGAAATAAGTACTCTTAAAGAGGATAGTAATTATTCAATCTGGATTTTCCAACTACTTATGAAATTTAATTATTCACTAACTATTTGATATTGAGTTATAAATAAAACTCCAATGTTGTATGATTATTTTTTATTCTTCTTCATGGTATGTGGGAATTTATATTTTATAGTTTTAGTTTTTCACTTAAATTGATATAGGCTTAGGAATATAATTTCTCATATTAATTAGGGGAGATAAAAATATTCATATTTTCAAATATCACTATCTATCCAAAATCAACCCATGATCATAAACAACTGTTGAAAATGAACATCCAATGGATATTTCTTGTATCATATCTGTCTTGATATGAATTCATTGGTTTCATATAATCTAAAATTGTGGGTTTGAGAACTAATAATAAATTAAACCATTGATAATTTCTAACATGTGGATACACAAATATATTTTTAATTGTGTCAATGTACTAAATATTTATAGGATTTTAATTTTTTAATTGGGTATAATCTAACACACAATGATTAAATAATTTTTTTTCATTGAAAAAATAATGTGTTTTATAGCTTATAACCCATGCATAATAGGACCAATGGTGAATAATGGAAGAATATTTGACCATTGAAATGTAGTTATAGAATTAATAGATAATATATAATTCCATTAAATTTTTAATTATATTAAAACATAAAAATGGTTATTTTGAAATCTAATACATTGATAAATTAAATCTATATAGATAAAAAAATTAGATTCATGTATTCTTTAAAATATATCCCTTCTAAAAATAGTTATTTTGTTGATTTCTTAATAAAATAAATACATTTTATGTAAAATATTTTTTTCATATGAATAGTATATTAAAAAATCCATTATTAAATAATACAGAATACTAATATGAATATTTAATATAAAAAGTTATTATTTTTCTTTTACCACACTTCTCATTATAATTTTTTAATTATTTAAAGTTAAATTTAAAAATTTTAAAAAGTTTATTTGAAAATAAAATTATTATATTTATATTCAACATGTTAAAATAAAATTAATTTTTTTTGATACAGTTTTCTTTTAGGTGAACAGTAAAAAAAATATTGTTTTTATCAAAACTATAAATTTTATAATATTATCATTATATAATATGTATCTACATGTTTATAAATACTCTTAAATTAAATAATATGAATTTAAAATTTAGTATTATACTTTTTGAAATATTTGTTTTAATTTTTAAAACCAATGATTAATATTTTATGAACATATGTGATATTTTACAATTAAAAATAATTTATAAACATATATTCAAAAAACACTATTCAAATCACTAATAAAAACTAAATGAACTAAAATTGAATATATTTTTTGTAAATATGATAATATTATATAATAATTTTAATTACATTTTGGGCATGAAAATATGAAAACAACGAAAAACATTTTTCACCATGATAATGGTAGAATTGATATTTTCAATGAATTGTTTTATTATTCTAGTGTAATAATTAAATAAATATTTAAAAAATAATGACTCTTATAATATTTTAAAATAAAAATAAATTAAATTAAAAAACATTTAATTAGTAATAAGTTTAAAATAGATTTATAAATATATAATCGTTAAAAACAATTGTATACAAAAATGTTATTTTTTATAAAGTAAAACAATTTTGAAGTTATTATTTATTTATTTAGAATTATAATTAGATTAATTTTGGTTTAAATTTATATTTATTAAAACCAAATTTGTTAATATAGGTTATTTTTTATGTTTATTAAAACATAACATCGAAGGGTTAGAACATGTAACCTAGGTAAAAACAGAAAACATATACATAAAAATATATGAGTATATAATTTAAAACATGTTAGAATAATTCTTTGAAATTCATGAAATATTCTTTCTCGGCTATATATTACATTAAAATAAGATATTTATAACATTTTAATGCATTTTGTTAAATTTTGTAATAATATTATTGGAATTAAATGGGTGTTTAAAAAAGATCCATTTTCCCCACTTCTAAAATGGGAATTTTCCACCACATCATTCTGTACACATTTAGTTAATTTTTTTTGAAACTCCTATATTTAGATTCTCCTATAGGCCTCTATATCTTTAGTAATCATATATTCTTAATTAGATATTATGATCCCTTTATCTCCATGTATAGATTCAACAAAATTTTAAAAGTCCCCAAGTTAGTATTACCTAATACCAATCATTTTTTTGTTATTACTTCCCACCAAAATATATCATAATCATTGTTATATAAAGAAATATGATTAATTTTTATACATTTGTGTTATTAAATGAACCATAAAACCTTTATCTACTCCTAGCAATCTATAAATAATACCACAAAATTGTGATCTTTGTGTTGTGAAAACTATTGCCTCCACATAGCAACATCATTTGTTTTAAACTGATGCCTCTCTTCATTAATTGTGAAAAAGTAATTTAAAAATATATGTTACATATATTATATAATTATAAATATTGAGGGAAAATTTATATTTTATATACCCCCTAGATATACCACATTAAGTCTGGAAATTTGATGAATGAGATAATGATCTATTAAGTATCTCCTTTAGTAGGACCTAGGTTGGAAACTAGCATCGAGGGTAAGACAATCTCTCATATGGAATACCCTTGATAATAAATATTATTTAATTGTGAGAAATAAAATAAACCAAGAACAAAACTAAATATAATAAAAAAAGAACTATATTTCCTAATCCCAAATGAACATGTAAAAAAATTATATACATCAAGAAAATATTTATGGGAAAGAACTTATTCACCACCCTATCAATCCAAACAACCTCTCCCAAATATTGTGATATATACAATAAAAACTGGAAATCTATTATTGAGTGATAACTTGGGATTAGTATGATTATTCAACCTATGGAAAAATCTATATACCTATATCAATATAATATATGATAATATATAGTGAAATCGACCAAAAAATCATAAAAATCATATAACAATAATATAGAAATAAAATTGAAAAATCATAACCATCAATAGGGCTCCATAGTTACTAAAGAATCTAACCCGTTATAAAAGACGTGGCTTCCCATACCATGTTTGGTATCCATGATTTATCACCATAACCATAATTACAGCCTAAAATATTATCATTAATCATCATTTATGGGCCCAATATGAATTCAACTAAGCGCATAATTGAAATCTATAGGTTTACCCCACCACAATAGTTAAAAGTCTTAGTGGATCACCCCTATTTATGTGTATGGATGTGAGTATGAAACTACACAAACAATATATCATCAACCATAATTAAATACATATATAACCACATATATATTCCAACACATATCCATATATGTATAATCACACATTCATAACAACACATTAATAATCATAAAAATTACAGAACATCCCAACCATCCATTAATAGAGAAATATAAACACAAATTACAACAACCCTATTGCCTCATCCAATTTTAGTCTCTCATTAAAACAATACCATTATATATAGTAGTGAATCAATAACATATAGGTAATCAACATATAACACCCTCATTCCATACATGAACTCAATTATAATACACCCCTACCTCTCATCAATCACCTAATGTGGCTCACTATAAAAAAATCTATCAATATAAATTAATATATTTAAACCATGAACCAATATATTAAATTGAATAAATATATCCAATATAATCCAATAAATACCATAATTAAATTATTTACTGCATATTCCCTTGCCATAAAATCACCTCTATCATATAGAAACAATAATATTTAACCAGCAACAATTTTTACTGAATGATATCAACATAACCTCAATAAACAACAGGGAATGAAGAAGGCCTCATATATAATAATTCACCTACACCATAATAATTATATAATAACCTTTACTATTTTACCAAGAATTTATAAATTCATCATTTCTATCATTAATTGATATTCCTTCCCAGTAATCCATACTCAATATGGACCACAAGTAGTACATAAAAATTTCAATAAGTCATAAACATCATTACTCCATTAGATTTACCACCATAAGTGTTTATAAATGTTATGTGTATTTCCACTTAAGGTATCTATTCAAATCATATGTTCAAAACATGATTGAAATTCCAATAAAAACAATCGTAATCCCACATTTCTATTAGTTTATTTACTCAAGTAATTATTCTATATACGAGGGTTACATGGTTATAAATTGTATCAATAAAATAAATCCACCACAATTAAAATTATTCATACATTTTTAGAGTATTAATATATATATGTGTATATATATATATTTCCACCCTTATATCAAATTACCAAATGATCATTTTTTCATTAGGTTATAATGTATTCAATTATCAGGTTATCGGGGATACCCCATGAACTTTTCTCAGAAATATTCAGGGGAAAATGAATCAAACAACATCTCATAATGTATTAACAATTCATTTAATTACATTAAATACAAAATTATTATTTTATGTAAACCTTTTATTAATTATAATATTTTAGAAATTATATATTAGTTGAATACAACATTAAAAAAATCCTAGTAGCAACACATCAGACTATATATATATAATCCAAGGATAAAATCATAAAAATTTTAAAGAACATGAAATAACTCATCCACTTTAAACATGAATCATTGAATTTATTAAACTATATGTTTAATTTATATTTTACATTCAATGTATATTATTCAATATATTTGTTATCTACATTCCAAAAATAAAAAAGGTTAATAAATCATAGTTTCATATGAGAGGGAAAACATAACATGCAATTCAATCATAAAATTTTCAAATGTTATAGATAATAATAAAGATCCACTACCTCCATCACCTTTTAAAAGTCCAATATGTAATGATGAGGTGAGGAGCGGACACCCAAAAGTACATAACCACATAATTATTGGATCAACCACCTATAAAAACCACTAATTATCAACCTCAAATAATAACAAGGCTCAATCCAATTATTGCCACAACAAAAATAATCTTTGAATGATGAATAATAGTGTAAGTGGTATGGCTATTTAGGAGGGAAGCGAGGGAATTAACCAAGGATACCAAAAAACATTACTCCTATTATAGGGGATATAATCCATATAAAGGTGATTAAAGGAAGCTGAAATATTCCCTTTATATTTATAATAGTTCGGGAAAAAATAGAATATTTATTGTATTAAAAGTAGTTATGGATTATTAAACTCTTTTATACATAAGAAAACAATTTTTTAACACAGTAAAATGCACTAAATAAGGTTAATGTGGAATAAGATCCATAGTGAAATAAAAAAAACTCAACACTAATAACACACACATACTGTTACTCATTGAATATTAGGGTGAAATATGGGATACACAATGCAGATAAACCTCATATCAGATAAAAATGTTCAAGGACTATTCTAAAGTTGAATGAAAATGTCATTGAACTCATTAGTACTCATATCTAAACATGTTGCAAATGCTAGGTCCTGATATTATTAACTAATAATAAAAAATACACACAACATCCATGCTCAAAGTTTCTTTCTAATGGTAATTAATCACACCAGAGGAAAAAACATTTCAGTCCCATATAGTTATATTTATTTGTAGTTACCCAACCCATGTCTGCATGAAGCACATTTCAAGAAACCTTACATTGGCCTGAATACGTGGAATAAAATCCCAAAGGTCCATATAGCTTATTATTCTTGGAAAACTAGATATACACAAGAATCATCTATTTTAAATTAATACACTAAATATAACATAAAAATATCACTCTAGAATAATCATAATATTCCATCAATCACATCTTTCCATATCCATTGTTAATCAATTTATATATTCCTTAGTAAATAAAAAAATAACGGTGAGATAATATTCTTAGTAACGATTAAGCTTATCGAAAGATATAATTTATCAATAAGAATACTTTATATAGAAAGGTAATGACTGAACACACATGAAATTTAAATAATTGGATAATGAATAATCAATATGGAATTAAAAATAACTAAATATCATTCCATTTAATCAATGTTATAAAAATGGAGAGAATCCATATTGTTTTTCAATGTGAAAATCTCATGGATAGTAAGAAATGAATAAAAATAAAAGAAATTATTAATTAAAAGATGCCATATTTCCCAGTTAAATGGTAACATTAACGTTTGGAACATTCAACAGTAATATCATAACATAAGGGGTCAAAACTGAATATCATAGGTTAGCTAACTTATTATTCCCTTGAGACTACGAATGAATCGAGTGGATGTCTATAACTGGTACACATTCATGTTGTACCTATCAAATTAATTCCTCATATATTGAATAATAAATTTAATTCAGGATTACTGTTCCATATGAAATATCTCCCATGAGTAAATATGTTAAATTATGAATATATCCCCAAATAATATATAACATTCAATGTAAACACCATATGTAAAAATGATTTATTGTTTTGGAAATAATCACATCCATGATAAAAGATATGGATTTTTTGTGGAAATATAATGTTCAATAATCATATGTAATTTAAGATTTAAAGGGGAATAATAAAGAAATAAAGGTAATGAATATCAATACCACCATTGGTCAATGTTATAATAAACCATACATATAAAATAATTGGATAGAATCAATACAATATATTCCAAGTAGAGTAAAAAAGGGTTTTTTTTTTCTTTTCTGAAATGATAATATATAAGAAAATGTAATTATGAAGACATTATAGAATAAAATTTCTAATTAATTTTAAAAAAAATATGAAAATCACTTATGAAAATATTTTCATTAATAAATAACAATTAAAACATACCATGGTATAATTAAAAAATAATAGTAAAAATATGTGTACATCTAATACAAGGTAAAAAAGAAAATTCCATTGTAAGGTAGATTATATAAAAAATTTAATTGTTCAGCAATATAAAGGATTATTAAATTGAAAATATTTGAAAAATGGAAAAGGTTTAAAATTTCATTAATAAAACATTATTTAATGGTTAAATGAACTTTTGGGAATACTCTTATAAAACTAGGATTTTATAAGAAAACATGTTACTATGATTAAAAATAGAAATTAAGTAGTGTTTTATTAAAAACAATTTTGTAAACATTTTGATTACTAATGTGTAGAAAACATGGTATTTTTAAATGGAATAGGTTTTGAATAACCAGACATCAAGAACAAACTTTGATAAATAATATTATTATATTCCCAAAAAAATGTAAATAATAAAGGTGTTTTTATATACAATGTTACATAGTAATAATAATAAAATAAATATCATATATATCATACAAAAATCACGTTTCCATCATAATTTACACCACATGGGGACGTAAAGGAAGAACAAACAATCTTTGTTTTATGAGGAAGTAGTCCATCACACACAAGAATAATATGTTCATTTCCCATTACTTTTATGTGTGCATAGGTGTTATAAGAATATATTACAAAAAAATATCATTATATTTATTATATTGATGTTATTATATAATAATGTAAAAATCATAAATGATAAAGGGTGGAAAAAATATAACTAACAAGATCATTGAAGAATGTTACATCGAATTTGGTTAACTACATTTTGTTTATAAAAAAAAACCTTCCATGGTTCTCATTATAAAATTTTTGAGGATAATAGGTTTAAGGGTGTTTTTTAGTTTAGTTGTGTATAGTTTAAAAAAGATAAAGGGATTCAGAGTTGTGAATAAGTTAAGATTATAAATGCCTCTTTATAGTGTGGGTGGAGGGGAATTCTGGTAAATATTTTAGAAAGGAATTAATCCCACGTTTTCCCATGTCATTTGGATCTTTTTTTTGAGAAAATGGATTATAGGGTAGAAATATGGCCATATAATATATTTTAGTAATGTTTTTATGTCCATTTTCACCCTCCAGATAATAATTTAGTCCCTTTTTAGGCTATTTTTCACTTATTTGAAATATAATATATTAATTAGTTTCGATTATATTTTTTTTCAAATACCTATTTAACCATATAATAAATTTAAAATTATTGTTATTTAAAATATGGTATATCTTTTTTCAAATTAAAATAATAGACATGGTAGAAGTTAAATTATTATTAATCTCTTTGATGGGATGACAAAGAAGGTTTAAATATAAAAATGTTCCAATAATTGAGATGTTTTATATCAAATTTTAAATGGAAGTTGATTTGAATGACATAATTTTTTTTAATTTGTATAAAATATGTCTAATTAAATGATAAACACAATTATAAATATAATTTAACATCATAAATAAATTATATGAAAATGCGTCTCAAAATTACAATTTAATATGTTTAACTATTCATTATATAATGAAATATTTCAAAAAAAATATCAAAACATAATGATAACCTATTTTTTATGTTATGATTATAATAATTGTGTATATTTTGACATATGAAATTTTTAAAATTTAGAATAATTGTATTAAAAATAATTTCTTCATTAAAATTTTGTAAAACAACCATTATAAAAATATAGGGTTTTATGCCTAAAATTTGGTGTGTAATATTCTTAAGCCTATAAAATATATTATATTATTATTAAATAAATTTTATTCAATATATAATATAAAATTTAATTAGTTTTATTCAAAATTTTCTTTAAATTTATTTATTTGGATAATTCAACATTGTAAGAATAAGAACATCTCTTTTATATTCAATTGTTTTTATATTCATTTCTATTTAATTGGTAACATATGAATTAAATTTATATTTATATGAAACACATATTTTATAATTATATTAATAATGTTCCTAACCACCAATTTAACAAATTTGTTATGTCTTATTATATTAAATGTGATTATTTTAATAATATATTATTGTTCAATAAACTGTAGATACGCATGTAAAGTAAAAATCCTAACAAGTTCTCTCATTCGTGTAACATATTCTAACTCAGTGTTCTATTAGTGTAAATATATAGAATATATTACGTATTTCTAAATTAGTAAATATACTATAAATTCATGGGATATTATATTCCCTTACATTTTTGGTGATTCGTGTCATACGTGCTTCCATATACATTACCATTACATTAGAATTTCAGTGTGTTACATTTAACCCGTCATTATTAAGTTGCATCCTTACAATTTAAAATTGATTATGTTTATAATTTTTTTTGATATTTCATATTTTTATATCACTCATATTGAGAAGGGTTTTTGAAATTCCTTATCAAAAAGAGAGAATTAGAACTAAAAATGTTTTATGAACTAACATATAACCAGGTATGAATTTAAGATAACATTAGTCGAAAGAAAAGATATGTACATTGTGGAAATGTGTAAATATTTATAAGTATTGTTTGAGGAAATTGATAAAAAATGGGTGTATGATCAATGAAAGATTTAGTTTCTAATATTTATAAACATGTGATGATTTAAAAGACCACCAGTTTAATAGAAATTATGTTACTAGGATAATATTTCATTTTAGGATACTTTTCTTAATGTTGAATTAATCTTCTTTTATCTATGAATAAATATAAATATACTTACATTTCAATTTAATAATTATAGTGTCCCCTTTTTGTTTTGATTAAATCAAATTGAAATTCATCAATAAATCTATGAAATGGATATCCTAAAATGAACTCATTTTTATTAATGCAATAATTTTTTTAGCAAATTTTAAGACATTTAAATGAGGTACATGTGTTCTATTAATATCGATCTATAATCCCAAACCAATATGGTTAATGAATTAATCTCTAAACCTAAAAGATCAACACTAATAGATTATAATTAATATTTATTCGTAAAATTGATTAACATTATACAATAAAATTTATCTTGAACATTATATAGGGTAGTGGTTTTCATTAAACTTTTATTGTTCCTAAGTAATGGGTCCACATCCTGTGGCCTTGCTATTGTTGTTGGGTATCTACATGACATAATGATTTTCCTTTTCTGGATAATATTAACGTAATTTCTCAAACAAATATTATAAAAATCATTAAAATATGGTTAATCACTAAATATAATTTTCATTACGATTTTCAATACAAAACGAATACATAAATACATCATCCATTTATTTCCACATTGGTCCCCCCATATTCTATGGCTTAATCATAATATCATTTGTAGGATATGTTAATCATAACACAATATCATCTATATAAAATATGTAAGGATTAAAATTGGTTATTTACATTAATTATATATTTAAATCCTACATAATTTATTGTAATGGATATGGAAATTATCCTAATGATATCCCATAGGATTATCAAAATCGGTGCAGAGTAATGCCCATTATTGTTTACCAGGTAACACTCGAGTTAGGTATGGCATGCATTTTCAAATTTTTTTCACCTATGTAATACTATTCCAAAAAATATGAACATATTGTACCCAAAATGTGATGTGTTTCTAGAAATACCCACAAATCACTTTATTAAAAAAAAATTTGGTTTTTCTTCTATGTATATCCTTGAAGCCTATTACTGGGTTATGTTCACTAATTTATGTTTTCTAAAATATATTTCCCATGGATTCTACTAAACATACAGTGATACGAACTATTGCAATGTTACCCCATTAAGATAAGTGCCAATGTCTATTAACATTACACTATCATGATTACATGGAGTTAAATCATGTCGGAATTATGAGAGTAGTAGTATTGGTAAACTAGATACATACATGAGTTTTTTATTACAAATTAATACACTAGTTATAAGATATTCTTTTCTGTAGTGGATAAGAACATTATTCCATCTATAGATTCATTACAAATCATTCTTAGTAAAATATATGGATTCCTTGGAAAAGATAAAAAATATCGGTGAAATCAAAATAATTTCAATGGTTATTGAGAGATCAAAAAATAATTAATCATTAAGAATAATTGATATAGAATGGTTATAAATTAACCCACATTCCATGTAAATAATTGGATAAGGAATAAAAAATATGTAAATGTAATTATCTTAAAACCATTACATTTAAAAAGTAAGATTTTAATTAAATGAATCCATATATTTTTTCATAGGGAATATATAATGTATACTAATAAAAAAAATCATAATTAAGGCAATGTTAAATTATTAGAGCCCATGTTTCCTAGGAACAAGGTACCTTGGCCACAAGGTCCTCTCAGAATAAGTTTTATAACATAATAGTTGAGAACCCCTTTAGATTAGTCTAGCCAAATTGAATATTCTTATGAGACTAATAATTCATTAATAGAGTATCTAAAAAAGGATCCCAACCTTGTTGTACATATCGTATGTATTACCCATAAATAGAATAATTTATCAAATTCGAGAATAATGTTCCCTAAAAATTATTTTCCCTGTGTAAATGATACAAATTTATCAATATTTCCCATTATAATAAATAAATTTCAATGTAAACCCCATATGTGAAATTAGAATACAGTTTAGGAAGTAATCATATCTATAATAAATGATATAGATATTTAGGGTAAATTTAAAATTCAATGATCCTTGGAAATTTAATATTTTAAAGGGACTAACTGTGAAATAAACATAGTGAGTATTAGTACTATCCTTTATCAATTATATCATAAACCATATAGTGGAATAATTATTATATAATAAATACAACATATCCTATTTAGAGTAAATTAATGGGTTGGTGTCATTAATGATATAAAATTCTATAATAATGAATTTTAATAAAACTATGGATGAAAATATAACTTTCATATTGAAAAAAAGTAAAATCATATACAAATAGATCAACTTATAAAATTATATTTTCATTTAAAATTATACTTTTATAAATTCATTGGTATATTCAACGAAATAACGATGTGCAAATCCATATATGTTGTACAAAGTAAAAATTACATTTCATTTCTTTTAAAAAATGATATAAAATTTTCTTATCAGTAAAATAAAAATAAGATTTTATTGGAAAAAAAATTATATTAAAAAATGATGAAAATATATTTTAAAAAACATTTTAGATCGTTTTAAAAAAATTTTGAAAACCATTTTCAAATAATTTTTTAATAAGAAAACATGTTCATCAACTAAAAAGAGCAATGATGCCATGTTTTCTTAAAAACATTTTATAAATCATTTTGATAAAAAAATAATTAAAAATTGATCTATTACATGGAAAAGGTCATGAATAACCAAAATAGAAGAGATATAAATGGTTTACTAAATGATTATTCAATAATTTACTCTTATGTAAATTCAAGTGTATAAAATTCTAATTAAATTGAGCTTGTGAAGTAAGACCATGAAAATACCATATATTTGGTCTGTGAATATATCAATAAATTGAAATTGTATGTAAAATTTTTATCAAAATAAAACAAGTTAAAAAAATAAAATAGATAGTAAATAATTATTACACACAAAATATTATAATATTAATGAAAATGAGGATGTAATATAATCCTCCGAAATGAAATTGGCATATAAAATTCTAGAAAAAATAGTAATTCAAATTCCCTTAGATGAAATAATTCAAATTGAAAATAAAAATATTATCAATAATTAATTAATCATAATATTATATGTGAAATTTTTATTAAGTAGACCATTTATAATAAATTTGGTTCAATATAATAATGTGTGTGTCGAGGACTAAATATTGAGATGAAGTCCCTTACTACATAATCAATTGTGAATTATAAGCCCTATGAAAGAGATAAAAACATTTAAAAAATTCCATTAATATAAAATAATTCATGATGTAATATATAAATATTGGTAGTATATACCCCCCAAAAAATAAGGACGTGTTTAAAATGAAATATAACTCAAGGAATGAACGGTGAGACAAGAATCTCTTACCTTACAATTCCTTCTGATTAAAAATCCTTTAAATTCGTTGATAATGGGTTAAAAAATTAATAACTTATAGAAAACCATTATCATATTTACAATATAATATATTAACTTTTATAATATCTTATAACCCATTTGTTAATAATGTCTCAGTATTTCCACTATTTCATGTGTTAATTTCTTAGTTTCTCTAATATGTTCTAACATTTCATTTTTTGTTCCTCTTACAATGAAAATGATTTCATTGTATCCAAAACATAATACATGATATTAATTTCATATATATTCATTATATCTCTATTTATGATAACATATAATATTTGGATATTGGAAATTAAATGTACCGTTAATGGTGATGGAAGCTCAGATGTACTTTTAAACACTACATGCATTTATTTATAATATTTTAATAGAATGAAAAGTAAACTATATATATATAATATAATTTTATAATCATTTTTACGCCATTTGTGTCTCATATTATTATTAAAAAAATAGTAAACAAGTTCTATGTATAGCATGAATGAATCACATCACTTTGAGGAGGAAGTAGTCCACACTTCAACAAATGTTGTTATCATATTCCCAAAAAATAGAAATCATAATGTAAGGTTTCATATATAAATTTACATAATATAAAGATGAAATAAATATAATATATATATAAAAAAAACATTATGTTCATTATTATTCCTACCATGAGTGGTATTAAATGAAGAATGTACGATCATTATTTCTCAAAGGTGTAGAGTGGAGTATACTTGAACGATATATTTGTTTACCCAGTTGGTGGACGAGTGTGTAGTTTTAAGTTGAACCATTAACCTAAAAACACATCAGTATTTTTAGGATACACGGTTTATTGTATTATAAATTAATAATAATAAATAAATGAGTGGATAAAAAATATAACTAAAGTGATCGTTGAAGAAAATTTTTTATTATATAGGTAAGTCATTCAGGTTTATACCAATCTATATCATTTTTTTCAATATTCCAAAAGTGAGGATACTTGAAATTGGGGAGGTTTTTTGTTAAATTATTTTAGTATATATTGTGTGAGAAATATTTCTTTAGATGTGAGAATAATTGGGAGGGTGAGTGCATTTTTATAGCAGAGGTGGAGTGATATTCCTATAAATGTTATAAAATAGAGCTCCACCTACATTTTTCTCTTTTTTATATAGCTCAAAAAATAAAAAAAATTTATAGAAAAGCTACTATAGGGAATAAATATTTAAATCCAAATGAATTTGAAAAGTGTATAGGTCATTTTAGATTTTCTAATAATGGTTTAGTCCCATGTTATTCTTGTTTTTATCTTAATTGGTATAAAGAAATTTAATTTCCATTAGTAATATTTTATCAAAAAACTAAATGAATTTATTATAAATAATAAAATATTTTTAATTAAAATATTTTATAATTTTTACTAAAATAATATCACAAATGTGTTCGAAATTAATAAGAAAATAATCCCACAGATGGGATGACAAGGATATTTTAAACTAAAAATGTTAAAAGTTGGAGATGTTGTTATATCCAATTTCAGTGTGAAATTTATTACAATGAAAAAAAATGTATTAGTAGAGTTAAAATTATTCTAATTAATCATTAAAAATAATTATAAATTTAATTTATAATTAATAATAAATTAGATGATAATTCATTTTTAAATTAAAATTCATTATTTTTAACTACTCATTAAAAAATAAAATATTTTAGGCAAAAACCATTTTCCACAACAAAACATTATTGATAAAATTTGAAAAAGATAATTTTATTTTGATATAAAAAATTATTATTTATCAATTATTTATATTTAAAATATGTTACCCATTAAAATGTAGTAAAAATACTCTTATAACAATAAATCTTTTATGCATAAAATTCTTTTTATTATCTTATGAGTATAAAATCTACCAGATGACTATAAATAATATTTTTCTGAATGTTTAATTTTTAAATTTCATCAATATCACGAATGATTGTAGTTTACAGTGTAAAAGAAATATTGTAATCATAAAAACATTTATTTTTTAATTCATGTGTTTTTATAATAATTTTTAAGTACTTAGTAAACTATGATGTCATTTTATATTATTATAAATAATTAATTTTCATAATGTAGTTAATTCTATTAGTAAAAACCATTTTATTTCTAGGTTAGGACTTATTATATTTGATAACAATATTTTAATAATCTATTGTTGTTTTATAAAACAAGTTCTTCTGTCTAACACGAACTAACAAACAGAGTCATACTTGTGTGTAACACAAGATAACTCAGTGTTCTGTGTATTGAAATATATATAATTTTTAGAAAACATTTATAATAGTAAATATAGTATAATTAATGTGGATATTGTAACTGCTTTCTAAATTGGTGATTCATTTCATGTACGTTATCTAATACAATGTTCTTACTTTATAATTTTAGGGAGTTAATTTCAGGTCGCACTATATCTCCCTTTATATAAGTAGAACGACAAAATATACAAAAATTCTCTCATAGGACTTTATATGATGTCCCAAAACCCCATAATTTATTGATATGGATATTTTTTTTGAACCACCCAAACAACACTTCCCATGATTTTTATCCAACAGTACTCCTCTAAATACTGTAATGATGACTTCTATGGATACCAGAACAATATGGTTTCTATCAATGACCTCATCTCTATTATACTCCTATTACCAATATTCCTTCTAAATAATCATCCATGACCTAAAATTCATAATATCATGGGTTAAGATGGTCTAGAACATTACATAAGATACCACATAGACAATTATCATCTTCAAAAATCAAAAGAAAACACTAACATGGGGTAAAAATACAAATAACTATCCCATGTAATATAAAACTCAAAATAAACCAACCTACAACAAACAATTTCAGAAAGGGGAAAACCATGATTTCTCAAAAATGGAATCTCAATGTAACCTTGATGGATACTACATAAAATTATTTTACCATGTCACAAAACTGGATAAATCCATAGTGAAAATAATCACCTCCCTCATGACCAAAATTTTCCAACAACTCTGCCCATATTAATTGGTTTTTATTAGATCAAAAAATTGAATTTATTTTGTTAATATTTATTAAAAATCTTTCATTTAAATTAATTGGGAATATATGAGATTTTAATTTAAAAAATATGGACTTATTTGATCAAATAATTCTATAATGATTCCAAAAAAATAATTACAAAATTCGTTACATAGTTTTAGTGGATTGAATTTAACTCAAAAAATAAATTACCCAACCATACTAATAAATATTCCCTGGTGATTAAGATACATATAAAATCATTAGATAGGTATAATATTGGTGGACAAAAAATGAAAATAGAAATAGATTTTATCTTTAGACCCATGATTCCCAAACCCACTCAACCCCAATGTGAAAAATCATTCCCTAACTATAGAACACTGCCATAGTTTCTTCCATCATGAATATCGAGACACAAAAAGAAAATAATTCAAATCCAATATCCAAAACACCAATGTGGGATCTCTACTAGAATCCCCCTTTATAGAGAACCCATCCAACATTATATCTACATAGAATCTCACTATTCCCCTGATTGGAACATATTGATCATAAGGATCATTTGATCTCTTATACTAAAGATGATTGAAAGTGTTATTCATTTCCTCTCTCATTAGGGAAAAATATGGAAAACAACTAAATATTTCAAAAAATAGATTCCAACAAATTTTCACACTCACCCACTACAAATGATTCTCAAACAATATCAAATTATTGTGTATCTAAACTTTTTAAAGGATAATGTTTTTACATGAATCAAGAAATATACCTCGTTATAGATATCTCAGAGCTTACACTGCATCTACCACTACCTTTATTCAGAGATAGAAAATAATTTTACATCCAATGAAATTAATAACACATCATGTGTATCTATCAAACATATTCCAAACTAAATCACATCCCTAAAATTCATAGTGTCGGGGTTCTAGGCCACACTAAAAATCATCAGTAATTCCACTGTAATTTCAAATTGTCACTATCACAAGATCTCTATTTATTTTTACCATTTCCCAATACATGATAGAGATTCAATGATTTAATATAAAAATATTACAATAAAATTTATTCATAACTAAAAAACTCACATCAATGCCAAAAATATTTAATGACCATTTATTTTAGAATAACACTATATTAGATAGCTTTTTCAATAAGAAACTATTAGTTTAAATAAACAATGATATATTGTTAAAAATCATTATTTAAATGTTATTGATATAACATAGAAATTTATTTGGGGGTTATAAAGGATATTAAATAAATTATAATTTTGATGCACATGTTCAATTCAATATAAATATATTTATAAATTATTTGGAAATTAGCAGTAAATTTTTATAAAAAAACATATATTTGAAAAATGTATTTTATTTGTTTTTGATAGATAATAGAGTAATAAAAAATTTGATATATTAGATATGTTAATTTATAAAATTGATAAAATTTATAAAATCATCATATTTATATTATATAATGCTGAAATGTAGGTATCCTTCCAAAAATATATTTTTTAATTAAAAAGAAAAATAATGTTTTTTCTATAACAGCCTGTTAAATGAATACAATATGTAATTATAAATTAAAACTATTATATAATTTTTTTATAAGAAACCTATGTATTTTTTAAGTCACATATAATCCAATTATTTATATTTAAGTCAGATTTTTATTTAATTTTAAAAAAAATTATTTTTCGGCCTTAACACACGTTTTTTGTTAAAACAATTTAAATTGAATAATTTATTTTCTTTTTTAACTAATAAAAATAAATCATTTTTAGTATTTATGTCAATTAATTTTATATATTATATATCTTTATTTTTAATTAAATTCAAATAAAGATAATTTATGTTCATACATTTTATATAAGAACATCTTTTCATTGCAAAATTAATTTATCATAAAAAATATGTTCATTACAAAAGAGAGTTTTATTTTAAATTAAATTATTCCACCTAAAATTAAATTTTATGAAAATGATTAATTATTTTTAATAAAAATTATTCATGTCATATATTACGTTCAACCTAATTTTTTTCACAAAGAATAGTAACAACATTTGAAAAACTATAAAATATTTTAAAAAAATTAAATGAAAAAATGTGTTACCTTAGATATAAAATGGGAAACATGTTTAGAACGTTTTTCATTTTTTAATTTACATTTTTCATAGGGATTATCATTACTAAATAAAATTTTCAGCTATTTTGGATTTAATTGGTTTGATATTTAAGGCCTATAATTTATTAGTTTTTAGTATTTACATAAATATCACACCCCCAATATAAAAGGATACCCATCCCTAGAACTATTCCCTGATATCATCCAATTTTTTTAAACCTTCCATAAAAAAAATATATAACTAACCACGTTATGAAAATTTAATAGATTATGTTCTACCCATTAGAGCTTCTTTATGGTCAATAAAAATATATCCAAAGAATGTTATACTATAAGTAAATCATCTTCAACAACCTCATTGTTTTAAAATCATTTCCCACCAACAATTATGTGTTAAATAATATTATATAATAAAAAAGAAACTTCTTTATTGTAAATTTTTTATTAATTTCATTGAATAATATTCATACATCTACTCTTACACCAAATGTTACTCGCACAGTTTTACGTAGGTGTAATAACATAATTTTGTGTATATTTAGTTAGACTCAATTATCACCTGGTAAAAAATATTTTTCTGATACAAAAAGTGTTATAAATTCATGGGGGTATTCTTTATAAATTATAAAACTCTATTAAAACCATTATGTTAGTATTGAACAAATATTTTTGTTATGAAAAATAATAGGAATCATTATCATGGAGAAAAAAAATATAAAATCATAAACTCATATGTTAGGATATACTTATCAATTATAAGTTATTCAATCTATGATTATTAGTTTCCCCTTTTATATAACAGTATTTCTTCATCTTGTTTTTTTATAATTAATGGCATGAAATAAGAGAAAGAATGCTAATTACTTATTTAAGGGGAAATGTGACTATTTCTATAAATACATTGAAAACATATTTGGAATTTCATTTGAAAATATTATGACCATGATGAATGAGATATCTTGAACAACCATTTAAAAATTAAATAATGTTAATTTTCAAACACATCAATAAAGAGATGTATGATGTCACATGCATCTAAATTTTTTAATGATGATAAATAAAAAAATATTAAATTTTTGAGAAGTCATAAAATGATAGATGGGGAACCATGGAAAATAACATTAGGGAACATAAATATGAGTTATGTTTTGAACTGTAGTCTAAACAATAACTAATCTCAAAAATAAATATATGAGTTAACAAGACACATAGACATAATCATCAACACAAAGCACCACTAACAGTTCATTAGGATAGATAACTAGATATTGTTATTTATCAAATTAAATTCCATAATACCAGGACTAATTCATAAGTACCACTATTATGAACAACATTCAATTGAAATTATATAAGTGTACAGGGTTTGAAAATATAAAACATATTTTTGATGTTTTTTTCAATGATATGCTTGTTTCTGGATTAATGTAATATTGAAACATTGTCATGTAGTAGATTTTATATTTTTATTTTAAATAATGTTTTTAATAGAACAAATGAAATAGAAAGAATATTTAATTTTATGGTAATTAATTTTTAGAATAAAACCAGATTAAGAAAATGAAAATATTTGATATGTTCTCGATATTAAGGTTATTATTGTTAATTAATATTATTTGATTTTGGGGAAATAAAATTTTTATTGATGAAATTAGTGGTTATTAACGAATTTTTTTTGATAATTATATTTTATATATTTTTATAATATTTATGAAAAATTATAGGAAATAAATTAATGTAATTTTAGAAATATGACAACCCCAATGTCAAGTGAAAAATCAAAATTTATAATAAGGTTGTAGGGCTAGAACCTGCAACTAATGTGTGACAATGTAGTTGTTCCTACAACTAGCATATATTATGTATATGTTAATATAAAATTGCTTTTACTTATTAAATTTAAATGATAAATATAAAAATTAATTTAATATAAATAACCAAATTAATTTAAATTTAAGGATTTAATGGTGAATATTAATATTTGGTGAAATTTGTTCTTTTGTTAAGGTATATGTATACGACAGAAATAACATGTTATTTAATATGTAATATTGTTTTGGTAGTATTATATTCTGTTTTTGGGGATATATGTCGAAGGGTGTGAGAAAAAATTTTAGGTTAAAAATTTCTTTTTGGTTGATGTTATTTAGGGTATTTGGAATATCAGTTTATTTATTTATAGAATTATATATGTGGTACTCCTTGTTATTTATTTAATTTTTAGGATAAATTTTTTAATATTCATTTTAGGTACTATATTAATATGTGATAACAATTTATGTTTTTTGAAAATATAGGAACAATAAATTATTTATCTGTTAGGGATTTTACATTCTGTTAAAAGATAATTCTATTTCACTAGACATAAAAATTCATATGGGATATTCATTTCATAGTGTAAGATGTGATGTAAAATGTTATTGAAATGAAAACAAAGGTTGATATTTTGTTTATGATATAAAAATAAATATATTTAGTCTAATATTATGAGTTTTATATATTAATAGTAAAATAATACATCAAATATTTAGAAATAAGTTTCAATAAAAATATTTTCTTATTACCTAAATATATAATTGATCAATATTATCTTAAGAAACAATAAATTAAGGATTTTTTAGTGTTTTAATATCTCTTAATCATTACATTTCTTGCTATGAATAATCTCTAAAAACCCATAAAATTATTCATTATTTTATTTTCTGTCAATATTTTCACTTCCCACTAAAATTCTATTACTTGGAAACATTTTTATGTTCTATTTCATTCTAACATGGTATTTCATGATCCACCATTTAAGAGGATGTATTATGAAACTATTTTATGATGTAGATTTTCTAGATGTGAATTTTTTAATTTAAAACCCATAATTAATTATCAAATGTAAAAATTATAATGAAATAATTTATTTACGTGTGTTAAAATTTAACAAAATGAGATATTATAAAAAAACTACATTTGATAGTGTATTTAATAAGCAACAGTATATATAAATAAAATGCGATATAATATAAAATTTATATAATTTAATCTTTTTTTTAAAAAATATCCATTAAATTGAAGGGTATTAAATTTACTAATTTCATTATAAAATAGATTGTAACATTATAATAAATATTAACGATTTTATAAATTCATAGAAAATAATAAGATAATTTATAATAAAAAATTCATGTAAAAAATAATATTTATTTGTTTTGGTGAGAAAATATTATATTTAGTGATTAAATATTTTAGAATTGATAATTTATAAAATTAATATATTTTTTGGGAAATATTATATTGATAATGAATTATAGATAAATATAGGAATATTTTGATAGTACCTATTTTTCAATGAATATTAATAAATACAATAATTTTCAAAATATCCATTCACTAAATAAAATAAGAAACATAAAGGTATAATTTTTCATTTAATATGAATTAAATGTAATGTAATAATTAATTTTGAATATATTAAAAAACTAAAAACATTTAAATCCAATTTATATTTTTTAATAAATGTATATGTGTAGGTTGAAAACTCATTTTTCTAAAAAGTATTTTAAAATAAAAAATGTTTCTCCATTATAAATAATTAAAATAAACTAATTAGGAATTTCTCAAATTTATTTTATATATAATAAATCTATATATACATGAATTTAAATTCCTATATTTAAAATTTTTACTCATACTATTAATATAAATTCATATTTACCTAAAAATGCAATTTTTAGAAAACTTTATTTCATCACACTTATGGGTTTTATTTGAAATCAAATTCCTTGATATAAGTGAATTAAATTTAATTTAATAGATTATATATTTTCAATTATAATATTATAAATAATATAATTTTTTAAAAATATTTTTTTTCATATATTATATTAAAATATTAAAAATAAATTTTCCATAGAAAACATTTAGATTTGTAAAAGTGAGTGACCATAAATTTAAAATAAAAACAAGTATAAAACATATTTGTTATTATTATGTAAGATATGTATTGTTCTTACAACATTAAATTAATTTATTTTTATTATATATTTTTGAGGATCGTGTCTTAAGAGTGACATGCCATTAATTAATATTTTTTTATATTTGAAAAATGCCACTCATCCTCAATTATAAAAGTGTACAACCTCCCCTTTGTTTTTCACACATATCAAGAGTTATGGATTGAACGTTCCCTGAAGATATCTCTCCCTAACATCTTTAGAAATATTATACAAAATATTATCTTCCAAAAACACCGAACCGCTTGATCGTAAATAATATATCTAATGTTGGATACTCACTAAAATGATAATAATTTTCATAGAGCTATTTCAATTTACTTATACTTATACAAAACATATAATGAAATAATAATAAAAATATAAGAACACACTTAAATCATATATGTTGAGAATTTATTATGCTTAGTAATTAATATTCATCCATCTCATATTTAATTTAATGGGAAATGAAACCATTTTTCATGTGTATATCAGACTACCATCTCATGAACCAATGTATTTTGTTTTCCATCATAACCTATAAAAACTATTAATGATAAATTATTTAATTTTTATATTATATACTAAGTAAATAATACCCACTCTTTAATATTAACATATCATATACCTACTATCTTTACCATACACTCAAAAGTGATAAAATGTTTTATGTGTACAAAGGACTATCACCTTGCGACAATATGCGATTATTTTTTTTCAAAATGAAATTGTTGTAATATGGTAGAATCAATAATGAAATAATATTTTATTTATTATATAATTGATTTTATTTAAATCTGAACTTTATCTTACCCTATTTCCATCATGGTCGTTGGAAAATGGAAACACTTCACATGCATATGTATGACCTATACTCACCATTATTTCAATTTAGTTCATTTTCAATAACCATATTTCATGGAAATTTTTAATATGATAATTTATGTATAAAAAAATATAATTATTTCATGGTTTTTATTCTATACAAGATAGACTAATTACCCATCATACTATAGTTAACACCCTGATGAGTTTGTAAAATTTAGAACTAAGCATCCTCAAAATAATCCTCATTGACATAAGTGATTATATAATTGAATATTTTACTAAAAACCATTTAATTCTTGTTTTATGTATAATGTAATAAAATTTAAAACAATTATAATGAAAAGAAATAATTTACATATGTTTATAATGTAAAAGATAAATTATTTGAAACTTTTCTAAAAATATTGTAAGGGTTTCTAACTCAAAACATCCTTGTTTGAGATAAAAGTTCTTTTATAAAGACAATTTTTTTATATTGTGCATATAATTCCACTCTAAATATTTTATAATGAAACCTTCATAAATAATGGTATTTCATGTTACAATTCACCGTTTTAATTTATAGGGGTTATCATTCAAATGTTACAAAGGCAGTACGATCTTACACATAAATATCATTTTAATTTAAATTAATTATGAATAACTTTTCATTGAACATAACTAGTGTAAAATTTTCAATTTAAATCCATCAATTTTATTATAATTTACTTATTTATTATTATTAAATAAAATATTAACAAATATTATTCTGTGATACATATATTAATTTATTAATTTTTTTAATGAAAAATTACATTATCTTTTTCGTCAGTCAAGAAACTGTTTCTCATCCATGTCAATGTTTAAATAAAATGTTTATAATTTATTTAAAATAATTATATGATTTTTAAAACACAATTTTACATATTTTTAAATCATTACCAAATGGTTTTATTGAAATCATCTTGTCTTTTTTCAAATGGGGTAAATTTTGACAATTTAAGAAGTGTTTTAAAAGAATTATTTTAACTTATAAGACATATATAGAATTATCGACCAACATGAAAATTATATCATTGGAATATATATTTATATTATTTTGATATTTTTTTGGAAACATATGTTTAAAATATGGAGTAAATTTGTATTATTTCATAATTTATTATAAAATAGGTATTGTTATTTTCCTAAAGAATGTCTTTAATATTTAGAAATATATTGTTATTCCTAAATAAAAACATCTATTAATGTTTTTGATTTATTAAATATTATATATATATATATATATATAATATTTATCTTATATAGATATATCTATCTAAATATAAATTATATTAATGGTATATTACATAACATATAATCAATTCTCAAATTCATTCTTTATGAAATCTATTTAAAATATCAAATGATGTAATATTGTGAAAACCATTTCAATTCCAAGGTTAATTATTATGTTTAGACATTATGAATTTTTAACATCAATTAGATAATCATGAATGTATATTGTATGAATGAACGTATTTGAACAATAATTATATTTTCCTCAAATGCATTGGGTAATTTCATTGTAATAAGAGACATCATGTTTGGGATTAGTGAGTGAAACAAATACATTATGGGACTCTATCCATTACGTGATCATGTCTGGATGGTTATCATTTATAGTTTCTATATCGTTTTCCCCTGTTTTCACGATTCAAATGATTCCATTATATTATTATAAAATATTATTTTTGTTTTTTTTCCATAGGAATAATAATGTTTCCTCTCATCCATGATATCATGACAAACCATTAACTCACACATTATGTTTACTTATCATGTTGATTTTGTTACTAGCCTTTTTAGTACAACTATTATTTTAATGTGTTCTATATGTAAACAGATATAATTTTATAATAATGAAATTATATTTGAGAATTTTTTTTTAAAATTAAATTATGATGTTTTATTTTACATTCAAATTTATTTATGATCAATATTATCTTCCAATGGAATTAGGTCTCACCATCATTATGTTAGAGTGAAGAGAAATTTATTATAAAAATATTTTAATGATTTCTATAAGTGGATAGGGTTTCTACAAATATTTATCATAAGAACATAATAAGAAACTCATCAATCCAACATTATACACACTATCCAAGTCTTCCAAAGCTCACCCCACCAAAACAATTGCCATTTTCCACTAGGATCATAAACGCACAATCTCACATTTGCCACCATCTTTCACTCCTCCATAAAAACCAATCACACTGCAATCTCTAACCCTATATATAAAATGTAAAAACAACCGTAATTATAAAACAACACACCCTAAATCATAAAAAAAGGATCCAACTGAAAAATTCAGATTATTGTCTAATTTGGATGGCCATAACTCATCGAAATGGTTTTAAAAAATATAATAAATATATAGAATATTAATGTAAATGAATTTTATATATTATTATATTCACGATTCATTAACACACCTCCCTATTATCTCATCGATCACATGATTTTAATTCTAATAAGAAAAATAATGACTTAAAATTAATTAATGGATATATTCCAAATAAATTGTCTAAAAACGTCATTTTGTATTTAATGACTTGGGTTTCCACAAGAAATATGAAAACATGAAACAAGAAACCATTAAGAAATGACACCAAACAAAACAATTTACATTTAAAAGTAATTTTCATAGTAATGATCCTTCCATTATCTACAATTACATTATCATTAATAAATTTAATGATACATGATACATATGATGCGATCCAAAAAATCTAGCTTGGCATAGAAAAACTAAACATTTGATCTCTATATGAACATGATTTTTATATAAAAAAAATTTAAAATTATTTTATATCATGTTATTATTTACCAAATAAAACAATTATTCATAATATAACACACATGTAACATTATTATATATTTTAAAATATTATTTTTAATAAAAAAATAAAACTACACAAGTTGTATTTGTTTGTGTCACGATGGACATGTTCAAACTAAATATGATATAATAATTTCTCCCCTTATGATAACATTATTATACAACATAATATAATTTAAATTATTTTCCAGCCATATTTAAATAACTAATTTTTCATGTAACATGATTTCATATTCAAATTGATAAATAGTAAAAATATTACACGTCAAATATTTACAAGCTATAATTTTAAAAAAATATTTCACGGTATGTGTCACAATTATAATTTGTAATGAATTTAATAAAAATTAAAATATATAGTTACAATAAATTTATATCACATAATAAAAACATATAAATCGATTAGTACTATTATATTCATGAAAAACGTAGCAATTTTTTAAAAGAAATGATTTTAAATTAAAATGACTTGTAAATAAAAATGATGATATTTTTTCATTCATTATATAATATTAGATAACCAAATTGACTTTTTCAACATATCCATAACATATTAATATGATACAATATGAATAAAAAACAATTGATGTTATATGAACATATTTAGTGACCAAAATACAACAATGTATGGGTAAAAAACGATATGATATGATTGTATTTTTGAAATTTTTATAAGTAGAACATTTGAAATAATATTAACATAAATAATGATTTCAAAAAATATCAATATAATATATTATTCAATGAAAAATCAATCATTGAACATAAAAAAAACTGCCAATTTTTTTTGATATTCTATTTTAAAAATTGATACAAATGAAAATATAATTCCAAAATGTGGTCGAAAATAATCATAATATTCACCCACAAATATAAATCATAAAATTTCCAACGAAATATTTTTTTGGAATGATAAAATGTATTAATTTAAAATTTCATATATTTTTGTTAAACCATAATAACATAATATAGATTTTGTAAAAAAACATTATATATATATATATATCCTAAATTGGTTAATTTTATGCATACCAATCAATTTAAAAGTTATGTTTTAATTTATCATAGTTTCTTTTAAGCTTTGTATTTCGTGTGAAGAATGCTATCAGACAGATTATATTTATGTAAGAATAAATATATTCTAAAATTATGTTATGTTACAGATATTATTTCATTTACAATATATTATTTTTTAACCTCTATAAATCACTAATTTCTTGGTTACATTATGGAACTATGTTATGAATTATATGACATTCCAACAAAATGTGAAGTAGATTAAATTAAATGTATTAGTGAATGAAATAAATATGAGAAGACATATTAGGATTGAGTTTTAATTTTTATTTTTTAATTGATTATGATTATATTAATAACGATTTCAAATTTTAGTATTTGTTTGAAATAGAGTCATATAAATGATATTGAGAATGGTCGTATCTAGAAACAAAATTGCATTATAACTATACATGGGAGCCTGTATAAAGGGTTGATGGTCTTAGAATATTCCTGTTATAATTAAAAATTTGCGATAATAGATCATCTATAATGTTGCAGGGTTGATACACATTTATATTAGATCTGATACTCAGATATTTAAATTATAAAAGTAATATTTTTTAATTCCATTTGTTATCTTATAATATTTATTGAAGATTATGTGAAACATATAATGATCAATATTTTTTAGTTTTTCAATTTATTTTTGAAATAAATTAATAAATCTTATTAATAATATTGATACTTGAATTTATTTTAAAGATATATTTAGGGGGATATGTATTAGTGAAAAAATGTTTTATGGATGGATTAGTTTTTAGTTTAGCGTATGTTTGATGTCAAAATAAAAATATGTTGAGTTATTTTGAGAATATATGTAATGTAATATCAATGAAATTGGGATTAATGATAATTCAAGATATTTTAAGTGAATTGAAATAAATTTTATAGATTATAATATATTCTTTCTTTTGTTTCATTTGATGAACTAGTAGATTATAAAATTTTAGGATAAAATATATAAATAATTTTTTGAATAATATGTTATTTTGTTATGGTTTTATGTCATTCTCACATAGTTAGTTTTAATAATTGTATACTATATAGAAAAAATTTATTAGGTATAAATAATAAATACTTTTTTCAAAATGTTATGTATATTGATATAACTTATAATTGTACTTTATATGTAACAAGTAATTTGATATCTAGAATAATGTGAATGTTACATGAAAAATTACATACATTAATCTATGATTAATAATTAAAATCATAAGGACAAAATTTATTTATACATTGTAAAATGTAATGAATTTATGTTATAGTACATTGAAAATATAATCCAAATTCAATAAAATGTGTCACACAGAACACATGATGTAAACATGAGAATTGAATTTTGATTATTATTATTTGTAAATATATGATAAAACATACTTGAATAAAATCAATTAGAAATTATTACCATTAGTGTAAAGTGATTAATATTATATAATATTTAAATGGATTATTTTTTAATATTAAAATTTTATATATTTTTCATTTATGATACAATATTTCATAACATTGTAATATAAATTTTTCAAAATAGATATCATTTTGGAATTCCAATGAATTAAATTTTATTTTTATGAAATTGGGAATTTTTTTGAAATATTTATTTTTAATTGAAAAATATGAATTTCATTATAATTATATTTTTGGATTTGATCTACAAAACCCTATCCCAAATCACTGGGTCCACGCTGAAGATCTAAATAATATCTTGTGTGCCTCCCATTACCCCATAATATGTATAACTGTGATATATGTTATACATTTTCATGGGATGAATATACCCTCAGTTGTCTTATCCGTCACAAGAATAAAATGACAAAAATACAATCAACATTTACAAATTATTGGAATATAATACATGTACATTATTCAAGGGATTGAACTTAATGTCATATGAGTATAATTAAATGTTTCCCCATTATGGTATGTTAATATGTATAATAGAAAAATAGAAATTAAAGCATGTCAAATAGATAAGGAAACCATCCTATGTCTAACTAGGTAGCACATGAATCTCTCAACACCCTTCTACGTAGTTAAACACCATAGGGACCCTACCATTTTCTATATCCAAAATCATGAAACATTATCATTCACCAAGATTCCTATTCATTTTTTTAGTACAATTAATTAGGACTCCCCCAATTCATCAATAACATGTGTTCACATGAATATAGAGATGTATGACATGGTGGAAAATTAAACTATCATCCAATCATATAACAAATCATATTCCTTGAAATCATGATTTTTCCATATAAAAAATAACATATGTTGTTCTTAAATAACTTTTATGTAAAAATCATATCATATGTTTTGAACCACATGGTTTGGAACGTGTTGATTTTCCCTATACATTATAAATAGAAATACATGTTTCACCATTAAAAAAATTCCATATCATCCATTAAGTGAATGTTTTATCCATGTCACTTGACAACCTACAAACCTCATATATTACTAATTCATTGTACTCTCGAACAATAAAACCATACACATACACAAGGATGTTCTCCATTATTACATCATATTATCCTAAGGATATTATTTCAAAAGACTATGAAAAAATCCTCCCACTGGATCATCACATTCAACACATGGTCCAATCCTAATGATGAAAAGACATATCCAAAAATTTAACATCCATGAACTACCCTGATATAGTTTTTAATAAGTCTATCATGGTCATATTTTAACCAACTCAAAAAGTTATGGTTCTACCTTCAGTTGATAAAATCCACATGTAAGTATAAAATTTCATGTGGAAACATATGAAAAAAATATCCATATGCAAATAATGATATGTAAGAATGGTATAATATAGAAATGAATAACCATGGAAAACTGAATATTCCATGGCAATGTGATATTTCCCAAAAATATATATGGAAAAATAAATTTGTTATAAACCAAGGCTCCATGACCAACCTATGTATTCCAAGTTTACTTGTTAATAAATAGTATATATTCTACCAATATACACCGGAAAAACATCGAAATAAATGTATATAAAATGTACAATTATGGTAAATACACATTACCATTAGATCAATAAAGCCAAACTACATGACCCATTGATGAAAAAAACCCCAATCATGCTTGTGCAAAAATGTCCACATGAATAATATTCAAATCATTATCATAAATTAAGTATATTTAGAATTATAGGGTTTGGTCATGAAAAGAGATGAAATACACATAAACATTCAAAAATTGATTCAACATTAATTGTTGATCTATTATTGATCAATGAGAGGTAATAAAGTACCAGGATCCCACAATGATCAAATAATAATTCACACATTCATCATTATAACATGATTTAATTCTAGTTATCTATCAGAAAAAATTATTTTAATGATAAATTCCAAATAAATTGAACTAATTTTGATTATAAAAAATAAATCATTCCCTAACTAGTTCATTAGATTGATCTATAATTTATTATTGCAATAATAGATAAGTGAGACACCTACAGAATCTAAAGATAGTTCTATTTTGGGTTATGGATCAATTGTGGACAAATTTTATTGAGGTTTAGATAAATATGGTGGCTACATAGTAATGATTAAAATTCAATTAACAATGAATAATTATAGGTACAATTGGATGGATGGTGGACCTCCCTATGTGTTAGGTGAAATATTCATAATTAATGGTCTAATGATTAACTCCACCAAATGTGTATTGAACCAAACTATATAACTTATGTATTATTTTATCCACATAATATCCAACTAAAAGTTAAAAAATTGAAAAACAAACATTGAAACCCTGTAACTATAATAAAACCCTCTATTGATGAAAATAAGACAAGATATATTAATGTTTAATAACAAACATACCATGAATGGGGATGAAATTACTATTATATCCCTCTATTTTTATTTAATAACCATGGTGTGTATCTACCAATCTAAATTGATCACCTTAGTTAAATGAGCCTAAATTTAACATTCACGTTCTCATGTATCCCATTTAATTTGTTCTTATTTCCAATGGACACTGAAATTTTGTATAATTTTTCAACGTAATACTTGTTCAATCATTTCTATGATAAACATGAGACTCTATATAAATGAATTTATAGAATTAGGAATAATTTCTTCATAGTTATATAGATGCATTGGATTCAGATTGAAACTAAATATTTTTGATAAATTTATTCATCATGATTTTCTCAAAACTGGGTTTGATGATCAAAATGTTAATCCATTTTATGTACGTGTTCAACCATTTTTAAATTTATAACAAATTTTATATATATATTCCATTTTCCACGACTATCGATAACCAAGTTTTTGTGGAACCAATAAGAAATATCAATCACCTAAAAACACCATTGGTTGCATCCCCGATTAGAATATAATAATTCCTTATTCATTTTTGTGACTTGCCAAATTCATATTAACAACACCCTCTTGTAGGACCCATATACTATACTAAACACCATGAATGTTTCCATGGATACCTCATTCCAATATGGAGATGAGTGATATGTCTAATCATATAGGGACACAAAATTTTCCATCCAAATTAGAATAAAGATTTTATTTTTTAAATAAAATCAAAAATACAGATGATCATCACACGATCCATAGAGGTCCAAAATACATGCATGCAACATGTCATATAAAATCTGGATCATCACCTCTTACATCCCATTAGTCTATGAATGATACAATATATTTAGTTTTAGATGGGAAATCAAATCCTCTTGTAACCTCTTCAAAATATCCAATGTGAAATGTGAATCTTTATGTAATTCAAGGATACTTGGCGCTCCATTTAGGCCTATACTATACTATATTTAAATCATCCCTATCTCATCTACCTAGAGTGTGTGTCTAATCATAATGAAATGGAACAAAATATTTCTTCGATCAATAGTCGCCAAAATAAAATGAAAAAACTTTAGGATCCAAGGAATCCTCATCACAAAGTCTATTGTCACATTTTCCCCACTTCCACATATTTATTAAAAGAGGCTTAATTATACCACCAAGATCTTTATACTCATAATTTACCCATGAAAAGTTAAGTCACCATGAAACAAAACCTATGATGTCTCTCTATACATTTTACAAGAAAATCCAACATAATTCGTAATGGTAAATCATTATGGACTCTAGATGAAATTCCCATTGAAAAAAAGTACTTACATAACTAGATACACCATTAATGATGATATTAAAACTACCCTTCCATGTATATAAACCCTATTTTTATTATCTTAGGAACAATCTCGAATATAGTCTTCCCATTTCAAGCATTCCCTCATTATTACACACATATAATATAACTCTTAATGAATCTTTTACTGGTCCACCATGGAATACATGAGAACCAAAGATGCACATTTCAATAATTCATGAACCTCAAATATGCCTACATGATACTACCCCAATAATCTTTTTATGCATTATTCCTCCCATGATGTTCTCTTTATAAGATCTTCCATACATGGTGTTTTCCTTTTAATTATATCAACAATGGAATTACCATTCCCAAAATCACAATCCATATCAATGTATAATTTATGTAGATAATTCCCACAACATCTATACCCATGAATGATATCACCTAAAATAATATGTTTCATTTATTACTTGACCCATATGCAATTACCTGATCTCTAGGAATCTACATAGATTGTAATGAGATGCCTTAGGCATCATAATTCAATGAATATCCAATACTATGATCTATAAGGATAAAAGATATGGTTGCTTTAAATAAACTATACAACACTTGAAACACCTCTTTGAAATGATCAAACCACATAACCTCATCCCTTATATATATGGCCACTCTTCTTTGATAACTAATTTCCAATATATTAAATCCTCTTCCATCACTATGATTAATTAAATTTCATCATATGAGATAAAAATACCATAGAACCGTACCAATTGAATCCAGTTGTGTAACTTAAACACTTTGGAATAAAGACAATGAACATCATGTGTAGTCAATATAATACAATTGTGACTAGCATGGATACCTGATGTCTTGGAATATATTAGTATGTCATCCCTATATAAAATGATTGATTCAAGATATGGATTAAAAATAATAGTCATGAGTTCCATGAACAACAATGGATCACTTTTAACCCAAAACACATGAAACAAATATTTATACAGTATATATATAAATCATACCACTACATTGTCATTATTCTCCTCTTTAACACGCAATAAATGGTATCCATATTTATTTTCATTCATGTTAAAACACCTAACACATCATAATAAATAATTTCTTTAATAAATCTTATGTAATGGTTAAATATTATTTGTTATCTAGTAAATAATATGCCTATAGTCTAAAAAATTTTTTAGGGTACCCCATGGATTCTTGTAAAACAATATCAGAGATGCTCATGGGGACAATATCATTTTGAAAAATCCATTCAACAAAGAATATATTAATAGAATCTTGAACCCTTTTAAAAAAAATATTTTTATATGTTAATAATGGATTGGCATTAGTTTATCCATCAATATATGATCTAACTGGACCTCAATTCTTAATTATTGAGGAAACCATTTAATATAATCTGTGAAGACATACTAATAAAAAGAAAATTTTCAATGAAAATATAGAGGGAGATACAATTGATTATGATGCATGATCCAAGCCTGACAATACTGTCATGATAGCTCAAATCCAGTTCAGGTCTAGTCCCATTGTTCTTTCTATCTTATCCCATCCACTAGTCATCATTGTTAGACCTCTAATCCTCATGGTGTAAGATACACATATCTAGTATCATTATATATATGACCGATATCTGGTAAACCAAGCGATTCTAAATATCACATCAGAACTAGTAAAATCTATGATCATGATGATCCATATATCACTATATCTTAATAATACTATAGTACATTCAATAGATCACTATATACAGTCTACTCTATTTATCAAAGTTTTTTATTGATAGAGATACTCAAGAATTAACATAACTAGTGTAACATAACAACAAATAGTGAAAGATGATATGAATGAATAGGAATATATTAGATCAAACTATGTAATAGATATAATTAAGGTAATATAAACTCTACCTAAAATTATATATGTTCCCAATCTGCTAGTGGCTTGAACCACATCTATCAAATATATCATTCCTATACTTATTGAATTTTGAAGCCTTTATAGTGCCTGAATTTCCAGATTCACAATTATTTGTGGTGCCATTGTATACTTATAGGGACCTATTATCAAAACCTCACATTTAGTATAAGAATTTGGATGAGATAATTTTGTACAAAATAGTTAAAGAATCTCCATCATTCCAAATTTTTTATATTTCATATGTCAAATAAAAAAAAAGTACAATAATTATCCATACAACTACAATTATTGAACCTAGTTATGGGTCCTCCCGTTAAGGGATCAATAATTTATTTACACTTATATTCCTATCTATCACCCTATTCATCATCATTAATATTCTAATTCATACTATTAATATAGGTCCATAAACCTACAACATTTTCATCTTCTATCCCCATTTCTAATATGAAATCCTTTCAAATATCATTAGAATTTTTTAGTGGCTCAAATCACAAAAAAAGTTTTCTATTATTTAAATGATGTAAAATCTCAAACATCTTAGAGTTATACACATAATTCCCTACCAAATAAGAAGAAAATAATTTCCACTATTTGAAATGATCCAATGCCACAAAAAAATAACCGTGTACCTTAATAAATCACCACAAAACAAGTTCTAATTATAGATTTTGTGTATATTGAAAGAAATCCTCAATGAGTAGATATTTGAGTTCATAACTTGTATGATCTCCACCCCTATCTCCATGACCTATAATTCCCCAACACAATTTAGAAGGTGATAAAAACATAAATTCTACTAGATTCACATTCCATTCCCTAATAAATTTCATGAGTACAAAAATATCTATATTTTTTCAATCGATAACTTTGGGACATGAGAAACATAAATTTCACTGTAAGATAATATAGGTGAAAGTTTCAAGTATATTGAACTGACATCCGATATCCAAATATACTCTAAGAAAAAGAATTATAAAAACCTAATGGATCAGGTAATTTTACCACATGAACAATTTGAGTATGAGCCGATTTATTCTAATGTGGATACTTATCTATAGATTATGGTAGAATGGGTTCCTTGTCACTATAAGTACCATCTTGTTGTCTTTGAGGTGGAATATATCTGATATGACAAATGAAAATATAAAAATATCATAATAAAATTCATATGAGAACAACATATGATGTAATAAGGTTTACATGAAGTATTAATAAATAATGAATTATCTCAATGGATACCCAAAATTAAATAATAACACTCCCTGTTTTACACATGTCTCAAATCAAGTACATTATACCTACAATTTATTCATAGTCATGTATCTACAAAACATTAAAATATTCTCATGTTCATAAAACAAATCAAACTATTTATATATCACTGTTGAATATTTAATATATATGTCAATGAGAAAATATAAAAATCATTGCATTTATTCAAAGAACTGCAATGTAGTGAACAAAATTTATATATATATATATATATATATATGACATGTGATGCTACATGACTATTCTAATTCATGAACGCACCAAAATTCCATTAAACTAAAACAATAAACCGATTACCAATAACTCAAATGTACCTAAAAATGATCTATACAGACGCATAGAAACTCCCCTAAATGAGTTCCAATAAGTATATATATTTGACACAATAACCACAAAAGATACTAAAAAAATTATTTGGGTTGTGAAACCATTTGGAAATACCTTATCTTAAATCATTGGTTCAGAGTAATGTTTTATATAATATAATCACAAATTACCATATGAAATAGGTGTATGAATAGTGGGTTGTGTTCATATTGACAATGGAGGCCACACCTTTTGTATTCATAATTATCATAAGATATGATTCAATACATATAGGATTGAATAATAAAAACTAAAGAAGATTAAAATCATAAATTATATAATATATTTCCTATGAATTCATACATTTATAATAAAACATAACACCAATATGGTCGGTCAACATGTACAATAGAAAAAAAATATGAAATATTAAATAAAAGTGTTGTATGGAGCATCTATAATCATTCCCGGTACCACATCAATCGAACCAAACCTCTATCCTCAAAACCTCTAGTAGGGTATTTTCTCTTCATTGTCCCAATTATCATGAACCATATACACACACTCATTGAAGCCTTTGTAGGCAATGTTTATAAATCAATTATGACACAACAAATGATCCGTTAACATCTGTGTACATATCTTAATATGTTTTTGAAATGAAGGGAAAGTGAATCCACATATAAAAAGATAAGGAATATGGTACTAAAAAAACATGAACTTACCAAGATTCAAAAAACCCATGTTTTTCTATATTCAATTTCATATTAGAAGAAGTAAAAAATTTCCACAAAATTAATTGATCCATTATAAGTATCATAATCATCCATTAAAAAAATATACATTCATCTGTTATAGAAAAACCCCATGCAATATTTTAATGTAAAGTGATTCCAATGTAACATGACTACCAACCTAGCAATAATGTTATAAATACTTGTAATGACAAATAAGTGGATCCTTAAACAGATGGGAGGACATTACCCAATAGTTCATCATACCAGCCTACATGCCCACTTCCAATGGAATATGGGAATATCCTTCTATAGTATGAACAATTTTAATTCTCAACACTATCCAACCTATGGAGATACATTTCAAATGACTCCTCAAACAATACATATCACTCTAAGGGTATATCTATGTTTGACAGGGTAATATGTCAACATGAACATTCTAAAATGGTTCCATTAACTATACATAATTCCAAATGTGTATATGATACCACAAGGACAAACATAAAACAATGGGACTACACCAGATATGAATTGTATATAAAATAGTTTCAACAAATACATGAATAATTAAGGTAAATATATCAATTCATGATAATAAAATATTAAAAATAAAATGTTACATTGCATGAAAAATAAACTCCCTAATAATCTTAGGCCTCAGGACAAACCAATATATGAAAATAATAACAATTATTAAAGGGGATCTATAGTAGCTATATAAAATATTTAAAAAATATAAAACATACAATAAAATGGTTTGATGTGGAAACTAATTCCATCCTCTATCCTAATGAAGAAAAACTACATAATCTATTAAGGAATGACACTCAGATAATTCTCGCAATCATCCATTCACTATAACAAAACCCAGATCATAATCATTGAGTCCCATGATTTATAAATCTATGAATATGACATAGAAATAGATTATATAAACATAAAACAACCATAATGTGATTCTTAGTCAATAGTTTATCAATGATTTATTAATGATAGTAAATTTTGAATAATTATTTAGAACTATTATATCAATCATGCAAGAATTATCCAATACATTGAGGTGGATATATTTATTTGTATATAGACACCATGTGATATATAAAGGATGAATTCCTATAAAAATATTATAATTACGCCATGAATATATTGGTATAACATTAATTTATGACATAATTTAACCTAGGCCTCATGCATCTCGGAGGATAGAAAAGGGCTTAAAAGTGAATAATGGGAGAACATTCCATGTGATTTTGGTCACATTTTGGAGGGATTTTAATGAGGGTTGAAATACTATGTGTGTAAAAATAAATTAATGAAAATTAAATAAATGTTGTTGAATTATGTTTGAAAGTAGTTTTAAAGTGGGAATGGTAGTTGGTCAGTGGAAACACAAAACATCTAGTTCATATCCACTTTACATCTTATAGGATCTGCAAAATTAGGGGTCCAAATTCCAGGATTGATTGTGAGATGGTGCACAACAGAAAGGATATTTTAGGATTATTGTAGAAATGTGTCCTCCCAATAACCATCCACCCAATGAAGAAAACACATCAAAACCCACTTACCCATAAGAGACAAATCTAATGATGAAAAAAAAAATTAAGAGACACATGATAATTTAATGAGAAGCATACCACAATAGTCAATGAAATTTATTTATAACATTGTATTTATATCATATAATTATAGAAGACACAATTGATAAAATAATTATTTATGTAATAAAATTATTATTTATAAAATAATCATAGAAAATATTATTCTGATGTCCTATTTTTTAGTACTAAATTAATTTTTTTCTTATAAAAAATAAATGTTGTATTTTATAATTATTAAGTTTTTGAATGGTGAAATTCAGTATTGGATTTCTTTGAAATAAAATATGGTATATTTTATTTATAATAAAATGTATTCTTTCAAAAAAAGAAATATTTTTTTATAATCTTATATGCTAACAATATATTTAATCATAAAAAATTTATTTTTTAAAACACATTTTTTTTTCATTTTATACAGTATTCCAATATTTCTATTTTAAGAACTATAGATATTTTATTAAATAAATTTAATAAAAATTATAAATAATATGGTTTCAATTATGTAAAATGGTCAATGCTAATTTCATTCTTTAAAATTAATTACTAAGGTCAAGAATTAAATTCAAATGTAATAGTTAGTTATTGAAAATTTTATAAAGATCAATGCAAAAATACTCAATATTTTTGAAAAGATAAATTGATGAGATTATTTTGAACCCAGAATAAAATTATCCTATGCTTTTATATATTTTATATCCCTTAAAAATTTAATATTAAAATTAAATTATTGAATATTTAAAGGCTATGTAATAAATGACAATTCTCTTTAATTACAAAAAATATTGAAATTTACCCACATAAAGATTCAAATATCCTTTTAATTTAATGGAAAAAATAATAATTGTTTTATAACCTCTAACCCATTCCAAAACCAATATTATTTTATTCACAATTAGTATACAGAAGGACTTTATTTCAATGGATTATTTCTATGAGATAACTGAATATTCAAACGTGAATACTATATACTATTAGTATGTTATTATACTACATTATTTAAAAAATTATCACTACTATTATTAATATAATGAAATAATTATTATTATAGTAAAATATAATTATATTTATTGAAAAATAATATTCATTACATCCATCCCCCAAAGAGTTTCCCAATAATCAATCGCACACATGTGATGACTTCTGACTCTACGGTTTGATGTGGTTAGTTATACATAACATCAACATATAGATAGTATAGTCTATATATTTAATGATTATATATGATTAATTTTTTATAAATACAGTTATGAAACAATTTTATTTTATCTACCTTTAATCATTCAAATATTTCTATAAATGAGACCATTAATCATTCATGCATCTAGACTACCACCTCCATGAATGATAATTTTAAATTTTTATCCACACACGTAATTATTGGATAGTAAAATATATTTTATTTCAATATATTATGTTTTTGACATGATTATTCATCATTATATGTTCTAATATCAATATATAAATAAAATCATTCCCCATTAATTAATTAAAACATATTAACTTTGTGGTTGAATTTACTCGTATATTAATGAATATATATAGTTTATGTCATAAATGATAATGAGATGATATATAATAATGATATCCTTTAATAATGAAATTATAAAAACTAACTAATTTTTATTGATGTATCTTAGTAATATTAATATTATTTATTAATATGTCACGTTTCGATAGTTATACGTATCAAAATCTAAATGATCATGATTTTCATTTTGTTAGTTATATTGATGTCCATTACATAAAAAAATATAAAAGATAACCATTAATGTTTTTTATTCAATAATTAATGACATTGTAATGATAACTTGGAAATAACTTTTAAATAATCGATCTCATCATTATGTAGTTTTTTCTGAAGCAGGCAATTGAAATTCATAATACCTTATAAAGAAATAAATCTATAATATATTAAAATATCAATAACATTTAATTAAAAATTATATAAAATAATGGAAGTTGGATTATATTAATTTAATTACATAAGTGATTAATATAATTATTTTTATTATACAAGATGATTGATCATGGTTGAGTTAGTGGGAATAGAAGTGGTTAACTCTTGTCTATTTTTTAAATTCTACAAGATATACATCATATTATACATGGTGTATTTATTAAAATTATGCAACTACAACCAACATAACATATATTATTATGATTAAATAATTATTAATTGGGTCTATTATTTAAATTAAAATCATATACTATAAATATTATACTATCCATTGTTAATAAGATTGTAATTTTTTTGCTCTGAATTGTGATTTATTAATACATATTACATTTATTTCACCACGATTCCTTTATTTGGTGTTTTTTTGGGATTAACTAACCCACTTATATTATATAGTTTAATTCTCTATAAGTATTTTAATATAATAATCTAAATAATATTATTTTATTTTAATATCATTTTACTCAAGTGTTACCCAATAGTAATAGTTTTTGGTAAATTAATTTTAGTTCATTGAGTTATGATGGTTCTAATGAAAAAAATTCATATATATTAGAAAGATTATTCCATCTGATATAATTATTTTATATTATATAATTTTTAGTATTTTTACCACACTATCCCCTCTTGAAATATTTCTTGATTTATTGAGTATGATTACAGTAGGATTTATTGATATATCAAATCTCATTTTTTTGAGTTATACTATTTTTTGATAAATATTATTATTAAAGTTCATTTTCATTGTGAGTTCCTTGTTTCATATTAATTTTACTAATGGGTGTTCACCTACATTTCATAAATTAAATTATTGGGAAATAACTGAATTAAAATAATTACACTACTACATTTTGTTTTATCTTGTGTAGTTCCCATATAATGTTTTATTCAATTTAATATTGGGGTACTTTTGAAAATATTAATATATTTTAAACAAAATGGTTGTTTATCAATTACTATGGAAAGTTGAATATGTTTTTTAACAATCTATATTATGCTTCTCATTTTATATGACCATATCATACATTTTATCATCCCATGGAAAATTATAGTTTTTCAATATGTTTTTATTATAAAAGTGGGGATTATTATCAAATTTGATTATTTATTGTTCAAAAATTATATCATATGATGAAATAATTTTAAATAAATATGTTTCTAATGGGGGCCCACATTACATAGACCCTCAATAGATCAATAGGTATAATAAGAAATACTATATCGAGAGTTTTTTTTGATTTTCCACCCATAATTAGATATTTTGTTGATTGTATGATCATGATGTCTTAGATTACGAGGTATTGTATTATATATTGGAATTATATATCCATCATTAATGTTTTCATCAATGTGGAACACTTTATTCATATCCATGGTATATATAAATTTCTAATTTTATCCATGAATGAATTATTCATATAGTTTTATTATATTATTCAATTATTTGGATTAATTACCCGATTATCCAGGGATAAATTATTCATTTATTTTAATTTAATTATGTAGTTATTTTGTTTATGTTTTGATGTCATAATATTTATTCTATGGTTATTCCATAATTTCCTCGATTGAATTTTTTTTATTACCACATAGTTGAGATCATCCTTTATTGTCTTCCCATTTCCCTAGGTTATGATGAAAATTGTTATAGATGATATGTGTAATATTATAGATTGTATTGGGAATTTTTGGGGATATAGATAACAAATTAATGTGTAATTTATTAATTATATAATGGAAATAATTACCATTAAATGCAAAATACAAGGAATTTTTTATTTCATGTTTGTCATATAATTATCTAATGATATAAACCAAATATTTCATCAAAATATATATAATGAAATATTATAATTATTTCAAGTATTTATGGTATTATTATGACTAATAATCTATATCTGATATTAATTATCATTTTTAATTAATGTGATTATTGAAAAATATTCAAGAGTTCATGTACATGTCTAATAAAATGTATCACTGTTGAAACACCTTGAATCTATGACGAACATCGAAAAAGGATTTAAAATTTGACATATTTGTAGAATCATATAGTTTTTACTAATCATGTCTTTTGTCAAAATTATATTTTAGTGTAATTCACATATTTTTTCCAAATATTATGTTTGTTTAAATAAATTGTGCTGTTATAGACGATTTTAGAAATGTATATGAAGAACCTAGATTCTGAAGAATTCATATCTAGGTAACATTGAGTACAAAATCCCATTATGTAATGTACACATAATTTCATAATTTTTTTATAGAAATTAAAATTTTATGTCATATTGTTTTTAAAATTTAGAAGGGGATATTTTTTTGTAACTATTTCTAACCTGTATTATCTCATGTCAATAAAAAGAATGATATTTTTTTGGATATAGCTTAGTTTTATTCACATGGGTTATATGGTTGATATCAATATTATTTTATGATAACGAAACACATTATTGATTAGTTACCAACATTGGGAGTGACCCTTTTTAAAAATTATGTGCTATTAATTTATAATTGTTATGGTCATTTCAAAGGAGTGATAATTTTTAATGGATATAAGGTAAAATACATAATGAGTTTGGTGGGTTAATTATAGGAATACATTTATTGTAAAATATCACCATTTATTCACACCCCCAAATTTTGTTTCATACATTTAGGGAACATCAAATATTGATAAAACTATTATTAGTGTGAAATCACATTTTAAATTGTTTTAGTGATGCTTCCATGGATATATTAACAAATAAATTACTACACACATAATCTTCATGACATTCCTTTTTCTAGATGAGGGATGGAGGGAAAAGTGCCACACCCTTCCATATTCATGATAAATAAGAAAAATGACCCATGAGACCCTCCCTTAGTAGGACCTAGTGTGGGGAATAGAACGAATGTTATATAATTTCACACAATATGGAAGAAATTACCCTTTTTATATAATTAAATCAATAGATAATATGGAAAATCCCTAGTAACCCCAAATGATAAATGTAAATGTAACTCTAATATCCATTCCCACAAGCATGTTCAAAAGTAAATAAGATAAAAAGAACTAAAAAAAGTAACCAAAAAGGTACCAAATGAAAAATATACTAATCATAAAAATCAACTATCCTGACACCAGAGCTTCTAGAGTTCAACACATTCCTCAATGTCCTCCTAGAAACCTGAAAATAATTTTTCAAATGTTGGGTGTGTATTTAAATGTACTCTATAGTAAAACCCAATACAGTCATGAAAAAGTTGAGAAACATACTAATTCCCCTATGAGAAAATATTAAAACCTCAAATCACCTAACAAGGAGTACTAACTATCACAACCTCACTAAGAAACACTCACTAAATAAGGAAATTCATGTAACTTTTTTCTATAGAAGATCATCTTTCGGGTACCTCGCACCACATTCGGGCTGGTTAATTACTAATTCCTAATGGTTAAAATCCTTATTCCACTACTCTTCCCATAGGTAGTCCCACTATAAAAACCTTTTTTCACACTCCTAGGCCTCAAACTAGACACAATCATACCTGTAGACACTTAGGCCACAACAACCACGCCTCTCACCCGAAGACACCTATGCATCATCCCGAGGATACAATAGAAAACAATACTGGACCAACGACACCTAGGAATATAGTCCAAAAAAACTACACAATGGTTGATGGACTATGTTAAGACTAAATATACTATATCCATACCAGATATGCTTTAGCATAATGAAACCGAAAGATACTGTGAGCAAGAAAGTTGGTAATTGGACATCCATGCTCCCACTGGGATGTTGGGAAAGACAGCCTCCCCCATTAATGGGGGTGTTCGGAACATGGTTCTCAAAAAGGGTGGGGTTCATATTCAAATGTCATGTAACTACAATATATATATATATATATATATATATATATATAAGTATGAAAATACTCATCCCAACCTATGGGTCCCCAAAAAAACCGAAAAAAACAAACCCACCAATACCAGTTTTGTTGATACCCCTACATTCCCAACCACAAAATAACAAATGTCGCATGCTAAACCCAAACCCATTTCATTTAACAACTTTTAGTTTATTAATTAAGGGATTCACTTTAATTTATTCCATCACTACCAGAAAAATACCAAACACAACCATATCAAAACAACAAACCAAACCAGATTTGTAGTCCCACTGGACACCCCCGTTCAAACACTGCCAAATATCATTCTTCATTGTTATACAAAAAAATATTTCTCATAAAACCCTGTCATGCAAAACTATTAACCAAATAATTCCCAGATGTAGTCTCATTATATACAAGTGCAAAACCACCCCACAGTCTCACTGCATGAGATCGTTCGACAACCACAACACAACAAAGGCAGTCCCACTCCCTACAAGTCCATCAATTCCACAATCAATCAATATCTTGAAAAAGGATACCAACACATGACATGAATATCTTTACAAACAAAACCCACAATAACTACCATTAGACCTCAACCCTGTTGTTCATACATACCACAACCTTATCACATAACCAACACCCCTGCATTACACAATACTCATTACCTTTCTAAAAACAACAACACCACACAACTCAAACAATGACATAAAACACAACATAGCACATATCACATCCATGCGTATCAAAAAGGATATATTTATTTTTATGGAAACACTGTTATTTAATCCAATTTGATAAACTGGGGTGGTAACAGAAGGGTTTTCATCTTGGGAAATTCATTTCATTTAACATGGTATACGTGATTAGCCATATTAGAATTTACACCAATTTTTCAAATGTAAATAATAATATAAATAAATCATAAAATATTCACATGAAAATTCCAAAAAAATATAATATTTTTAGAAGTATTTACATCCAAAATTTATCACAACATCAATAATGATAAAAAATAAAACATGTGATCAAACTAAATCCACAATCAACACATAAATTGATTGAATCCATTATCTATTGACTATATTCCCTTCTTAATTATTATTGTTTTAAATTATTCACTTGTTCCTAAAAATAAATAATTAGTATACCAACCCAACATGATTCACAAATTTAAGAGAGGCAGAAGATATCTCTACTTGGAAAAACAGGTGACCAAAACTCAATATACTCAATGAACAATGGATCATGCATGGAGTAGGGAAGAACATAATGAAAAATAAGCAGGAGGGCATCTAAAATAGGTGAGAGACTCATCATGGGTGTAAGAATCTAGGAATATAATTAGGGAATGAAAAATAAAATAGGAATGGAGTATCATAGCATTGATGATCCATATCCTATAATAAAGAGATTTTGATTTCATAGGCCATTTATCATGGGATCGTGGTCAATATTATGCGATTTGATTATCTTAAATCCCTTAAAACATTTGGATGTTAATGATATACTTCATATCCTTTGAAACACCATTAAAAACATTCAAAATTGGATTTAAACTTGGTTTACATCTAATAAAACTTATGAAGTGAAAATTTGGAAAATTGGGGAAAAGTGAAAAAAAACTATAAATGAGTCACCAATGGTTGAGTCCCTGATGCTCAGCCACTGACGGGTGAGTTACTTTTGTGAACTAATGACACAAAACCAATGAGGATAACCAACTAAAACAAATACCTACCAATGACATGACCTACTGAGGCCTCTACCTACTGACAACATGACTTACCGAGACCTTGACATACCGATGCCCTGACCAACCGACACCTCAACCTACTAATTCTTTGACCTACAAAATCCTCTACCTATTGAAAATGACTCCCTCGTCTCACTGAATCCAAAAGATCAAATTTTATTTTTGGATGACACTCAGAATGAGTTACATATAGACCTTATAACACCGTAATCAATGATTTTTTATAATGGAATGGCCTAGGAAAATCTAGGATATTACATTAGATACCTATTAAACTATTTTTTCCCCAGAAAATTTAAAACTAATATAGAAGAATGGGGTTCGAACCACCCAACATTAAATTACTCTCCATTTAAAACCACCATGTGTTATTATAAATATGGATTGAATAACCTAATAACCTTATGACACACACATAAAAAATATATCCAAAAAATAATGCAACACAAAGGCCCCATTGTCCCAAACAATCTCTAAAATTCTAAATATCCTGCTATCCAGAAACATTGATTAGGGATATTCATCCTCCCCAAAGTCAATACATTTATCCCATAATTAGAGAACATGGAAACAAATCATCTTAAGAAAAATAGGTGAGCAATACCTCCTGGAACAATGCACAAATGTAAAACAATATAAATATTATAGTAAAAAATTGTATACTTGGCACACATTTGTGCCTCCCACACCAATGTACTTTCTTCGAGGCCAAAATTCCTCCATGACACACTTACCAATATAATAATCCACCATGAATAAACTTCTCCTCATAATCCTCAGTTATTAGAGGCCACTCCATGAATGCCACTCTATTCTTTATATCAAAACCTCCAATGTCAAAGACATGGTAGTAATCGGGTATATACCATTGGAGCTGAGAGACATGGAATACATTATGAAACCTCTCCAACTGTGGTTTCAATACCAGTTGATATTCCACATTTCCAACTTGTATCAACACTTATAAAGGTTTAATGTACATTAGAGAAATCATGCTTCCTCTACTAATCCACTGCGTCCCATTTAGAGGATAATCCTTCAAGAAAACATGGTCAACAACTTCAAAATCCAAGGGAATCCTCCAATGATCAGAATATTCCTTATGTTAGTGTTGATCCGTGTTTATCCATTATGGAACAATAAGAAACTTCCATTTTGTGCTATGCACTACCTATGGGTGACGAACACCTGCCACCCAACATGTAACTAGGTGAACACCATGTAACTTCTTAAAAGGATTCTAACTATATTGTGCATAGAGTATAGTGATATATATTATGGTATGGAAACTCAACCTTAGTAATGTGTAGTACCCATGATCACTCAATGTTAGGAACACACACACACAACATAACCTCCACCAATTTGATGTTCATAAATCTCTACCCATCCGTTTGAGGGTGGAACGTTGTGATGAGGCATAGCTAGGTGCGAAAAGCATGTTGTAATCCCCTCCAAACTCGTGATGTAAACAATGTATCACGATTTGAGACGATGTATCTTGGAACAATATGAAGATGAAACAATTCACATATATAACTCTATGCTACAAAATTTAAAGTGCTTGAATCCATGATTGTGAGGATGTGAGGAAATTTCGTCAATCATTCCACCCATACCTGGATAGTATCACAACATACCTGAGCCATAGGTAGTCATGTAGAGAGATCTGTTGATATGTCTTCCCACATCCACTCAAATCCATATAAGGGATACAACAGACCACTGGAAACATGATTCAATGCCTTCAAATACTGAATCATTAGGAACCTTGCCACAAACATCATCATTTCCAGCATCACCTCAGGCTAAAAAAATAGTTCCCTCAATCATCAAAACATCATGGAATCTTCTAGGTGTGCCTTCAAGGGTGGTCAATGGACCTCATAGAGATCTGCTCACACATTTCCAATAGGATAAATAGCTTCCATTGAAACATCATTCGATTCAAGATATCCTCCGACCACCCATTTAGAATATAACCCTAGATAGCACGAGCATGCATCACTCCAATCTCTGAGTCTCCCCCCAAAGACTCCTCCACCCGTCACAATGTCATCTGAAACTGATAACCTCTCTATCATCTACTCTCAAAAATAGAAAAAGGTGCTGAACACCTTTATTTGCTTACAATATTCTATGGATTTCTGAACAAATTTTTTTTTATGACATTCTTCACAAGTCACTGGACACCACATTCTCTCTTAGTAGGGTGTGAGAGATCATGACATCATAGGCCTAGATAAACTCATTTCACATTCACTATAAAATGCTCAGGCCTCACTGCTAGATGATATGCCTCAGGATCTTGTGATACATAAACACCACAAATAATTCTCTAAAGAGGTAATGCCTCCACTACATCTGGGTGGACATGACTGCGTAATGATTTAATATCACTGGTGTCATAGTAACATTCATGAAAATGCAACTACCTAGTCACACAAGAGATTAATTCCCACAGCTACATCAGCACACACACCAAACATATAAAGAATGAATTGATGAATAAATAAAACATCACCCCTCCCCTTGAAAACATATACACCAGGGCACTAACTATCTTCCCCATCATGTAGATGAATGATGCCTAACACTATTAACCCAATACAAAGGCCTAGTGTTTCATGGTCAAGGATTTTAATAGATCAACAACTTGAGAGATGTGGATTACAAACCTCTACTAATAGAATTCTAATCCATGGAAGCTACAAACCTCTACAAAATTCATTGTTGCTTCCCATAATCAATTGCATCGACCATTCAAGGGCCCACTGATATCCCCTATTGGGACACCACATGTATAAGGATGTGATCCTCTTGTATCCTGATCATGAACATGTACAATTTTCCTTAGATATGGTTGTGTTAGTGGACATTCAAGATATCCCTCAGATGATGGGAAATATTCTCCTCTTAAAATGAGTAGATCAGGAATTTGTCTATAAAAAAGATGACAAAATACTCTATGAACTCAAATTATATAGAGTTCATGAGTCCCAAGAATGTGGTGGGTGTGTTCGTAAAACTAAAGGGAATGACCAAAAATTTTATGTTCCTATACTTACATCGGAATGAAGCCTTCAGGATGCCACCCTCATTCACCCACAACTGGTGATAACCAGACTGCAGATCGATTATAGGCAACCAACCTTCCCACTTTAACTAGTCGAATATATTTTCAGTCCTTGGGAGGGGGTAACGTTTATTATCTATCACCTGATTTAGATTTTGATAATCTATGCACTATCTTAGACACCATCATCGTTATTCATGAATATGACATCCGCACCCCATAGTGACATAATCGGATAGATAAAACACTTATTAACTTGGTCATCAACCTTAGGTCGCTACTCATAAAACATCAAATTTTTCCTCATATAGAGAGTCATCTAAATTGGACGAGCACTGGTTTCCATGTCTATTCCGAACTCAACATCACATTGATTTGTTAGAGTAACAACCTCCATTGGGAATATAAATATAAACTCTCTAAAAACTCCTAAAACCTCCAAAATCATTGCATCTGCAAATTACATTGAAAAATCAGTAGAAAATGAGTGAAATGGCTCCATACACAGACAGACACATGGAAAATTAGTTTTCCAAAAAAAAAAACTATGTGATTATTTTCCATATCTGAAAACAATAATATCTTCAATAAAATGATGATAAATTCATTTATTTAAATCAACTAGTTGATACCAACAATGAATCATATGGCTGAATTAGTATCAAGTAAATATCCCCATCAGACTGATGTAGTCCCATTATCACTCAAAATCTATAGAACTCGTCAAACTGATAGGTTTAAACACTGAATGGCGTACTCAACACCCGGGGCATGAAAAGTCTCTCCATGTCTAGTACCATGGTATAGGAGACACTGGGTGAAAAGCATCTGAAAACATATTGAATCCGAAATGGCACGATTAAGAGTAATAAATTAACTGGTCATACCCCGAACAACCTCTAACTCTATTTGAACTACTGCCTTAGTGGTGTGAAACTACCAACACCCTATTCCTATACCACTATGTTATTAACAACATACTTGTCCGTGCCCTGATCAAGGTCCCCATGGAGAACCTGGAGGTTGGACTCCTCCAGAACCATCAACACTTGGTGGAGAGGGATCCCTCATACCCTACTCTAGGAAAGTCCTGATAGGTATCAATTGCTACTAAGGTGGGCGTTGAACCTACCAACCCCCACCATACTACCCTAAAATTGGGATCTGGTTTTATTTTGTCCAAAAACTCCACAAAAAAAGAACCTTAGTCCCTAGACTATGAGAAATGGGTGGCTCCCATGATATTAGACCCAGAACAACTAAGGATCAATCCCAATAGGCTAAGACCTGGAAGGCCCAGATGCTGATGAACTTCCACTAATTACATTCACCCTTGACGAACTCGTCTGGATCCCCTCTCATAGTAAACCTCAAAATTTGTGAATCCTTTCTACTACCTCAACATTCATTTGAACCCAAATGTATGTTATTAGAGTAAAGGGAGTAACAACATACTTAAAATAAGGTCAGAGTTCCTCCTCTAACTATCCTACTCAGAACTCCTCATATAAAAATAAATCTAGTGTGAAGCATTGGATATCATTTATCTTGACCCAAATTTCCCATACCAATATACTTTCACCCTAGATGAATAGTTTCTCTAGACTCTTCTCAACCTCAATTTTAGAATAATGGAATTCTTCCTGGAACTCTTTATCTATGTCATCCCCTGTAACCATGATTTCCTTCTAATCTCTAAGTATAGAGTCCACCAATGACTCACTTATCCATTCCTTCTCTCACCACTAGAAGAACAAAATATTATGTTGGAGACCATATCAATCTGAATGTGATCACCAACTCCTCAAGTGAACTCTATGTATCCATGTCCTAGATGATTCCCTTGTAATTTCTCAATGTCTTCCACTGGAAGGTATGATGATTCTTCTACCACTAGTCATTCTATTCATCTCAATCGGACCTCCGATGATCAACTAGGTCTTTCTTGGGCGTCAAAATCTTGTACCACACGTGGGAGATGTCCAGTTTCCATAGCTATAATATTACTAGAAACTCTTATGCCCGAATAGTATAGAAAAATTACATATAAGATTCATTTGACAACAGTATTTAAATAAAATTCCCAAAATACATAAGAAACACAATATCACAAGTCATTATGATTCATTTAAATTTTGTAGGATCTCTACCCTAAAATCAGGGTTTCCTAACTTGGTCATTCTATAGGTCTATAGTTCTTGTATCCGATAAGTGTTGGACCTAAAATCCCCTTTCCTAGACACTCATTTTTGGCCTATTTCACATTCCATGAATTCCTAGAACTGAAACACTATAATCTAATAAAATCTACATTGTTCCTAACACCAATATCCATCCTACCTCTCATACTCTCAAACCTTCTTATGGTACCATTTTTTCATGACTTGACTCCTTCGAGATGAGGGAATGAGCGGAAAAGTGCAACGCCCTTCCTTCTTAACGATGAAGAAGAGATAATGACCCTCGAGACCCACATTATATAGGCCCTGAAGTAGAGACAAGATCCAAGGGTATTTAATCTCACAAAATATGGACTATATTACCATTTTTATTGAACAATATTACAGGATAAGATGGTAAATCCCCACAAGTACAAATTCTAAAAGTAAACGTAATGCCCGAATCCATTCCCACATGAATGTTAATAAGTAATGTAGATACAAAGTTAAAAAAGAAAAAAATGATCCAAAATAAATAAATACTATGAAGAATTATAAACTATCCTAACACCCGAGCTAGTAAAGTCTAGAATTTTCCTCAATGTCCTCCTAGAAACCTGAAAATAGATTTACAAACATAGGGTGAGTGTATATGTTTGTCTTGTTGGAAAACAGTAGCCCCTCGTGAACAGGTGGGGGATCATACTAATTGTTTTATGAAAAAATTTTAGAACATGAAACCTACTACCAATGTGTACTAACCAACCCAGCCTCACTAAGGAACACTCACCAAACAACACAAGTCAATTAAAGTTTTAGTATAGCACATCGACATTCGGGTACCCCACACCACATTACCACTGGTTAAATACTCATTACTATTGGATATCATCTTGACGCTACAACTCTTCCCATACATAGTCCCAATACAAAAACCTTCTTCCACCCTCCCGAGCCTTAAAACTTACACAATTCCACAGGCAAACACCTAGGTGAAAATAACCATGCCCCACTCCTTATTTCCTTTGAGCCTTATCCTAAAGTCAATTTGGAAAACAATCTCGTACCACATACACATACAACTTTATTTTAATACTTAACTATACAAAGTATGTGGGACTATAGTAAGACCCAATACATTATAGATTACCTAGATATGATAGAGTGATATAATCTAGGAAAAGGTGCGAGGAAGGAAGTCAATAACCAGCCATCCACCCCCCACCAAGATGATGGGAATACACACTCCCCCATGTATGGGGTATTCATCACATGGTTCTTAAAAATGTTTTGACACATATATATATCAAACATAAGTAAAATCTATACATGTAATGTTAATAAACACTCAACCCAACATATAGGTCTCCAAAGAAAATAAACAAACAAGCCCACTAGTACCACATTTGTTGTTACAACTATATGAATAACCACACAATAGATACTACCAACACACAAACCCAACAAAATTTTATTTAACCTATTTTGATTAATTAATTTAGGGATTCAAATTAATTTTTTCATGGAATACTATGCAAATACAAACCACAACCATATCAACACAACAAACAAATCTTTATTTAAAGGACCAATTCATGCCCCCATTCAACCATTTCCAACTATTGTTCTTCATTGTTATTCCAAAAAATCATTCTATCACATCCTGGTCCTGCATCCATAATGTCTAAATAATTCCTAGATGTTTTACCCCTACAAACATGTTTATAAACACCCTGAAATTCCCTATACACAATGTCGTTTGATGACCAAAACACAACAATGGTCATTCTACTGCCTACTAGTCCATCAATTTCACAATCAATAGGTCTCTTAAAATAGGTTACTAATAAAAAACATGTACCAGCAAAAAAAAACCAAATCCACATAAAAAACCATTAAAACACAACCATACCGTACATACATACCTCATCGATCTCACAAAACCAACGCCCATGCCTACCCCTATACCCATAATCATTATCCCGACAGGGGCACCACACTCTAACACAATGTCATAAAACCCAACAGAACACATCAATATGTCACACCTATCAAATTTAATATATTCTAATTTTGGTAAACACTATTATTTAATCCACATTGATAAATATGTTTGATCAATCAAGGGTTTTCATCATGGAACGTTAATTTCTTTAAACTGGGTGTACATGCTTATCTATATTATAATTTACACTAATTGTCTATAAAGAAACAATATTAGTTATAATGAGTCACCTATAAAAAGAAATATACCATAATCAACTATGTTTTTAGATGTTTTTATAGCCATTATAGATCAAAACATCAATAATGTTAACAAAAATAGGGGATCAATGGAAAACCACTCTCATCCCGTCATTTCATTGACTCCAATATGTGTTGACCACATTCCCTTATTATTTTTGAAATATTTTAAAAAACTTATACACTCGTACATAATATGAAATCATTATAATAACATCCCTAAATGATGAAAAATTTTAATATAGGTAGGAGAAATTTCTACTTGAAACAAAATGGGACCAATACTCCTTATGCGCCAAGAATTTTGGATCACATGAGCTGTAAGGATGAACTCCAAGAAAACTGAGCTGCAAGTGATCCGCCCAGACACATGAATTCTATTGTGGGGGAATACCATATGAACACCAAGATGGAATGAATTCTTATTGGGAAGAGAAGTTACCATATTTGAAGATCCAGATCCTATATTGAATGATGAATGGCTTCAATAGCCATTGATTGTGGGATTGTGGTCAAGATTATGAGGCTTGATTATCTCAAATCCCCCAGGACGTTTGAATATTAATGATATAACTAATATCATGTGAAACATAATAAAAAACTACCAATAATTTCTTTAGACTCTGTTTAAATCAACTAAAATGTAAGATGGTTGAAACTGGAATGGAAGGAAAAACTGGAAAAACTGTAAATGAGTCAACCATGGGTGAGTTAGTGACATTGATCCATCGAAGGGAGTGATACCAAATCGACCTACTCACACTGATCCACTGATACAGATCTACTGATTCAATGACCTATCTAGACAAAGACATATTGGAACATCAACCATCCAATGCCCTGGCCTAATGATTCCTTGACCTAACGACGCCCTGACATACCGACATCTCGACCAACTAACGCCCTAACATACCGACACCTAGACCTAATGACACCCTGACCAACGAATGCTTTAACCTAAAAACATTTTTTCCCTGGACTCACCGAGGCATATTGTTCAACCTGCATTGTTGGATGACTATCTGAATGAGTCTTGGATAACCCCTAGAACACCCAAAACACTAGTTTTTCACAATGAAGTGGAAAAATATAATTTGGGGTTATTACAAAACCTATATCTATGACACCCATATAACTAATACATTTACCTAAAAATAAAATACATAATCCAAACCTAATATATACATGGATAGGATCCCATTGAATATTGATTTTCAATTCATCTTTAATAAGGATTTTCACACTATTGGGCTCACCACAACCCCATCCTATTTTCATAGGTTTATCATCACTCTATAAATAATACAATACAATCATATTATTATATTTTAATATAGAGTCATCAAAAAATATATTAATATAAATTAGGTTATTTAGGCACTACCTAAAAATATTAAATCGATTTTTTTATGATTTATTTATTTTCATGGATTTGAATCAACAATCACTGATAAATGTACTACACAACATCAAATGTAACACTATTAGAGGTTACAATAAAATTGGTACACCTCTAGTGTTCCCAGCACATCATCCATATATCACCCTTTATAATACCATGTCATGGGATATATAAAAATTCATCAATAAAATTGACCACAAAAGAATCATGATTAATATAGAAAAATTTATTCATATACAAAATGATTACTAGTACTAATCCAAGTAAAATTTATATAAATTGTCATTAATATTTTAATAAAAATGAAATACCATTAGTGAATACATAAATGAGTTTTTATCTTTGAGTAGAATATTTGGATTTATATCTTAGAGGATTATTTATGCAAGATTTTCTATTTTATAGTAAATGGATCTTATTGGTGGTTTAGATTGTTGTTATCTTGTATTTTTACATTGTTGTCACAAATGAGAATGCAGTCAAGGCCCATTGACTATTTTTTTGATATACCAATCAGTTATATTGTTCTATATAATACATTTTGTACCAGATGGTGTGGGTATATGGGCATTTATCGGTAGTCAGATAACCATTTTTTCACATTTATTATTTATAAAATAATGCCAAATTATTATTGATATGAAAAGGATAAAATAATAAAAAATTATTATCTTTAATTATTATAATTATTATAATTTTTCATTTATTAAAATGAAAATATTTTTTCATAAATACATAATTGGGTATATAATACCATTGAATTAATGATAAAATAATAATATAAATGAAATATTGTGATTATAGATAACAAAAATATATATTATTCATAAATGAAATGTTAAATTAATATTATTTTTTACTATATATGTACCAATGAAATAATTATATAAAAATTCTATATTATTATCTTGTGAATTATTTAATTAAATGAAATTCATGTGTATTATTGTTATCATATCCAATAATGTTATTTTTTTATAATTTGATAGTTTGAAAAATATTGTTACATGTTTGATTTTATTAGAAACACTGATATTATTATAATTATTAATACTATAAATATATTACAACCTGTTTAATAAATTTTTAATATTATGACATATATGTACATATCTCCCACTATGATATGATATAGAAATATATTTTAAAAAATATTTATATGGTGTGAAATTAAAAAATTTATGTTTAGGGTATTATGTATTATTATGATAAATATATATACAAATGGATAATTAATATAATTGTGAATTTTATTGATATATATGTAATTAAATTATTAATATTATTATTGTTATTGATATTTTCATTAATATTTCCATACAATCACATCCTATCAATTGGAGATAAATTACCATTTTCTATCCTATCCCTTATATTTGGGTGAAATTTTTTTATACATTATTCTATTTATTCTTGTAAAGTGTGGGATAGAAATATGGTGGTATATTATAGAAATTTTAATGTTCATTTTATTATAGTGGTTGAGATAAATATTTTATGCTAGAGGTGATTTATTGACAATGGGGTGTGGATGTGTTTTGTGACGTGAATGTAAGAAATATAAATCATGATGGCACCACAATGTTGATAAAGTTGAATTTATTCCTGAAATAATGCATTAATATTCAATAACAACACATGCTACATCACAAATGCAAATATAATGTTACAATCAGAACATCTGGTAGTGTTTCAATGACCCACTCTAGAAAAATAATTACGTTATGGGAATAGAAGACCACATGGCTTCATGAACACCTCTCCATATTTTAGAGGCTATTGATTAGTGTTGAGGTCATCATTCATATGATAAAGAGTCTCTTCAGATGATCCAAAGACTTATGATATTGTAAAAAATATCAACAAAATATATATCGATAAAAAACTGTTAGAGAATGAAATATAATTGTCATTAAAATTTATATATCAATTGTATCATACTGATATATTGATTCAATCTTATATAGTTCACCCTTTGAAAGATCCATAATAGAAAAGTAATATAATAATAAAATTCATGCACACTATCCCTACATAAATAATCAAGCATCACACACCTAGTCTCCATCACCCTCAGGTTTTACAATCCCAATACACATCACTTAATATTATGAACATAAAATAACACATAATGTTTTCTTGTGCATCTAGGATCCCATATTGTGTGTTGGAAAAACATCTCAGTTTTATATAACCCAGGTCCCCTAGTATACTCCATGATAAACATTTATACAATACCAAATTAATCATGTCACACATGTACCTTGGATATCAACATCTAAACTCATCACCACAAATCCCATTCTCATCTAGTCACATTGTTATAGCTACACCACCACAATAGCTGATGATACCATCATTTTCAAATTTTCATATTCTTACTCATCACCTCATCATCACTATCATACCATAGTATTTATTACTATCCCATACTTCATGAACAATGATCATATTATTACCATCTTCTTGATACACTTCCATCATACATTGTTCATGGTCTAACATACATATCTCAACTGAATACTCAATCACATTATAAAAGATCCATCCAACTTGTCACATTATTCTAGGACCAAACCACTAAGATAGACCTTAGCCATATACTCTTTGGAAAGGCCCTATATCATTATTTAACTCAATCATTATAACTCAGGATGTGTTTTTCCAAGCCCATCTCATTCATGGATGAGGCACCATCAATAACTACTATCTAATTACATTTTTTTTGCCAATAAATATTCATATACACCACCCAATCCACTAATAGAATGTTCCCCAACCCAATAACCTTATTTTGAAATTGTTATCTCTCTAACCCATCCCTTTATAATCAGAGGCTGTTATCATGGGAACATACCCATCCATATAGACTATGGGGATGTTAAAATAAAAACTAGTTTCAACAAATAATAAAGATCTACATTTCAACCTAGGGATCTAGTTAATCGATATCAAGACCCTTAATGATTTTAATATCTCCTCAACCATCAAAAAATATACTAGGCTCTGTAGGGGCATCAAGATCTCTAAATAACAAAATCATCCCACATATCTTTCCCTAGTGACATCACTGTTAGAATCCTTCCCTATTTCAAACACCATGGAATAATCCACATACCAATAATAATCCTTAAATACTCTTACTCTTGCTTCCTATGGACCATATGAGTCTATAAAGCACTATGACATAATGGAAACCTAAAACCATTTTTTAATGAATGTCCCACAACCTGCACTAGGTCTTAACTCTTATCTCCTTAGGGAGATCTCATAACCCATCACATGGAGTAATCCCATCTCAATTTCATGTTTCCAAATCCTCAATGACTCATCATAATCAAAGGAACCTCCATGACCCATTCAACACATAAAAGTGTGTCATTCATCATGTCTATGATGTATAGATATCTAACCTATCATCACAAGGCCTATGCCTTTCTAACATACCCAAAAAACCATAGGGAGACATTCACGAGGTTCCCTTATCTCATTTAGTTTCTTAAGACATCCCAAGATCTATGTTCAGCATGAACGTTAATTTATATGTATTGTGACACATTCAACAAGAGATTAAAATTTACCAAATTTTGTTTAACAATACTAGAGTTTAGAAGAAAAACACCACCGTATATCTTCTATTATGTATCTATCTATATCCTTCCAATGTAAACTAATTAATGAAATATTCATGATGTAATAAAATCCTAAAAATCTGTAGTAATTTCTCATAATATGGGGAAAACATTCCTTGATTATGGAGTAAACAACTCATCCAAGAAATTCATCACATCTTCCATGTTCATTAATTCATTTTTTGCGCTCATATATAAAATTTACATACTTTATCATGTCACGTAAAATTAATAAAATTTTGCAATAATTGAAATTTATAATTTAATATAAAAAGATAAAGCATGTTTACACAAAAAACCACATGACATGATGATGAATTACATACCAATTGTGTCCAATTATGTCAAAATAAATATGTAAATTAGGATAAAAACATACCTCGACTGAAATAATTACATATGGTGTTTAGAAAACAGTTCAACCTTTTGTCTGTACATTGAGCATGAAATCACAATCTAAATCAATTGATATCATCATTCCCCAATGGAATAATAATAGGAACCCTTAACCAAATCATCATGAAATAAAAAAGTGTGTGGTCATTTATTTAGTTCATACATGAAAAAACACATAAAAATATTTCAACAATATTTAATGTGACTTTTATTTAGTGATAACTTTGGGAGGACATGCTCCAAAAATAAAAGAACATTAAAGGTAGATAGAGGTGGAGAAATGGAGGTTTGATTATGAGGATAAATTTAAGAAAATTTAAATTCTATAGTTTTTAATTTCACAAAATTAAATAAGATTCAACAAGAGGAAAATTTCGACCCACTACATAAACCCGTCAATGATCAATTATTCAAATAAATATGTCATTTATCTTGCCATGAATGGATCGATGTAGCTCTTATGAAACCATACATCTAACATTAACCTCTTAGTATTACTATTAAACTATAATGGTACATCAAAAAAGTCAACCCTCACTTAAAAAAAATAAATTTTATTAATAACCTCATATTAAATATAAAATCCTATATTCTCAAAACAAACCACCCACCATCACAAAATTAAATCAATTTACCATGACATAAAAACCTAAAAAATCTATTTGGAATTACAAACTCTTTACCACAATCCCTATCATCCAAGAGACTCATTGGTAAACCAAAATCCTTTTTTCCTGAACTATAAATATTGTACATAGATTAAAATATCTATAATTCATTTCATTTATGTCAAATGATTTATTCTCTCCAAAAAAACCAATATCTGAGGCACCCACATGATATAAAAACCAATATTAATAATGAAATCACAAACTCCCATCTAACACAAAAACACATGCTGTCTTGGACTTAAAATATATAGAGTATCATGGTGATCTCGACCCTCAGGATCCACTCATGATATCATATTCTGAAATATAGTTCTCCCCAATATAATAGTCTCCTAGTGAAAAGGCTTACATAGTGGTCAATATAACTTATAACCACAACCAAAATGATTCTCTTGATTTGAACCACTTATCACTATGTTCAAACCCAAATAAAAAACTAGTCATAAATACTCTAGTTTAATATTCACAAATATTCTTGGTCACACCCACTAATATTTCCTTTGAAGAAACAACAATCATTAACCTGAAATTTTCACTAATACCCCCCATTGGTTGGTTCCCACTCATTATCCAACAAATACACTAATTATCAATGATTAATATGAATTTTAGTCCAAAAATACATATTTATGATATTTATTCACATGATTTCCACTTTAATGAGAAAAAATAGGGTCCACCCCTGAATGATGTCATGTATTACTTGCTCACCCAATAAACTACATGATAAAACTGGTTCACCCAATGAACCATGAAATTATATTTATTTTCACCACATTGGACATGTAATAAAATTATATTCATCATTTATATGACAACATGAATTTTATCACGCCCCATGTATCAAACTCAAATGACACCATGATCATACTGATATTAATTAAAATTAACCAACTCCAACCAAAAATCAAATGTGAACATCAAATCATGTTCTACCAAATATAATTATATATAATTAGATCGTACCTCACAGAAATACCCAAGTTTCACTCAAAATGACCCACCAGATAGCCTCTTTATACCGTTGTTGTATCCAACATAAGAATAATTAAACTATGTCCAATATGATGATCACCATAGTGGTTTTATCACTATAATTTAATGAGAAACTGATATATTCATCCATAATTTACTACACAATAATAATTTATAAATGAAATAATTACGAATGGATTTTTGACACATAAATGAACAGAAACAAAAAAAACTATCAAAACTAGTCCCTAGGTGACCGTAATCAACATTATTCTATATAAAACCATCAATATCCCATTGTGTAGATTCCATTACATTATTATATATATAAAAATGTTACCCAATACTGAATTTGTGTCCCTCGGATAAACCACTATCTCTCCAATCCACTACTAGAACCTGGCATCTATAATAACACAACTATCAAGGTTCATCCAAGAATGACCAGGGAAAAACACATTTTGTTTTTAATGACATCATTCACCACATAGTGAATCTCCCACTTCACTGAACACTAAGGAACGAAACCCATGAGAGCCTCATAATAAAATTACTAGTGAAATTCTTATTAGGTTCATCCAGAATACAAAATATTTTCTAAAGGACACGTACACATTTAATTTACTTATATGAAACTCAATCGGGAACAATACATAGCCTGCATGTACCTACCTTCAGGCAATGAGAAATTTCCAAAAAATGCTCCCCATTTATAACTATCCCCCTTAAGATATATTTATCTCTAGGAAACATATCTTAGATTAAATAATTCAGCTAAATTAGTATCACTTGAACAGATTTACATCATGCTTTTATCCAACCATATCACACACAAAATCTCACAATCCCATGAGTCACATTCCATATATATCAGGTGCATGTGTCTGGTCCACTAAACTTACCCTACTCAGCTGTCAGCCACCACCACTATACCATGTCATCTCTCCCATGAAAATGTTAACCACAACATCACCCACTACATAGTAACTATTCAAAATAAATGAGTGTTTCACCACTCTCCAAATATTATGCACAATAGTGAATCCTAAGAACCACAATCTACGTATCCAACAAGTCATTCCCTTTAATTTCAACCATGGTAGTAAAAATTCCAAAATTTAATCATATTCCAAATCCCAAGGAATTTTACATTCTTTTCCTCTCAATAAATTGTGGTCTCTTCATTACTACCAAGTTTGGTAATGTAGATTTTCCCCATAAATCCATACTAGACAACAGATTATATAATTATATTGACATGTTACATAAATAATTCCAATTCTAATGGAAACCTATATCCATAGCAAGATTAATAAAATATTTAGGTATCCATCAATTTGTAACACATTTCCCACAATGACCCACATCGGGACCCATTTCATCCATACACAATGGAAATTAATTTCTACAATCAATGAATATCATGTTCCAAGATCTACATGACATACTACCAGAGAAAATATATCATAGTCTATATGAGTAATATTATTGTAAAATGATCTATTGGATTGAATTAAATATGTATTTTTGATACATTTTCCAACTATATAGCCATAAATAATATAATCATTAACAAAGAGTTATATGTCTCATGAGTAACACATGACTAATAATGATTCATGTACATGACCTCCTTCTAATCTCCCAATATCCGAGTCAATGAATAAAAATATTTCTTAAACTCATTATAATCAATAATCATATAATACATAAAATAAAAGATCAATAAAAATAATCATATTACCCTTGTAACCAAGATATCCAAATCGAAATGTTATAATGATTGACTAATCAAATGTCCTTCATAGGCTTTGGCTCATTTTTAGACTAATGTTATACCATGAAAATAATCAAAATACATTTTTGGGATTTGATAATATTATCAAATACCACACCCATTCCCCTTATCTGTGAATGGGAAAATATCACCACAATAAATTAAGGGCACCACTATGTGTTTTATAGGCTACCAAATAGTTTCAATGTTCGAATTCCTAAATGGTGAAGTATATTCTATTTAATCATACTCATGTAACATAATAATAACCAATCAATATCCATTATAAAATGTAATTCAGATTATAAAATATCGTATTAAAAAAAATTGTATCAAAAAAATATTTTGGATGTCTAAAATCATATATACATTAACCTTCCTCCATGTTGACATTAAAATATACATAAAACACTAATACAATCCACGAACACAATTTATACTCCCATTATAGAGAATCACACACACTCTCTCAAATTCAACTAAGCCACACTATCCTGATCCGCTGAATATATATTATTATTCATGAAAGGAGAAATAAGGTTTACTTGTTCACTGAGGTTCTTATGCAGGACATGGTAAATAAATAATAGTGGTTTATCACTATGTATCACGTATATGCACCATTAGATAAATTTATGCATTATTAAAAATAAAAAAATTCAAAGAAGTATCATGGTTCTTATGTTTTTACATCACCACAAATACTACCTATGAGTGATGAAACCATGGGATAATCAAGATACAATGACACCAGATCATTCTTAATTTATCTCCATATGTTAATCCACCACATTGCCTCATAATATGTATCATCCTAGAGTACTAATTTTTAGTTCATATCATGAGACTCGTGGTTGGGTAGTGTAAAATTCCATTATAAAATCCTAATATTTTATGAAATATCATTAGTAAAATAAATTTAAATTCAATTATATATTATAATACACAAAATATATCATTTATATTTTATTTTAGGGAATAAAAATGTTATCATTCATTGCATGTAACATTTTGTTTCTTCAATAAAATGTTTTACACGTAATGCCAAGTCTTACTGGAAAATTTTATTGTAACACCCCAAGATTTCATAGTGTGTTATTTCTTCAAAATAATTCAATAACTTGCACTACACGCAACACCGAGTTCAAGCGCACCATGACTTACCAAACAAGCCGTTCAAAAGAGGTTATGAATAGTATTAAATAAATTTTAAACTTTATATAATCCTTATAATTTTATAATCCATATTATAAGTTTCTTAGACATAATGTAAGAACAAATTCCTTTTTTTTTCAGATAAAAGAAGTATTTTTCAAAAATGCACTTTTACCAACTTTAACCATTTTTTAAATCCAATATTTTAAACTTTTATATATTAAATTTGACTAAATAAATTTATTCTCTAGAATGGGGACATAAAAAAATTTACAATGTAACACCCCAAGCTTCTACGATACGCTTCTCTTTGAATAATGTGATAGCGTGTGTTGTACGCAACATCGAGTTCTAACACACCACAACCAATCAAACTAAGCCGTTATGAATAGTAATACCTACCTTTTGAAATTATATATATTTTATATTTCAAAATGAACGTCATTTTTGGATTCGGAATATCGAAATTATCCTAAGTTGATTTTTTGGTATTTTTCTGAGAACTTCCAATTTTTATGAATAGTGAAAAATACTTAAAAACAACTTTTTTAATCAAATTAATTTATAGTGATAAATTATAATATTGAGTGGTTTTAAAGTATAATTAGAATATATTTTTACCATTTTATCCAATGGTGTTCATTATAATTAATTTCACTTTGAAATTGGACATAAACAATTGTCAATCTTTTGATATATATTGTTTCATAAAAACACGCTATTTGTTGTGACAGCGGGAATTAATTATAAAATTAATTGAGGAAACTTATATGTTTGGAATTTTTTAAAATATACATCATTTTTGAATTCGGAATATCAATTATAGCTTAGGGTGAAATTTTGGCATTGTTCTGAAAAACTTCAATTTTTGATGAATAGTGAAACTACTAAGTGGTAGTTAAAAAAACTGAATTTTTCATAAAACTTAATTTTACTGCTTCTGTGATTGGAAGTTCAAAAATACGAGAGACATGGTTAATATCAAGGATTAAAATGTGGTTAAATGAGATGAAAATAATTTTTGGGGAATAGTAACTTTTTACTTTTATTTACCACGGTTAAAAGTAAATAGGGTAATTAAGGGTAAACAAGTTATTAATATTACCCTAACACATGTCCTAATTATGATGGAAAAGTGTATCTAGACCAAAAACAACCTTAATAATAAAATATTATCATTTAGGTCCACTTGGATTAGATTAGGACATTTATTATTATTTAATTCAAAGAAGAGTTAAAAGAGTTAAAATCCAAGTTTATTTACTAAAACATTTTTAATATCGGGTAATATATAAGATAAATTAAATTGTAAATATTAATTAGAAAGATAAAAAGATTTACTACATAATGATATTTTATTTATAATTTTTAGACATTAAATATATTAATTTATTTATGACACAATGATGATGCAGTAATTACCTAATTAATGAAAAATTAGAATAATTGATATTATAAATACCTAAATAAATATAATTTGAGACTTTTTATGAATTAAAATAATTTTATAGGTTAATATGACATGTTAGGATTGATTTAATTAACTTATTTCGAAGTAATATTTCTGTTATGATTTTCACAAAAATCAATTATTGACTAGTGTCAAAATTGACATAAAAGAGTTTTTAAAAAAAATATTATATTATCAATTGATATTAAATTCCTAAAAATCTATGGTTCGGCCAAGAGACTTATATCATGATATTTGTATCATTAATGGACCACTTGGGGGTTTCTTGGATGTATATAGTATGTTTATTAACCATATAATATAAAAATACAAAGAGACATTGTAAAAGTGAAACTAATTAACTAAGAGTTAATACATAATGATAAGGTTAATATAATGACCCAAACCTGTCTAAATTCTATTTGTTGAGTGGTTTTCGACCCATACCCACCTTAAACTTTAAATAATATACTTTGGAGCCCTTAAAAAATGAATATTAATTTATTATAAAATAATATTTCCAGCTTTTCTAAAGATGCCCCTCACCCCTCTTATAAAAGGGCACTCTCCCTTCTCATTAACTCACACCTTAAAATCCCATTGGTTCAGAAAAACTCTGCCCAAATACTCTCTCAACTTACCTCACTTTATTCTAGAGTCCTTCCTTTAGTCATAAAGCCAACTTAAGAGGCCCTTTTGATCAAATCAAAAGGAAGAACCCAAAGAAGAGGTAATGATTTCACCACCCTTTTTCAAGTTCTTTTCTTCTTCCACTTCTTCTTTTTTTGTTATTACCATTCTAAAATAACAACTCCAGTATATTATATATAATTTTAGGTTATTATAAACATTTTAAAACCATATTTCAGTATTCTATCCATCCTTTGAATAACATGTCACCATACGTGCGTACGTACGACTTACCGTCTCCACGTCGTGGTGTAATTGTTATTCAATAAATTATTATTTGGATGGGTATAATAATGATGTGTAATTCACGTAAATAATAAATATAACATGATAATTATTCTTTATATATGATATAATATCCAATTATATATTATTTTATTATCAAAAGAATGATATTGTCGCTCGTGCGGACGTACGGACTACCGTCTCCACGAACGCGATAAGATTCATTCTCCATCGTATCCATTCAAGTATAATTCTCATTTGATGATTAATAATAGTATATAAGGACTTGATATAATTCTGTATATGATTAAGATACAACCTATCCATGAAAAACATAGCTTACGTAACAAAACATATAAAAAAAATCATGTAAATTAACACCCAAAACAACAATAATACTAAGATATTATTAACAAATCAATGTTAAAAGATCATATATGATATCATATTAATGTATATGAATCTTTTATAATTTAATAACAATTATTTCACCATTATACAGGAGGTTAACCTACCCCAACCAAGGAAAAGTACAAGGTAAGGGTTTATTTTTCAATCTCCTCATTATCTGAGGTTGTTTATACGTAATAATATACTAGGATCTCTTTATCATCGGCATCCATGTTTCTTAAAAATGTATTTCAATTTTTTTTACTATTTACTAGAATATGGGATAAATTCATTTATACCCTTGTTTGACTTTTTATAAGAGGTATATAAAGGAAGTTTTCCGTCGTTTTCCAAACAAGGTGCTTTTTAACCTTTTTGACAGAATTAAGGTAAGAATGTTTTTTTAACTTATACGGCAGGTGCAGCTATTTTCTGCCATTATAAAATTTTCAAAGCTTCCCTTATAAGCTTATAAGGATATTTTCAAATTAAATGTTTTATTTTATAATTATGTGACTTTTAAATGATTTCAAAATGAATATTTTAAGAATTTCTGAAAGGTACTCTTTATCAAAATCATAATTTTAAACATTTTATAGATTTATCTTTCTAAATATTTTTAATTAATGTCCATGTTTTCAAAATGATTTTAAGGATTTATTTATCTGGAAATGAATGTTTTGAAATGATATTTCTTTTCAAAAGTTTCGAAGTGGTATGGGACACTTTTATTCAAAAATATCTTTTAAATTACTTAATAAATGTGTGACTTTTAAATTATTTCAAAAAAAGAGATATTGCCCTCAACTAATTTTGATTTCATCTATGTCAACATCCTTTGATGGATTTTAAGTTTATTTGAAGTTGATTTATTATGATACAAAACTTCCATATTTTTTTGAAGTTTTTGTGATGAGTTTGACTGTGGATGTGTTATTATTATACCATTCGTGGTTTATGGTTGAAGTATTTACATTTCGTATGCTAGTTTTAATACGAATGTTTATGATATGTTTGAACCTTTTCATATGGGAATGCATTGGACTTAATATGTGACGGGTGGAGCCTGCTATAGCTCCTCGATGCATCGGTAGGTCTCATGAGACAAACTAGTGTCTTGTCATAAGGCCTTGACAAAATCTTATTTGTAGTCTTGGCATGAGGCGTTGGCTATGTGGTTATGATAGTCTGGCATTATGCATTCCATCATTATGAAAGTGGTTATTGATATTGCATGTGATTATTCGATTAGCAGAATATCAATGTGAATATGTAGATGACAATTATTTCATTTTATTTTTTCCATGCTATGTTGATGTTCAAGTTTAAAAGGCTTTTGTTGTATTTATACATTGCCTTAAATTTTTATGCTTATTTATGAAAATTTCTGCTGTATTGCTTACCCTTACGGAGCGTTTGAGCTCACCCTTTTCTATGTTTTATTTTTCCCAAGATTCCAAGAAATATATTGTTATTGATATGTAGGGTTAAGAAAAGGGAATAATTGCATTCATAAAGGATTATTTATGTTGTTTTGTATGTTATGATGTGTAATGTAACATTCATGTATGTAATCTATTTTCCAAGACTGCTAAATTGATTGGTCCTTTGGGACTTGATTCTTTGTAATCATGCCAATGTATTAAAATTATGCACCGAATCTGGGTCACTGGGGTCGGGGCATTATAGTTGGTATCAGAGGAAGTTTAGCAATAACCTTGGAAACTAGATTTAGATAAACTCTGATTAGAGCACCTAACCCTAAGATAGACATTGAGGATTAGTATAGAAGAACTTCCAAGAATTTTGGTATTGTAGATATTTTGTGAGTTTTCCGAGCAATACATCCCTGTCTGGATACTAGCAGGTAGACGTGGCTCTAGCACAGATGTACCTAGGGGTAAAACCCGAAAACACCGCTTTGAGCTAGACTCGAACGGGAACTGGTGCACGACAATGGGCCTTGCTGCACTCTTGGTTACGACACTCCCGGGGGATATGCTTAGGATAATTCTCATTTTCTTTACAAATCATTATGAAGGGCTCATGAGTATATAGATACTCAAAGAAATTTTTTTTATGATTATGTATTATATCCATAAACTGTTCAATTTGCGTTAGGTATTTTACAAGTTTGGAATTATTCATTGCAATTCATAAACTGACCTAGTTTATGCTATTATATAGAAATGGTGCCCATCAGAAGGAATGTAAACTCCAGTAATACGTATGATCCAAAGAGTAAGAAGGATCATATCTTTAATGTTATTAATCCATCATTTAGAAGGGAAATATTCTCCTATGTATTATCATCATATGAAGAAATAATATCATGTGTGGATAAGATAACTAAAGAGTTTACTGAGTCCTATGGCTTTGAAGGGAAGAAAAAGAAGAAAAGGATGAAAGAGAGAAAGATGGATAAAGGGAGGAGTGAAAAGAAGAATTTCCCCATATGTGATAACAATGGGAAGAAACACCTTGGAACTTGCCTGAAAGGAATGGCAGTTTGTTATATGTGTGTAGGAAAAAGGTCACCAAGTACGTGACTGCAAGGGTAAGAAAATGGTTTCCAATGTACAATGCTTCATTTGCAAGGAGTATAGACACTATGAAAACCTATCATCAGACTATGCCACAAATGATGCTATTGGATAACAATCAAGTTATGATACTACCATAGATGAAGATGAATGATTAGAGTTCTTATGTTGATTATGTCATTTGAGTGTTGTTTCAGCAATGTACTTGTTATAATAATTATGGAGTATATAAGGATTGTACTGCAGTACTATTTCATTGAGAATTTGAGATTTTATAGTACTAAGAAAAGTGACTCTACAACAAGTTAAACTTTTTGGAAATTACATGGTTGAAGGAATGACAAACCTTAATATGGTTCTAATATTGAGGTACTTATTTTGGAATAAGATATGGTTGATTTGGGTAAATTATATTGGATATTCTTGACTGCCTTGAAACCGATTATAGATTTGTATATTCCATAATTGTTGGTGTTTACAACATTTTTGGATGGATGAAGTATATCCAGCATTCTATATGGAATAAGGGAGCATGAATGTAATCAATAAGGATTATGGTAATTTAGGATGTTTCTGTGTTTTAAAAAAATAAATGATGAAGGTATTCATATGCTATTACGGGGTAAAAAGGATCTAAATTATGTTTACCTTCCTTATAAATGTTGGACGGTGAGTTTGGACAGAAGTATTTTTGATAAGTCTAGTTTGAGATTAATTTTGTATTGTGATAAAAAGACAACCCGGAGGTCAGGCGACAACCCGTCGCGACCGGAAAGGCCACGAGACTTGAACCCGCAACCGAAGGGCAACAAGGGTGTATCAAATACAACTGGCCCACGATATGTCCTTGATTAAATAATGTTGTTTTTTTAAAAGATCTGGTAGATGAATTATAAATTCGTTTTTGGAACCCTATACGAATAGTATAAATAGAATTTTTTTTACGTTCTATTATCTTTTAGAGTGAAAGATGAGTTTGTGGTAGAAATTAGTTAAAGGATGGAACTATACTTGTCAAGAATATATTTTTCTTCTTCTCTTATTTTATGAAGAAATTAATTCTTATAATTTATTTAAGGAATCATAAAACAAAAAATGTGTTATCCTAAAACCCTATGTTTTGTTGAACCAATGGTATTTCAAATCATCATAGATTGATGAATATAAGGACCTAAATTTTACACTTGTTTGTGATTGATGACCTCAATAAATACCTATAAATATTTATGTTTTTCCTCCAATTATATGTCTCTAATTTCCACCAATGTTCTCCTAATAGAGATCATAATTTGGTGGTTACCCTTTCATTTCACTTTTCCTCATATTAAGACTAAATTTTAGTAACCCAATTTTTGATGTGGGTTTTCCCACAAAGATATTTTGTATTTTCAACCTTTTATTTTCAAAGAACAATTTCAAATTGCGAGGATGAAATTTATTGAAGGAGTGGAGAATGTAACACCCCAAGATTTCATAGTGTGTTATTTCTTCAAAATAATTCAATAACTTGCACTACACGCAACACCGAGTTCAAACGCACCATGACTTACCAAACAAGCCGTTCAAAAGAGGTTATGAAAATTATTAACTAAATTTTAAACATTATATAATCCTTATAATTTTATAATCCATATTATGAGTTTCTTAGACATAATGTAAGAACAAATTCCTTTTTTTTTCAGATAAAAGAAGTATTTTTCAAAAATGCACTTTTACCAACTTTAACCCTTTTTTAAATCCAATATTTTAAACTTTAATATATTCAATTGGACTAAATAAATTTATTCTCTAGAATGGGGACATAAAAAAAATTTACAATGTAAAACCCCAAGCTTATACGGTACGCTTCTCTTTGAATAATGTGATAGCGTGTGTTGTACGCAACATCGAGTTCTAACACACCACAACCAATCAAAATAAGCCATTATGAATAGTAATACCTACTTTTTGAAATTATATATATTTTATATTTCAAAATGAACTTCATTTTTGGATTCGGAATATCGAAATTATCCTAAGTTGAATTTTTGGTATTTTTCTGAGAACTTCCAATTTTTATGAATAGTGAAAAATACTTAAAAACAACATTTTTAATCAAAATAATTTATAGTGATATATTATACTATTGAGTGGTTTTAAATTATAATTAGAATATATTTTTTTCATTTTATCCAATGGTGTTCATTAGAATTAATTTCACTTTGAAATTGGACATAAGCAATTGTCAATCTTTTGATATATATTGTTTCAAAAAAACACGCTATTTATTGTGACAGCGGGAATTAATTATAAAATTAATTGATGAAACTTATATGTTTGGAATTTTTTAAAATAGAAATAATTTTTGAATTCTGAATATCAATTATATCTTAGGGTGAAATTTTGGCATTGTTCTGAAAAACTTCAATTTTTGATGAATAGTGAAACTACTAAGTGGTAGTTAAAAAAACTGAATTTTTCAAAAATCATAATTTTACCGCTTCTGTGATTGGAATTTCAAAAATCTGAGAGACACAGTTAATATGAAGGAGTAAAATGTGGTTCAATGAGATGAAAATAATTTTTGGTGAATAGTAACTTTTTACTTTTATTTACCACGGTTAAAAGTAAATAGGGAAATTAAGGGTAAAAATGATATTAATATTACCCTAACACATGTCCTAATTCTATTGGACAAGTGTATCTCGACCAAAAACAACCTTAGGAATAATTTATTATCATTTATGTCCACTTGGATTACATTAGGACATTTATGATTATTTAATTCAAAGAAGAGTTAAAAGAGTTAAAATCAATGTTTATTTACAAAAACATTTTTAATATAGGTTTATACATAAGATAAATTAGATTGTAAATATTAATTAGAAAGATAAAAAGATTTCCTACATAATTATATTTTATTTATAATTTTTAGACATTAAATTATTTAATTTATTTATGAAAAAATGATGATGCAGTAATTACCTAATTAATGAAAAATTAGAATAATTGATATTATAAATACCCAAATAAATATAATTTGAGACTTTTTATGAATTAAAATAATTTTATAGGTTAATATGAAATGTTAGGATTGATTTAATTAACTTTTTTATAAGTAATATTTTTGTTATGATTTTTACAAAAATCAATTATTGAATAGTGTGAAAAATTGACATAAAAAAGTTTTTAAAACAAATATTATATTATAAATTGATATTAAATTCTTAAAAATCCAAGGTTCGGCCAAGAGACTTATATCATGATAGGAGTATCATTAATGGACCACTTGGGGGTCTCTTGGATGTATATAGTAAGTTTAATAACCATATAATATAAAAATACAAAGAGACATTGTAAAAGTGAAATTAATTAACAAAGAGTTAATAAATAAAGATAAGGTTAATATAATGACCCAAACCTGTCTAAATTCTATTGGTTGAGTGGTTTTCGACCCATCCCAACCTTAAACTTTAAATAATATACTTTGGAGCCATTATAAACAGAATATGAATTTATTATAAAATAATATTTCTAGCTTTTCCAAAGATGCCCCTCACCCCTCTTATAAAAGGGCACTCTCCCTTCTCATTAACTCACACCTTCAAAGCCCTTTGGTTCGGCCAAACTCTGCCAAAATACTCTCTCAACTTCCATAACTGCATTATAGAGACCTTCCTTTAGTCAGAAAGCCAACTTAAGAGGCCCTTTTGATCAAATCAAAAGGAAGAACCCGAAGAAGAGGTAATGATTTCACCACCCTTTTTCAAGTTCTTTTCTTCTTCCATTTTTTTTGTTATTACCATTCTAAAATAATAACTCCAGTATATCATATATAATTTTATGTTATTATAAACATTTTATAACCATATTTCAGTATTCTATCCATCCTTTGAATAAACATGTCACCATACGTGCATACGTACGACTTACCATCTCCACGTCGTGGTGTAATTGTTATTCAATAAATTATTATTTGGATGGGTATAATAATGATGTTTAATTCATGTAAATAATAAATATAACATGATAATGATTCTGTATATATGATATAACATCCAATTACATATTATTTTATTATCAAAAGAATGATAATGTCACTCGTGCATACGTACGAACTACCATCTCCACAAACGCGATAAGATTCATTCTCCATCGTATCCATTCAAGTATAATTCTCATTTGATGATTAATAATAGTATCTAAGGACTTTATATCATTCTGGATATGATTTAGATATAACCAATACATGACAAACATAGCTTACGTAACAAAACATATAAAAGAAAACTAGTAAGTTAACACCCGAAACAACGATAATACTAAGATATTATTAACAAATAAATGTTAAAAGATCATATATGATATCATATTAATGTATATGATTATTGTATAATTTAATAACAATTATTTCAAAATTATACAGGAGGTTAACCTACCTCAACCAAGGAAAATTACAAGGTAAGGGTTTATTTCGCAATCTCTTTATTATCCGAGGTTGTTTATACGTAATAATATACTGAGATCTCTTTATCATCTACATCCATGTTTCTTAAAAATGTATTTCAAAACATTTTTACTATTTACTAGAATATGGGTTAAATTCATTTATACCCTTGTTTGACTTTTTATAAGAGGTTTATAAAGGATGTTTTCCGTTGTTTTCCAAACAAGGTGCTTTTTAACCTTTTCGACAAAATTAAGGTAAGAATGTTTTTTTAACTTATATGGTGGGTGCGGCTATTTTCCACCATTATAAAATTTTCAAAGCTTCCCTTACAAGCTTATAAGGATATTTTCAAAGTAAATGTTTTATTTTATAATTATGTGACTTTTAAATGATTTCAAAATGAATATTTTAAGAATTTATGAAAGGTACTCTTTATCAAAATCAGAATTTTAAACGTTTTAAAGATTTATCTTTCTAAATATTTTTAATTAATGTCCATGTTTTCAAAATTATATTATGGATTTATTTATGTGGACATGAATGTTTTGAAATGATATTTCTTTTCAAAAGTTTTGAATTGGTATGAGACACTTTTATTCAAAAATCTCTTTTAAATTACTTCCTTAATAAATGTGTGACTTTTAAATGATTTCAAAAAAAGAGATATTTCTATCAACTAGTTTTTATTTCATCTATGTCAACATCTTTTGATGGATTTTAATTTTATTTGAAGTTTATTTATTATGATACAAAACTTCCATATTGTTTTGAAGTTTTTGTGATGAGTTTGACTATGGATGTGTTATTATTATACCATTTGTGGTTTATGGTTGAAGTATTTACATTTCATATGCTAGTTTTAATATGAATGTTTATGTTATGTTTTATCCTTTTCATATGGGAATGCATTGGACTTAATATGTGACGGGTGGAGCCCGCTATAGCTCCTCGATGAATTGGTTGGTCTCATGAGACAAACTAGTGTCTTGGCACAAGTCCTTGGAAAAATATTATTTGTAGTCTTGGCACGAGGCCTTGGCTATGTGGTTATGATAGTCTGGAATTATGAATTCCATCATTATGAAAGTGGTTATTGATATTGCATGTGATTATTAGATTAGTAGAATATCCATGTGAATAAGTAAATGACAATTATTTCATTTTATTTTTGCCATGCTATGTTGATGTTCAAGTTTAAAAGGATTTAGTTTTAGTTATACATTGCCTTAAATGTTTATGCTTATTTATGAAAATTTCCACTGTATTGCTTACCCTTACGGAGCGTTTGAGCTCACCCTTTTCTATGTTTTATTTTTCCAGGATTCCAAGAACTATATTGTGATTGATATGCAGGGTTAAGACAAGGGAATAATTGCATTCATACAAGATTATTTTTGTTGTTTTGTATGTTATGAAGTGTAATGTAACATTCATGTATGTAATCTATTTTCCAAGACTGCTAAACTAATCGGTCCTTTGGGACTTGAATCTTTGTAATCATGTCAATGTATTAAAATAATGCACCGACTCTGGGTCACTGGGGTCGGGACATTACATGTATACTATTAATATTGTTTATTTAATGTTATAGTTTTCACCTATACATTGGATGGTATGGAGTTGTTATTATAAACTAGGTTATGTTTATATGGTTTAGATATTATTTTATAACTATCCCTTTGGTGACAAATTAATTTTAATGTAAATTAAACACCAATTGAATATAGAGGATTTGTTTATAAAAAAAATTATTTTTATTCCAATAAAGAAATTTTATATTAATAAATTAAAATAATAAATTTAGTTGAATGATATTAATGAATTTAATATGTTATAAAATTAATTAATTATTTTCATATACTTTTTATATGTTTTATAGGATAAATTTTGGACTGAATCAAATTTTAATAATTAAAAGAGAGTATTTTTCAAATATTCGGATTTACGAAATTTTTATGAAAGAATTCTTAAAAAATAATTTTTTAATATTTCATAAATTTTATATTAAAAAATAATCTTATTTTTTGAATGATTAATATCAAAATTTATATTGGGTAATTTTTTTGTCTTCACGGAGAACATTAATAAATTGATGAATAATAATTGAAAATGAAATTTAATTCAAAACTATTTGTTGTCTAATTAATTTATACTGTTAAATTATATTTTCAGAGGATTTTAATGACTAACTAGAACATATGTTTTTCCATTTAAACCAATTTAGGACATTTGAATTGATTTTACATTAATATTGTATCTAAAACCATTACATAAGTTTGATTTTTATTATTGATAATCTTGTGGTGTCATCTATTCTGCGTGATTAATATTAAATTATTTTTATCCACTTTTTTAATTATAATTTTGTGAAATGGATTCAAAATTTCAAATATGAAAAAATATATTTTATATTAAGTAAATATGAGGTTTTTTACAAAAAAAGTATATGAATAAATTTAATTAAATACATTGAAAAATGAAAAAAATTGGTCCACATAGTTGTTAAAATTTTAAATGAAGTGGAAAAATGACATTTCAATTTTTTCCAAAACCAATATTCTGAAAATAATTCAATATTATCTAAAATTTCCTTTAATTATATTCATTATTTTTGTCACATGGTGATAGTGTTATTTTCTACATGAGTTTATATTTTTTTTAATTAAAAGTACACTACTCCACCTCCATAATAAAAAGTCACTCAGCCACCCAATATCCTCACACATCTCAAATAGTTTTGGATCAATCAAACCATAAAAAATTAGTATCCCAAACAACCCCCTATCATCTTACAATCATCACATTGGTTAGAGAGTTATGCATGTGTGTCCTTTTTTGTAAACTAAAAGTAGTTACGCAAATATAATTTAACACCCTTCATTGATCACTTTTGATTTATTTCATATTTCTTTCCTAAAATTTTACTTATTCTGTGGATATATAATAGTAATACTATCTAAAATGTACTAATATTTTACTATGTTAAATATTAAACCTAAAAATACACACTCTTCCATCAAATGGGGAATAAATGATCATTCTTCTTCATGATGAACTAGTGTATCTAGAAATGATGATGTTCATTTTACATTTATCACATCTTATGGTCCGATATTATGATGGACATAATATTTTTATAAGATATATATGATATTTAAAATATATTCATATATTTGTTATTATTATGTAACACATACCTACATGTTTTATATTTTTTGGGGAATATTATAAATTTTTTTGTGATCATGTGGACTACTGCCTCCTTAAAGCGATGTGATACGTTAAACCTTAACATTGAATGTAATAAGAATGGTTTTAACATAAATATATGATATAAATGAAATATTTATGGTATTAATGACATAATTATCAATAATTAAATATAAGATATCATTTCATTTTTTCATTTCACAAATAAATAACAATAAAATGTTGTTCGTGGATTGTGGACTACTGCATCCTCAAAGCGATGTGACTCATCCATTTTCATCACCACAAAATAATATATATATATATATATTGGATTATATAATTAAATAATAAATTATTTATGATATACTGGTAATTTTCGAATGATTATATAACTAAACTTTATCAAATAATGGTCATTGAATAATGTGAACGCTAATCAATTGAACATACATCCCACCATCTCCATGATCTTAATGTTAGTTCATTTTTCATGAATATCATTAATATATGTTTTTTATGTTTTATATTCTATAAATATGTTATTACTATTTCAGGTAAAATAATCTGGATATTTTTATATAATTAAATCATTGACCATAGTAGACTTATCGATGTACATTTTGAATGATAATCCATATATGACCAAAACAAATCACATAAAAATTATTGATTAAGTAATTTAATATAACACATTTTTATGAGAAATAAATATAATAATTAAAATGATATATTTCTAAATAAATAAAATAATTAACATAGGTTTATTTTTTAGGATGATAGAGGACAATCATGACAAATTATACTCAAGGATAATGAAATCATTACTCAAATATGATTCATTGTGTTAAACTCTTTTTTGGATGGTTTTGTTATGCCATGAATGTATGTTAAATTACATATTAATGTCTTATATTGTATTTGTAATTTTATGTTTTGCATATATTTTTTTATCAAATAATTATTTAACTAGTTTATCCCCACTACAAGGATACGATCTTTGAAATTGATTTTCATCCCACATTTTATATCCACTAGATAAATGTCATATTCACCACACACAAAATTTTTGTTGTACAGATAATACAAATATGATATATAATAAAATTAATTAATTTATCTTAATGTTATTTTAATTTTTAATTTGATGATTATTAGTTTTTGGGTTTATTATTCACATGTTACAACAATTATAAGGGATTTGGTCTGAATTACATTTCATTGAAGCCAACAAAATTTTTATCAACATTGTTCCTTTTATATGGTGTAAATACTGAACAATGACATTTTAAATCCTTAATTTCTGTTATTTAAGGATATTTATTGATTTAATTTATTTTATACTTTCATGGGGATCAAAATTCCAAAGTTACTCAAATAGTAATGGATTTGGTATCAATTTAATTTCATTGAGGTATATTGTATTTTTATTTATCATTTCTTATTTCATATGTTTTATATGGATCCCTATAAAATATAATATCATGAATTTAAATTATTTAATGTTATTAAATGTATTAAATTATTTTATTCTGACATGGGTATCATGATTCATAAGTTACTCAAGTAGTAGGGGATTTTATCTCAATTTCATTTCATTGAGGCATATTATATTGTAATATGCCTTTTTTATTTTATATGGTGTATATACATCAATATGAAATGTTATATTATTAATTTCCATTTTTTAATAATATTAAATGCTATATATTATTTTACTCTTTCATTTGTTTGATGATTAAATATTTACCTAAGTAGTAATGAATTTCATCTCACATTTTACATCTGTAACATGAATTTCATTTTTACCAGTAAATTATTTTTTTTGGGGTATCTACTACCCATAATTTTATATCATATAATATATAATTCTATGTTAATTTTATATTAATGTTTCATTTTATAATTATTACATATCGGTTTTTTGATTTTGATGCTTCCATAGTTATAAGAGGATTTCAAGTTTCACTTTTATTTAGGTGAGACTTCATCCAAATTATATGATTATTTTTATTTTGTGGTATATATTTATATAATGAATGTATTTCATTATGATTATACATGAATTTATGGGTATTTACTTGTACATTTTATGATCTCTATTTCATAATGCTTATGACTTGAAATCACCTGAGCAGTAATGGACTTCTGTCACTATTTACATTTCTATGATGGTTGTTATATTATATACATATCTTTTTTAATGAGGTGTATATAATTTTAAATTGACAAGATATTTCATTAGTATAATAATTCTCATTATATTATATGTTCCCATTAATTTTATTCGTTCGCCGTACTAGGAATAATATTATTCAAGGTTGTATTTGAAACTTTATTATTATTTAATTATTATTTTAATCATGAATATTTTTAATGAAAATATAAGTGAATTAACATCTATTTATATGAAAATAATTATTTTTAATAATCATCCACTATGTATAATTTTTTGATACAAGACTCATGTTTTTATCATATGGAATATGATTGTTTCAAACACGTTGTTTTGAAAGTTGTTTCCTTTCCACAAGTTCATTAAATAATAAATAGATTATTATAAAACCAATTTATATTCTAAGCTTTAATAATTATTCAAATAGATTTTAATGAAACACATTTTATTTAATTGGGTTATTAATGATTCAAATATATTATTATGGAACCCATTTATTTCAATGGGTTATTCATGTTTCAACAAGATTGTTTGTAACGAACCAAAATTTTATTAATAAAAATTCCTATTGATATAATTAAATGTATTATTATATAAAATGGTTATATAAAACTTATTATCATCTATAGTTTTATGTTTTTGTTTTTTAAAATAATATTATGAATTGTTATCTTTTCTAATTTAATTGTTTAATAGTGATCATATTATTAGTTAATATATTGGGCTTTAACAAATCCATTTTACTCAGGAAAAGGAAGTGATGACCTCGTCCAGTATAATTTCCCCATAGAAATCCCATTTGTTGGAGCTTGGAATGGAGGTAGAATTACTGGTATTCACTCTTGACCAAACCTGAGTTGAGCTTCAACATGCTATGCTTAAATAGAATCGCCTACAGGAGAAGTTGATGTTAATAGAGATTTCCACCCTAACGATGTTATCTGAGTCACCCCAATAGTCTATCACCATCGAACACCTTACCCATATGTATTATAAGGGTGTTATAAGGGGTTTTGAAACAAGTCCCAAGAACTATGATTATGTTCATTTTTTTTATAAAAAATATACATTCATTTTGTTATTGTTACTCTGTATATTGATTTTATATAAGAAATTGTATTTTTAGATAATATTTAAACACAAATAAAAAAATATTTTGATGAATTAATGTATTTTTGAATTAAATAATATTTAATTAAAATATTATTACAAATATATTTTTTTTAAAATATAAATGATCATATAATTTTAATGAATTCAATTTTAATTTTAATTATTATTTAAAATCTTTTTTGGTCAAAACCCATGAATTTTCAATAAATATCAATTTTTATTTTAAAAGTGATAATTCAATTATTTAGAAAATTAATTAGATAAATTGAATATTATTTTTGAAATCGGGATGTTGAAATTATCCAATGGTGAATTTTTCATAATTTTCAAAGACTATCAAATTTTTGTTTAAAAATTAAATACCGTTTAAATATATAATATGTTTTATGAAATTATAATGTCCCAATAGTGATGTAATAAAATAATATAAGTGAAATATTAATCAAATATATTTTTTAAGTTAAAAAAATTTAATGATATATTTGTTTGATTAATTTAACAAAGCCTTAGTGTAACCTCCATGACATGTAAAACATTTTAACAATTTAAAATGAATTTCGTGGGCGTGTGACTCCCTTCGACATAATAATACATACTATTTCAATATTTCTTCCATTTCATTTATAAAATAAATTTTTCCTCCACACTTTGGCATAAACCATGTAGAAAAACTGCTGTATGGTTTGTGGTTTTGATTAGGTTAATGTGTTGTGTGCAAGACATAAATAATAAATAATTCCCTCCTTTTCCTATATAAACCTACTCAATATCCCGTTCCTCTTCACTCAAACCATTTATAGTTCAATAAATTCCCTAAATCATTGTAATAGAATCCTCCCAAGGCACCCCATGCTCACAAGAAGCCTCTATCAAGATTCTAAGGAGCCTTTCGTATGACACTTCCAAGTAAGGGAACCTCAACTTCCTTCATTCCTTATTTGTGTCCTAGTTTCATTTTATTTTTAGGACCCTTTATTTTCAGTTAAAAATATTTTTGTATTATTTCACACCTCTATTATACTTCATGAAAATTTTTATAATGATGATATACCCTTTTCTCCATCCTTAATTCCCCCCATGTACATGTGTTACCATGCTGAAATCGAGTAATGGATTTCTCTCTCCTCCTTTATATTCAAGTATTTATTTTATATTATGCATCTAAATATCATTAAATTTTATGGAATATTATGTTTCATTACCCCCATACTGACCATTTCATGTATAAATGATATGATACCTCTTTCTCTCTAATAAACCGATTTTACAATTTCTATTTGATTTCGTTATGTTGTCGATGTTACACTAAAAATTTCCGATCCCGAAATCATCGGGTCAGTCAATACATTAGACATTTATCTATCAAGTGTATTCAACGTTACCCACATTTACATTTTTATTAAGGACATACATTTACGTATTCCAAATCTCTTATTCGTGGAATAAATTGTGATGTTTGATGAATCCATGTTGTATGATCCATGTGTCACACCTTGGCATGAAAAGAAATGATTATAAAGGGTTAACCCTGATAGCACTCCAATGAATTGTGTAATGATTTGTATCATGACACATCAAGTGAAATTATGGTTTAGTCAGTATAATTCTTGTCCAATGATGTTTTACTCATGATCCATATTCAATGAGCCTTGGCTCATGCTAATATCATGTTAAATGTGGTTGTCACATATCGAAGATATGATAATCATTCTATATCAGGCTTTTATGTTCATGTTTTTCCTGTGCTCCATTGATATTTTTTTCCTTATATGTACTATATAATTCATGTTAAATAATTTTTACTCCTTTACTGGGCTTCATAGCACACCGTTTTCTTATGCATGTCCTCAGGTTATCCCATGAAATGATAAGTACGTAAAAATGTTTTGGTCATGTAAAAGGAGTATTAAATAAATATGTTATGTTATATGAACTATGATATTATGTAATATTACTAATTTCCAAATACACTAGACATCATGATCCTAAGAGTTGTCTTATGTTAGATTTTATGTAATATTTCATGTTTAGGTGTGTAATAAAGGTCAAGGTTGTTATATTGTTCATGAATGCATTGATATATTGTGTTCACTATTAATATGTTACATTCACTGAAATTTGATTACACAATATATGTATTTATATTCTATTTCATAATATTGTATTCACTATTAGTTTGTTCATTGTTAATATGTTGTGTTTCTACTACATATGTCTTTGTAGATATAAATGTGTCTTAACTGTATAAATGTTTCCATTCATTGTTGGTGATTTGTTTTAAATAACGAATCTACTAAATATGTTCATTATGCATTAATGTCATATGACTATGATCTGTATGACGTAAAACAATGAAACCATTTACATTGTTTTTTTAATATTATATTATTTCTTCTATGACCTAAATTATTATTTCTGTGTATCTTCTATATTAAATTATAGTGATGAATATGATGAAGTTTATTAATTTCAATTGAGAATGCATCGGGGGATAAAAAAGGATTTGATACCATACTATCTCTCAATATTGATGACATCTATGAACAAGCATAGTATAAACCCTTATTAAGGGAATAAAAATATTTCTTAAGAATACATGTTGGGATGTAGAACATGGATAACATATATTAAAGGCTATAAATTCATAAATTAAGTAAATAAATTTCCTTTATATGTTATCACTTTTTGTATTTTGATTCCCCATTATGTGTTAGACATAACATTCATTTTATTCCAACCAATGGACCGTAATATGAGGACTTGACCTAACATCCAATGTGAATATCAATGATATGAATATTCTAATGAGATTCCCAATCAGATGAGAGAAAGTCCACAAACCTTTTCACGATACTCTCTTAGTTAAATAATGTTATTAATAGAAACACGAGTCATGATGAATGTCCGAACACCCCTAAGATAGAACAATCCAAAATCGAGAGCTTTATGAGGGAAAGACATCTTACTATTAATGGATCATCTGATCCCTCAATTTCCGATCAATTGATCCACTCCATTGAAATTATCATATCCATATTTCAATATTCCGAACAAGGGAATGTTCTACTAGATACTTATAGAATGGATGGTGAAGCTGATCAATGGGGTAAATTGATAAAAAATACGAAGCCTTTGGAAGAGATTGAGGTATTGAAAGGGTGGGATAATTAGAAAATATTTTCTAAAAAATATTTTCCATGCACCCTCAGATATAAGATGAAAAGGGAATTCCATGCCCTAAAAAAAGATAAAGACTCCATTGGAGTGTTTGTGGAAAATATTACAAGGATTGCACAATACACCTCTGGAATAACCATTAACCTTGAATAATAGGATGAATGCTTATTTGGTTGTCCTAATACTAACATGCAGAAATACCTAGTGATTCATGACTTTGACAACTATAATGAAATTGTCTGATGTGCCTCAAAGGTGAAATGGAGATCAGATATCCCAATGGGTATCACGGGGATATGAATTGGAATATGTACATTAATTTTGGTAGTCTCATGGAAAAATTCAATAGTGCTAAAAAATTTCAGCATCCTGCTTGAAAATGGAGCGGAAAGAAACTGCTCCGAAATTTCATGAAGGAAACGATGAAATGCTTTAGGTTTGGAAGACAAGGGCACCAGGACATTTATTGCCTCCTAGAAAAACCTATAGTTGTGACCGATGTGAGGAAAACTCAATTAATCCTCCAACATGCAGTTAATTAATTTAAATTTAATGAATCAATGATCTTTTCAAACCAGTGCCCTAGGCTAAGTGTTTTCAGAGGCTTACAATAACCTCCAAGGTAGTAATGGCCACCTTTTTTCATCAAAGGCACTGAAGAGAATCCTGAAAATGATGTGGTGACTAGTATGAATATTATTCTTTCAACAATAGCGAATGTAATTATTTATTTAGGTTATAAACATTTTTATATAAATGAAATTTTTAGTAGAAAAATCAAACACCATCACAAAAATTTGAAGTAAAGATGTGTGTGAGAATGAAAATTTGTCAATCATTGCATCCCATAAATATAACTCCTCGCTTATCTTAATAGGTGGATTTAACATTTTGGAAAAACTCATCAAACTTCCTATTGTATAATTTTATTCAATTCTTGGAATGTATTGGATTTACCTATATAGAACCAAAATAAATTTCCATGAGAGAGAAATCACTATCCATATGGAGAATCAGACCCCAATTTTCTAAAAGTGAAATGAGGAAGATGATTCTTATTTCAAACCATCATCTGAAGAATGGATGTTACATCATTATGAGAACACATATATTGTTAAATTTATTGAGTATAAAGAATGAACCATCCCCAAAAACAGGCCAATTGTGAGGGAATTTACTGAAGTGTTTCCTGAAGAATTTTCCGGTCATTCGATTAGAAGAGTTATTGAATTCTCTAATGGTCATATACTTGATGAATTGCCAATATACAAGAAACTGTATATAATGTTTTTTTTGGAGTATGAGTAGCTAAATAAAACACTATAGGAGAATCTTGATAATGTGTTTATACACCCATTTTCCTCGCCAGGGGGTGACCCTATCCTCTTCGTCAAGAAGAATGACGAGTCAATGTGACTATATATTTATTATCAAGTTCCCAACAAAAACATGATGATGAATAATTATCCTCTTCAATGAATTGATTACATATTTGATCAATTACATGGATCACAATAATTATTCATGGTGGATCGGTTTTTGGGATATTACCATATAAGAGTGAAGAAAGAGGATATCCCCAAGAATACTTTTCTTATAAGGTACCACCACTATGAGTTCATAGTAATTCATTTAGGACTCAATAATTATCCAAAAATCATCATGCATGTGATGAATAGTGTCTTTATAGATAACCTAAAAAATATTGTGGTAGTCTTTATTGACGATATTTTAATATACTTCAAAACCATGGTGGAACATGTGGATCATCTGAGCACTATAATAGAGACCTTATGAAAGGAGAAGGTGTATGAAATGTGTAGAAAGTGTGAGTTCTGGTTGAAGGAGGTCTCTTTCTTGGTTCTTATCATCGCAATAAATGGGTTATATTTGCATCCCTCCAAGCCAAATTAAATTGAGGGATGGCCAAATCCATCATATGTTATAGATATGTGTAGTTTACTTGGGATATCCGGATAATATCAGTTATTTGTGAGAAATTTCTCATGATTTTCGAACTCTCTTACAAAACTAACATGGTAGGGAGTCATGTTTTCTTAAATTGATGTATTTTAATGTAACATCACTGAGTTCAAAATGAGGCTTATCACTATGCCTGTCCTCACACAACCCACATGTGGAGAATTTGTTTTTGGAAAATAGTGATGCTTCAAAGAAGGGATTTGGTTGTCTATTTATGAAAAATGACAATGTCATTTACTATTATTCATGTCAATTGAATGGTCATGAGAAAAATTATCCAACATATGATCTAGAGTTTGAAGCAGTAATCTTCGTTCAAAATTTTTTCCAACATTATCTCATTGAGTAGAAGTGTGAAATATATAAGGATCACAAAAGCCTCAAGAATAAATTCACAAATAAAGAGTTTAATATGAACCAATGATGATTGTTAGAGTTGATAAAAGACTATGACTTACAACCCTGGGAAAGAGAACATGGTGGGGAATGCTCTAATAAGAAATGACTCAATGATCCTATCATTGATTAGAATTTAAAATGATCAATTATTTGTAGATTGGATGAAAATGAACATGGGAATCATAAAGGAGGAAACATTATCAATTCTTTCACAAATTATTTGTTGAACCGTTTCTTTTGGAAATATTAAAGAATTCTCCAAATGATGATGATGGATTTTAGTAAAAAACGGAATCTATTAGAAAATGGAAATCCTCATATTTCAATGTTAATGAAGATGTATTTGTGAGATATGGGTCAAGACTATTTATTCCATAAAATCTGTGGTTATAGAAAGATCTTTCGGTTGATGCACCTAGTTTGAGTTTTGACATTCACCTAAGAAATGAAATTAGGTATAGAGATCACCAAGAGAATTATTTTGTGGGATAAAATGAATATGGAGATCATTGAGTATACATCAATGTGCCTGGTATGAGAGTAAGTGAATGATGAGAGATATATGTCCAAGGGGATGATGAGACCATTACCCATACCAATGGGGAAATAGGAGAACATCACCATGGACTTTGTCATTAGTTATCTACAAAAATTAAAAAGAAGCAATGTTATCTGAGTTCTTGTGAATCTTCTTACAAAGACTACACACTTTTTTTGAAAATATGAAGGATTTATCATTAGTTCAATTACAATAGACATACATCCGAGTGGTGGTATGGCTACATGGAGTACCAGTATCGATTACATATGACCGATATACAATATTCACCAATATGTTTTGGAAGAGTCTCCAACACACTATGAATACTAAGATGATCTTCAGTATGACATATCATCCTCAAACTAATGGCCAATCTGAGTGGACTATCTAGACACTTGAGGATATTTTGAGTGAACGATCAATGGACTTCAATGGTGGATGGGATCAACATATTTCACTAGTTGAGTTCTCTTAAAAAACAATTTCTACTCATGCATCCAAATGGCTCATTATGAATCCCATTATATGAAGAGGTGTAGAACATTGTCATGTTAGAATGATATTTGGGAGCTAAAACTCCCAGGATCAGAAAATATCAATGAAATGGTGGTGAAGGTTATGAACATCTAGTAGCAAATTAATGCTTCTTTGAGTCGACAAAAGAGTTATGCTGATAATCATCAACAAGGCCGAGATTTTTATGTTGGATACATGATATTACTCCACTTTTAACCATGGAAGAGTGTTATGAGATTTGGGAAGAATGTAATTATAATTCCAAGGTACATCGACCATTTTTAGATCCTTGATCCCATTAGAGCAGTGTCTTATCGATAGGAAATCCCACCAAACATATCTAATGTACTTGATGTATTCCATGTACCAATATTTAGGAAATAAATAGCTGAACAATCACATGTACTGAATCTAGAAGTGTTATCATGGGATAATGAAATCTACTTTGAAGAGATGCGGGTGACGATCTTAGATCACAGGGAATATATTCTATGAAATAAGGCAATTCCCCTTGTCAAGGTGTTGTGGAAAAAGTAGACATTTGAACAAGCATTATGGGAATTAGATGAAGTGTTGGAGCAGAGATACCCTCATATATTTCAGTTTGGGAATAAGATATTTTGAGGGAAATATTTCTTAAGGGGGGAAGATTTTAATTACCCTAACATTTATTAAGGGAAATTCCTCTTATTCATATTAAATTTATTTCTATGTAAAATATTTATATAAAACATATTAAATTCCTTATTTTTATGTTTTTTGGTTTTAAAAAACCAGTTAGAATTTTTATAGTTGATTATATAGTTGTTGAATACTAATAACAATATTAGTTTAAATATAGTTCTTTAACAAATCTTATTTACTCAGAAAAAGTAAGAGATGAAATCATCTTGTATAATTGCTATATAGGAAGCCCACATTTCAGATCATGGAATAGAGGTACCATCACTAGGCTTTTCTCTTTACCAAGCCCAAGTTATCTTTAAACATGTTTATCTTGAACGAAATTTCCTACGGGAGAAGTGGATGTTAAGAAAGATTATCACTTGAGTGATGTTATCCGAGACGCCCCAAGAGTCATTCATCATTGCACACATTACCGTTAGGTCTTATGCGAGTGTTATAAGGTGTATTGTAACAAGACCCAAGGATTATGATTATGTGAATTTTTTTGTATAAGGAATATACAATCATTTTATTTTTTACATAGTAATTTGTTTTTAAAAAAATTGTATTATTATTTATTATTTAAAATAAATTAAGTAATATATTTTGATGAATTAATGGATTTTGGAATTAAATAAAATTTTAATAAAATTTTAATAAAAAAATACATTTTAAAATATAAATGATCATATAATGATTATGCATACAATTGTAATTTTTACTAGGGTTTGAAAACAATTTTTCAAAACACATGAATTTTCAATAGTTGTCAGTTTTTATTATAATTATGAATGTTAAAATATTTAGAAAATTACTTATATAAATTGAATGTATTTATTGGAATTGGGACATTGAAATTATCCAATTTTTAAATTTTTAAAATATTCCGAGACAGTTGAAATTTTGTGTAAAAATTAAATATCATTAAAATATATAATTAGTTTTATGATGACATAATAACCCAATAGTGATGTAATAAAATAATATAAAATTGATATTCAACCATTATATATTTTACCATTAATATAATTCAATTTTAGATTTGTTTTATTATTTTTACAATTCCATAGTGGACCCTCCAAGACTTTTAAAACATTTTAACAATTTAAAACGATTTCCTTGAGAGAGTGACATACCTCTACATAAGAAAAATTAATAATTTAATATTTTCTTCCATTGGAATTTTAAAAAAATGTTTTCCACTAAAATTTTGAAAATCCATGGGAATAAACTATGCTATGGTTTGTGGTTTGGATTAATTTATTTGGCAGTGTCCAAAACCTAAATGACAAAAAATTCTTTCACCTTTCGTATATAAACCCAATAAATCTCCAATTCTTATTCACTCCAACCATTTTTATCACTACAAAACCCTTCTATTCTCTCTCTAGAATCCTCATAAGTTCCCCAATATCACAAAAATCTTTTCTCAAGGATCTACAAAGCCTATGGGATCACACTTACATGTAAAGGGACCTCATTTTCTTTACATCCTTATTTATTTCCATATTTACTTATATTTTTATGCCCATTAATTTTTAATTAAAAAATTTGGGGTATGATTTCAAGCATCCCCTATACTTCCCTTCAATTTTTTTAATGATGATATACCCATTTTCTCTAATTAATTACCCTTATGTACTCCCATCACCGTGCATAAATTCAGTAAGAAATTTCCCTATCTTCATTTATATTCATGAATTTTTTTATCATGCATCTAAATTTCATTACATATATTGGGATATTATGTTACATGACCCCTTACTATTCCATTAACTTATAAATGATTTTACACCCCTTTATCTCTAATCATCCAATTTTATGACTTCTATTTGACGTCGGTGTGCTGTCGAAGTTACACCATATTTGACATGCCAAAACCATCATGTATGTGAATACTAGACTCATTTCTCTATTAATTTTATTCACCATTATGCACACGTACTTTTTTACTGGGGACATATATTAATTTATTCCACATATCTATTTCATTGATAAAAAAATTATGTTTAATGAATTCATGTTGTATGATCTATTTGGAACACTTATGAATGAAATGAAATGAAAAAGAAGGGTGTTACCTGATGGCTCTCTAATGCATTTCTTCATGATTAGTATCATGATACATCAAATGTACTAAGGATTTGATCAAGATAATTCATGTGAAATAAGTTTTTAATCATTCTTCATGTTCAATGATCCTTGGCTCATGCTAATATGATGTTAAATTTTTCTCCACATTTCTATGTAATGATATCCATTCTATATCATACCATCATGTTCATGTTTCTCTTATGATACATTGATAATTGTATTTCATAACATGTATTTTATTACTAATGTTATGCCTTATTTAATCACATAATGAGATTTATATCTCTCCCTTTTATTTTGCATGTAACCAGTTATTCCAGGCAATGCTATGTACGAAGGAATGTTGTGGTCATGTAAAAAAAGTTTTCAATAAATATTTCTTATTTTATGTTCTATGTTGTTATATAATGTTCTTAATTGTCCATGTCTCTAGTTTTCTCGATACATAGTGTTTTATTATGTTAATTTTTATGTAACAAGTCATGTTAAAGTGTATAATAAATAGTAGGGTTGTTATATTGTTATATAACCCATTTCATTTCCATGGGAAAATCTTGTTTCCAAAATATTGTAATATAACCCATTTCAATTCAATTATTTATTAATATTTTAAAGATATTGTTATAAAAACACATTCCATTCCATGGTTTATTCATGTGTCAAATATATTGTTATAGAAAACATTACATTAAAATAGTTTATTATTGTTTCAAAGATATTATTAGGGTACCCAACATCATTCCATGTGTTATTCATGATTTATGGATCATTTTATGGAACTCATTTTATTTCCATTGGTTAATAATGTTCCAATGATATTTTTTTTGAAAATATTACTTTTGAATGGGTAAATCATGATTCAATGTGATTTTCATAGAAAGTGTTACTTTTAAATTGGTTAATCACGTTGTGAAATAGGTTTTCAGTATCTCCAATGAGTTTATGAAAGATTTTTATGTGTGATTGTTTTGATATGGTACATGGATATTTTTTTGTGGTTACATCATAAACTAATGATACTTGGTTTCATGATAGACTAATGATGTGTAGGTCTGTGATATCACACCAATGAAATATGTGTGGAATTCAGTCGTATGGTTATTCCATTTGTAAGAGTTACATGCATGGAATTCTACCTCATGGTTATTTAATTTATAATAATTAAAATTATAATTATTTTCCAGGATTCCTTGTAGGGGTTTCTACTCCTCCAAAGGGATAGTAATATTTCTAATTTCCAATATTGATATCTCATTTCTCATGATTATTCATTTGGATGACTCATTCCTTTCCATGATTTAATATTTTGATTGTCCAGGTATTCTTGGGTATGATTTCATTTTTGATTCGCTCATGTATAGTGATTGTGGAATCACACCCTTAGGCACTATTATTGTACTTGATTAAATTTAATTATTAATTATTATGTTTAAAAATACTATGAATATGATTTCACCATTCATATCATACCTTTACCTATGTTATAAATATAGATAGTTAGTTATTTATTTATATAACAAATTTCAAATGGTAGATGTTTTGGACCTAATTTGGATGAAGAAATGCTGGTAATAACGTGACATGATGTTCAACATTATGAACTGGTAGTTTATGAGTCCAAGCTGATATGATTAGTTTATGGAAGTGTGTATCATAGTTCTCTAAAAATTTAAACCTCAGAGGACCTTGATAATATATGTTGTCATATTTTTCCATTTTATGTTCAATGGTTTAGATGAAAAATTGGGTCACGATTATAAGTATCAATTTTTTGAATTTAATTTTATTTATTTCAGCATAAGATCATAATGCTCTGGTTCTGTGCTTTTATAATAGGAATCAATGGTCGGTTTAGGTAATTTATAATATTAGTATGTCTTCATATGATGTTATATTAAGAGATATATATACCATAATAGGTCTATAATATTATTGTTGGTAATAAGTATAATGTCTTAGGCATTGCATTTGAGGTTTATATATAGTAAATATTTTGTGGTTATCATTTATTCTTCTGATATTTTTTGGGGTTAAACTTTTTCAAACACCTAGGATAAAAATTATGTTTGTTTAGAGTTGATTTAATTTTCCTGATTAAACAAAAATGTGAAAAAATGATGACATGGTGGAAACCCATAACATCTGGAAAGGTCATGGGGCTAGAACCCACAACTAATGGTGACAACGGTGTAGTGCCTAACACTGGCCTACGTGGTGTATGTGATAGTATACAAATTTTTTAATGTTATTATTATGTAATGTTTAGAAACAAATGGGATTATATATGATGAATAATTGTTGATTTATCACGGAATAATATAAATTCATATCCATCTAATATTTAGGTTTCACACATAGTCAATATGTGTTTGATGAACATTAGGGATAGTAATTGATGGAGTAATTATGTTTGAATATTGGTTTTTAGTTGTATATTATAATATTATAGTATTATTTCATCATTTAATCATTTTTTGAATTACCATACAATATTCTTACCATTTTTGTTTGGTTAATGTTTAAATATAGTGTGAATTATACGTTTATCCATTTTTTGGTTATGTGGTTTCCAAATGATGATTTTAGTGATTCAAATATTAAAAATTCATCTGAAATACTCGAATTTTAGAGAAAAAGATTTGAATTTTGATGAAATTTCTTAAGGGAAGAAATTATACTCATCATGTATGTATATTTTATATAACATTTTATCATTTCCGAGATTGTAAAAGATTTATTTATATATTTTAAATGTATATTGAAAAAAATTATTATCCTCTTACAATTATTTTTGATGTACCTATAGTCATTTAGATCATAAAATATTTATTTTTATGAGTCTATAATCATTTCCTTGTAAAATAACATGTTTATAATCAATGAGCTCTATCAATGCAAATAATTATTTACTCTTTTAATCTATTTTTATATATTATCTCCTTTTAGGAATCTTATTTATGTGTAATTTATGGTGGACTTTATTCTTCACACAATTACGTGGTAAGAGGGTGTTTTATTAATCCTTTTTACAATGTTGTTTTCAGAAAAAAAAATCTAAAAAAATTATTTCATTGATATCCTAGAAAAAGGTATTTGGTGGACTTTATTTTAAAGAGGGTGGGAAGAACCATCTTTATATTTTATGAAATATACATTATAAAATTAATTTAAATTGTCTCATAAATTATTTTAAAATTAATGAATAGTTTTTTCTGGCATTACATGAATTAAATTATTTATCATCTGTTTAATATATCATTATGTTCCTTTGATATGTTAACTTACACGAAAGTTGAGCCTTAATGGGAATAATTAAAATATTAATATTATTTATTTAACATAATAGTTAACACATGGATGTTGGAATGGAATTAATTAATATTAATAATTAGATTGTAAATATATGGTTTATAGATGCTTATATATGAAATCTTTGGTGACTAATTAATTTATAACTAAAATGAAAACCATTCGAATAAAAAAGATGTGACACTATGTGAAACTATTTTTATGCACACAGTGTAATATTATCTCTATAAAATAAATTAATCACTATTATTAAATTTAATTAATGATATATATATGTTATATATATGTTTAAAAAAATTAATTCATATGATATGTTATATATGATTAATGATGGACTAAATCCAATTCTAATTATTAAAAGGATGTATTCTTTTAAATGGTTTTTCCATCATTTAAAGGAATAATTTATTAAAAAAATAATATTTTAACTTTTATAAAATCTATATGACAAAATTAACTTATTTTTATAATGAGGAATATAAAATTTTAATTTGGGTGAATTTTGGGTAATTTTCTATGAACATTCATATTATGATGAATGGGAAATGTCATAGAATTTTAATTGAAAACTAATTTATCCTATAAATTTTTTATAGCGTTAAATTATATACCTAATTTGGTTAAATTTATAATTAGGTAAAATGTATATCTGATAATCCAATTTTGGTAACGAGAACCAATTTCACAATGAAATATGATGTAATTTTTTTTCAAATATTTGAACATTTATCTTGATTAACCCACTGTCTCATCCCATCTATGGGATTTATTATAAATTAATCTTTACAATTATATGAATTAGAATTTTGAAGAATGGATTCTATATTTGGAATCTAAAAAATACAAATTTTCTTGTGAATTTATCATTATAACAACCAAAAGTTTTTCATATAATTCTCAAAAATACTATCAATTCATTAGATATCATATATTTTACGAAGCACTGATTCTCTGTGAAATAATATTTAGTTATTTATAATGTATGCATTATACATTTATTTTTCACTTCTATGTTTAGTATTTCTAAAAAAGGATATACATGGTCACGATCATGGTGATATATAGTGTCTGATAAAATCAACATAATTTTTTTGAATAATAACATACCATTTTGAATAATAACATAGCCTAATAAATATTAACATTCCCTTATGAAAGATTAATATTTTATGTTTTAGTATTTTTTGATTAAATATTGAGTGTAATGAAATTTTTTATCATATATTGAATTTTTTTTTTGAGAATTAAAAAGATATTTGGATTATTGATGTCCAAAAATGGTTAGGGTGATTTTTTGGGAGTTTTCTGAAATATTTGAAATTTGGGTGAATAGTATAATATGATAATTATGGTATAAATAACCTATTTTATGCATCATGGATGACGTAACCAAAAGTTATATTGAACTCATATGAAAATATTAATATTTATGATTATGTAATAATAATTATTTCTTTTATTAGGGTAAAAGAAAAAAATAATGATAAATATATAAAGAAAACCATAATTCCCTCCACTATATAAAGCACCTGTCACCCCCTCTTCCTCTCCCACCACTAAAAATTGGAGAATTTCCTATGATATTCCAAATAAAATTCCCAACCCCTAACCAATTATTATAAAATTATAGTCTCACCAAAATACCAAAACAATGGCCTTTTGGAGTTTCTCAAATAGATGTACTCAAGAGGATGCCATACCTTCATTTTTTTCATGTTCTATAAAAAGACCCATTCTTTGTATTCTCGATCCTGACCTCCACACTTTCAAATGATATTATATTTATAATACATTAAATCAATTATTATTTTATTATGTTGAGGTAATATTTCATCATCATCTCCCTTTCTTCCCTCCTCATATACTCAAAAAGGAAACACTATCTAAGAGGTTTTAATTTATCACATTCAAGGACGACATGTTATCAATTTTTGATACAATAAAAAATTATGATCATGAATTTTTTTTATTATTGATCTAGATCGTTGCATATTTTATATAACCTATTTAATTTTATGGAATCATTTGTTAAACATGTTATTTAATTATAATACAATATGAGTTTGTGGTGATCAAATAATCATGATAATAATTCAATCATTTATCATTATAATTTTGTATAATGATTCATCCTCCAAAAAAATTACTAATGTAATTATATGATAATTTAACTTTATAGACGATCATTAGGAACTTATAACATCAAACTTGTATTTCAATTTTAATTTTACATAATCTAATATATATATATATATGAAAATTGATCATGAAAAAAAGGAAGAAAATGATTCCGAAATAATAATATTTTACCACTTATACCCATAAAAAGTCCATGAATGAACCTTATAAGGTTGAAATAAATCAATTAATTATATATTATCTTCTTTAATTATTATCAAATTACTCTAAATTTTATTATTCTTGTAATGAAGATAAATCTATGAATATATTTTCCCATAAGGTATGGGTTTTCTCATCTCACTTTAAATTCAATGCGATTTCAATGGTTTGCTACATATTTCTGTTATATGTACTGATATTTAATATATACTATCATAAATATCTTTTTTCATGGGGTTATGTGATTCTTTTGGTGATTATTAATTTTTGGTCATTTGAATCGATTGATTACAAGGTGCTAAGGGACTTTGTATTAATTTCCATTTCACTGAGACATACTTGGTATTGTGGAAATTATCCTTCTTATATGATGTATCTATTATCAATTTGAGATAATTTAAAATTTATAGGTATTATTTTTGTAAATATCTAATTTATTAAATCATGGATATGATTATTTTCAAAAGTTGTATACTATTTCACATGCAATGTTCATTTTGAATGCTATTTTAACTAGGGAAAGATGATGAATTCATATACTCAATTCAATATGGATATAAAAAAGGCTTATTGTTCATGTATTTTAATCTATATATAATGAATTATTTTTAATGGTTGTGATGGGTGTATCCCACTATATCCCCTTGAAGAATGAACAGGTCTAATGAGACAAACTAGTTAGCAACAAACCCTTCGAGTTTGTTTCTAAAAATCAGATGGAAGTCTACCAACGTACATTAACATTATCAATGGTATAATGGATCATGTGATACATACATGAAAATACATCCCTATTATGGTACAACAAGTGGATGTGGATCAAAAACTGATGTAACTAGGGGTAACATCTGTCACAATGATTTTTGTGCTTATCCCAAGGTATTCGGGTAAAATAAAATGGGCCTTACAACACACCCAGTATAAGAATCTTGGGGGATATGTATAGGATTACTCACATTTTTTTACAAAACCATTATGAATGATTTAAAAGTTAATGGAAATCGTATTTATGATAATGAGGTTTGTTTTGTCTAAATTTTAAATTTTTATTATGTTTTCTAGTTATAAATTATGCATTATGAGATAATTTGGTGTATTCCATTGTTTTTTGATGGTTATTAATTGAAGAAATGAAATTAATACTAGTGTAAAATATATTGATTTACCCACTGAGCATGTCAACACAATCAGTTTTGGAGTGGATTAGATCATGTAGATATTTATATAACTAACTCAGGATGAGACTAATAAATATGACAAAACAATATTGGATCTTATCATGAGAAAGAAGCCCCATAATTTCATGGGACTATGAATCCATTGGTAACTGAGCAGTGGATCAGGTCCTTTGAATATATATTTATTGCATTAAAATGCAATAAAATTGAAAATATATTACTAGAAGTATATTGCCTCAATGGTGGTCCTTGATCTAAAATTCCATAAAGGGATAAGAAATATAAGATTTGGAATGGATTTATTTAATGAACTATTAATCAACAAATATTTCATTAATGACAATGATATAAAATGAATTGTAAATTCATCATTACAATTCAATGGGAAGAAGACTGTTTTAGTGTATGAGGATACATTTAAAATATTAGATAGGTATGGTATATTATATTTACAAGATTCGTAAGATAGGATTTATTAATTCATTTATGGTCTTAATCCTTGTCTTCGAAAGGAATTATATTCTCAAACATATTCATCATATGATGAAATTGTATGAACATCCATTAAAACAAAGAAGGAATTTGACAGATCAAATATGATCAACGAAAAACAATATAAAATGCAATACTCTGATTACAATGGTAAAGGTGAAACACGGATGAAGAAGAAGGGAATGAAGTAATTCCCATTAGATGAGAACTGTGTGATGAATCATCTAGTGAAATACAAGAATGTCATTTCAGTCATCTATAAGTATGGAGAAAAGTGTCCTCAATCTAATGAATGCAAGGGGATGAAAATGTTATTGACATTCAAATATAAAATTGTATACATATTGAAAACTGTGACAATGAGTGTTATAATCAAAAAAGAAACATTCTTAGAAAATTCCCCAATAGAAAGGGAAAGCCAATGTGATTACCATTTTGGACGTTAAAGTTCCAAATTATGTGGGGGAAAATGATTTAATTATTTCTTTAAACCTAGACAATGATTTATTTAATTCTGGATATTCTCATTCATTTATATATTCCAATTTTTCAAATGAAATTAGACTTTTCCAATTTGATTTAATAAAGTAGTTGAAAGTAAAATCATTTTTTGGATGTATCCAAGAAATAAATATATTTTGATTCATCCCCATGAAGACATATAAACGAGCCTTAGTTGATAAGATTATCATCATACTATTATTGAGTTTGAAATAATATGTGGTCTTTGCTGTATTTCACATTCTGTTGTGATAATATATTGCTAGAAGACTGATTTTAGGATTTTTTAGAATATAATTTAATACCTTATCTTCATGGAATAAACCTCACCAGCAGATTCTTATCTAGATCCACCCCTAGTAGCTCTACCGAATTCAAGTATTGTGGAGGAATGGAATTCTTGTAATTATTTATGAGGAATGGAATGTTCAAAATGAGGATATATATTGTGCAAGAATATGTTGATGTTTTTCTAGAGGATTTACCATCCCATCCTCTAGACTGTGAATTTGAGTTCCCTATTGATTTAATTCCTAGTGGAAGACAAATATAAAAAACTCCCTATATAATGGCCACTGTGGAATTAGTAGAACTCAATAAACAACCAGAGGAATTGAGTAATAAAATATTTATCCACCCTGTGTTTATCCATGGGGATACAATGTTTTCCATGTCATGAAGATAGAGGATTCTATGAGGTTGTGCACAGACTATAGGAGATCAATGCTATTACAATAAATCGCAAGTATCATATTCATCTCATTGATTATTTATTTTGATCAAATTTATGGAGAATAATTTTTTTAATGATTTTATTTTGCCCGAGATATCTTCGACTACATGTATGGAAGGAAGATATTATAATGACAAAATTTTGAATAAGATATGAGAACTATGTTGCTTCAGTAATGCCTTTTGGGATGAATAGTGCACCCTCATTTTCCTTGTATCTGATGAATAGGGTTTTCAAGGAATATTATCATGAGGTTTTCGTGGTATTTATCGATGATATCTAGGTATACACTAAATGCTATGAACACCATGAGAATATATTGTGGTTCATAAAGAAAATAGTAAGATGAAATTAATTATTTTGGATTTTTAGAATGTGTGAATTTTGAATTCAATTAGTTTACATTATTCACCACATAGTCTATATGGATATAATTTTAGTCAGTCATGTGGAAACAATGAAAATCCATGAATGAACCATGCCAATGAACATATCAAAGGTACATTGTTTTATTATCTCAACATATTACCATATGTGTTTCATTCATAATTTCGCCGGATTGGATTACCTATTAACCAAGCTGACATGTAATGAAATTACGTTTTTATGGATGAAAAAATGTAAATAAGTAATTGATGAATTGAAAAGAAGATTGGTAAATGTTTCAAATTTGACTCTTCCCTCTAGAAATGATTTATTTTTTCACTTTACATTGATGCATAAATTAATAAACTATTTTGCATCCTTATGAAAAATGATAATGGTATTACTAATAAATCATGGATGTTTAAGACTCATGAGAATAATTTTTAAACTCACGATATTGATTTAGCATCCGTAATATTTACTATGAAATTATATAGACATTATAGATATGGTTAACGATATGAGATATATACGGATCATAAGTGTCTGAAATACATATGTACACAGAAGAACTCAACAGGAGTAGAATTATGGGGCTAGAGTTACTCAAATACTAATATTGTTGAAAACACTACCACTCACAAAAAGAAAACAAGGTTCTAGATGTAGTAAGCTAGGAATATCATGCACTTTTAACCTAAATAAGGATTAAGAGAGATCATATATTCATAAATATGTTATAGAGGGATATTGGAATAGATAAGGTAAGGGATGAATATTTCCTCTTTCAAATTATGGTTAAACTATATTTACTAGAGAAGATAAAATTCTATGAATCTAATGATTAGAATCATAAAAATAAAATTAAAGCTATTAATGATGGAAAATTGGAAGACATTATGTATGAGGATGGAGTTATGAAATTTGGGAAGCAGTTATGTGCTCTATCAATACCAATGAAAAAAACGGAACTATTAGGTTTTTCTCATAGACGAAATTTATCTATATACCTAAGTAGGACCTAGATGTATAATGATCTTAATGAAAATTTTATGTGGGGTAAAATTAAGTGAGAAATTATAGACTATTGTTCATGGGAGTCTGGTTTCCCAAAATTTAAAAGACAAGAGGCAACATCTTAGAGGCATCATGAAACCTCTACCCATTCTTATGTGGAAGCAGTATTCAATTAAAAAGGACTTTACCACAGGACTATCGAGGATACATGGAAGGAAGAACTAAATATGGGTAATTTTTTATCATCTAACAAAATCATTACATTTCCTTGATATAAGAAAGGATTTATTACTTGAGAGCCTAGAAAGTCATTATATTATTGATTTTGTAAGTTTTATTGGTGAACCTCTATCGATTGTGCCTGATTGAGATCCCTGATTTACATTAAAATTATAGAAATGTCTCTCGAAGAATTTGGATAATAAACATATTATTAGTACTTATTATCACCAAAAAACCGATTGATAGTAACAAATGACTATTCAAACACTTTTTGTCATGTTGAGGTGATTCTACCTTGACCTAAAAGGTTTCTAAGATCAATACATACCTTTGGTGGAATTTTCCTACAAAAACAGTTTCCTTTCTAGCATTCAAATTTCTCCATAAGTAGCATTATATGGTAAAAAGTGTCGAATTATAACTTGTTGGGATGAAGTTAGTGAGAGGAAACTTATAGAGACAAAATATTTTGAAAATACAAATGCTAATGTAGAGTAAATTCAGACCATTATTAAATAATTCAAATGTTGGATAAAAGTGATATTCAAATAACTGTAGAAAAGATTTTGAAATTACAATCAGGATATCATACCTTTTTAAAACTATCTCAATGAAAGGGTGTCTTATGGTTCAATATGAAAGGGAAACTGATCACTAGGTACATTAGACCGATAGAAATTATAGAATTAATTTTTGTTGTAGCTTACCATTTAGCAATGCCAAAAACTCCCTCTAATGTTCATAATGTGTTCCACGTGTCATTGTTAACAAAATACATGCCAGAACCAATGCATGAAATTACCTATGAATAAATAGACCAAGAAACTGATTTTTAATTCTATGAAGAGCCTATTTAGTTTCTTAACACTAGATATCATGTATTGAGAAATAAGATGACTCATCTTGTAAAGGTTCATTAGAAATACTATAAAAAGGAAGAATAATCATGGGAACATGATGATTTTATGGAGAAGAACCACCCACATCTTCCTTTTTAATGGGATTTATAGATGAAAAATATTGATGATGAAATTTCTGAAGGTTCTAAGAATATAGCACCCCAAACATTTTGTGGTATGTTTATCGTAAAGAAATTTGATTCATTAGATAGCCTATATTGAATTTGTCACTTAGAATCATTGAATCAACACATGGTTATTCATAACCTATCCATTATACTTAAATATTTTATTTCTATGATTTGAATTTCGTGAAACGGACACACACGATTGCGATCTGGGTGATATTTAGAGATGATAGAATGAACATAATTTTTATGAATTGTAACATAACCATATTAATTGTAATATCCACTTATGGATATTATCATACAATTATGAAAATTAATAAGAAACATATGAAGGATAAACATACCTACAAAAGTATAAATAAAATATAGGCACCTTAAAAAATATGTTGAATATTTTAATTGTAGGTATTTTTTGATTAAATGAATATTTTAATTAAAAAATAATTTTATCATATTTATAATATTATTTTTGAAAATTAGATTTCATTTGTGGAGTCTAAACACTCAAAATTTTTAAGGGTTAATTTTTTAGGATTTTTTTGAAATACATGAGTTTTGGTGAATAGTAAAATATAGTACATATGGTATAAATACACTATTCCATACGTCATGGTTGATGTAGAAAACAATTAGTTCAATATCACAGGATGTTGTAACAATTCATGTACCTGGTATTATTAATATTTCATGTCTTAGGTAAAAATAATAATCCAATGATTACAATATTAAGAACACCTTCATCCCCTCAACTATATAAACCACCATCACCCTCTATTCCTCTCACATGACCAAACCATTGATCCTTGCCTAAAATATTTATAATACACTTCCCAAGACTTCCCCAAATCTAGATACCTGATGGTATCACCTAAAAGCCAAAAAGTAGGCCTTAATAAGATGCTCAAGGATGAGACCTCAATAGGTGAACCTCTCACCCTTTTTTTCAACTTCTTATACAAGTCTCATTATTTTATTTATCTATCCTCAACTCCCCTCATACAATTGCTATGATAATTCCATTAACATACATGAATTAATTTTTTATTATGAAATTGGAATATTTCATCATCATATCACTTTTCCGTCACTTCTTATACTAAAAATGAAAACAATTTCTAAGAAGTGTTAATTTATCTCATTCAAGGATAACAGGTATTCAATTTATATTACCATCTTCCATTATGATAATGAAACCATTATTAGGGTTGAACTAGATCATTATAAATGTAATATATCATATTTCATGTTCGGTAATCATTTTTTACTCATGATATTTTAGTATAAAACAAAATGACTTCGTGGTGATAATAAGAAGCATCAAAATAATTCAAGCATTTATCATTGAAATTTTGTATAATGAGTCATCCTCTACCAAAATAAAAAAAGTATTTATAAGATCTGTTAAAATTTTGAATGATATATTTTTAACTCATAACATCAAATGTGGATTTTTAATTCCATTTTACATGAACAACCATACTCATATACAAGAAAACTGATCTTGAAAACTATAGGAGAAAATACTTCCAAAATAATAAAATTGAAAATATTAAACCCCAAAAATGCCCTTAATTAACCTAATATGTTTAAAATACATCAATTAATTGTAGAGGATATTTTTTAAATTTAAATTAATTAAGTTAAATTTTATTATTTTGGTCCTTAAAATAAATTAAATAATACATTAGAGCAAAAGTTATGGTTTTTTCCATGTAACTTTTAATTCCATTAGATTTCATTTTTCGCCACATATTTCATGCATGTTTTGTATGTGTACGTAACTTTTCTATATAATATCATGATTTTATTTATATTATTTATATTGATTAATTAATTTAGTAATTATTAGTTTTTGGTCATGTGACTCAATTTATTACAATGTGTTAAGGGACTTTTTATCAATTCCCATTTCATTAAGACCTTTGGGGTATTGTGCACCTAACCATTATTATGAAGCGTATCTAATGAACTTTTTAGAATAATTGATATTTGAATTTATAATTATGGTAAATATCCATTTTATTCTATCATGGAAATGATTATTTTATCCAGAATTATACCATTTCACAAATGATGTTTATTTTGAATTACATTTTAACTAGGCAAATATTGATGAATAATAATCATCTATTCAATAAAGATATCAAAAATGTATAATTTTATTGCATTATATATATATAAAGAATTATTTGGATTGGTAGAGTTGTTTGGGGCATGATATATTCCCTCGATGAAATGACATGTCACACGAGACAAATAAATTGGAGGAAAACCCTTCATGTTTTTTCAAAAATTCATATAAGTTCATACCCACATACTTAACCCGTCTCATTTGAATAATGGTTAATGTTCATAATAAATGATCTAAAAATAATAATAATTATCATTATTAATTATTTATTTATTACTATCCATGAGGTTTTCATTATGACTAAATCATTGGATGATTTTTTGTTCTCAGCATATTGTTGGCAAGTGTATTCATTTAATCATCATGGAGTATTAGTTACGTCTAATTGATTATGATTAAAATATAGTAGAATCATTATTATACTATATGAAACCAATAATATTATATTTAGATAATATTTATTATGTTTCCATTACCTAGGTTATGAATAAGAGAACCTTGGGTTTTCTTTCAATGTGGTAGTTTATTTTAGTTTATTACATATAATTGCAGATTTTATATCTTTCCAAATGTAATTTGGGTTTCATGTATGTTATCTGGTCTTCATAATATACTATAAAAATCATCCCTTTAAGAGTTATTTCTTTTATTCTTGAATAATATAATAATGTAATGCACCGACTCCAGGATTAAGGTTTCGGGTCCTTAAAATTATAGTTTCTGAACAAAAGTATTACAAAAGCTAATGAAACATATTACAATGATTATGATAAAAAATTTGATTACGTAGTGGTTAAACAAAAATAATATGTGGCCAAAATATCTAAAATCCTATCCAAATACCAATGTCTAGACATAATTTTACTATATCTCAATGTTGATATAATAATTTTCATTTTTGAAATCACATAATGTAATGGAGACCTCCCATTATTGTCTACCATCTTATATTTACAAGAATGTCTCTCCTCCTTTTAAAAATTGTACTAAACCTTCACATATCATTACACATATAAATTATTTTAGGATAATCAAAAACCTCAACAAAAAATTTACCAACATAACTAATTTAATAATATAAGAACAACATTGGGTTGAAAACAATCTGATGAAGTGTTTTGGGTTAATCCAAGTGTAGTTTCTAGAATAAAAATGTAATATTCATTAATAAGAAATTTTGATTTATTTATTTATACCTATTTAAATTATTCTTATGAAATTATTATATAATAAAATATATATCCTAAATATAATAATATGTTCTTTATCTTACTTTTTAGTCATAAAACATTTCACACATCCATGGAATGGGTAAAGAAATTAGCATTCATGTGTACATTGATCTACCACCTCATGAAATGGTGTCGTTATTTTTTACATTACAACCTCTGATGGATGGGAATTATAATTTAAATAGTGTTTTATATAATTTATATAATATTTATAATGTATTCATAATTTCTTAATTATTTAATGACTCATAAAATAAAGAATCCCATTTTGTTGAAAAATGAAACCATCATTTTTGATGTTCAAACTACTGCCTCTACAATGTGATGTAATATTTTCACCCATTGAATATAATTTTGTAAGGATGGATTTAATATAAATATATTAAATAAAAGAAATTTTATTCATATTAATCATACAGATATATATCATTACATATAAAATATTATTTTCTTATTTCTATTTCATGCAACGAAAAAGTTATAATGTCATTAATGGACATGTGCACTACCACATCCTAGAAGCGATGTGATTCATCTTTCTTTTCACAATATAATAATAGTGAAATATAAATATATATATAATTATTTATTAAAAATTATATTTCATATATGAAACAAGAGTGAATTTGGAAATATAAATGTTACCTAACTTTTCCCCATAATGATAATGGAATAATTGGAACGTTATTGATGCATAAATATATCATACTCTCTCCATGATTGTGACATTAGATCATTTTTCCTAACCATATATCATATATTATTTAAAAAAAAAACAATTTAATTTAAAATTTAATAATTATTTAATATTTATTAATCTAATACTTGTTAATGAATGGCCACATTGACTGTAGTTGACCTACAAAATTTAATTTTGACTCATAAGCATAATATGATCAAAAAATTCTACATAAACATTATTGGTTAATTAAATTCATATGAAATGTATAAAAGTCAATTAAATGTAATAATAAACATGGATAAAGGTATGAAACAATTAAATAATTAATATAAGTTTATTATTCAGTAACATAGTTGTCAATTATGACAAATTAGACTCACGATAAGCGACTTTAAAACTAAATTTGAATTTATTAGGTTAAAATTCCATGTCATTGGTAATGTTATTTTAATAATATGTGTGTAATTATATCAATTTTTTTGAATATTATTTACACTATTATTTTTTCCATTTCCATTTTTATTGTATAATTATATAACTGAATTATTCACACATCAATGATACAATAATTTTAAGGAAAGTTTTTCTTGAATTTTCTATTTGTGAGATAATCATAATATTCACCACTTAATTATTATTTCGTGGTGTATGTATTGTTTTTTTGATAAATAATTTCATATATTATTTTATCATAGTTTTATTTAATGATTTTCTTTTTATTATTAATACTTTTTGGATTTTTTGATTCAAATGTTACCACAATATTAAGGGGGTTCGTCCAAATTTCATTTCGTTGAGGTATATTTTATTATTATAAACATATATTGTTTTATATGTGGTATATAGTTTCCATTAAAATGGTATTTATATATTTTTATTTATGAAAATAAATTTAAATATTTTATTTATCTTAATCATTCATAGGGTTCATTTTCAAATGATATTAATATAGTAAGCGATTTATTCTCACTTTCATTTCATTGAGACATATTTTATTATTAGGCACCCAATTTTTTAATATTGTGTATATACTTGCATATTACCTATTATATAAGGATTTTGATTTATTTATTTTTATCCCAATATTAAATTGATATTATTATTTTATTGGGACCATGATTCCAAATTTACTTAAGTAGAATGTGATTTCAACTCAATTAATTTTCACTAAAGAGAATTGTATTTTTATGCACATTGTTTCATTAATATAGGGTTATTACTACCCTATCACATGTTCTTTAATTAATTAATATTTTTTTATGATGTTAAATTATTAAATTGATTTCATTCATTTATGGGGATTATAATTAATGATTTTCTCAAGTTGTAAGGAATTTCATCTCACTACTTACAACTATGAGAGAAAGGTCATATTCAGAACATTATTTAGTGTATCATGTATATACTACCAATTTTAATATAATATATCATGAAATATTTTATTTTTAGGGGGGTTAAATTTTTTTTTATGATTTTCACGTTTTGAGTTACCGATTCAGATGAAACGACAATTGAATAGTGGTTTCATGATTCATATTTATTTCTTATAGGCTTATTCCAAATTCACTAATTTTTTGTTTTTGTGTGGTGTATATTTTTTCCATTAATATAAATTATTATTATTATATATTATTTAATGTTATTTACATATAAATTTGACAATCAAAATTTAATGGGGTTTACAACATCAATGTAACCTAGCATTTTTGGACTGTTGTAACAATTTAACTTATTTGTGATGTCTATTATGTCATAAACCTATAATTTTAATTAGGTATATATATATCTAATTTGACATTATATATTATGAATATCATTATTATCATTATATTATTTGATTCATTTTAATTTATTCCATCATGTATTTATTTATTCAAATATTTCAAGGTGTTATTGGACACATTGGAATGTCTAATCATCATTTTTCTCATAAATATTTATAAATGAATTTTTTCAATAATTTCAATTGATTAATGTAAAAAATCATTTTATTTGTTATATTGAAATCGAGATATTTTTATTTTATACTATACTCATATTTTAATTGGATGGATTATGATTTTTTATAAATATATTGTTATGAAACTTGTTTCTTTTCTTTAGGTTGATTTTGATCTTAATAGATTGTTATGAAACATGTTTCTTTTCTTTGTGTTAATCATGTTTCAATTATATTTTAGTTGATTATATTTATTTTTTATGTTTTATACAAGTTTCAAATATATTTTTATAGAACCCATTTCCTTTCAAGGGTTATTTATGTTCCAATAATATTGATATGTAACCTATTTTCTTTCCAAGGGTTATAATTTTTTCAAAGTGATTGTTATGGAACCCATTAATTTTATATGGGTTAATAATGTTTCAAATATACTATTACAGATCCCATTTAAAATTCATTGGTTATTCATGTTTCAAAGATATAGTATTTAATCCCAATTTTTAATGGGTTATTCATTTTTATAAAAGATTATTATAGAACTCATTATTTTTTCATTGGTTAATGTTGTGTAAATTGTAGATATTATGTAATGCATTTCTTTTCCTTGAGTTCATAATCATTCAAATAATTTTTTTAAAAGATATTTCATTTCAATTTGTTAATAATGTATGTAAAGGCTATATTGGTAGATATAATTAGATTATTCATGCTTTTATATGTTATGGTTTTGAAATTGTACATAGAAATTGTACAGGTTTTTATGGGATAATGCAATGATCTGTGGTTTAGTTATATTACATGAACATGTAGTTCTAGTATAGACCAAAAATTAATTTGGTATGGAAGTCATCTATATGACTATTCGTTTTGAAGTAGTGATACATGTGGATATCAACCACATGGGTATTACATTCATGATAATCAAAAGTGTATTTATGTACCAAGAAACCTTTATTGGTTATCTATGATTTATATGGGTTTATAATATTTCGAATGATCCATATTTATATTAAATGACTTATTGGTATTGATTCATATGAATCTTTCGTTTTACATGTTTTCATATTTTCATTCTCCATGTATTGATGGTTATAATTTATTTTATGATTTTCTTATACATATTGATTAGTTCATTATATCCTTGTGAAAACTTATGCCCATTGATGGAATTTAATTTTTAATAGTTATGATTACCATTAATAATAATCTAACCTCACCCTTATTATGTTTCCTTTTCCTGGGTTATAAGAAAAAATATTGAGTGATTTAGTTTTATGAAGAATTTCAAAAGGATGATGTTGAAAACCATCTTTGAAATATAAAAAGTGTGCTATAAAAAGAGACGCTTATAAACAATATAAACTCATTATTTATGAGTACATGTGGATTTGTTTAATTTATATAAGTTTCATATTAATTTTATAAAACTCTAAACAAAAAATGTCATATAAAATGTAACTGATCCAATATTTTATTTTGATATTGTATAGTCAGGATGAAAAATTTGTAACAAAATTAACATCATTAATGTCTAGAATATAGTGTTATGAATTTCTTAATAGTATCATATAGTGTGGGATCCTATTTGTTATATCAATTACCATCCACTCATAGGCATTGAGAACAATAATTCTTCCAAATCAAGGCCCACTGTCTAATTCATCATGTAATGACATATCAGTATGCAAACATCTTTCTATGACATATCCCAGAGGTTTCAACGTGGCTAATGACTCAAAATAATGGTTCTGTACCATCACTAGTCTCATTGACTCTGATGCAATATGTGATCATAAATTAATTCAAACTATCAAAAATAACCACATTCACATCCAATATATTAACACTCATATTTTTAAAATGATTCACTCTTACACACTGTCCTAATCCATGCACAGAATATTCCTTGAACAAATATAAATTTCATGTATTATTATTAACTTTACCGAATTATAGCTTGCTCTAGAATGGTTATTATTAACTATGATACATCCCTATAGAATCTAGGAAGGTCAATAGAACACAAGGTCATCACCCATAAAAAATCTCCATCGCTGATCCTATGACACTATACCATATAGGTCTAGGTCCACATCGAATAAAATCCATCATTTATTAATATGATATCTAGTAGGATGCCTAGAGAAACCTCAAACTGTACTAATCGATACAATCATACACTACTAAAAAAACTGATTCTTCTTCTTCAAGGATCCTATATCCATGAATAAATATTCAAGTCTATGTCCCCATTAAGATCCCAAAACACTCTCAGTTCTATTATATAGGGAAAATCATGATCCTTACGACAGCAAGAACTCTTATAATCCTCATTCCTTTTTCTCAAAAATGTATCTAGAGCAACACTATTTCCCAAAACTCACCTCATATGGTACATCCATTAACCCATCAATACTATGAATCCCATTTCCATATCACCTTGTTAAATACTATATGAATCAACCAATTAACAAGATGGTTACACTCTTCAAGCATTAAATGTATTGTTTTCCCACCCACTATAATAATGCATAGGGATTTGAAACATGACCAACTGTCATATAAAGGTCCATATGGGGTTTCATTTATTATATCCCATGTATTAAAATCACAAAAATTATCTAATAATATTCAATGCTTCACTCACCAATTGGATGCTTTGTTTCAGGTGGGATTACAATTTATCAATGTCTAAAGTAGGTCATACATTGAGAATAGGATGCCCAAAACCACATTATTTAATTTATTAAATCCCTCATCATATATATCAAATCTAATTTATACTATAAAACATACATGTAGTTTTAAAATCCTATTAAAAAACTACTTGAGTTTTTATTAAAGGGGAAACCTACCACAATCATTGGGTTAAAAATGAATCCCAACAATGAATCAACTCGGGAACTTCTCCCTTATCTATTTCCATATAAATATCTATCTCCATTTACCTATAATATTACATTATTAATTTAATATAAAAATAAAATTTATATTATTTTAATTAATAAAAAATGAACAACTAAAAAATTACAGTGCATAATTTATCAATCTAAAATCACATCCGACATGATGTAGATGTTTTGTAGTGTCTATATGACACCAACTATGGAGGAAAAACTATCATAATGTTCATGATTACCTAGAAATTAAATAATTTTTTATCAGACCCACTAAATGAATTATTTCATAATCATATAACATGTCAATAAAATATAGGAAGCATATAGACATCATATTAGTTCATCCTTAAGCCAATACACATTAAATCAACATAAAAATCAGCAAATTCCACCGTGATCTGCTAACATTAATAGAAAAAATCCTATAAAATAATAAAAATAATTTATTTATATAAAATTTAGGATTAAAAAAAAAAATGTTATTATTGGTGTAATCCTAACCAATAGGGTATTTTTTCGAAAGATGCTTCAATCCAACCTGAAGAAAAGGGTGGATGACGAGAGGAAAAAAATACATAAGGGGAATGATTATTTGGTGAAAATGGGTGTCTCTTAATTTTTCCTACTGTTTTAAAAAACCCATAACGGTTGCTTACGAACCATTCATGAAATGAATCCTAAATTCAAATAATGAAAATTTATCCAACACCCAAAACCCATTCTTCATTTATTTTTCCCATTATGATAATAACTGTTTGGTGTGAATTATAACTAATAGCTCCTATATTTATAGTTCCATACCAATCATTATGAAATTTCTCTTGATCTCATCAAATAATTCCAGTGACCTGATCCCCATGTAAAAAAATATATTAGTGGGTTTTAATCTCATGAAATAATATCTTTATTCTAGGTACTCAATACAAACATCGTAGAAGCTCAAAAATAAAATCATCCTCATAACATAATGACCCATAAATCAAATTGTCATTATAATGAAATACTCAAAAATACTGCTTGAATGAAAATATCCATGTTCTCATGGGTGATAGAAAATATACATCACATGAAATATTTTTCATGAATAAATATGTTTTTAAAAATTATCTAATAAATTAATTGAGGAAAATTAGCCATTATGTTAAATGTCTATGAGCCAGTAAAATGTGGATTAACCAAGTGTCTGGTTTTTCTATTAAAAATGTAATCCTCCGTATAAAAAATTAAGGATCCACATAATAATGATTTAATCCATAGGTGATTTTGTGGGGGTATTAAAAATATATCTCTCTTTATATTAGGATTTATCTATATTTAATTGTTCACATTAAAAAAACAATAATGAACACTTTTTCTTATTAAATAATTTATTAATTGTGATATTAAAATTATGGCAATTATGAAGAAAAAAGGAGGTTTAGTTGAAGGGTTTATAGTCCTGTAATTCATTGGGAAAGGGATCCTACATCAATACTCTTATCCTTCTTATTTTAATTACATATTCTCTCTTCATGTATTTCTAACTAAAAGTTATAAAAATATTATTGCAAGTTATACAATTATCTATTTTCCACTTCACTTCTCGTTTTATATTTAAATTTGAGATATATTGATTCTATTTCAATAAACAATTAAAAAATCAATTTTAGGTTTCAGATTTCATGGTTATCAATATAAATTGTTCTAAATGCGCTCATCTACATTTTTAGGTTTATTTTATGTCATGTTCCCTACTCTTTTACATTATATAGCAATTCATATGAATTTTATTTAAATTATAATTTTTTAGGTCATTAAAGTTAGATATTATTATTGTTTTAATATATAATGTTCTTTTTTAACATTTTATGTGTGGTTAATATTAATTCTCATGTTGAATAATCTATTAAATTTCATTAATAAGATAAATTAATCATTCATTCTTTATTTATTAATTTGGACTATTCATTGTGATCACTTTTAGTGCATTTGGGTCATTTGATAATTCCTAAATTATGTATGTCAAAAAATTGTCTGTGAACAACAAAATTTGGTTAAATAGAAGACTCTTAGCTCTTTGTGAATTCATAAAAGAACGAAAACTCTAAGGCTCATAAAATGATTTTTAGTTCACCGAAAAAATTGATTTTGAAAATGCCACTCTGGGGAATTCCTTTGTCCTAGAAAAAAATGTATTTCACTATATATTATTAAACCAATAATAATATTTTTGAATTAATTTTTTGTAATGGATGAATTTAAGATTTTCCTATATTAATTTAAATGTTGATGAAAATTTTTGTTAATGGATATTATTCAATTACTTTAGTTTTTTGTAATATATCTATTTTTATATATTTTAATTATTTCATATGAATTCTAGACATTTAAATAGTATCGAATTTATTATTATTGATTAATATAATTTTTAATAAATATTCCAATTTATTTCCATTCCTCTCACCCATGTACTTGAAATATATTCAAATAATTTTTTAGTGACATTTATACATTAATATATATGATTCTATAATGTTATTAATGAAATAACCATTTGGTTAGGTTATTTAATAAGTGGAATAATGTAATAGATTCATCATTATAAAACATTATTACTTAATATTGTATTTCAATTTTTTTTAACATTGGATCTATTTAATTTATGATTTTTGATTTTTTTAGATATTTAATAATATATTGTATATGATTTTATATTTTATAAAAAATATAATACTAAAAATATTATTTATATTTAATTTGAACATATTATTCGAAATAAAAAACTTTGAACAACAAATTTAATTTTATGTATTTTACTTATATTTATTTAATAGTAAATTTGGTAAAACAATAACCATTATTTACTTGAGGATAAAATGTGAAACACATTTATAATGATTTAGGACCAAATATACCTTATAATCAAAAAAAGTATTTCCTAGATAATAATTATATTGGTTATTATAATATATACTATATAGAATTATATATTAATATAAAAAGTATTTTGGGTAAACAATACTTCAGAAAACCCATACACTTTTACCATCCATCTATAAATTATTTTAATAAAATCCCTTCAAAATCCAATTTTTATTTAAAAAATTAAACATGGGTTAGGTGGATAAACCTTAATTCCTTGTATAAAAGAATATAATGTCATGATGATAGATAATTTAATCCAATCAATAATGAATTATTAATTAAATTATATTTGAAAATGTAAATTTATATGTGAATAATTCCTTCACCTGTTACAGTATTTATGATAAAAATTATACGGCACCAAACTTATATAAAAGATAATCTTGATTTAAGTCAAGAATTAACATTGAGGATAATTTTAGGTTTAATTTTTAAGAGATTTAAAAAAAATATTTTTACATATCATCCCATAATCATACATGAGGATACTATCAAAATGATATACATTTTTTAAGCAAAAAAAATACATTTTATATATAAAAACATGATTTAATTTCTTGATAAAAATATTATTCTCTAATTTATTTCTCTTATTCCTTCTTATACCCTATGAAAACATTTTCAAAGCATTTTTTTCACACAGAAATTCTGTAATGGATAAAATTTAAAAAGATTATGTTAGTCCTTGAATATTTATAAACCCATGAATTTATAAAAATAATGAAATCATCATAGAAATCATAAATCATAAAGGAGACATGTGGCATTCATATCATACTTACATTGTAGCTTTCACAAATATATAGGGTGTGACCATAATGGTTACATTTGGAATTCCCATCACAATATATTCCCTAAATCACTTTAGAGAAACCTTATTTTTAACATTGTCTCTTTACCCAATGCATTGGAGATCTATAATGGGATCACCCAGCATTAATTTATCATAAAACCACCATTATACATAAGAAACTCCAATGAAATATAATAGAATAATAAAACAAAAACCATGCATAATAAAAGAATATCAATTCCACATTACACTAGTACTATCCCATTTTAAGATATTCATATAATCAATCTATTCTTAAATCCATTTTCAATACCAAAACACCAAAAAAGTGAATATGTAATTTAATTATTATTTTAAAAACATTACATCTTGTATGGGAATCCTAATACCAAATGATGGTCATGAGGATGGAATGACTATTTTTTACTATGTATATTAAAGGCATTCTTTTTTTCTTTTTGTAAAAATCATTGAGAAAATATTCCGTCTGAAAACTATTGAAAGAAATTAAATGTTATAGGTGTTAATTAGAAACAATATAAAATAAGGTGGTGTATATTATCAAAATAATTCTCAATGAAAATAGATTGAGATGAAGAACCATAAGTAATTCTCAAGAACCATAACATAATCATAACACGTAAACCATGTATAAAATGAAAATAATATTTCCATATTGCGCTCATAAGATATACTTTCATGATATTGATATAATAAATCCACTATAAAAATACATTTCAATAAAAATATACAAATAAATGGAATTATATATGTAATTTTCTTTTTAAAAGTATTAAAACTTGTAGAGGAATCCAAATACCAAATAGTGGCCATGGCGGTGGAAAGGTCATTATCACTATTTACATTAAATAAACATTGCATTTTTTCATTTATTTAATTTAGATGAATAAAATATTCCTTTTGGAAAAAAATAAATGAAATAAAAAGGTAATTGGGTTTATTAGAAAAGTATAAAATAATGTGGTGCATAGTATCGAAACATGCCTCAATGAAAAGAGATGTAGACAAAGTCAATTACCTTGAGTCAGACATGTCAGGTACAAGAATTATGTTCCTGAATAATTAACAGAGATTATTTTCTACTTTATTGATAACCTTTTCACGTCTATATATTCTTTAATATATATTTTTACCATGTTATAAAAATTATATAATTATTTATGTTAATAAAAATCTATTTCATTATTTGAAACTTGAGTCGAAAAGAAACTTGGTTTTGATGTTACTAGTCCATATTTTCATAATTCTATCATATCTAGAATAGTATTCAGGACATAATCATCACATTTAAACTTTAATACAAGATTTTTTAATCAAACCATTAATTATTTTTATGAAAAATAATTGAAATTATATTCATGCACATGATAGGCCATACCTTTGCATGAGTATAATTTTTATTTTTCATTGATCATTATGAAAATAAGTTATTTTTTACGTTTAAATAATTATAATAATATTATTAAAAACATAATTATCATTTAAATAGTCTTATATGAACCATAAATGTGATGTGGTGAATAAAAATGATTCACATTACTTCGTGGAGGTTATAGTTCACTCGTACGCACAAAATATGTAACAATTTTCATGTGCATGGAAGGAGATAAACTAATTAAAATATTATTATTTATAAGATTTATATGTTAATAATTTCTCATATGAATTAATTCTATAATTATAACATATATTGAAATATTTTAATAGAAATCAATATAAATTTGTTCATGGAGATATTAATTCACATGTACATAAGAAACGATTAATTCATTTAATATTTGATGAAAGTAGAGATGGATTTAGTGTATAATATTGACATAATAAGATATAATTATATTTAAAATAGTTGAGTTATTTATTTTTTATTTTTAATTAATTCATGAATGAAGTTTAAGAAGACATAAAATTTATATAATTAAAGAAAAAGATACAACTTCTTCGGTTGATTATTCTTGGAGTACACAATAACACCACAACGTAGTATTTTATATTTAATTTAATTCTTCATGAACATGTGTTGGGATTATAGGATGGTTTTTGGTTGGATATTTTCCTATCCAAATGGGTTTGGATGTTTGAGTATTAGATAAGAGAGGGTGAATTTTTATAGGAGAGGGTTTGGGTGGTACCCTTGGAAACTCTTGGAATATTAAATTTATATAAAATAATTTTTTTTCTAAATGATTACAACATGATATATATCTAATATTAGAAGATTACAGTTTGGAATCCTCTCATCCAATACATTTTATTCATGTATTGATTATATTAGAAAACCTTATCTTTTATCATTACCCTTAATTATTCTCTTTTAATTTTAATTATGGTAACACTATTTTAAATACTAAAATTCATTATATTATACTTATATATGGTAATATTCTTATAATATAAAATTTAATGAACTTTTAAAATTTATTTTAATTACATTGTAATTTGAAACGATTTTTACCGTTTTTAAATAATTTTTAAATTGCTAATTTATAAAAGATCAATAATGTCAATTTTAACACTATTAAATTTATTGATTTTAAATAAAATCTATATATAGGGATATCATCTATCCAAATAAATTAATAGTCTTCCTACATGTCATATCCAACTATAAAATTCATGAATGACATAAATTATGTCAAATAATATTTATATTAAAATTTAAAATTTCATTTAGTTGATAACTTCATTAATAAGTCAATCACTACATCATCATTATGTCATAATTAAATTTATTTAATTAAATTATTAAAATTATAAATAAAATATCATTATATAAGAAAAATTTTCAAAATTATATTTAATATTCATATTCAACTATATCTATTATATAGACCAAATTAATATTTTTTTAGTAAGAATTTATTTGTTTATAACATATTTTACATTAATTGTAATGTTATAAGGGTCATAATCACACCCATGTGGCCAAAAAGGAAATTTTTTCATCCCATGGGTTTTCATGGTCATCTAGATCACATCCAATTGGATTCTGACTTGTTTTAGGATAATTTTAAATTATTATAGTATTATTTTTTACACTTATTTACATGACTTACCCTTTAACCATGGAAAATAAAAATAATTACTAATTTTACAATTTATCATGATAAATAATAAAACATAACTATTTCTATAATTTGGAAATTATGATACCAAATAAGGAATACATTTTTTCGAATTCAAAAAACATAAGTTTTTATAATTAAATTAAAATTAATTCTCGTTATAAAAATGAGAAATTGTGTTTTTTAAGTTAAATCCATCAAAAGATTGGCATGTGTTTAAATTAGATTTCAATGTGAAATTACATCCAACAACGATTATTGAAATAAATTTTAAAAATATAATTAAATTACACTTTAAAACCAATTAAATGATAACATAAATATATTAATAAATTATCCAAAAATAATGTTTTGAAATAAAATGTATGATTTTTCACTATAAATTAAAATGTAATTTTCATTAGAATAATTCCAAAATTTATTACAAGGTATGTTTTGATGTACATAATCCAAAAAAGAATATTATATTTTCAAATAGATCATATAAATGTGAAAAAACTATATTTAAAATGGTTTTACCCTATAAAATTTGTAAATATACCATTTTAAAATATTATAATATTTTATGCTTAAAATTGGATTTCTTCTCATTTTAGGCCACAAAAACTTATTTGATAACAGTATAAACATTAAAAAACATGTGAAAAAATAATTTAGTTAGATATATTCATTCACATCCAAAAAAACTATGGCTTTAAATACCATTTAACATTATAATATTAATAATGTATTATTTTTTATAAAATCGTTTTGTGTGAAACGTATGATTTTTGGGAAAACTATTATTGCATGTTACGTATGCTATCAAAAAAAGTTTCTCCTTTAATGTAGAATTACTATATATTTCCTAAATATTAATATATTTGATGAAGTATTATTCAATAAATACATGGGTAGTAAAAAAATAATATGTTTCCTATATATTATCCATTGTTTTGTTATAATACAACATTAAATTGATAATATCTATCAATGGAACTGTGTTTTTTAGATCCCCACACACATTTCATAATTATTAATTACTATATATAGTTTCTTTATTATCACGGTAACACATTCAACATTGAAATTGTATATTATTTATTCATTTCGTCAATTGGGTTATTAATATTATAATTAATTACACAACATATTAAGATTGATCCTTGAATTGAAGTGTGATTTATCATTATTAATCATGATACATTGAATTTGATTATATCAATAATATACTTATTGTAATATAATTGTTTTGTATATCAGATATTGTTTATTGATCCTATGAATGGTTTATTTGTTATTTTATTTGAGTCCTTTACCACATATCCATATTATGGATTAAAATGTTTTTAATTACAATATGTGTTTTTGGGGAAATATTTCTATTTTACATGGGATTGGAATTTATCTTAGAATATATTATTTCATGCTTTAAGTATCCCTCTGTACATAATATAATAGTTCAATGATTTTGAGATATTATCAAAGTACCTATATATAGGTATTGGCCGTCATTATATATGATGTCATATATCAGAGATATTATTGATATGTTACATTCATTATTTTTGGAAACAATCATGTTATTCCCTTTGAATTCTGACTTACTATTGAATATTGAAAATCATAGGCACATTCTTGAGGGATTGAAATAAATATTTATATTATTTATTTTGTGGCCATTGGTGGTTCTTTGTGAGTCCCAATTATCACCCCAATATATAATCTAACTGGATATGAAACTTCACTCTCTTTAATATTAGAATGAATTAACACATTATTTATTTATTTAATATTAACATACTAGTTGGGATTAATTTTTATTGTATATTTTCAATCTTCAAATGGTCAATTATAGGATTTAATTTAAATTACATTAATAAGTTTATTAAAACATATATACTATATTTTATTTATATTTTTATATTTTTTGAAATCCATTATTGAAATAATTGGATTTCCATTAAGTAATTTTTTTTACCATTTGTCAAATTTTTATGCGAAATATTTAATTGAATTTAAATATATTTATAAAAATAATCTTGTTAACCCTATGAAAAGTGTAAAATTATTTTTTATACGAGTGATTAAATATATTTTTTATAGCTATATTGTACAAAAAGGTAATGTTAAAAAAATTATAATCTTGTAGTGAAGCACTTAAAAAATTTTAATAAAGGAAATAATTACATTTTAATTGGTAAAGATAGATGACTATAGTACTTATCACATGGATAAAAACAATCCTTTTGGTAGAAATTATGGTCCATTTTTCTTGATAAAATCTCATTAATGGGTTTTTATGATTGTTATAATGTTTTAATTATTTTATTAATGATATTATAGTAATAAATATATGTTAATATAATCGTTATATAACCCAAAAAATACGCATAATCAACCAAATTATAATAAATTATAATTATACTATAGTAAATCATAGTATTTATATGGAAAAACATATATAAGTGATGATTTTATATTGGTTGTTTTATCATATGTATAGTATAAGATATTTACTTGATCACTAAATGTTATATTTTGGGCAATATGGGTTTGTAAAATAAATTAAATTTTTGGGAAATTCTAATTTTATTAAATTTTTATAGAGAACATTTTATGGGTTAAAAATATTATTAGTGTTTCTAATATGTATATTTACATGTTATTAATCTTTTTTTCTTCTTGTAGTGACATATTATGAGTACTGTTTTTATTGTTAAAGCTAATTGAGAAATACATTTTCCTATCATTTTTTAGTAAACTAATTTTCTATAAATCTATAAAAATTATCATTATTTTATTTAACATTTTACATTGATTTTTAAGAGACTATTAGATTTTTTTTATTATAAACATATATATTAGAGAATAAGGTTTGTTTTATATTTTCAAAACTGTGGATTTTTCCACCTTGGCCCATTTCAAATGGTTTTGAGAAAAAACAGAATTTGTAATTTTGAATCATATAATGAATATATGTGAAATTAGATTCTCTAAAATTAAAATATATTATTTTAATATTGACATTTATACCTCTCTACATCTATATGTAGGGGGTTTATACCCCATTACATAGTGATACAACAAAAAAGATAAGTAATTATCATAGTTTTGGAATGATTGTAACATGATAATCCTTTAATATGTCATTTATATAATTATGATGATCCCACTTTTTAGTATAATAGTTTTTTGAGCATTGAACATTTATTTTGAATTAATGAGATTATCCAAATAAGTTTCATTCTTTACTCATTAGGCATATCTTGGATTGAATCACCTAATTTATTTTATAAGAATCATTATCCTTTAACACATCCATTTCTAGATACATGGGTCTTCATTAAATCATAAATCATATGGATCAATATAGTGTTATAGTATTATTATATCAGGATTGAGAATATATACCCTAGTTTCATGATCCTCCATTACATAATTAATACCCTTGACCAATCATTTCAATGATAGAGGTATTAAAATGTCATTAACAATTTATTACAGAATCCAAATTTTAAATGTATTATTTCCTAGTGGGATCTTAGTGCTCATGAAAATATTTATTGATTATGGATTTATTATAGTGTCTAAAACATTAAAATTGTTTTAGATTATAATGAATTCTGATGGATTGGAAATAAAAACTATTATTGTGAGGATAAAACCTCCACTAAGAATATCATAGAATTAAGACTAGTTTATTTTGATCAAGTATAATTTCATATAAATTTATGGATGGTGTTAAACTAACAATTTTATTATTTTATCATGCATTATAAAAATATATACATATTTTTCAAAATTCATTTGAATTTGTTTTGCTCTTTAAAAATGTACCCATCTGGATTTACTAAATGAAAGGTGGGTAATCATACCTATTTATATATAAATAATTGTGGGTTTTCAATGTGGATTTTGTATCCATATAAAATGTATTATCAATTTATACACACTTATTAAATTGGAATAGACCAATTTTGTCTATGACATCCCAAAAGGTGGAAATATTCTTATGTTTTTGTGTTTTACCTCCTTATTTTTTAACCACAAATATTATACACATTTCTTGTTATAATATATATAGACTATAATTATCTATGATATAATTTATGAAATTTAAACATAAATAATTAATTATCATTTCTTATTTTTGATTCCATTGAATATATATTTATAATTAAATATATTAATTTTTTGTGGAATAATAAATTGGGTGGGGAGGTTATCCTATATATTTTGTCCACATATTGATCAAATGATTCATGGATTTATATGATGATAAATGTATATAAGGAGGAAGAATATGATATCATGTAATTATTATGCATTAATAGAGTTATCATATTATTATATATCTTATTAAATGTTATTATTTATTACATATTTAGTTTACTTCCATCTACATTGATAGGGAATCACTTTGGGTATTCCATGACAATCCCAAGCTATTCCATGACATTCCCAGGCAATTGATATAAATCCATTACAACACCCTAATATTTTAGTATGTGATTTTCATGAAATAAATTTCGTTTGGAATATCATCTTTTACAAAAAACACATATATAAAAAGAAGTATGTGTAGTGTTCTTGGATCTGTTAGTAGCCATTGAGATGTGCTTTTAATTATTGGTACACATTTTTAACAAATTATTTTAATTTTGAATCATTAACTTTGAACGATTAATGTCTTGATCTATCATCATTAATCCTTAGTGTCACCGTATAATTAGTTATAAAAATGAAGTATTGAACACATGGATTTTCCAAATTTGGTACAAAGACCTACTCCCGGTTATGTAGGTAACACCCCAAAAATGATTCTTTATTATAATAGAATGTGTTTATGACAGTAACGTGTTAAACACCCTAATTACCATCCTTTTAATGCCCATCAAAAATAATCCATCAATAGTTGGTTAGAACCCATTACTACACATACATCATGGTGATTGGTTAGACATCCCAATAACATTCTATAGTAACTGGTTATGCACCACGGTTACTACCTCCTTCTTCCCATGAATCAATCCACAATATGTATATGAAATGGTGATCCTCCTCCATTATCTTATTGGACCACACTAAATTTTGTAAAACTTAATATAAATTCTCTTTAAAGCTGGTCTGGCCCAAAAAAATTATAATCACTAAATATAATCAACTACCTCAATGAAACAATACTTGGGAGAGATTACACCTTTTCATTATGACCTTTCATCACTAAATAATGAAATCTCAAATTTTTATTCCTTTTAAAATAATGATTGGTTTTTTTCCTATGTTCATTCTCGAAACAATACACATAGAATATGTAATCTATATTTTTTTGTATTTCCTCAATTATAATTCATGTATAAAATACACTATATGATATTATAATCATTAATTTTTTATAATAAAATTCACAAACATCCAAATTTATTGATAAATTATTTCATGTGAATATATGTTTGGTATAGTGTAATCGCATTACACATGTATCAATAATTTTTTCACTCCTAATTTTATGTAATATTTTTTTGTAACACTAACTATGTATTCATCAGTAGATTTTTTAATCCAATGTGTATAAGAATAATTTTTCATGCACACAATCAATTCTCATTATGATTAACACATAATTCTCAATGAGTCTTCAAAGAAAACATAATTCACAACAATAATAAATTCTTTGATTGTAGATGGTAATTCTTATCATCATATAATCTCTCTATTATATTAAATCTTATTTAATGAGAACAAATATTAAAATATCCTTAATGAAAATAAATTTTTCTATAACAATAATACTTTAAAACATCAATACACTCCCTCTATGAATTGATATTAATTTCATTCATAATTCGAAGTCCCATTTGGGTAAAAGTATATGATATGACAATTCTTCATCTTGTAATCAGAATACATAGAATTTATTTCTCCATTTTTATACACAGTGTGAAAATATACAATGGTTCATGTAAGCTCAAACAACTATCCCATGACTACGAAGGTAGATTCGGAGCTTGAGAAGATGAATACTTCTTTGAAAATATAGATTTATCTAACTTCTTTTCTTGGATTTTAGCACTATTGATAATAAGTTGGATAATACTTCAGATAATTTATAGAAAATGAACTAATGAAAATTTATTTATAAGAAAATATCCACAATATTATAAATCTAATAAATATGTACACCCCTCATTTATTTATTAAAAGGCATCATACAATGATGAGACTCACTGTCATCTTAAATACAGTTTTATTCCACTATATATCTCAGTGTTTTAAGAGATTATATTTCATATGAATTATGGTGCATGCAAATTTTATCTCTTTTGAATCGTTAGAATGATCAATACATACTCAAAAGAATCATCATGATGAGATAGAGGTTCCACATGCAGAAATCCTAACGAACTAATGATCCACTAATTAAGGAATGTTAGAAGACAACATTGGCTCATATTGGGTGATCAACATTTTTCAGATCAGATGGAAGGTGTTCTTTCCATGTTACAAATCATGTATGAATTGTAACTATATATAGTGCATCCCAAACTGATATTATAAGATCATTCCATATCCCATTTAATAAAAGGAACTATTATACACAAAAAGAAACTATAATGGGGTACAAACCCATTATATACTGGCACCTCCTCATAATGTCCCCTATTCTACCATCATGACACCCTATACATAGGTTCCCCTCTTCTCCCATGAGACTACCCATAGAGTGTATATTAACATGAACCCACTAATTTTCTCATGATGGTTTTCTAGAGAGTAGACATCCCATGAAATCAGAGTATCTTATAATCTTATGATGGATAATGTTTTTAGGTTCATATTTTTTAGTCTACATGAAATATAATATATTCCACCTCCAGAAAATAATACTCTAAAAAAACTATAATCATTTCATAAATTTTATAGTCCTTTATAAAATGCAAATCCCTATAATTACTCCAATGTACTCATAAATAAGTCAATTTAATAATACAATGAGACATGTATTTTTGGTCTAAATATCAGTTCAAAAATCATGGAAATTAATTCCAAAACACTTATGAAACTCTTCTCAAGAGAACAGGTTGACTGAAAATAAAATTCTCTAAAAGGGCACATTAATCTCCCCTATTGTATTTTTTTTCAATACTTATATGTTGATATTTTTTACATTCTAATAACCCCTTTTAATACTGAATTAAAATATGTATTTATGATTTCATATTAATACGAACTTCTCCCATATATCAGTATATTCTCAAAGAATGAAACCACACTACCAAAAGAGATCCTGTTTTAGTAAATATAATATATATCAAAATGTGAACTTAAAATGTAGAAAACATGAAATATGTCACATAAGAAACAAGGATATTCAATTACTATATTTTAATATAATTGATATAATTATTTTATAAAATTCATAATAGTGGACTTATGATCAAATATTTTTAGATTTTTTTTAAACATGTTATCAAACATATCATATAGTTCATGTTCAAAAACCCATGTGTATATTATTTAGATTAATATTAATTATATTATCACATTTTTTTAAAAAGATATAAATTATTATATTCACAGTGAACATCATTTTTCCAAAAAATTATGAAAATTTGATATCATTAAATCATTTAAGCTCCCCTCATGAGATGCATCCATATCCATCAACTATATTCATGTATGTAAAAAATAGTGTATATTCGAGAATAAAGAGGGACCTATTTATTCATTAGAAATAACACAATAAATGATAGTTTACATTCATCATTTATTTTATCTTTTTACTTTAAAACCCAAATATGGAAGGGTTCTCTTTCATATTATGGTATATTAAGAGTGTCATACAATGTTTTTTTAAATGAGAAGTTGGTTCACATAGTTTAAAATTCATAATATTTAATTTATATTATTTAGATGACTCCCCATCATTTATAAATTCTTCAATAATAACCATATTGATTTCTCTTTTATTGATAAGATTCAGATAATTTTCCAATAAATATAAAACATCCCAAAAATTTCACAATTTAATGTAGCATTTATCAATATCTGAATTATCTTCTAATTTTCATTATGATGAATCTAAATTGATAAAAGATAAATATTTATTCATTTTTGGAGCATAATAACCACTTCAACAATAATCATTTTTGAAACATTATTATAAGTTAGGCATTAATATTTTAGATGTTTTCATGATTGCAAGATTCCACTGATCATTATATACTCTCATATTAAATTTTTTTTCCCTTTATATCATGCCCTATTTCATGGTTCTGAAATTTACTACATGAATGAATACAATAAATGACCGAAGAAACCAAAACAATGACATTTTACTCTTTACATTGATATTTTATACTGATAATTGATCTTATCTAAATATTTTATTTTTGTAATAGATTGTGGATTTATATTATTAAGAGGAAATATTATATCTTAATTCATAAAATCATCATTTTTACAATATATTTTTCCTTTTTTAGTTTAGAGGATTATAGCCTTATATTTAATAAATTCATTTTTAAATGTACCAAATTTACTTCCAGATTCATTTAGTCAAGAATCCACCTTTTCTATGAATGATTCCTTTCATCACCATTAGATAATCCACCATTAATATCAACCTCATTAGTGTCATATTATTTAATATTCATCAATTCAGATAATTTCAATAATTTTGGTAAATTTTCTTTTAACTTCTATGATTCATCCTTGAAATGATATTTGTTTCCAATAGTTTTCATCTTTCCTTCTAACGAAACAATATTAATATAATTTTCACTTATTTTAATATGATGATTTTCTGCTTTAATGACATATATGTTATTCTCAATGTAAATATTTTAAATTTCATTAATTAGTTATTTATTTTCCTTTTTGTATTTCATTTTTTAAACAAGATTAAATTCATTATTCTATTTTAACAAAAACACCATTTCAGATTTCTCATAACATTTATCCATATAAAATGAGTCTGTTGATTTTATATATTTGACCATAAAGAACTTATGATTAATATATTATCTTCTATATTATGACTCCCTACATGATAATTAAAATTCATCCATTTATCAACTAACTATTTTTCTATTCTTGTATGTATACTCTTGTTATGTTTCTTCCACATAATATTTGGTGTCCTCTTATCCTATGCATCTTATTTAGTGTCATTAGACTATTTCTTTAGACTATTAGAAGAATATATACGAATTTATAATATTACTACACATTGGTGTTTTTTTCAATTTCCTTTTTATATTACCCATTTTATCATTCTTATGAATATGGATATAATTTTATTGATGTATTTTTCATTATCATATTCCCAAGAAACACTTGATCGAAGTTTGGCTATAATTCTTATTTTACATATTTCATGGATTTATATGAAATCTCATTTAATTACATTTTCATAAATGGTGGATCATTTTTCATTACATATTTCATGATAATAATATAAATTTCATCCAATGAGAGATATGATCACTCTTCCTAAGATGAAACATTTGAGTCAAATCTATCTATAGAATTTTTCGTAAGATTATTGACATAGGGGAACCATTTATATTCTCAAAAAAACATATTATATTACTGAAAATATAATTTTATATTGTAAATTAGTGATCAATCGAGGAATCATTTTCAATTTTTAAATCATCATCATTAGTCTCTAGATTTTAAAAATGGATTTGTTGAATTTATTATTTCTTCATATCTGCATCATATATTACCAGAGATCTTTATAGAAGATTAAAGAATAATCATATTATTATATAAAATTAATGATAAATCCTTTAATATTTCATTTTTATACTTCTATCAACTTCCATATTTATCTTGGTATCTTGAGTCACAAAAATATGCTCATTGATAGATAGGAATCCCATTTTTCACCATATATAACTTCTCTGATAAGAGTCATAATTCAAGGAATCATCTTATTCCTCCATCATTGGTAGTTTATTCCTTCAATAGTAGGATGTAATTTACTATTTAATAAATTCAATTTCTCTATTTCATAGAATATTTTTCTAGAATTATAGAGGGAACCGTTTATGGTAGAAATTGTATTGTTGAAAGATCATATTGTTACCCTTGATATGTGGAGTGAATCAATCGTAAACTAATTTTAAAAATAATTTCTATTTTGATGCTATCACTATGATTTATTAAAGTATAGATACCTCATAATTAATTTCTTAGTTACACAATAAAAGTAGTAATAATATAGAATTTGTAGAACACCTAGATTTACTATTATATTTACTAAGGACATGTACATTCCTTGCCAGCTGAAACCCCTAAAATGTATTCTATAACATATAATAAAAAAATTTCAAAAGTTACTAAATAGACCACCATCAAAATCACCCACCCCCTAAAATTACACGCTGCTTATAACCCCACCTCCAATAGGCCTTCAGAAGTTGTTTATACCCCCACCACCAATTGCATATTTTTCAAAGTGATTTGATAGACCCCTCTAATTCATAATCTTATAGAAACATTTTATATCAAAAACTATAGTATGGTTCATCTGATGGATAGATACACAATAGAAATACCAAATTATGATCCTCCTACATGATAATTCTAGATCACACTATCTTTTGTTTTCCTTTAATTAGTTGTGAAAATATGATGAATATAGTCAAATAATTTCTTATCACAATATATAATCAGCTAAATAAATGAAACACTACTCTAGAATGATATATTTCATCAACTTAAGAACTAAAATCACTGAATAATAAAATAATATACTATGAAATACTTATGAAATACAAATTTTCATTTTATCATTGATCTAGTATCCAAACAATGAAAACTTAACATATTAAGTATATATATTTTTTTCCAATAAGACGCCATGAATTTTTTATAAAACACAATATGAAATTCATAATAAAAAATACTTATCAATAAAAATAAATATACATTATTCTTTTATTGATGAATTATTTAATGTCCATAAAAGTGATAAATATTGTATGAACATTACCCTTGTCACATTAATTTCATCACATGTTTTTTTTGTGTAAACCACCTTTGAAAATTTCATCCCAATTATTCAAGTGATCTAGTAATCACATGTTCATAAGCATACATATGAATAAAAAATATTTATTCATAGAATTATTCATGATTCTTTCTAGATCTATCTTCACACAATATTGAATAGAATATCATTTTCAATCCTTGTGTGAAAATGTTACATCATACCTAAATTTGATATTTTTCTTCAAGTAGTTCTCACTTCGTGATAAAAAATAATTACTAATATTTCAAAAAATTTTATAGAACTATTCAAATACTCCTTAAATCCATTAAAATGAATCTCCCCTGATGCATGAACATCAATATCAGGAAGGATTCTCATACTCAATCATTTAACAATATATGTGGGGCCACTATTTTCTTCACGTAATCCGGATATGTGGTATTTATATATCCATTATAGGAAAACATTGTGAGTAACTAAAATGGTTCATCAAAACTCATTACATCATCATGTGATCAAATATGTATATTCTCAATAAGTATGCATGAATAATGATTTTAAAATATAGAGTGGTTGAATTTCATTTTTTGGATCTGTAATTTATAAAAAATTCACCTAGATATATGTTCCACTCATCAAAATAATATGAACCTTCCAATATATGTTTATAGAAAAATATCCACTAATTAAGTGCTTTGATAATCAGAAAAAACGAATCATTTTATATTTAGGTGGAATCATACCCTAATGAGAAACATTATCAACATAAAGAAATGTTGATCCACAATGTATATCAATAATTTAAAAGGCTATCTTCTATAAAAACAACGTTACACATTGATTCAATCCCATTTTAATAATCAGAATTACCACAATTTTGGTGATAACATCTTCTTGATCCAATGGAGTGTGGCATACAGAAACCATAAAAAACAGATCCTCTAATGATGGAATCAATGATGAAAACTATGTCTCGGATAGAATGGTTCCCATTTTTTATTGAATGGTTAGTTTTATTTCAAGGTATTTTATAATGTATGAAGAGTAAATAGAATTAGAGCATCCCACATATATTATATAAGTGTTTTTTACCACCTTTTATAACAGGACACTATAATACAATTCTAGATGAAATTATGGGGTACCCGAACATTATATGTTGGCACCACCCCATGCAACACCCACTTCTACGATAGTTCCACCCTAGATAATTGATCATGCCTTCTACATTGTTACTGGTTGTGGTGTGACAATGAACATGCACACCTTAACCTACCTATATTGGTTATATAGGGTGTAAACATCCCACTAATGTAGTCATTGTGGCCTTCCTTATCTGGGTGGCATTGGTTGTCCCATATTTTTAGTCTACTATGTATAAAATAGTTTCCTTTTCCATCCCATAATACTAAAAACAAAAACACTGTACACCTTTCATATATATTGAATTCAAAAATATATTCAAAATCAAAATGAATATTTTATTGCTTTATACATTATGCCAATTCATTAATAAAATCAAATATGTCATTTGAACAACAAATTTGTTCAATAATATTACCAATTAAAACATTAACACATATTGAAATATTAAAACAAGTACTTATTGAAAACTAATTTGATTCACTAAAAGGGAACATTATTATAATATAAATTATTAAAAATTATCACAGACATTAATATGTGATTAATATTAAATGTGAATTTTTTTTGTAATATTACAATAATATTTAATAAAATTTAAAATTATAATAAAATAATATAAATCATTATAAAAAAATATAATATAAGTCCTTTCATAATAATAATATTATTAATGATATATTTAATATCATCCAATTCCAATGAATTGATAAAAATTTAATGGTTGTTTGATAAATATTTAAAAATCATTTAATTGGTAATTGATATGAAATACAATAAAGAACACACATAATATAAATATTCATGTCTACATAAAAAAATTCCTATACTATTTATGTTGGTTTAAACATGATATTCCCTATATTTAAAATTTTATTTTCATAAAATATATTTCGTTTTTTTCATTAATTATGTTAATATTAGATTTGGGTGGATTTTATTGATTTTTCATTAATATAATATTATAAAATTAACATTGAAAACATATTATTTCTAAAATTTTTTATTACATTCAAAAATTAACCACAAAAAATTAATGATAAAATTATAGAAAATTCATTGATATGAAAAAAATTATTTATTCTCTAAAATATAATATTTAAATATATTTCATTGAATATGATAAATCATAATTCATTTTATTGAATACTAAGTTATTATATATTTTTAAAACACTATTGTTCTCTTTTTACATTATAAAAGAATTAAAAGTGATGCATTTATTATTTCCATAAATGTCCACAAAGTCAAATTTTTTTAATCATTATCTAATAATTATATTGGGAATCTATTTGTATTGTTACATTCGGCATTATTAAATGTTTTCTTACCACATATATAAATTGATTCCAATATAATTATTTTAAAATAATAAATTACTATTTTAAAATTTGGTAATATGGTTCATTACATTTATATCCTATAATATATGTTATCATGGAAAAAGATAATCATCACAGAAAATTATTTTATTTGGGGAAAGTGATAAATAGTGGGAAAAAATAAAAAATAAAAAATAAAAAATATAATGAAATTAGTGGATGATGTATTGATCAACAAAACTGTAATTTAATCTCCAATTTTTCCATATTTGGTCATACAATAATTTAGAACGGTTTTCCTTTTATACGTAATGAAGTTAATATTTTAAAAAATCATTATTAATATCATTAATATATTTTTATGAAAAAAATATTAAAAAAAATATATAAAAAAATTATTATTGATAGTAATATTGATGATAAATAGAATATATATTTATCACTAATTTATATTTATTTTTAGAAAAACATAAAAATTTCAAAAATCCATATGAATCATCAACACCATGTTTTTATATGTGGTGTAAAGTTAAAACAAATGTTTTGGAAATTTTAAATTTTTTATGATTTGGATGAATTCGATCCTTATATAAATTTTTTTACTAATAATGTAGGTACAACTGATCTAATTGTATAAATCTTAATTCGATATTTCTCTATATAATTTTAATTTTAAAATACTAAAATGGCTATAAAAATTAGTTAAAAAGTAATTATAAATCACAAAATATATATTCACACAAATGTTTATACGATATGCTCTATAATATCTTCCGTTATTAATTTATATGCCAAATTTCCTGTTAAAATTACATTCTATCTATTCATGACATATAATTCAAAACAATTGTCATCAAGTTTTTCATATAAAATATGATTAATTATAACACACAAATACTCACTGAAAATTATAATCGTTCTCATTTATCAAAAATGTACCCCACCGGAATAATTTTCTATAACATTGTTGAGAATATTGTTGCAATAATAATATCTAAATATAATTTCACCCATGAATAACATCATGAGGATAAAATAGGTTCTAAATATAATTATATCATCTAATTTATTACTCTAATATATATACTTTATGGTCATATTCAGGAATTTTATTAAGCGGTTTTGAAAAATATTTTCAATTTAATTATGAATTTTTATATATTATATTATCATTATGGAATAACAAGTTCTTACTCATCATGCTATTATATGGTTTTCATATTTGGATATGTTTTACCACCAACATGAAAAATTTCATAATATTTATCTCATAAATGATTAAAAAATGAAATGTTATTAATATTTTATTTAAAATATGGATTTATTATCATTTTATAATTATAATTTGAATGAATTTTCCAAAAAACCCAATGAGAAAAGGTGATTTTTAACTATTTTAGGATAACATTCAACATGTGTAACATCAATATAATATTGTTTTTTTGGTATACATAGAGATAATTAATTTAATTAGATTAAAAATTTACTAGAAGATGAAGAAATGAGAAAAAAAGATACCCAAACCACTAAAAAAAGGATTGTTAGGGAAATAGAATCTTTAACATGCCAAAATTAATATAATAATTAAACAGTTGATATATGTGTAAGAATGAATTACAAATGGATATCTTTTATTTCAAAATTATTAATATTTTTATGAAATAGTAAATTATGGAGTCTTTTCCAATAATAAAATATTTTATAATGCATCTGGCTAGGATGTGATCCATGGTAATGGGATTTTTAACTAAATTTAAATTGATTGTGTTATATAAATTCTTCAATAAAAATGATATGATTATATGATTTCAATCAAAACATCAAGTATTTTATTTTTTATAAGCAATTTTTTAATTTCTTATCATTTATTCGAACATAAAGTATATAATTATATATTCATACATTACATGTAATTATCATTATAATGGATCTTGGACTCACTTACTATTCCATGAGATATGAATGATATTATAAACCATGAATTGTTTAAATATAATATTATTACATTTGAATTGTCTTAACATAAACAAATACACTTTTATCATGATATTTTAAACATTATTTCATGATCTATGTTTTTATTTCTTTTCATTCAATGTTACCAAATCATCAAAGGTAATTTATTCTATATTTTCACTCTTTTACATACCATTTGTATTATGAAAATACATTCAATTTTTATGAAATGTATACTTCCATGGTTCCAAAAAGTTTTAATTCACAGTTTATAAAAACAGCAAGAATTATTATTAAAGAAACTAAATTTTATTTACTCAATGTCTATAATCTTGAATGTAATATATATATATTTGGTTTCATCAACCACAATATTTTTACACTTTATTTCCTTATTATTTTATATGTAATTTAATATTTCATAGAATATTATTCTTCTTAAATGAATATACCTCTTCCTATAAATATTATACATTTAAGAATAATTAAACTATTAATGGATATATTTTCACCATATCCATTGAATTTCATCATGCCAATATTCTATTTGATTATTAAGAAATAGAGATAGATTTTATCTCAGGAGATATTAATACTTCTCCTTACCTAAATTAAAATAGAATATTTATTATTCATATAATTATTTCAATTTATATAAATATATTATTTTTTATTAATAATCCATTTAATTATGTATTTATATATTTTATATTACACCTCACAATACTTATATTAAATAAATTAAATTCATTGTAATATTTATTGGTAATATTTTCAAACTGATTTTTTAAATATAAATAATTTTTTCATATGACCTTCTTGGAAATGATTTTTAATTTTTAATTTTTATCCTTAAAATTTATTACCATGTTATGTAATGATTTTAAAATAACATATTTATGTTTTCTCAGTCAGGTATTCTTCTTTATACATAATATTTTTCTCAGGTATGGACTTAATGTCATGTTCATCCTCTATATTGTTTTACTGTTTTCTTAATTTTTTCAAACTAATTTTTTAATCTACCGATTTACTCATTATTTAATGTTAAGTGAAAATGTTTAGAAATTATATGAACACTAATTTTATCCCATGTGTTATTTATGATATGGTTTATGATAAATATAATGTGAAACCCACACGTATTTTTTTAGGGGTTGGTTCTTTTATGACCCATAAGAAAATTTATTGAGGTCCAATTTCTCATGAGATAATAATTTGAAAATTGTATTGAGTGTCATTAAAATATAGGAAAAGAAATGGGATGTCAAATCCCAAATTTTTAGTAATTATGTAGTAATGAATTGTATATTATTTTATATTTTCCATGTTATATTATTTCCAAAAAGAAAATTTATATTTCACTAATTTTTATTAATTTTTGATAATCCACCTTTTTAAAAGGGGTTTGTATTTCCATAACATGGAATACGTTTTATGTATCCACAATGTTCCTTCTATTATCATATGATATCATGTAATGTTGATTGATGTTTTATCAATGCTTATGTATATATAATATGATTTATTGTTATTTCCAATTAGATATTTCTCCCACATTCATCATATTATCACATCTGATATAAAATTTTCAATTCCCCTTTATTCCCTTTCTTACAATTAGATGTTTCCCCTCATATTGAATTCATTTACCAGGTGATGAGTAATTTTGTTACGTATGATATTTCTAAAAGTCTATCTTAGGTAGGGATTTTTGTTGGAGATGTTGATGACTTATTGTAAAATATTGAATTTTGTGTATATGGAAAAAATATCAATTATATTAGTATTATATTGATATTTTAGTAATATATATTTAAAAAATTCTCAAAAATTTTAAACCAAAATGATTATTTGTATATATGGTACTTAATTATTCTTATTAAAATTATAATCGGGGATGTACATGTTTTGGAAAAATAAATCAGTATAAAATCCCATATGTATTGATTATTTTTAGAAATAGGTCCTGGTGTACAGGTCTTGGACATAAATGTTTGTATTAAAGAAGATTACATAGAGAATTAAAGATTAAGATATTATCTTATGTGTATATTTTATAAGTTATAAATACAATTATAGGTGTACTATTTTATGATTTCCTATAATTTGAATTGAGTAAAAAACATTTCGGTTATATGCAATTATATTACATTGTAATTATTTAATTATTTTTTATTTTTTATATTGTATGAATACATGATAATTTCTCTAATTACCTTATTGGTTAATATTAGATTTTTCTATAGAGGTAATTATTTTTCTCCATGAAATTTTTTTAACTGATTTTGGGATTATAAGATGAATAATGTAGATCCATTTGGGGGATAAATTGTTATTTGGTGACATTGTTAATCAAATAATTTTATGAATGTAATAAAATATTTTTATGAATATTTATGATTAAGGTAATATATATTAGTTTTTGATATAAAATCACGAAGGGGTATTATTTAAGATTAAATATAGGAGTTGGAGTGTATATAATTTTTGGTAATATAATATTTCAAGAAAATAATAATAAAAAAATTAATTATTTATGGGGTTTTTGATATTTTGTAAAGTTAGTTATGTTGAAGGAAATCTAAGATGTAATTAAATAGATTTATTATCTCATAATATTTCCAAATTTGTCCTAGATTGAAATGAATGTGTAATTGAATAAGTCATATTACGATTAATTTTACATGTTAACATAATTAATTATTCTTACCATATCCATGTTTTTTATTATTTAGTTGTGTATAAGAAAATAAAGATTTAACTCAGATTGGGTTGTCTCTAGAAACCACTATATCATATAACCATATAAGATTGTATGTTTGGGACATTAGGTTATGAAAAATGAAAAATAAATTACATGACAATTCGGAGGTAAAATAAATGTTAGAAACATGATTACAATGTTGATAGATCCTTATAAATTATATCATTAGTATTTTCCATATAAATATCATCCTCACATGTCTTAAATTATATGCGACTTCAAAATTGAAATAATTAAATTTATTTATGTGGTTGAAAATAACAGCCTAAAATTTTATTAAATTTTTTCAAAAAAAATAAATATCTTTATGAAGAGAACATACTACACACAAGATCAGACAAAAAGGAAATTTTTTTAGTCAATATAAATACATGAAAAACATTGATTAATTATATTTATAAAATATTAATCTTAATTGTTAAAATTACATGATGAGTAAGACCAAATTTAATTAAATGGATAAAAAAATTTATTATTATAAAGACATATATTATTATTACATAAAAATAATATTATTTTTGAAGGCTAATATGATTTATTATAATAACAATTAATTGTATATAATTTCATTGTTTAATGTATAATAATTAACAAACATTTAATTTTTAATGGATATGAAATAATATTATAATCATTCATTATATAAAATGAAATTTTTAGATAAAAACATTATATCAATACAGTGTAATTAATTTTCTCCAAAAAATCAAAACTGCAATTTATAGATATTAATTTCATAAAATAAAATTCTTATAATGACACATCATGTAAAAATTATCTCAGTATTAATTTTTTTTCACTTTTCTGAACATTGGTTTCATTGAATAATATTGAAAAGTTATTATTTTTATATGTATAATATATTTTTTAAAATAACCTTTATATATAACAACGTGAAACAATATTATAACTTTTCCTGGGAAAATATTAATTTATGGAGTAAAATAGTTAATTTATTTGTATTATGTTAAATTTAATAACACATGTATGCCATTTTGAAACCCATTTATTAATTTATTATAATAAAAAAATATTTTCATAAATTTTATTTAATAAATTGTTATTAGGTATCCATTTAATTTTATATTCATTAAAATTTAAAAAATAAAATTTAGACATAATTAAATAAATTCCATTGTAATTACTATTATTCATGGATTTTATGTGAATCCATTATTATGTTTTAATGAGGTATTTTTTTTCTAAATTATTTTTTAATTAAGAGAAAATGTATAATACTTATGTTTTTACTATAAAAAGTAATTCAATCATGTAAATTTTTATAAAACATTTAATTATAATGATAAATATATTTCGTATGGTCCATTTCATGTTTTTCACAAAATGAAGTTACCAAGGTAGATTTTGGTGGTCATGATGATTGCCAAAATAAGGAAACACTTATAAATAAATTGGTAGAAACATAATATTTTATAAATTATCTAATTTATAAGAGGGAATATAAACTTTATACACATTTCTTTTATCGTAACACTCATTTTATTAAATTATGGAATTACTCCCTTGAGAATTAAATTCTATATAATACATTGATATCAGTATTTATAAATTTTCAATATCTCATATAATATCACAATTAATTTTTAATGATATTTATAGTGATAAAAACATTGTATGCTAATTTATACATAAAAATATTAATTATAAATTGAATATATTTATATTTGTAATTTATATTTACTATTAAACAGAATTATAATTCTATAACATGGTTACACATCGTTCATAGGGTTCTATTGTATGTAATATTAAATTAATATAAAATTGTTTTAATAAAATAAAACATTATATTATTTGGTTTTTCTATATTCTTTATAGAATTTTTAGATAAATTAATATTGGTAATAGGATATGAAAACTTAAAAATTTAAATTCTAAATTTGTCATGATATTTATAACATAAAATTTCTAAAATGGAAAAATAATTGATATTAATGATTAACTAAATTAAATATAAATTTCAAATCAATAAAAAATTATAATATTACAATTACAAATATTTGGGTGAAATTATTTTTATAATATTATCCCTATTATAATTATGACCAACCATTAAATTTTGGAATAAATCCATCACCTCTAAAACAAAATTTTGGATAAAATTATATTTTATTTTACATATAAAAGAATACTCCTTATATAACCACCTTGAAACATATTAATTTTATTATTCTCACTAATCATATATTTTTTATTAAATAATAATATTTTCCACCATTGTAAGGATTCTATTACAATTAATTTTCCCTAACATCTGATTTTTATAAAGACAATATTTCCGATTTTTGTTCGTGAAACGGTATAAAAATTAAATTTTGAATAATTTATAATTTTTATTGTAAATATAATCTTTATTTTATAAATATGAATGGCGAAATTATATTACTATGATATTTTGGTATATTTTATGATGGTTTATTTTTTATGAATACATTAAAATATTTATTTTTTATTCAAAACTAAATTTTTGATTAAATAAATGTTAAGGATAATTTTTATTTATATGTTCGGTATATATTAATTGAATAAATAATATAAATATTAATCCAATAAAGGTATATTTATTTTTCTTATTATTATTTTTCAATAAAAATACATCGATATTTTCTGAGCATTTCCACTCTAAAAAATATCATTTCATTGTCGTATGTGTGATTAATTTTAAATTAATTTCTTCAATTTATCAAATAATAAAATTTCAAAATCATTAAATATATGGAATAATAAATTATTTTAATTTATATTATGTTCAACTACTGTTCTCAGTAAAATAATTAGTGAAATCCATTAAAATTAATTATAAGTATTACGATAAAATTAATTTTACCAAGGCACAGAAATCTAATATTAAAAGTAAAAATGACATAGAAACATGTCTAATTCTGATTGGATAGACATATATATACTACATAATTTTTCCCCTCAACTGTTATTCGTTATTTGTGGAACATGTTGTATGGTAGAAATCCTAATATTGTTTTCATTTTCATAATTACAAAATTGCCACACCTCATACAATGTAAAATTTAACTCCCCTAACTTATTCACACAACACAATATTATTGAATCATCTAAAACCAACCTAAATTTATATGGATAATCCCTCCCTTTATCTTTGATTCTCACATTGGGATGAATGAAAACTAGGTATGTCTTTTGTACTAAACCAAAAAGAGTTACCTGAATAAGAGGCATCATTCCTCGAGGATATTCTTTGTATTATTTTTTACACATCGAAAATTATTTTTAAAGAATTATTATATAATAAAATTATTATGATAAATATATTGATAATTTTTATTTCCATTATACGACTACACTCACACACTTACATCCAACCTGGTAGACTGTCATCATTCATGTGTATGGCGGACTACCACCTTGCAAACAAATTTTGATTGTTCTTCCATTACCAACCTTCACAATTCAAAATAATTATGGATTTTTAGTTTTTAAATTATTTATATAATATTTTAAATAAATTTATTATTTAATTATTATATAAAATATATTTTCATGTAATCCGGTATCCATGAATATGATATAATCATTTGTGTTTGTGTGGAATACTCAATCATCAAACTAATTTGACTCATTCACTCTATATATGGAATATTTTATGTATGACTTATATAAATAAATGTGAGATATATAATATAAATATAAAAATTTATTATAAAAAATATATATATATATATCAATTATTTTTATTCTTTAAATTGGATAATAAAATCGAAACAATATTATGCATACATACAAGCTACCACCTCTAAGGATGGTTAATTTAATTTCAAAATATCATGCGTTACAGATTACAATAAATACATAGTTACTGAATATATATAATAAGTAAATAATTTTATCCATTCATCTAATGTTTAAATAATGAAATACATATTTGAAAAAATTCAAAACATACTTGAAAAACAAGGTAATTAACCCCTGAAAGAGTGATAATAATAAAGAATTCATAAAAAATTTGTAATAATATATTATATATGGAATTTATATGATATTGTAAATATTTTCTTATGGTTATTCGATAAGATAATAACATAATTAAAACCAATAATCATTGGATTAAATTTAGTTCAACCAAAAGTGTTCGTAAAAGAAGGGATTTCATCTCAATTCACATTCCATTGAGAATTAATTTTTATCATGAACCAAATCCATTTTTTGTGTTTTATATAATTTTGTTTGACACATTATATATTTAATACATCATCAATTATATTATTTTAACTTTGAATTTTAATATTATTTTAATAGGTAATTTCACATGAAAATTATATAGTGCTAAAACATATTTTTTAATCATTCTTTCAATTTAAATTGATAACATTCAATTGAATATATCACATTATAGTATTAATTTTTCATTGGTCATTACATTTAATTTATATTTCATTATTCTTATGTAAATGATATAATTATTTACAAAACCTTTATCATTAGTATATATAGTGTTTAATTTGAATGTTATTTGATTAATAGTGTTAATATTTTTAAATATGCATCCTTAGTTTAATACTAAAATTTTATAGTGAATATTAAATCTATTCTTCTGGATATGATGAATTCATTATAAATGCAGTGATGGGTCGGGAATGAACATTATATAGTCCCACTAAAAATCACTAGGTTTTCATGAGACAAAATAGTTCACCCAATTAAATGTGTTTCTACCTATAATCTTATACTATTTAGAGGATAAAACATCATAATTGATGTTTTCATGTTCCCGAGTCAATACATCTGATAATTATGAATTTTCATCAGTTGAATTATTATTATCCATGATAATTTCACTCATAAAAAAATCAACTTATTCATTTCATTCCCAATTTATAGAATAAATGATATTTATTTAAATTATTTCCCCAGTCATATTGATAATTGACTATCTAGTTATTTGAATTTCATGTGTCCAATATTATTTACATTTACTTATTGATAGTGTTCATTGATTCCATATTTATTCTATTTTACATACCATTAAATATAATTTGAGTTCTCCCTTATTATGTTTCTATCCCCATGGTATGAAGATTAATTTATTGAATGATGAGATTTTTGTTTTATTATTCTTTATTTTATTTTCCCATAATATCATTTGTATGAATTATGTATTTTGGTTTTCCGAAAATAATAAATTGTGTGTTCAATATGTATTCAAATATTATATTTATGAAAATATAATATTTTAAGGATATGGATTTGGGATACCATTGATTTGGTGTCATAGATAGTATCAGATCACATTAAGTGTGAATCTTGGAAAGAAGAATCAAAATAAATTAGGGAAAATAATCCTATGATTTAATTTGAGGATAAGTAATTATGAACGGCCTAAAATTTGGGGTAGATATTATATATAAATTCATATCAGAACATACCATTATAGGTACTACATGTGGACATAGTTTTAGAACAGATATATTTTGGGGAAGTAACTCTGAAAAGGGATAGTCGGTTATGACTCTACCATAACGTGGTACGTGACAACGATCAATAATAGACAACCAGTTTGACATTCCAATTGGATAATACATGGATTAATCTCATTTGAATTACAAATAATTCTATAGGATTCAAATTTAAATATATATCCAAATAATCCAGTTTATATTATTGTAGTATTTGTGGTGCATAATTTTTTTTTATTAAGAACTGAACCATATTTGAAATTATATCATATGATTTAAAATTCGTAATTTTATGAGACAATACAGTATATTATAATGTTTATAAAAGGTGAATGGAAGCCAGAATAATATCAATAATCATGAAATGTATACATATTTACCAGATATTGAAATCAATAAAGTAGGTATTGGAATATATAAAATTATGACTATATTAGGTCAGCTTAATATGGTTATGAGAGATAACCTTTCATGAATGGAGAAACCTATTCCAAAAAGAGAATCTTCAATGTTGGATAACATTATGTGACCAAATCCCTCATCTATTAATGGGACAACCCATTTAATTGAAATATGTAATGTCTTGAGTCTATAATGATGGAATTTATGTCTTTGGTATGGTATGAAAATGAAAAGGTTAAATTTTTGATGTATTGTCTCAAAGAAGATGTTGTTTATTAGTGGTATTTGAACCCATATAATAGAGAGGAATAAGAAATAGAACTCATTGTATTGAAAAATTTTCTGATTCATTATTAGAAAAATACATCCCTAGTGAGAAAAAAAATTATACATGGAAAATATTTCATATCTAAAAGAAAAAGGGATAATAAATTGTCACAAATTATGATGCCCTATTAACATGGTTAACAAGTTATTCGATATATTATATACATATCACAGAGATCAAAATTGGTCATAATTTTAGGGGGTAATTCAATTTTTGATTGGAAGTTGTGTCTCAAAATTTTTCATTATATGGTGAAATATATTTATATACCATAAAAAAGAGACAGAATTTTATTGAATAAATATATTAATGGGTAATAAATAGTATATGAATCCACGTAAATGCCAATAGAATGGGAAATTTTCAAGGAATAATATGAGTAAATTCAAATTATTCATGATCTTTGAAAATAATAAACTAGAGATAAGTATCAACGGATTAAGATTATATTATGAGTGAAAGGAAAATTGTAAAGTAAATAAGAATTTATAAAGGAAAAAAACATTTTCTAGTGATTCAATTAATGAGGGAAGGGTCACAATGACATTAATTCACCATGATTTAAATAAATATACCCTAGAAGAGGCCAAGGGGAAATGGTTAAACCTATGAAATAAAAAAAATGGAGGAGAATTTATATAATGATGTGGTGGCATGCACATTAACCCTATACTAAAACTTTTCTAATTTTTTATTATATTTTATATGATATTACTATTTTATATATACCATGATTACAAGCATAATTAGTCATTTCCATTTATATTTAAAAAATAGTTGTTTGTAAAATATTCTATGAAAAGTCACATCGTAATGATAATATGTTGAGTTGTCGCCATTATGAACCATAAATGTAATTTATTTTTTGACATGGTTATAAAACATAATGTTAAATATTTTTAATCCTTTGTATGGAATGGATTTCAGAATATGATTGAAAATTTTATTCATATAAGAATGAAATGAATATTTGTGAGGAAGATATATAATCAACTATCTTCCAAGAACATACATTATCATATGATTCAAATATATATCCACAAAAAGTAGCATAACTGAATAAGATTCTCGGTGATGAAGATAAAAAATATATTGGGTTGAATATGGTAATAATAAAATTTATTATTTTCCTATTGTGTAGGAATAAAATTATGTATTCTACATCTAATTACAAGGACATACTCTAGGTCATAATGTGGTATTTTACATTGATTTAATAACTAACTTGAAACCAATTTCTCAGAACCATTATAAAATATCCACATTAAAACTAGTATATTTGACCTTAAAAAATAAGGTATTTCTGGAATAATTGATTTATTCTCCCTAGTGATTCTCCATGGTAATCCATTGTTTTATTAATTAATATTAAATATGAATGTATGTGGTTGTGAATTGATTATTTATAAATAAATTATTTTTCAATTAAAAACATGTATATTTTGGTTTACATTGGTGACCTGTTTGATATACATTACAAAAAATAAATTTTTTGAATAATTGATATTATTTCTAGAAATCATTATTTACAATTAAAATACGATGAAAATCGAATAAAATATTTTTGAATGGGGGATAAAAATTATAAGTTTACAGATATTTCATTCAGTTTGACTAATGCTCCAACGACATTTTTGATCTAATTAATATAGTATTCAATGAATATCATGGTGAATTTATTATGGTTCTAATTGATGATATTAAGGTGTATTATAAATTCAACATGAAACATGATATTTATTGTTTGATTCCTTGTTAATAATCTCATAAGGGAAGAGTATATGGTAAATTTATGTAGTTTTATTTCTATTATTGTAAATATTCTATTCTTGTTTATATTGTATCTAAGGATATAATATCCATTCATTGTGAAAATAAAATGAATTTTAGAGCATGAAATACTATAAAAAATTAGTAAAGTATGTAGTTTCATTTTTTGGTGGGTTACAATTGTTTATTACATAAGAAATTCTAAAAACTGCATTACCAATTAACAATTATTACACATAAATTGTAAATGTTTCTCTAGACAATGGAATGTGAATAGTATTTTGATGGACTAAATAAGAGAATGGGAAATTCTATAAATATAACAATATAATCTAAAAGTGATGGGTTTTCTATATCCAATTAAGTGTTGAATAAGGGACTTGATTGTGTCTTAATTTAAAATGTTAAATTTATTTCACAAAAAATATTTTCATTTAGTAATCATGAATATAATAATACAACCCATAATCCTATTTTAGATGATGTAATATTAGTTTTGAATATATTTGGAAATTTTCAATATGTTTAAACATGTAAGATATAAACAGATCAAAATATCAAAAACAAATCTTCTCATAGAAAGATCTCAGATTGAGACAAAGGCGGTGGATATAAACTCTTAGTGGTTTTGATTTCATAATACATTACCTCGCATGAAAAATAAAATATGGTACTAAATGCATTGAGTAGTAATGATCATGGGGATCTGACACAAATGGGAATTAAGAATGATATTACGTTCAAATCTATAGTAAAGATTTAAATGTGTATTTATATATAAGGGGTATCATTTATTGTTTTTCAATTGATTGAAAACCCATATTTATTATAGAAGATAATTAATTGACATTATCATTTTGTGAACATTCAAAAGATACATAAATATCAGAATGATGGGAATGTAATAAACATCATTTGTGAAGATGGAGTCTTAAAATTTGGAAGGATATTATGTGTTCCGTCAATAAATATGCTAATAAGGGTATTCATATATGACACTCCTATATCAATTTTTTCTATACACCCCTGTGGGAAAATAATGAATAGGTATTTTAAATAATGATTATAGTGGGATGACATGAAGTGCAAAATTTTTTATTATCTGTCCATAATATTCTTTAATAAAAAATTTAATGTAATGAGGAAAAATATTATAGGTTCTATGAAACCTATTCCTACTCATACATGGAAATGAGATGACATTACTATGGTATTTATCATGGGAGAATCAAATACTCATGAAAAATTGATTCAAAATTTGTTATCATTTATCACATAATCAAATATTCAAATCTATTCCTCATATGATAAGGATTACCCATTGAGAGAATAACATCGCACGATATTAAATAAGTTATATTATTTTATTCTGAAACTCTATAAATTTATTCTGATAGTTATTTATTTATCCATCTAAATCATGGATGATTATTTAGAAGTATTTTTCTAGTAATATTCAAATGAGAAATTCATACCATACTTATACTGATAGATAATACAAAATAACAATTCAAACAATGGAATATATGTTAAGGTAACTCACACTCAACTTTAAAGGTAAGTTGGATCAGTATATACCTATCCTAGAGTAGTTGTATTATTATATTTTCTATTCATGTATTAAAAGTATTTTGTACGAAGAATTATACGGCATGACATGTCATACTTTGACATGTTGGGATGATGTTGGTGAGTGAGAACATATATGCCCAAAAATTACTTCACATATAAAAAGAATTTGAAATGTTATATAGGATACCAATAAAGAAACTAAATTTAGAAAATAATATTTTTTTGATAAATAGGTAAAATATATGGAATTCCAAGATTTATATCAGGTTTTCATTAAAGAATCTACATGTAATAGTGTAATAAGGTTTTTATGAAATGAAAAATTATCTCCATATTAATCCAATCATTTTTAATTCTTCAAATGATATTAATTATTTCTTGTAATTTGTATATATATCCAAATATCTCAAAATTAGATGTTATTTTTCTTATATCATTTTTCAGAATGTACATGCAAGAATAAACACATGTGATCACTACTGATAAAATAGAGTTCAAACCAGAAATTTCATACAATAAATATTCAATACATATTCTTAATACTAGTGAGAAATTATTGTGGAATCATATGAATAATCTCATTATGGGTATCTAAAGATATAATAAAATGGAAGAAGAAACATGGGAACTAGTGGATGTTTTGAAAGGGAACTACAAACAAGTTTTTTAAAGGCGATACCCTAAAAATTTCAAGAATTTATTTTTTGTAGGAGGGAGAAATATATCGACAAATTAATTTAGAAATATTTTCCTTTTATAGTATGATTGTGTTTTTTTGATAGCTTTCAAAATAAAAAAACCGATTTTTCGTGAAATTTGTGTAACATCAGGTTTAATCAAAACACCACCTAGTCATGTTTTGGACACCTAATTAAATTATTTGACATTTTGAGAATTTAAATGAAATATGTATATATTATATAACTAATATAATATTTTAACACTCATCCTTAATATTTTATAGGAATAATATAATAACAAACAATATTTTTTACATAAAAACATATATTTTCATAACTCAATTTTATGAAGTCATTGGTTGGTTTATCTAATTTTCAATTTTATTTAATTTTTTTAAATTTTTTTTAAAAAATAACTGTAATTTTTTACATAGTAATGTAAAACATATCATAGGATTAATTGTTTTAAATTTGTTGTGATGTATAATTTTTTATGAATAGTAAACATATTGAATTTTAATTGAAAACTAAATTTCTAATTAAATAATATATAATGATAAATTACATTATTAATTATAATTAATGATGTAACAACCCATATTTTTCTATTAAATGTTTTTATATTTTATTGAAATTTTAGGATTCTACAAAAATTGACGCCGCGTGATTCTGAGGCCCTGTGTGCCCGAAATGAATTTCAGAACTTTTCTTCTGGTACGTTCTGTAAACATGTGAGTATGTTTTGGTAACTTTTAAACCGGTGCACAGAATTGAAATATAAGGACACCATTGAACTAGTACTACTAATTTTTTCTTAAAGAGACCTTAACCTCGACCGTAGTAGGACGAGGGTGGATGCTAATTTTTTTTCACATTTTTGAGGGAGAAAAAAATAATTTTTTTTTGACATTTTATATTTATTTTGAAACATTTCTATTTGTGTTATAGGGGTGGGGATCACCCAAACTAGAAAACTCCCAATTTAAATTCAATGGTGGGGACCACCCAACCCTTGAACTCCACCTCTAATCTGAGATAACTATTGGACATCCTCTACATTAATTGTGCCACCTTCAATAAATTAATTATGCCCACATAAACATAATTAATGGACACCTCTAATTAAATTCTTAAAACATATTTTAATAAGATGTATATGAATTTCGGTGGAATTGGTGAAATGTTAGGAAAAGGTGAGAGTTGGGAGAACATTGGAGAAACTCTTTGTCCAATGAAGAATGCTTTCACCAACAAAAAACATACTCTTGAATCAAGAATGAGGAACCGAACTAGTGCCAGGATCAGAAGCACCTTGTGGAAGCAATGAATGCCAAAATTCATCAATTTCTTCGTCTTCATCCTCTCGAAACCTCCAATGAACAAAAAGGTTGGGTTTTTTGTTTTTGAAAACTCCCTTACCCATTATTGACATTTATCATGAATCGAGAACAAATAAGCCACTTTCTACCGTTCTAATGTGGAGATTTTGGGCCAAATGAACCCAGCCTGACCTCTACACATCCTTTGTGGATCATGTTTGTAACATCCCAGGTAAATAATGAATATGAAATTTTCATATTTATAAATATTCTTGAATTAAATATTAATATTACTTTAAGAGATATTCAATGTTCGATGGCATAACCTATATGCAACAATGAGTTTCTTTGAAATCATATGTTGCACAGTAATAATATAATATTATTATTTCAAATGTTAGTTAACGCCTAGCTGTTGTAATGGTGGGAATAAAAAAAACTAACTACAAAATGATTATATATGTTTATTAAATATTTTTACATTTATCCAATAAATGTTAGAAGTATAAAATGAAAATGAATCCAATTTTAAGCATAAATATTCTAATATTAATTAATCAAGACATCAAAATTTACTTTGTGTAAATTGTTGGTATTTTTCCGATAATGTTCATTATTTAATGAATAGTTAAAAATTATGTATTTTAATTCAAAAAATCATTTTTAATCTAATTTATTTATATGGATAGAATATATTTTTAATTTGTTTCTAAAGTAATATTATAATATATATTTTCCATTTAATACAATGGTGGCCATTATAATTAATTTCACTTTCAAATTGGATATAAACAAATGTCAATCTTTTAATAGATATTGTTTTTTAAAAAACATGTTTCTTTTGACAGTGGAAATTAATTATAATATTAATTAATGAAACTTATAAGTTTTGAATTGTTAAAATTTACATCATTTTTGAATTTGGAATATCAAATTTACTTTGGATAAATCTTTGGTATTTTTTTGACAAATGTTCATTTTTAACGAATAGTGAAAAAATACAGCATTTTAATTCAAAACTACCCTTTCATCCAATTTATTTATATAGATATATTTTTAATTTAATTATATTTAAGGTGTAATTTAATTAAGTTTTTATCACTTAATACAATTTTGGTCATTGTATGTAATTTCACTTTTCAATTGGTTGTAAAAACAAGTCAATATTTTGATAAATTTTAGTTCTTAAAAAAACTCATCTTTGGTTTTGACAACGGGAATTATTTTTAAATTCATTACAACAATTTCTATGTCTGGAATTTGGTAAAATGGATTCTATATATGGAACCATAATGTCCAAATTATTTAATTAAGATTCTATTGTTTTTGGACATTATGAATATTAATGACAACAATTATCTTTAATTATCATGATTAATTAGTAATCGGGTAGTTAAGGGTAATAAAATAATATCATAATAATATAAAAATACCCCAACATGTGTCCAAATCCTCTTAGATGTGTCATTTCTGACCAGGGTATTCCATGTGCCAACATAGGGACCCCATGGAATCACTTTTGTGTGATAGTGACCTTTTATTATATTATTTTTAAAGAAAGGAAAATATAACCAAACTATGTAACACGTAAGTAAAAAAATTTTAATTTTGTTTACATAAATGATCTATTATAAAATGAATAGTCATTTTAAGGATTAAAATATTTCCTATATCATGGTATTTATTTTATAATTTTTAGACATTATATAAATAAATTTATTTATGATACCAAGACGATACATTGATTACCTCTTTAATATATGATTTAAATAAAATTATAATATAAGGTATAATATAAGGTATAAAATTTCCTAAAAACTATTTTATGGGTTTATTTTGAACTCTTATCACCTTATCCTCAAAATATATCATTTTGGGTCCTTTAAAATCAGAAAATAATTTTATAATAAAGTTACATTTCAAGACATTCCAAAAGTGACCCTCCTCCCTCATATAAAAGGCCCTCAACTCTACCCCCTTACCCACACCTCTCAAGCCTTTGGATCATCCAAAATCTACTCATATTATCTCTCCACATCCCTCTCTCACTTATATAACTTTGGGATGAAGTCTTTCTAAGAAAGCCTTTGGCTCAAATCAAAAAGTGTTACCCAATTTTGAGGTAATGTCTTCTCTCGAGTTTCATTATTTTATTTTCCTTCTTCACTCACCACTATATTCTTATTATATGATCCCATAATAAGAAAAGTATCATCAATATACTAGGATTTTGTTATGAAAAGGATTTTACCTACACTTACACACACCTCTGTGTAATGGTTAAAGATTATACTGTTTCCGTTGATGGAGAATTACTGCCTCACGAAATAATGATTGTTCAATATTCTCATACCACCTCTCATGGTGGAAATTAAGATTTCAATATATTTATATATGATATATAATATGTTTATTTTCTTCTTATGCTTCATTATTTTACATTTATGTCATACCTTTATAATTTTCATAATGGGTAAACAGGACAATTTCATTTTAGGAAGTGCAGACTACCGCCCCCTTAAAGTGATATGACTCATTCGTGCCATATGTGGAACATATAAAGGATAGAATTTATGAACTTATGTAACATATATAACATTTATATTATATATTAATTATAATATACATATTTATCATTATGTTTTCATTCCATTAAATTATGAAATAAAAATTAATGTAGCGTTTATGCGTACATACAGCTTACTATCTCCATGAACAGTACATTTTATTTATTATCTCCAAACATTATGGAATATTATTAAATACATATATACTAAATTTATATTATATTTAAATCATTAACACCACTACAGATATGATGTAATTATAGCTACATGGACAATTCTCTTCAAACAAGTTCATTTTTGACTCATGTATCGAACATCAAAAAAACGTATGATATGAACTCACATAATTAACTAATTATTATAACATTATAATATGTGATATGAATTTAATAATAAACATTAATTTAAGTCCTTAATAAATTATAAATTAAAAAAGTTTTATTATTTAGGAATATAAAGAAATGAACAAGACGAGTTAGACTTGAGGTAATGGATTTCTTATATAACTTTTAATTCCGTGAGATTTCCATTGTTCGACACTTATTTATTGCATGTGGTGTATTTTGTACTACCATTTTATATATCTTATCATTATTATATTTATATTCATTTTATTATGTGATTCATTTTATTTTTATTATCGTGTGGTCAAACGACTCGATTAATTACAACAAGGTAAGGGGTTTTTATCACACTTTTTATTCCCATGAGATTCATGCTATATTTGTCACTATCTCATTTGAGTGGTTTATGTACTGAAAATTATTTTATTATTTGTGTAATATAATTTCATTTATGGGTATTTACATCAACATTCTATGGTCCTTTAAATTGATGTATGTTTGGTAAGTTACCAAATCGGTAAGGGAACCTTTCACTCTTCTCTTTTTAAAAGACTCTTTTTTGTTATGTCTTATAATTTAAATCTCATTATGTTGGAATATGTTCTTCTATATCCTTATTGATGTAAATTTTATATCCAACTGATTTGATACAATTTTCTCTATCATCAAATATTTTTCTGAAATTTTAAGTGATGTCGTTTGGCTGTCGAATTTCAGTAAGAGAACATCTTAACCCAATTTCAATTCATTGGGATAAAAATATACTTCATGATTATGTCATGATATGAATATGTTAGAATAAAATCTAATTGTTCTACCATTATTATACAATTATATTGGGTGTATTTTTATTTTTCACACATAATTATGTAATTTATTTATCCTTAATGTAAGGATACTATATTTATAATGGATTTCATCTCAATTTGTATTCCATTGAGACTTCATTATTGATATGTTACAATTTAGTTTGATATTGTTTATATACTGGAATTTGGCATATTATATAATGAATACCTTTATTCTCATGATATTATAAATTTTTGATTAAATTCTATCCATCAATTATTTTTATTGAAGCATCTGCTATTTTCTTAAGAACTCCTTAACTAAAATACCGTCTTACTGATTTAATCATATAAATATTTCTTATTAATGTCCATGTTTTAAAATGATTTTAAGGAATTATTTATATGAAAATTACTATTTTAAAATATTAATTCATCTAAAATCATCAAAGTGGTATGTGACACTTTGATTAAAAAATATCTATTTTTAAATGATTTTGAAAATGTTTTTGATAAAGTATTTATTACGTCATTATATTGAACTGATATATTGTGATTTCAATGTGGAAATGTTATCATTACCTTCTGATTATGTTATGTGCTATGATTATGTTATGTTTCTTGGGAATTGTTTACGTATATAGGTGGTTCCTTGATAAACTAGGGAGGGTGAGCCCTAGATAGCTCTCAAATACTTTGGGTAAAGTGGCAGAGGTAAAAGATAATGTTTCTCCTATGGGATTTAGGGAATATATTGTGATGGGTATTCCAAATGTGACATCCTATGTAGATATGATACCTACAATGTATATATGTTATGTACGTCTTAATTTACCTTTATGATTTGTGATTACTTTGTGTCATTCATAAATATATGATTTCAGAATGTATGTTATGATTGAAAATTATGGTTTCATTGATTAGTATTTACTGATGGGTTAATGTTTCCTTTAATTATTCTATAACCCTTAATGAGATTTTTATGCTCATCCCATGTTTTTTAAATGTTTTCCACATTACTTAAAGATGAATAGGGTCAAGGATGGGATCATGGAAAGACATTCTTTCTAAAAAATGGAACTAGACATGTTTCTTTTTAAGAGTTTTTATTTTATGAATCAAATGGAAACTGAGTAGAAGTGTCAAATTTGTAATTTTTTTGAGATGTAATAGTTATGTCCTAATTCTCTAAAATGGTAAACCTGAAAATATCCTCAATGTGAATTATTCATTTAATTCATGATTATGTGACGTTTTAAGGATGGGACCTTATAGTGGTAATTTTAAATTAATGGTGATGTCTTGAGGAGATTGTGGAAGTCTGAAGAATGAAGAATAGACCACCAGGGCGCGCCCGATAACCCGAGGAACGTCATCGGAGACCCGTGCTGGCGGCCGGCACCAGTGGGACTCAAGAGTGGCAGTCGGCACTCCAGCCAGCAGCGAAGATAGTGGAAGCACAACCTTGCCGCCAGAGAAGGGTCGTAAGACATCAACCACAGCGGAGTGAAGGTGGCGACCGACACACGACGGACCACATGACGGTAATGGTGGTGTTCATATATAGTGCTCGGTGTGCAGGTGCTGTTGCACATGGCTACAATAGCAGTGGAGGGGCGCCCAACTCTCTACCGGTAGCTGTAAATAGTGCGGTACGTGACCGCGCTGCGTGGAGAAGGGTTGGCCATTTGGCCAGCCGCGAGCCGAGCGGACCGCCTAGCGGGCCGCCATCACGGGTTTCCGATCATGTGCCGCAACACGGGCCTCCAAGTGGGACATCTTGCCGGTTACCTCGGGTCGGACCTAGGGCCAGACATGGGTTGGTCTTGGTTGACCAAAACTGGGTTGGGTCGGGTCGGACCGGATCCCAGACCAGCTTCGACCATTTCGTCTTTTTTGGCCATATATTAAGCTGCGGGCATCCGTTTGACGAACCGTCTGTAGCACCAGAACCCTTGGATGGAGACAGTCCTTTTAGTATACCCTACATGCATTTGGGATAATGTTTGGGTATGTCTGGGTTGGATCAAACATGAATCCAACTGGGGCCTCGGGACTAAAAGGACAATAACTTACAGACAATACATCTGATTGACGCACCGACTATTGCGTTGAGACACCTATTACATGGCAGTACTTTGGAATGAATCTTCATGGCACATCATGGCAGTCAGATTATCGACTTGTGGCTTGAGATGCGGATTCTCCCATAATCAAGAGAGCATAGTGGGGGAACCCTATAGAGAGCTGTAAATGAGAATGGGATCTAAGGTCGGTCTGTGATTTTGGATCATATGTCAGTTTGTTCATTGGAATTCTATGTGGGTATTTTCTTTGGGATCCTACGTGGTTCTATGTTCGAGAATCCCACTTGGATTAACTCTATGGAAACCATATGGGACTACTATTGGATCCTACATGGGTCGGCTGTATTAGGTTCCTACGTGGGTCTACGGTATTAGGATCCTTCGTGGGTCTGATGATTTAGAAACTTATGTGGGTCTTCCTCATAATAGATTAAGATGATTCAGTAGTTACATCAAATCATCCTTACTACCGTACCTATGTTATACCTAGTATCAGCTGAGTCGTTACCTTTGTGATAATATTTTGTGTGGAATAACTTTTTTGTAAAAACCTTCATGGTGATACCTTTTTGGTATAATCATGTGTGGTGTTACCTATGTGGTACTTACCTTTGTGGTGTTACCTTCGTGGTACATACCTTCATGGTGATACCTTTGTGGTATTATTCTATGTGGTGTTACCTTTGTGGTACAAACCTATGTGGTGTTACCTTCATGGTATTCTTTCCGTTGTGGAATATTTGTACTATGGTTAAGGATTTGTGCCTTGAGTTTTCTCATGAATGATATGGGTATACTTGATAACTTAGGTATTTGAATGGGTATATTACTATGTTGGGTGGTAAGTTGTTTTCATGATTTGTGGTTTATCCATTGTGGATTTTGTGAGACTTTCGAGGGTATAGTTTTCCCTACCGAGTATCGTTATACTCACCAATGCACGGGCTATGCCCGCACCATGTTGTGTTTGGTGTAGATGACAAACATCATTGATTGAGGCTGTGGGTACCAAGACTACAGGTAGCTCGTAGGTGTACATTAGATGAGGCATACCGTAGGGAAGACTATTCAAGATCTGTACCTACCCTTCATGTAAGATCATTGGCATGTGTTCACATGAGCAGTTCCAATTTACTAGTACATCCTAGTTTTTGTGTACCTTCTAGTTGGTATTGTATTCTAGACCCTTTTTACCTATAGTACACAATATTTTTACTATATAGTTTAATTGTGTTTGTATCTTGTTGTGTACATGGTTGTGTGTGTTATAGGATATAAAGACAATGCCTACTCGGTTTTAGGGAATGCATATTTTTGTGCCAGTCGCCATCCCCTGGCCTATAGAAGGAAGGATTGGGGTAGTCAGGGCATGGGCCCTATGGGACGGGTCATGGAAAATTGGAATTAGAGGAGTAGGATCTAACATGGAACATTGGACTCTAATCTTTTTAATGTAAATAGTGTTAAGTGTAGTGATTGTGGTTATCAGTTTAGGGAATCCAGTGTTGGTGTCGTGGCCGATGTATCCTTACAACAAGACCCTGACTTCTGATTTCTAACTCAGTGAATGAAAACATTGATAGTGTTTGTGTTTTAAAAATCATTCTTTGTGAACTCTTTGGCTCAACTCACAAGGTATAAATTATTGATCGTGGCACACCTGTATCTTTTAAGGATGCATCCACACAAACAAACAACTAGGGTTCCGGGTATAGTAAGCGATGATAGCCTACTGAACGACGAGGCCTCGGTGCATGGCCCTTTATTAGTAGAGGCACCATCGGAGGCACCCTCGGTACCATTACCTGTTGGACCACCGAATGCAGTAGCACCAGCAGTAGAGGGTCAAAACTGCTTGAGTGAGTTACATGAGTGCCAGTGCCAGAGGCCACTCAGGTTTAGGGGTGAGACAGACCCATAGGCGGATGAGGATTGGCTGGAGGTTATGGTGAGGATATTCCGACTAGTAGGGACACCGGATGATATCATGGTAATCCTTGCCTCCAATCTTCTACAGGCGGCAACAGTCAGATGGTGGAGCTTGATTCTCGAGGTTCACGACGAGGTGACACTTCTCTGTGAAGAATTTGAGATCCTATTTCGGGTAGAGTTTTTCCTAGCAAACCTTTGTGCAATGCGAATACAAGAGTTTCTTCATCTTCACTAGGTCAACATGATTGTGGCACACTACTCAACAAGGTTCACCGACCTCTCACGCTACTCCACTAATATGGTGCGGGACCCATTCTATAGGGCCCGAACCTTAAATCTAGGACTTAGGTGGGAGATCAGGGCCTCTATGATTTATCTCAGCATCCCAACAAATGAAGGGGTGTTTAAGAGAGCCCTCATAGTGGAGACTTTTCTTACTGAGCAGTAACCAGCAGTGAGACCCACTACCGTGCATCACATAGCGGAGTCATCTATAGACTGCAACAGACAGATTTCACAGAGGTTCAAAAGTATGATACCTATAGGTGGATGACCATAGGATTTCGAGACGATTTTGAGGGGCACCAGAGATAGAGCTAGTCATGCGAGGAGTAGGGAGTTGTATACATGCGGCGGGCCGGGTCAGAAGGCTCCTGAATGTCCAAACCGTCGTATGAAGGATCGGAAGATAGTCGATGTACCCCCCAGGTAGAGATAGAGGTTCGATCAAGGAAGTCCATAGGGAGAAGGTGGACGTGGTAGAGGATTTGGTCATGCCGCAGGTGGTGGATGGCGATTTGGGATGTTACCGCCACCACCCCCATGTGGTCCAACACCAACATAGGGAGTATGCGGATAGGGGTGAACGTAGCTCCAAGTAGGTGAGGCCTATGACCATTGTGCTCCAGAGATGATACGAGGTATGATATGTGTCTACTCCACCTTAGCTACATTACTTATATACACAGGTTTAAGTCATTCTTTTATTACAACTACCATCATTCGGAGCATGGAGATTCCGAAGGAGCCTTTGGCTCGATCATTACGCCTAGATACTCTTATAGAAGAGGATTTGATGAGTACACATCAGTGAAAATAGTGTGAGATTTCTCTAGGATGTGGGAGATTCAACTAGGATCACTTAGTAGTGGCACCGAGTCCTTACAACATAATCATGGGTATGGACTGGTTATCTATAGTCAATGAACAGATTGACTATATTAGGTGAAAAGTGTGGTGTATCAGTGAGGATGGGACTAGGTTTACCATCACTAGCGAGAAGGGATCCTTTTCTACACAGGAAGGATTTACATAGAAGAGAGTGCAACTGATCTCTCATTTGTTGGCTAGCCTTACCCCGGGACAACACAGATATCTACACAAGTGTATCGGATTGCTCCTACGGAGCATCATGAGCTACAAGTACATATAGAAGACTTGCATGGGAAGGTATTTATCCGGCCCAGTGTTTCTCCTTGGGCACCCTCTGTTTTGTTCCCCAAGAAGGCAGATGGGAGCTTGAGAATTTTCGTTGACTATCTGTGCCTAAACCAGGTGACCGTGATGAACAAGTACCCACTCCCAAGGGTTGACAAACTCTCCGATAAGCTAAAGGTAGCATGATGGTTCTCGAAGTTAGACCTCTGATCAGGAAATCGCCAGCTCAGAGTAGGATACACGGATGTGTAGAAGGTAACTTTCAAATGTATATATAGCCAATATGAGTTCTTCGATATGATATTTGGCATGAAAAACGCTTCAGAAGTGTTCATGGGACTCGTGAATATAATCTTTCATCCATACCATGATCGCTTTGTATTAGTCTTCATCGAAGACATTCTGATCCACTCAGCTATGGAGGAGGAGCATGGATATCATTTCTAGATAGTTCTAGACATAGTCCTAGATCCAAACCTTTATGGTAATCTCTTGAAGTTCCAGTTCAAGATCCGAGAGGTTCACTTTCGGGGGTATGTCATCATGGAGACTAGAGATGCTGTGAATCCAGCAAAGATTGACATGGTACTTGATTGGGATCCACCCATGTGAATGTGTTACAGTGTTTCCTATGTTTAGATGGATACTAAAAGATATTTGTGCCATATTTATCTAGATTTTCAGCACCTCTATCAGCATTGACGAAGAAGGGTAAACCCTTTGTGTGTTCAGAGAGATGCTGGGAGAGTTTTTAGTAGCTGAGGTAGAGGCTGACTAGTGCCCCTATGTGGAGGATTCTAGAGGAGGTCTATGGGTACATAGTCTACTATGAAACATCAGGTACTGGGTTAAAATGTGTCTTGATACAGGAGAGAGTAGTTATTGCATATAGTTATCGACAGTTGAGAAAACATGAGACGAACTATGCTACACATGACCTTGAGTTACCAGTAGTGGTCTTCACTTTAATAATGTAGTGACACTATCTAATAAGCGAGCATTTTATGGTCTACTATGATCACTAGAGTCTCATGTATATCTTCTCCCAGAAGGAAATGAACCTGATACATCGACGTTGGCTTGACTTCCTCCAAGACTACGACTTTGTGATATTCTATACTCCTAGGAAGGGGAATGCTGAGGAAGACGCACTCATTAGGAGATTTGGTATACAACTGTTAGGTGAGGCGATGGAGAATCATACCAATTTACAGATATCCTTTGTGGAAAAAGATGGAGAAGCATTTCTTTAGTCTCTTATAGTCATTCTACCACTTCTTCAACAAATCGGGGAGGTGCAACATGGGGACACTGACTGTGAGGCTCGACGTGCTCAATTATCCACATGAAAGGCACCTGATGGATTTTCTGAATGTGCGGAGCACATCATCTATTTCATAAGATGTACGATGGTACCGGTGTCATTTCAGGAGGAAGTCTTCCAGGAGTTCCATACATCAAATCAAGCGGTATATCCAAGTGTGGTGAAGAAGAACCAGGACCTCCGAAGATAGCACTGGTGACCAAGAATAAATACAGTTGTAGCAGATTTTGTCTCTCGGTGCCTCACTTGTCAGTAAGTAAAGGCATATCATCAAGTACCGACATTCTTATTTTAGCCTTCAGTGGTCCCAAAAGTGGAAGTGGGATGAGATATCCATGGACATCATGACAAGACATCCACATACATCCAGGGGTCATGATTTTCTCTGGGTGATCATCGACCGACTCAGTATGTCGGCCCACTTCCTACCGATCAGAGTGTAGGGTTCAGCAGAGAGCTTGGGATGCTTCTATGTGCAAGAGATTGTATGGATACATCAAGTAAACTTGACGATTTTCAAAAATTAGGATGCACGTTTCTCTTCCCTAATATGAAAGGGGTTGCAGGAGGCTTTCAGGATGCAACTTCATTTGAGAACTTCCTTCCATCCTAAGACAGATGGCCATAATGAGCAGACCATTAAAACCCTCGAGGACATGCATCATTCTTGCATCCTCGACATCGATCGTAGTATGGAGGATCACTTGGACTTTGTGGAGTTTTATTACAACAACAGATATCACTCCAACAATGGGATGACACCTTTTGACTCGTTGTACAGCCGACCTTGCAGATTGACTTTGTGAAGGACTGATCTATGGGAGTCAGTACTCATTAGACCAGATATGATATAGACTACCACGGAGAAGGCGCATATCATATAGGAGCAGATTAAGACTGCACAATGTAGGCATGATCCTTATGCCTATTGGAGATGGAGACCGCCGGAGTTCGACGATGATGACCACATATTTCTATGGGTTACACCCTGACAAGGTTTTTAGTGAATTGGATGGGGAAAAAAATTATCTCCGATTTTTATTGGACCCTTTCAGTTCCTCATTAGAGTAGGTGAGGTGGAATACTACCTAGAACTTCCCTCTCAGTTGCACAGCGTGCATGAAATTTTCAATGTATCCCAACTAAGGAGATACCCGCATGACCCATCTCACTTAATCGACCATAGCGAGGTGGACATCAATGAGGGGGAGAAGTTTACATAGGTTCTAGCTGAGAATGAGGATCAATGGGAGTTGTTCCTTCATGGGTAGTTGATACTTTTATTTATTTTATTTTGTAGCAAGTGAACCTCCAGGAGATCACATGTGAGCGGGAGGATGAGATCCATGCTCAATACGCCCACTTACTATCCATCGTTTGAGTTGTGTCATATGAGGATGAAAAGCCCTGAGGTAGAGAGAATGTAAAGAACTTCAATTTTCAATGAATTTTTTATTTTTATATGGGAATTTTACGAGTCCGAGAAAAATGACGGCACATGATTCTGAGGCTTGGTGTTCCTAGAAAGAATTTCTAAGCATTTTCATGGGTACATTCAGTAAACATGCGAGTGGGTTTTTATAACTTTTTAACCGATGCCCAGAATTAGAATCTAAGGACACTGTTGAATTCGTAACACCAATGTTCGCTTAAGGAGACATGCACCTAGACCGTAGTAGGTCAAGGGTGGAAGTTAATTGTATTTCAATTTTTTGGGGAAGAAGAAAAATAATATTAATTCACATTTTATTTTTCCTCTGAAACCTCTCTATTCAAGATATGGACATGGGGGCCACCATAACTATAAAAATCCCAATTTAAAATCAATGGTGGGGACCAACCGACCCTTAAACTCCCCCCATAATGAGAGATAACTTTTGGAATACCTCCAAAGTAAGTGTGCCATATTCCAATAATTAATTATGAAAACATCAACATAATTAATGGCCACCTCTCATTAAAATAATAAAATGTAATTTAATAAGTTGGCTATTTATTTTTGGTTGAATTTGGAAAGTTTTTTCAAATGGTGAGAGTTGGGAGAACATTGGAGAAACTATTCCTCCAATGAAGAACACCCTCACCAATGATGAACATACTCCAGAATCAAGAATGAGGAACTAACCCCGAGCCTGAATCGTAAGCACCTTGAGGAAGCAATGAAAGCTAACGTTCTTCAACAGTTTCATCTTCTTACTCTCGACACCTCCAAGGAACGAAAAGGTTGGGATTGTTGTTTTTGAATACCCCCTTACCCATTATTGATGTTCTTCATGATTATAGAACAAGTAAGCAAGTTACTACCATTCTAACACGGAGGGTTTGGGCCAAACAAACATGACCCTACCTCTCAAAAACCGTTGTGGATCTTGGTGGTTTTAAATCAATGGCGACATCCGTAGGAGAGTGTGAAAGTCTACAGAATGAAGAACGGTCCAACAGGGCACGGTCGGTTACCCAAGGAATGTTGTCAGTGACCCGTTCCGGAAACCAGCACTAGTGGGACTCAGGAGCAGAGGTCGGCACTCTGGCCAGCTATGAAGATGGTGATGGCGCAACCGTGCCACCATAGAAGGGAAACATTCCATCATCCATGGTGTAGCGATGGTGGTGGTCGTCACATGGCCGATCTCATGACGGAGATGGCGGCACATGTCAGCTCCACCCTTGGGTAGGTGCCACGGTGCCAGGCTGTGGCATCGGAGGTGGGGAATCTGGCTTTCTAGTGGCTTCTCGTGATGGCAAAGCTCACGACCGTGTTGGGCAGATGAGGTCTGGACATTCGCCCAGCCACGATCCGAGGGGACCACCCGGTGGGCCACCATTGTGGGATGCCCCTTACAGGACGCACCACATGCCACACTGCGGGAAACCCAGCAAGTTGTCTTATGGGCCACTCAGTGTGTCATTTTGGTGGGCTAGGCCCAACGGGCTGGGTTGGACCTATGGCCGGAACATGTTTGGGCAGGGTCAACCCATACCTGGTCGGGTCGGCACAGACCGTGTCAGGCCGAACCCAGACTAGCTTTGACCCTTTCCTCTCTTAAACCTTATCATGATCTTTGGGACTTCCTTTAACAAACCATATATTTTGTCCTATACTTGGATTGAGATGGTCTATTTAGTATACCTGAGTTGAGTTTTGGATAATGTTTTTGTAGGGACGAGTTGGATCGATCACGAATCCAACTGGGCCCGCGAGACTAAAAGTCTAATAACATATAGACTGGGAATCCGATTGACGCACCATCTGTTGAATTGAAACCCCTACTATGTGGCGGTCCTTTTGGCTACTTCTTCATGGGATGTTGTGGCTGTTGGAGTATCGACATGTGGCTTGAAGAGCGAATTATCTAGAAATCAAGCACGCTTAGTGTGGGAATCTTGTAACTAGAAGTAACATGGGAAAGGGATCCTATGTGGGTATGTTCTTTGGGATACTATGTGGGTATGTTCATTAGAATCATATGTGGGTCAGTGCCGTATCATTATATATGGGTCTCTCTTTGAGAGTTCCACTTGGATCTGCTCTAGGAAATACGAGTGGGACTACTCTATGATCCTATGTGGGTCTGTTGTATTTGGATCCTATGTGTGTATGATGATTAAGGATCCTACGTTGGTCTGCCTCTTAACAGATTACGATTATTTAGTAGTTATATCTAATGATATTTAATATCGTACCTATTTTATTCCTAGTGTGATCTGAGTCTTTAACTTAGTCGTAATCTTCTGTGTGTCATACCGTTGTGGTACTTACCTTCGCGGTGATACATTTGAGGTATTTTTCTACGTGGTATTACCTATGGGGTAATTACATCATTGGTGTTACCTTAATGGTACATAATTTCATGGTGATACCATTGTGGTATTCTTCTATGTGGAATTACCTTTGTGGTACTTACCTTTCTAGTGTTACCTTCGTGGTATTAATTCTTTTGTGGAACATTTGTACTTTGGATAAGGATTTGGGCCTTGAGTTGCATCATGAATGAGTTGGGTATACTTGATAAATTAGGTGTATGTATGGGAATATACCTAATTAGGGTTTTTAGTTGTTTTCATGCTTTGTGGTTTATCCTCTATGAATTTTTTGAGAAATTTGAGGGTCTCGGGGTAACTACAGAGTATCGTTATGCTCACTCCTGCACGAGATACTCCCATAACTTGTTGTGTTTGGTGCAGATGACAGACAACATTGATCAAGGCTCAAGGTACTGGGACTAGAGGTAGCCTTGAGGGGGAAATTATATGAGGTTTACAATTGTGACAACCATTCACGATATGTACCGACCCTTCTGGTAGGATCCTTGGTAGGTGTTCACATAAGTTGTTCTAGTTTACGTGTACTTCCATGTTTTCTTGTACATTCCAGTTGGACTAGTTTTCTGGCCCCTTTTAACTACTGTACACATTCTTTTTACTATATAGTTTTCTTGTGTTCGTATCTTGTTGTATTCTTGGTTGTGTGTGTTACAGTATATAAAGGCAATGCCTTCCTAGTTTTAGGGAATACATCTTTTAGTGCTAGTCTCCAGCCCCTAGCCTATGTAAGGCTTCGACTTGGGGTAGTCACGACACTTGGCCTGGGGAATGGATCGTGTAAAATGATACATTATATTAAATATATATATATATATATATATATTAATATGGTGAATCTCATTTTATTAATTATAATTATAAATTTTTTTATAAAAACAGGCAATACATTTTTACATTTTCACTTTAAAAACCTTGCTTGTCGTCCCCACTGTGGAATAAATGTTTGAATAATTTCTTCCAATTCTGTGATAGGAATTTGTAAAAATAGATTATATATTTATAATAATTATAATTTATTTTTCCTATTATACTCAAAAATGTTTTTGAGCCAAAATATCAGTGAATGTAAAAAAAATTAAATACCACTATTAAGGTAAAATTTAGCTTACGAAGGCATTATACTTTAATCCTAAGAAGTGAAATGACATAAAAACTTTTAAAATACATATTTTTTTGAATTATTTTTCCAATGTAATCCATTTTCTATTATTTGGATCATTATTGGTGTAAAAATATATAATTTGGACCTCCCAATAGTTTTTTCCTTTTTAGAAAAATTCCACTCTTCCTACACTATAAAAGTGTATTCACCCCACATCTACTCCTCACATTTGTAATGTCATTTATGTCATAAAAAACTGTAAATAATATGTCACAAAAATCATTCCCCTCACCATATAATCCTCAAATTTCACATAATGAATCCATTAATTTCTTTCGATATAGACCATATGTATTTACCCGAATAAGAGGTAATGTTCTTCAATGAAAAATTTTATATAATTTATTTATCCACCACTTAAAATCATTTTTATATAAGGAATATATGATAAACATAGTTTCATCAATATACATGTAATGTTTTATCACATGGTTAATACCTACACCCACACACACTTCCATCAAATGGTACACACAATCATCTTTTATTCGTATAGAGGAGTACCACCTCACGAACTGATGCCTTTCGTTCTACCACTACCACAATTAATGGATTTGAATAATGATGGATTAATAGTTTCTGAATTATTTATTTCATATTTAAAATATATTTTTCTTCTATAATTCCTATATAACACATAACCTCGTGCATTCCATTTTTTGGTAATAGAATAACATCTTATTGGATTTGTGGACTTCAACCTCCTCAAAGCGATGCGATTCACTCATTATATGCAAGGAATGTATTGTTAATGGTATTAATAGAAGTAATATATATATATATATATATATGAAATAAAATAGATATTTGTATTATTATATTAATATATATCATTTACTTTTCATTCTACTAATATGATAGAAAAATTGAAACAATGTTGATGTGTATGTATAGGTTAATGTCTCCATGAGTGGTGTATTTATTTTACTAGATAAAATCATAATATATTAATTTAAAAACATTGCTTAGTGGATATAATATTTACACCCTTGGTTCCATTAACAGTATGTTAAAATCATGATCTACGAAATATGAAAATTATTTTAAAACATACATGAAAAACAATGCAATTAACATATGAAATAGTAATATTATTGAATGATTATTAACAAATGGGTAATATGATTTTATTAAAAGATAATATTTGATATTAGAAATATTAATATGTTTATTTTATAAGTTTATTACATGTTTAGTACCATTATATAGGTGTTTAAAGAGAGTATAAAAAAGGGAGTGTGTGATAAAGGATCTCGTCCTAATTTTCAATCTATTGGGATTTATATGTTATCATACACCAATTAACATTTATATGTGGTACAATACTCAAATTTAACAAGTAATATCATAAATAAATCATTATTCCCTGTATTTTATTTTCTATTTTAATAAAATCTTCCATGTAAATGTTATTTTAAAATTATCAAGTTGTTCAATATATTTTAAAATATCACATTCTTTTGGTGATTGTTGACATTATCTTGAAAAAAATATAATTATAAAAATATTTTTTAGTAGAAATTAATCATAAATTAGTTATAAATATTCTTATGGTATGGATATGGTTACTTCATAATGAATATAAAATTTGAAAATGTGTAGTTTATTATGAAGGTTATTTTATTATCTTGGTAAATATTGTTATATATTTATACGTAACTCAATAATGATATTTGATAAGGAATATTAAATATTTAATTAAATATTTGATTAATTATTTTGAAATGATGTTATGGGTGGGATACATAATTATATATCCCCTTGATTAATTAAAATTTACTCATGACATAATTAGTTGACCAAATTAATCATGTTGTTACATATTGTTTTGAACGTTCTTGAGGATAAATCATAAATGTTATGGTTTTCATGTTCTTGAGACATAATGTTAGATAAAATAGAACTTACAGAAATTATGTTTTTATTATGCATGCTATTTTCACATTGGAAAAATATATGGATGAATTCCATCTAATAATATTTACTAAATGGAATGGTTCTTAGTTATACACATCATCATATTCACTATTCCTTATTGAGATATTTTAATTGTATGTGTTCTATATTATTTAACTTTATATATAGATTATTATCATTTATTAATTATTTCATCCATTGTATTTGACCTTATTGATAATTCGAGTTCACAATTATTAGGTTTTTTCCCTTCGATACAATGGTGAATTATTGGAATGTGTTTCATGGATTCTAATATTCTAATATTATTATGATTTATTTTCTATTTAATAATAATTATGGGTATCATTTATGTCATCTATTATTCTTATACTACTAAAATATTTAATCTTTTAAAATTTGATCCATGTATCTATGCCAATATAATAATGTAATGTACCAGTTCTTGGGTACTAGGTTCTGGGAATTATGATTGGTATGTGAGATATTATAGTTGATATTTTAGAAACTATATTTCAAAAAAGTTGTTTAGGAAAAAATATCATATGAAAAATTTTAAAAATACATTTATATGAAAATAATATATTTTTTTTAGGTAATATATATTTTATTTCTTATAAGAAGGATGTCCATGTATGGATACATCAAGTGTACATTGTTCTGGCATTGATGTTCATATATATTATAATCCATAAAATGGAATGTTGGGAAGAACTCTACTATAACCTAGTTCTTGTCAACTTGAAATACTACACATCTTCTTTGACAATATTTTGGGATATTAATATGATAATTAATATTTTATTGGCAATCAATAATAACATATTTTAATTTAAATATATCTCCATTGAAAAAATATATTATAATTCTAGTATTTATAATGCATAAATTTTTATTTTATATTATGAATAGAAATTTATTTAAAATTACATATTATGTTATAAAATTCATAATTAAATGAGGTAATTCAGTATATTCCATTTTTTATAAATGATACTGTGAATGAATAATGGTTTAAATACACCTACAAAATATAGATATGTAATTTTTGAAGAAACCAATATAACTGGTAATGAAATAATAATAATTATGGATATATTATGAAATCAACATCACGTTATAACAAATATTCATTCTAGAATAGAGTAACCTATTACAAGACTATAAACCATTATTTTGGATCACATTATGTGATAGAATCCCCCATTTTGAGGTGGGAATACTCATCCAATTATATACAATCATTGAATTAAGTCTCTAGAGAGGATATGTATTCACTTTAAGATATGATGAAAAGAAAACATGATAAAAATGTAGAGTATTTTAACCAATGAGATCAAGATAAATAGTGGCCTTTAATGCATTATACTGGGGAGAAAGAATAAATAAAATAGATGGAATGAAAAACTATTAAGGATATTTTTTTGATAAATACTCCCCTTGTGAGTGACACACACGTGACTTTTATATATATTCATATTTCATTAAATTTCCATTCCTGATTTTTTGGGGGGGTTTACCACTCATTTTCGGGAAAATTGTGGGTTTTGAAAATTTGGGTCAAACCGCGAGCCCAATTCCAGATTTAAAAACTAATTTTGATTATTCAATAAATCCTTCAATTTGAACTATTTTAAACCCATTCCACTTCCCAATTTGCATAAACTGATATATTGAAATCACCATATATCTTTGGACCGCATATAAATACAAAATCATGATGGATTTTGGTTTTTGATTTAGGTAATGGGCCTGGCCATAGGCCCATTTCCTACTTTAAATATTTTTATTAAATTTTCCATATCTCATTCATTATTAACTTTTTTACAGAGCTTCCACCTCCCTCTCAAAGAAAATAGCCCTAGTATCACCCCCCCATTATCTGTCTCACAATATTGTAGCTCAGGTGAGCTGCGAAGTAGGGCGATCTTTCATACTCTTTCTCAAATCGACCAGATTTGATGAGGTAAAATGAATCTAACATAACGCCATAAATTTTCATCATTTGTCCCCCATTTCAGTCCCCACATGACCTAATATTACTCCTTAGAACATCCATACCAGTTTTGGGTACTTGGAGATTGATATTTTGGTGGAATGGGGCCGATTTCTTCAAGATATTTCAATTAAGGGAATTCCTTCTTGGTTCCTTCCATCTTCTTTTAGTTTTATTTCCACTTTCGTGAAGTTACTCATGTTCTGAAGTTGGTGTTAGATCCTAAGGAATGATTTCTTATCCTTTGGGTCAATTTTTGGTGGTCTAGGTCTGGATTTATATTCCTTGTGGTATGGCGGTGGTGCGCATAAGGTTTCTCACCAAGTTTTGAGGGTTTCGACTCAAAAGGTAGGTGATTCCTTGTGTAACCATTTTGTGATGAGTTATATTTCTTGGTTTATTAATTAAGTATGTTTATAATCTTTTTTGTGTGGTTGAAAAACTTTTTTTGATGGATTTGGTTAAACATTTAATTTTTAGTTGTATATTAGGTTGAAATTGGGTATTTTTCATGTGTAACTATTGGGGTAATGTTTGGGTTTAGTTTATAACATATGAAATTGATTTATTAGTCTTGAAAGGGGATTCCAATTCTAGTTTTTAATTCATTATATTCATGTGGGCCCTGAAAAGATGTTTTTGAATGAGTTTAAGGTGTAAAATCGTGTTGTACTTCTTGAATGTTATTTATGAAAACGTGTGTTTTTCATGTGTATATTTGTGGTATTATTTGACGTATTTTTATAACACTTGTGGGTGGTTTAATAATTATTTTAGGGCTTAATGTTCTGTTTTTTATTGGTTTTTGTATGATTTTGGTTTTTAATGAGGGGTTTGAAAGGGGTTTAGTGTGCAAACAACGGTTATACCTCTTGGGTTTGTTTTATAAAAATTGAAAATGTTTTATTTGGTTAAACAAAGTTGGGAAAGGGTGTATATGTAATGTTTGGGTGATTGTGTTCACCTAATGTGGGTTTTTTAATGGTAAAGTGGTGATTTGAGATGTCAAACATTTTTAGAATGTTCTATAAATTGCTTAAATGTTTTACTAAATTGTGTTTTGTGTGCGAAACACGGGTGTGGGATGTTTCGTGTGAGTTTATTGATAAAATGAATTGTGAAGGTGAGAAGGGTATTATGTTACATGTGTGTGGGATTTTATGTGAGTTTAATATCTTATAATGGTTTTATAAAATTGTTAAAGTATTTGTGGATGTGTTATAGAAATGTGAAAATTGTTGTAGGAAATTTTGGTGTTAGTTTGATTTCAAAATGAATTTGAATAAAAAGTGGGATTTGAGACTTGTGTGATGTACATGAGGATTTTTATTTAATGTGTGATGTGGAAGTGATATTTTCATGTGAAAACTATATTTCTTGGATTGTTGAACTTTTTTTGAGCACAAAGGGAAAACCCGTGTATCTAGGAGGGTGGACGTGTACTAGTATGCTAGTGAATCCGTGGGGTTTTGACTGAGTATCACATAGCAAGATTGGCACTTACAAGTCTAACTAAACTATGATGGTGAGGATTTGGGACCACTAGGTTATGGGTATGATCCCTACTAGTGGCTCGTGCACGAGAACATATATTTTTTTGTGGTTACTCTCACCGAGATACAAGGTACCTGGGACCCACAGCTAGCTAGTGTCTAGGGGTTATTTCCTATTACTTGTGCTCATTAGATCATTTTTACTTACTGTCTTATACGGTATTGTTGGATGGAAAATTCAGTAGATTTTTTATTTATTTTAAATTTTTTGGACCTTTAAAATTAGACAACAAGAAAACTATTTTCATTTATTATTGCATCCTTTAGAAAATTGTAACAAGCATTTCTTATTTACAAAATTTGCTATGATTTTTGTCATGAAATGTTTATCACATGGAATCTACTAGTGGTGGTATCCTATTGGGCCTTTTCTCACACCTACTTACACCTTTGAGTGTAATTATACTTTCTTATTTTATGACACAGGTTTGGGTATAGGTTTTATGCCTTTGGTTCGGGTTTCTAGCAGGTCCTTGGTGGTGAAGTATTGTGGGGATGGCTTGAGGGAGGTGCCTCTTGCCATGTGTAGGTTCTTGGGCTATATTTTCTTGTTTTTTACCTTTGTAATGGTCTTTAAACATTGTTTAAATTTGTGTAATTCAGTTCAGAATTTTAGTAAAAGATGTTTTTCTTTGAAAAATCCAGTTTTGGTTTCTTGGTTTCGTTTGTTGTTTTATGTTTACAAATTCAGGTAAATCGTTCCCAAAATTCATTTTATGATACCTGGGCACTTGTTCCATCCTGTGAGGATTGGGAACAGCCTTCGGGTCTTGCCATGGACTGGGTCGGGTGATGATTTTGAAGGCTACCAGATTCAGTTTGTGACAAAAATGTATCAAAGGAGGTTCAGGTTAACTCTTTGGGTCATATTATTTGGGGAAGAGTTAGGATAGTCTGGAGTTAGGATTGTTGGAACATGGAATTCCAGTTATGGGTAGTGTACATGATCACCACACCTCATAATGGGATTCATGTTTCCATGAGATTTTGGGATTTATCTAAGTCCTTTGGTTTTCCTGGTTCGATGATGATTAAAGGAAATGAAAAGAGAGTTGGGTTAATAGTCCTAGTGAGCTTGCAGGGCCTGACAAGACATGTGGAGCCAAGGATATTCCCTAGAACACCCTCTATTATATTGAAGTGATTGGAATATGTTTTCCAACCATATTTCCAGGTCACCCACTGAAACTAGTTTCCCCTCACATTGTTTTGTGCTTTATTTTTGAAATCATGGAACTTTGGTTTTAAAGTGACTTGGTTTTAAGAAGTGTAAAGTTTTTGTGAAATGATTTTCAAATAAATATGGAATGGTTTGATTTATGAAATAGTGGAACTAAATATTCACAATTATTTTGAAATGGAAAATGGTGTGTTTACAGCACTTTTGAAATCAGAAACTATACGGAAGTTGGTTTTGAAAAAGTGTTTCCAATAGTGTTTTCTAAACTATCATAGGGTGTTTTGTTGGGATTAGATTTTATGAAATTGATGTGAACAACACGAAATTGAGTTCTTGTATAAATGGTTGTGTCTTTATGAAAATTTTAGTAATATTTTAATTGGGATATGGATCTCCTGGTTAGCAGTTTTGAGAAAAAGGATGTGTTGGTTGACCGTTTTGGTTTTGAAAAGTGGAAAGAATCTTTGTTTTAACCTTTGGTATTTCCATGAGTGACCAAATGCATGGGGTTATATGGGATGATGGATGGTTGATGGCATTAATGGATGAGTGCCGAGACGTATATGAGAAGGGTGCCCGATGTGGCACAAAAACATGCATGTGTGAGGCCCATGGGGTACCATTAGTGGATACGCTTACTGCTAAACCGTTTGTTTTCAATGAGTTGGTTTTAAATAAAAACATGATGTCTTGATGAATAGTTTCCTATGGTTTGTATTATGGGTTTTTGAAAATATTAATGTTGTGGGATGTTTTGTGTCCAAGAACCCCTTCTGTTTGAACTGTGTTTTGGGTTTGTGTTTGGTCGATAAGCTGGGTAGAAGGACCGATTAGTAGTCTCTTCTGAGATATGTTTCAGGACACCTTTATGGTGGTTCCCTTCATGTGTTTGGATCTGGTTTATCAATTTGTTTGACCAATGGACCAGATTTGTTGGGTCCTTGGGTTCTCTCATTGGATAAGGTATGCCCCCATTAAGGGTTAATGCATAACTGAACTACAATCCGGATTGTTTCGCCATTAGAGAATCCTCCAGTAGATCAATATATGGGATCTTTTATCGATTTTTGTGGATTGAGTCTACACCCATTCCTTTCTTTGATTTTTAGATCCTCTTGTAGAGGAAGAGTGCTCATGGAAGGTTGAAAGAGACCTTAGTTTCTTAAGTTTCCTAATTCATCGAAGCTGGAAGTGGTCTAGGGTTGTTAGTGGGGATGACTGTCTCGATGTCGTCTAAGAGGGCCTTCGGGTTCTTCATAGTTTTTTTGAAGCATGAGTTTATTTTAAACCACCAGTGTGGTAAATATGGTCACGATAGGATATTGTGGCCACTATTTAGAGTTGTGTGTTTTTTGGGGATGTTGTATAAGGCCCCTCTCCATGAATTATTTATATCAGTCACAATGGTCATGTTCGGTGATGCCTTTTGATGTCATGTGATCAATTGACCGTAAAGGTGAAATTTGGGAAATCATATGAGAGTCTTTGTTATGTTGGGAGAATGTATCCCTCGGAAAAAAACATAAAAAAATATTCCATTTTAGAGGAAGTTGAGTATAGGTGTTCTTTACTTATATTGTTTCTCACCCGAACAAACAATGTGTGATGTGTGTGCATCTTATAAGCCCTTGTTTTAGTAAAATATCGGGTTAGGGTAAAGTGAGTCTGGAATGTGTTATGTCTTGGAAAACGTATCGGGGATTGCAGTGTAGTTGTTGGTGGCAATGAAAGAAGAATTCTCGTTTAAGGGGTTTCCAAAGCCTAACTGCGAGGCCGAAGATGCTTCAATCATTTTATTTCCAGCCATAGGTCTCGGAGAGAAGCTGGCTCATAGTTAAGGGAAATCACAGGGTCATTTAAACCCTTGTAAAAAGTCTTATCCTTAGTATGAAAGATAGGAAGAGTTTAAACCTATGGTCGCATTATATTTTTTCTATTGTTCATGTTCAGTGGAAATAGGTAAAGGGCCTTGTACCCATATCATCGCCCAATGTTATTCCACGCCCCTTTGGTTTCCATTGAGTCTTTGGAGAAAGTTTTGATGTTCGGCTAGACAGGTTGGGCTCACGATTTTCACTTGGTTAGTAGTGATCATTCCCCAAAAAACATGTAGATAGAAGAATCCCACTACTAGTTCATGGTTTCCCAAACTTTGCAGACTAACCATGTGGTTGTCCCAACTCTTTATAGTTTGGGGTCCTTCTGTACCAGCCCATGCTGGTCGATTATGATGGTTGGTTCTTATGGTGGGGAGCCTATTTTTGTTCCCCCGTACCAATAACTTATACTTATCCATGGTCTTGTATTGGTGGTATGTAGTCTCGTTCGGATCTATAAAGCTACCTAAATCATCCTTGGGAAACTATTGAGATTTGAGAGTTCCCAATGGTTTAGTTATATCAAGGTAAGTGTAACGTTATTCGATGTTCTTGTTTGTTTAGATAAATTTCTTGATCCTTATTCAGATAGTGTTTGAAGGGTTTTATTTTAGGATAAATCCGAATGTGATTGATCATTTTAGTAAAGAGGTGTATGTTTTGGTTGTGAAGTATTCTTTCCTTAATTGATCATTGAAGGTGTTTTTGTCTTTGGGGGAAAAGTTTAGCAAAGGTTTCCATTTCTGCCTTTCGATTGGGTTTGGTTTTTTTTCTTTGTCCTTGATTAGGCTTTCCGAGGGTGGAATGTTTTATGGTGGGGAGAATTTTCACACACGTGACTTTTTTATATATTCATATTTCATTTAATTTCCATTCCTAATTTGGGGGGGGGTTACCACTCATTTTGGTGAAAATGGTGGGTTTTGAAAATTTGGGTCAAACTGTGAGCCCAATTCCAGATTTAAAAACTAATTTTGTTTATTATATAAATCCTTCAATTTTTACTATTTTAGACCCATTCCACTTCCCAATTGGCATACCTTGATATATTAAAATCACCACATCCATTTGGACCACATATAAATCCAAAATCATGATGGATTTTGTTTTTTGATTTAGGTAATGGGACTGCCCGTAGGCCCATTTCCTGCTTTAAATATGTTTTTTTAAATTTTTCCATATCTCATTCATATTTTACTGTTTTCCGTGATTCTACCTCCGTCTCAATTCCAATAGCCCGAGGATCACCCCCATTATCGTTATCACAATATTGGAGCTCAGGTGAGCCATGATGTAGGGAGATCTTTAATACTCTTTCTAAAATTGACCAGATTTGACGAGGTAAAATGAATCTTTAATAACTCCTTCAATATTCATCATTTTCCCCCATTTCAGTCACCACATGACCTAATATGACTCCTCAGAACCTCCATACTAGTTTTGGGTACTTGGGGATTCATATTGTGGTGGAATGGGGCCAATTTCATCAAGATATTTCAATTAAGGGAATTCCTTCTTGTTTCCTTCCATCTTATTTTAGTTTTATTTCCTCTTTCTTGAAGTTCCTCATGTCCATAAGTTGGGGTTCGATCCTAAGGACTGATTTGGTATCTTTTGGGTCAATTTTTGGTGGTCTAGGTCTGGATTTATATTCCTTGTGGTGCGACGGTGGTGCGCTTAATGTTTCACACCAAGTTTTGTGGGTTTCGACACAAAAGGTAGGTGATTCCATGTGTAACCATTTTGTGATAAGTTATATTACTTGGTTTATTAATTAAGTATGTTTATAATCTGCTTTGTGTGGTTTGAAAACTGTTTTTATGGATTTGGTTAAACATTTAATTTGTAGTTGTATTTTAGCTTGAAATTGGGTACTTTTCATGTGGGACTATTGGGGTAATGCTTGGGTTTAGTTTATAACATATGAAATTGATTTATTAGTCTTGAAAGGGGATGAAAATTCTAGTTTTTTAATTCATTATTTTCATTTGGGCCTTGAAAAGAGTTTTTGAATGAGTTTAAGGTGTAAAACCGTATTGTACTTCTTGAAGGTGATTAATGAAAACATGTGTTTTTCATGTGTATCTTTGTGGTATTATTTGATGTATTTTTATAACACTTGGGGGTGGTTTAATAATTGTTTTAGGGCTTAAATTTCTGTTTTTGTTGGTATTGGTATGATTTTGGTTTTTAATGAGGGTTTTGAAATGGGTTTAGTGTGCAAACAACGGTTATACCTCTTGGGTTTGTTTTATAAAAATTTCAAATGTTTTATTTGGTTAATAAAAGTTGGGAAAGGGTGTATATGTAATGTTTGGGTGATTTTGTTCACCTAATGTGGGTTTTTGAATGTTAAAGTGGTGATTTGAGATGTCAAACATTTTTAGAATGTTTTATAAATTGCTGAAATGTTTTATTAAATTCTGTTTTGTGTGCGAAACACGGGTGTGGGATGTTTCGTGTGAGTTTATTGATAAAATGAATTGTGAAGGTGAGAAGGGTATTATGTGACATGTGTGTAGGCTGTTATGTGAGTTTAATATCTTATAATGGTTTTATAAAATTGTTTAATGTATTTGTGGAAGTGTTACAAAATGTGAAAATTGTTGTAGGTAATTTTGGTTTAAGTTTGATTTCAAAATGCATTTGAATGAAAAGTGGTATTTGTGATTTGTGTGATGTACATGGGGATGTTTAGTTAATGTGTGATGTGGAAGTGATATTTTCATGTGAAAACTATATTTCGTGGATTGTTGAACTTGTTTGAGCACAAAGGGAAACCCGAGTATCTAGGTGGGTGGACGTGTACTAGTATGCTAGTGAATCCGTGGGGTTTGGCCTCAGTTTCACTTAGAAAAATTGATGCTTACAACTCTAACTAAACTATGATGATGATTATTGGGGACCACTAGGTTATGGGTATGATACCTAATAGTTACTCGTGAACGAGAACATATATTTTTTTTGTGGTTACTCTCACCGACATACGAGGTACCTGGGACCCACAACTAGCTAGTGCCTAAGGGTTATTTTCTATTACTTGTGCTCATTAAATTCTTTTTTACTTACCGTCGGTATATGGTATTTTTGGATAGAAAATTCAATAGCTTTGTTATTTATTTTAAAATTTATGGTCCTTTAAAATTAGACCACATGAAAACGATTTTCATTTATTATTGCATCCTTTAGAAAATTGTAACAAGCATTTCTAATTTACAAAAATTGCAATGCTTTTTTTCATCAAATGTTTATCACATGGAATTTCTTAGTGGTGGTATCCTACTGGGATTTTTCTCACACCCTACTTACACCTTTGGGTGTAAGTAGACTTTCTTATTTTATGTCACAGGTTTGGGTACAGGTTTTATGCCTTTTGTTCGGGTTTTTAGCTATCAATCGTGATGCAGGGTCGTGGAGATGGATTGAGGGCGATGCCTCTTTCCATGTGGAGGTTCTTGGGCTGTATTTTCTTGGGTTTATACCATTTTAATGGTGTTCAAACATTGTTTAAAATTGTGTAATTCATTTCTGAATTTTAGTAAAAGATGTTTTGGTTTGAAAAATCCTGATTTGATTTCTTGGATTAATTTGTTGTTATAAGTATAAAAATTTGGGTAAATCTTTCCCAATATTCCGTTTTTGATACCCGGGAACTTGTGCCAGCCTGTGGGGATCGGGAACGCCCTTTGGGACTTTCCACGGGTCGGGTCAGTTGCTGGTTTTGTCGGCGACCAGATTCGGTTCGTGACATGAGAAATAAATTATGATGATGGGAATGTTACATAGCTTAATGAAAATGAACAGATATATTTTCCTAGATTATGAATCCACCCTTAAAAGTTATTCTAACTATGATAACGATTAAATAGACAACACATAATGTATTTATAATTCTTTTATTGGAGGGCTTAAGACATGTCCTTTAAGGGAAACAATATCAATTTTTTTTCATCATGTGATGAAATATTATTATAAAACATATAAATAGAGGAGGAATTTTTAGTATGACATATATTTAAGGGTAATCATGTTATGATTTTTCCTTTTGAACAATAATAAGAAAAAAATAACTATAGAAGAATATGACGAAATTTTTATCATGTGAGACCTTTGTAATGAGACCCCAAAGATATGATTGAAGGTATTAAGAGTATGTCTGTTTTGTGGTGAGAATGGCCACCGTGAAATATATTGAATAAAATAAAAAAAAATTGTTATTAGTTGTTTAAACTATATGGATATAGGGAAATATGAAAATTAATTTTCTCATCATCAAGATAATGTTCCATACAATATGATAAGGTGATATTTCTAATCAATCTTCATCACTACAACCATGGTTTATATTACAAATGGTCGGGTGTCAAGCTCAATAATCATATCTTCAAATCTAAAAATTACTTTATTTGATTTTGGAACATCACTAACGTGTATATGTACCCATTTTTTCATGAAATTTATATTTTTCACATTAGAATTAATAAGAGAGATTTTATTCAAAACTCAAAAGGGACATCTCATTATAATAATGAAATGTCAGGATATCCTCATTATGATGCATAAATATGCTATATTTTCTGAAAATGTTATCATACCTATCGTTTAATTTTTTATAATCCTCATTATAAACTATATTTAAAAATATGAATCAAAAATATATTATAATAAGAATGAAATTACAATGATTAGGGAAGGTGTAAAATCCATTATCATTAGAGCATAAACATGATCATATAATTCATGTCTAGATATATCACCAACAACTATATGTAAGGATATTCATTGTGAATATATGATTAATAAGGGGAAAAATAAGGAAATAATCTAATTTAAGAGGTCTTATTCTATATTAATAGGTTGAGGTATTTACTATGGAAGTACCTCTACGTCACCCACTATGTGAAGATGAAATGTTTATTTATTTAATCCATAATGTAAGACTAATATCATAGATCCCATTTACAATATCCACTAGGAACTTGTAAAATTGAAGAAAATAGTATAATATTTGGGTAATAAGGTATTTATTCTTCCTAGTGTTTTACTATGGTGGGCCTTTTTTCTCTTAGTTAATAAAAATATAAATCCATGATGATTCTCATTTATTATACGTCAAATATTGATATTATAGAAATGAAAATGTATCCTCTACCACACATTGCTGATCTATTTTATCAACTTCACATAACACAGTATTTTCGAAAGATTGAAATTTGTTTTGGGGAAGACCAATTACATGTAAAGTATTATGTAATTACAAATACATCTTTTAAGATGGGGTATGTAAATTACATGTTTAAAGTAAATCTATTTGAATTGAAAAATGCAACATATTTTTTTACAGATTTAATGAACAATGTACTCAATGATTATATTGGTGATGTTTTGGTTTTAAATGATGATGTTTTAGTGTATTTTGAATTCTATAAGGTCTATGAGAATCATTTTTATATCTATAATAGGAATATGAAAAAAGATGAGCTATATGGTAAATTTTGTAAGTGTTTTCTTGGTCTTCTAGAGGATTCATTTTTTTAATAATATTGTGTCCAAATATGGACTATCAATTAATTGTTCAATGATAAAGGACGTTTGACAATGGCATACACTAATGAGTATAATTGAGGTATATAATGTCACTCGTTTGGATGGTTACATTCTATGATTTATTAATAATTTTTCCCAATTGGTTAACATGTTAACAAAGTGACACATAAAGGGGTTAGGATTATTTGGGAAAGAGAATGTGAATAATGTTTCAAAAAAATATTATCATTCTGGTCATTGACCCAATTTTAGCTCTGCATTCTTGAATTTATGCATTTTAAATCTATATCGATTCATCTATGAATGATATTTTTTGTGTCCCGATAAAAAATGATTAATTAATTTCATATGAATCAAGGAAATTAAAGACTCTTGAACATAATTATCCATCTGATGACCATTAGTTGGTAAATATAATATTTGATTTTAATATATTTATACATTATTTATATAATGAAATATGGTATATATAAAATGGGTACTAAAATCTTGAATTATATGTTATAATATAACATTCTCAATATGTGACAAGGGATGAGACTCTAGCTACTCGAAGAATACAAATTCTCAAAACACTACCATTTAGGAAACGAGAATAATGTTGTGGATGCATTGAGTAAGAAAGATCTTGTGGTTCGACAACAAATGAGAATTGAGATGATCATATGATAATGGATCTATTATTTATGGATATGTGAATTTATAATGTTGTAAAGACATACATCATTATTAAAATGATTTATAAAACAATTATATTAGAGATGATAAATTATTTTCAATCTGATGAAGAGAACTTTTATAAAAAAAATTTATTCCATGAATTATAGGTAATTTCAGGATAGAATTTGAGATGATGGTGCACTAAAATTAGGATGGAGATTATGTGTTCCATATATATACATTTCTAAAATGGTAATATTGGGGTTATTCTTATAACTCAAATTTCCATATACACCATAGGATCTAAAAAATGTATATATATTTTATACTACATTTTTAATTAGATAAGATGAATGGGGAAATTGTTGATTAAGTGTCCAAATGTTTGGTTTCTCATTATTTTAAATCTGTGAGGAAATTCAAAAGAGGATTCATAAAAATTCATTGTATTTGTGTGAGAAAATTAAAATCCATTAATATATAAATAATTACGGTACTACAAAAATCTATTAGAATGAATGATTCAATATGGGTTATCATATATTAGATAATCAATTATGGATCTTTATACTCTATAGAAGACGATTTACCCCTTCACATATTTGAAATATTCTATATTAATGATTTTTTTCCTTTAAAGCTCCCCTATATCATTTGATTCTAATTTCGATTCTCGTTTTACTTCAATAATCTGGAAGTGACTTCTAAAGGCTCTTAATACTGAGATTCATTTGAGTAATGTCAACAGTCCCCAAACCGAGGGATAATCCCAACGAACAATTCAACTAATGGAATGATTATTGTGGTCATAATAAATTTACATTCATGGTATTTGAGATCATTACATAACTATGGTATATTTTATATTAATAATAGATCCCATACAAGTATTCAAATGGCATCATATTATGTATTATATGAAAATAGATATCATAAAACTGGTTTTTTAGATAATGATATTGGGAAAAATGTTATAGGCCCATTAAATTTTGAAGAGTCTTCTACAAATGTAATGGTTATTCATCCTCACATAAAACTATTACAATGTAAGAAAAAGTGTTATACAGGTAATTAGATACATTATTTGAAATACCAACTATTAGAAATTTTTTAAATTGAATGTATCTCTATGTAAGGTTATTGTATGGTTAGGTATAAAATTGAATCTGATCCCCACATCTATAAGAAACTTTGATATTTTTTAAATAATTATAGTTGTTTCTTATTAATTTTAAATGCCACTAAATCACTCAGAAGTAAAAGATGCATTTCATATATATTTTTTATGAAAGTGAATTCAGACCTGTCACAAGTGCTTCACTGTGATGAAATAGAGTTAGAACACAATTATTCATACTATGAAGAACCCGTATAGATTCATGAAAACATAAGTAAATTATTGATTAATAAAACAAATCATCTGTTAATGGTAATATACAATACAAACAAAAGAAGAAGAAGCTAAGAAGTGACCAAAAAATATTACAATAGGGAACTGGTAACATTTTATTAGAAGGTAATGCCCCTATAAATTAACGATTGAAATTCATATATGAATAAATAATGTAGAACCCCAAGGAAAAAATATATTTTCAATTTATAATATGTGTAATATTGTTCATAGATTTCCAAAGATGTAATATTGAGGTAGCTTACTATGAATATATCACTAGGTTTAAACAAAAAACAATTTAGTCATGTTTTAAAAACCTAATTAAAAATTAATTTTTTAGAGAATATATTATAAATAATTATATACGTTACATTTAGTAATTTTTTTTATAGTCAACCAAAATATTTTATCAGAATAGGATTAGAATATACCATATTTTACAAATAAAAACATATTTTTTTTTCAAATGGTTGGTTTTTAATGTTTTGATAGTGCACATATTTTTAAATTTTAATTATTATAGTTTTGTAAATTTTTTATAAAAATTCATAACATTTTGAAGAAAAAATAAAAATACTATTAGGGTGAAATTACGGTATTTTTCTATGATGATTCATCTTTTTATGTATAGTGAATCAAACTAAATTTAAATTTAAAACAAATATTTCATTTCAGTAACTTATAAAATTTAATTATGTTTTCTATATGATTTTTAGTTAAATTAGATCAACCACATTATTTTTCTTCCATTTGTAGACATTTTTAACATTTTAATATTACATTAAGATATAAATAATGCACTATATTTTAGAAATTTTCACTTAAAAAACAAACCTTGTCGTGTCATATGTGAGGTTAATTTTAAATTAATTTATACTAATTATGGGATTTCAGTATCTAAAATATAAATCTGTATATTGAAACATAATAATTCATAATTACTATAAAGTTCCACTAAATTTTTTACAAATAAAATTTTGGAAATCTCTTAAACAAAATTGAAAATATTAAGATAAAATTGACCATACCAACAGACTAAATTTAAACTTATGGTGCCAAATGTTAATGAAACATTTCCATCACCAATTTTATTTCAATATTTCAAATACATAATTCATTTTATAGTAATTATTTCACTGTTCGTCGAACATGATGGAAGTGAGAACATCCAAAGTTGTTTACCATTTTATATTTATAATAATGTCACTCATCCTCCACTATAGAAAGGCACTCACCCCATTTTTTATTCACACATATATATAACTTTTTCCCATCCGAAACCTAACTAAATATCCCTAAAACAACCCTTACATAATCCTAGAATCATCACGTTGGATATAAATTAATACAATGAAATATTTTGCTCTAAACCAAAATGTGTTACTTGAATTAGAGGAAATGTTCTTTATTGAGATTTATTTTTTAGAATTTATTTTCCCACCCATTAAATTCTCTTAACATAAATATTTAATAATAAAATCAATATCATAAGTATAATAAGAATTTTTTTTTCAATATTAATATTAAAACTCACCTAAACTTCCATTAAATGGGATAGACATTCATCATTTTTGTGTTCCTAGGATTACCCCTCGTGAACTAATGTTGATCGATCATCCCATAAAACCTTTCAGGGTTAGTAATAATGATTTATATATTTTTTATATATTATTTATATTATATTTAAAATGGATATATTTTTATGTAATTATTATATAATATAGAAATACACTCTTTCCATTTTGTGGGGATATAATAACATTGTTGGTGGATATGTTGACTACCGCCTCCTCAAAGTTATTTTGTTCATTCATGATATACAAAAACTGTATTAAAGAAGTTTTTAATAAATACATTTTATATATAAGACATAAATATAATAGTATATTTATAGTATATATATTTCATTTATATTTCATTTATTTAAAATGACAGTAAAATGGAAAAAACGTTTCTACGCAGGTACGACCTATCATCTCCATGGATGATATATTTCATTTCCTATCTCCAAACATAGTGTTTTAATATATATATATATATATATTGAATAAATATAATATTTAAATCTTTTATTACATACTTGAGATGATGAAATCATGATACGATTAATAGGAACCAAAAAAAAACAAGTTGAAATATACTTGAGAAGATATATAATTAACACATGAAACTGTGATAATAACGAATGATATTTAGAAAATGAGTAACAATATCATATAAGAAGATAACATATGATATTAAATATATTATCATGGTTCAGGAATAATTGATTAACATGAGTAAAACTTTTATATATATGACCAAAGAGATTTCATCTTCATTAGAGTGTAAGGTTTGAGATTTCATCTTAGTCTACATTCCATTCAGACGTATTTATTGTCAAAAACCAATTAATGTTTTTGAGGTGTAGATAATTTCTATTTGACACATACTATCGGTAATAATTCATCCATCATGTTGTTATATAATTCATTTTTAATTATCTACTCCAATGGGATTGGATTTAAAAATTTCCATGTGCAAACATGTATTTTTAAATAACACATGAATTTCTCTTCAATATCCATATTCATGTGTATTGTATATATTTATTTTGTAATCCTCATAAAATTTTTATGTATGTTTGTAACATTGAATGGTATTTTTTAACATGCGAGATATTGTTAAATATATACCCCTATCTCAATATAGAAATATGATAAGGAATATAAATAGAATTTTCATGATATGCGCAATGTTTTTGACATTCAGTAATGGTTGGAAATTAGAAATTATATGGCCCAATAATGTATTGATAGGTTCTTATGTGACAAATCAGTTGAAAAACATTAATGATATTCTACAAGTAGTTTTGAACTATTTTGAGGATAGATGTTTACAGAAGAGGTTTATATTTACTAGAGACATGACATATTAAAAATAAGCATTGACATCATTTCAATTATTAATATCCATGATATTTTCACTATGAAAAAATATATAGGGGCACTTCATTCTTTGTTTATTTACTAAATGGTATGGATTTCTATTTGTTAATGTTCCATATTTATTATTAATTTCATGTTACTTGAATGGAATGTTTCTTCAGTTATATACCTTCCCATCTTTATTATGTTCATTGATTTATTATTTATTACATTACATAATAATATAATATCAATTTGGGATCACCCTTATTGTGTTTCCATTTACGAGGATGTGAATATTAAAACATGGAATGAGTTATAAGGATGCTGGGACTTTACATTTTAATAATTGTTATGATTTCCCAATGTATTATGGGTATCAATTTTTTGACATTTTATCTGAAATGGTTAAACATTTATTCCATTTGGGATTTTAATAGTGTATCTAACAAATTTATTAAAAATTAAGGCACTTTCTCTATCCTACTAGGATTGGGGTGGTATAGTTGTTATTTTAGTTAGCATATAGTAATACATAGATACAATATTTAGAATCATTTCTAATGGAACATACCATTGATAAAGACAATGAGTATATGTATGAAATAGAATCTAATAATTTTGGTATGGTATAATTATCTTGGTATTCCATGAAGTACATCTATGAATAGATTCTACAAGTTGATTCAGTTATAAAACCTATGTACCTAGTGTAAATAATATTGAAAAGGGAGTGTCTATATTAACTCAAGAATAACATGGTACATGAAAATGTGAAATACATTGCACCATGACTAACATTATCATGGGATGTGCTTTTGATAATTCACATTTTATTTTCAATCCAAATTTAATGATTTAAAATTAAAGATACCGCAAAAGAAATAAATTTTTATGATTCAAATATATTTGATGAATATTTTATTAATTTATGTTATGAACCACACCATACTAGAAATTATACATTATGATCTTAAATTGATAACTTTATCATCCAATTAGGCATATTCCATTCATTAGAATGGTTTATCAAATGATGAATTGTATCAGTACTCATGGAAAATGTAGAGATTTCTATCCAAGGAGACCAATACATATGGTATTTTAATGATGAAAATGGTGGCTATATTTTGAATGTATAATCAAGATTCGAATAATAATCATTCATAAATGGATAAAACTATTAAAAATAAGAATTTGTAAAACACGATTGCTTTATGTGGTTGAATCCCCCATCGTTTAGTTTGAATACTCATTCAATTGTTGCTAAGTAATGTATTTTGTCATTGAAGAATATATTTTTTGTCATCAGATGAAATGAAAAAGAAATTGTTACACATTTTGAGTACTATATCAAATGTGATGATGGTCAATATTTGTCTGGGTTCAAGAATAAAATGGAGGACGATGAAATATGACCCAAAATTTTAAAATAATTAATGATTTATTCATCAATAAATACATACCTAGGGAGCAACAAATTCTGATGAATAAAATATTCCATATTTTAAAAAATAATGAAGAATAATGTATAACATGTTATTAATCCAAAATTACAAAAGTTTTATGTCTATGATATAGATTAAATATGAAATAAAGAGTTCATAATTAATCACTTTTTTAAATGGATTAAGCAAATACACTGAATGGAACATTATTCATTTATTTTTTCATAAAATTAGTTAATTGTTTTATGTTCTGAAAAAATAAATAAATAATTTTCAACAATAAAAACATTCAAGGGAAATCAAGAGTATCAAATGTCATTTGAATATAAAGAGAATGGTAATACATTAATGACGAAGATGAAAAAATTTACTTCATGTTAAAACTGTGGAAAAGTGCACCGTGCGAAATACCTGATGGGATTGGGAGTATGTCATATTTGTGGTCATAAAACCGACCACGAAATTGAATATATAATGAATAATGGAAACACTTCTATTCATTGTATCAAATATAGGGATATTCTGATCTATAAAAATTAATTCTATAATTTTTCAGGTGTATCTATACGAAATGTGGCACAATGGATATTTCAAAAATTATAAAATCACTACAATAAATGAGGAAGTACCCAATGATGTGATAGAATATATAGTAGTAATATCTTCAAGATTATACGATGCTTTATTATATACTATATCATAACATGATTTTATATCTAATCTAATTTCCTTTAAAATAAAACATTTACATTTTTTCTTAATATGATTCTTGTCATAAAAAATCTCAAGGGAAGTCTTCTTCCAACAAACATGTTTTTTTGTCCTCATTATGAAAAAATGCATTATTGATTGACCATTTTATACTAAATATGATTGAATTTTATATAATTATCGATATAGAAATATGATGCAATGATTAATTAATTAATTAAGGACTTTACAATTTGTGAGGGAGATGTAGAATCATTTATTATTAGAGCATAGAGGTCATCAATTATTTAATACCTATATTTTACTATATAAGATCAATTGAATGAGATTCATGATGATGAAGAGAAGACAACATCTATGGATGAATAATGATATCATCAAATTTTGTATGTGTTTATTTTAAATGAAATCATTTATGTATTTTTGAGGATTTACCTCGACATAGCCTATTCAATGAAGTTTAATTTTTCATTGATCTAATACCAGATGAAATCCCAATATCACAGAACCCCTATATAGTGACCACTATGTAACTATATCAGGGTAAGAATAATCCAAATTATTTAGATAAAAGTGGATTATTCTTAATTATTATATTTCCACGAGGACTCATTGTTCTCTTTCACCTAAAGAAATATGGATTTAGTAGGCTGTACATTGATTATAGTGATATATGTTTTATAAAAATAAATACAATTTATGCTCTAAATCACACAGATGAACTATCCAATCAACTTCACAAAGACTAATAGTTTTAAATGATTTATGTTCATTATAGGATTCACCAATTTCATTCAATTAACTATGACATTATGGAGAGGATATTTCTAAGGAGGAATGAAAATTATGAGTTGACAGTATTTCCATTTGGATTGACTAATGCACCATATATTTTCATGAATTTAATGAATAAAATATTAAAAGAATATATATATTTTTTGTTGTAATTATAGATGATATTATAGAGTATTCTAAAATATATGATGACCGTGAAAACCTTTTTTGGATCATACTTATGATTCTTAAAAGGGAATAATGATATAAGAAATTTATTATGATTGATTTCAGGCATCAAGAAGCATAATTTATTTGAATTATTGAATTCATTGATGGAATATGTGTTCATCCCACAAATATAAAGGAATTCATAAAATTTCATAAAAAACATACATAACTGAGGCATGTAGTGTTAATGGTTTGGTAGGTTACTATCAACGATTGGATCAAAAATTTTCTTGATTGGATATCATATTAAACATGATTTAACGTAAAGAGATTAATTTTTTCTAGACAGGGGAATATGAACAAAGAATTGATGATCTAAAAGATTACATCTTATCAATATGCTACGAAAAATTAAAATTAAATATGGTAACATTTTCATTGAATATTAATGATCATGGTGTTATTACCCAAATGATAATTAAAAATATTTACGTGTTCATAATACTGGAAATCTTGGATATAATAGTTTCTATGTATTAAGAGACATCAATAATTTTCAAATGAAGAAAAATAGTATTTGTTAGATGAAAATAATATTTTTCAAAATGACGATAAGATCAATTAGAATAAAATTGATGCTATTATGTTGGGAAATTTACTTATATTGTTTCTGAAAATTGGATACATGAATTTGGAAGGGGATTAATTATAACATCTATACATATGATAATAAGGTTACATGGATTATTTTCTTAGCTCAAATTTATATTTAGACCCTTGCAGAACAAAAACATTATACATATTTTCTTGATCATATTTTTTGGGATAAAATGAAGCTGAAAACTCTGGATTATGAGTCTAGATGTTTTCTTTTTCAACAGGTTAAATCTATGAGGAATCATATAAAATGATTCAAGAAACCCCTTCATATTTCTATTTTGAAATTATATGTAATTAATATAGACTTTGTCACATAACACCCAATGACACCATGAAATAATTATTCAATATGGGTTGTCATTGATTGCTTATCCAAAAATGAAATTTTACTCACTAAAATTGATAATTTACAACATAAAAACATAGAAATAGTCTATATGAAATATATTCTAAGACTTCATGTTGAACCGCTATCAATTTTTTCTGATCGAGATACTCATTTTATGTTAAAATTATAGAATATTAATCAAAATTCTCTTGATATTGATCTTAATTTGATGATTGACTATCATATAAAAAATAATGGACAATACAAAAGAACATTCAAAACAATGGAAGAGATATTATGGTATTTCAAACTCAGATATCAATGTTTATGGAATTAGTATATTCTTTTAGTTTAGATATCCTATAATATTATTTTCAATTTAATTATTCAAATGGCACCGTATGTAGGATAATATTTAAATAGATTTCATACTCCAAAATTTTGAAATGATGTTGTAGGGTGGAAACATATAGTCCTAGAACATGTTGAAGATAAATAAACAAGGGTAAAGTATATTCTAGCTCACATTAAAAAAATTCAATGTTGAAAAAAGATTTATTCTTATAATTATGTAAATTAAATATAATTTAAAATGAAAGAGCATTTTTTAAGGAATGTTTTTTCATGTATTTGTATTGTGTTTTTGGTTTTAATGGGATGTTAGGAACCAAATACATCATACCATTTAAAATTATTGAAATATTTGGGGTTTTACTTATCATATTTCAAGTCCACCAAATGTAACAAAATTGGATGATCAGTTTCATATATCTTTGTTAAAAAAGTACATTCGAAACCAGGTGCATGTAATCACCTCTAATGAAATAGTGTTGGATACAAATATTTAATACAATGAAGAAACCATCATGATAATTTATTCATAATATAATTTATTGTGGAAAAAACAACTCATCTAGTAAACATACTCTATGAAAATCACAAATTAGAAGAGGCACAATATGGACCATATGAATCTATAAATGAACTACCCACATATTTATATAAGAAAATACCCTCGGAATTTAGATTATGAATGTTTTAGATGTAATTGAGTGGAACCCAACGAATTTACAATATTATCCATTTAAAATTTGATTAATTTTATTAATATATTAGAAATCACGAAATACTGAGTAAGAAAGAAATGCACACAACCCCGAGTTTAAACAATGCACTATTTAACAGATTTTTACAAAAATAATTGTATTTTAACAATATTATATAATTTTTTTATAACAATTTATATATTATTTTTAAAAAAATATCAAATTCATCCATCATATTTTATTGGTGTATGAAAAAAATTAACACAATTTTACACATAAAAATCTATATTTTTCTAACCGAATTTCCCCCCTTTTGATAGAGAATATATTTTAAAATAAATTTTTTACACTTTTCTAAAATTAATTAATGAATATGAAATATATTTTTATAAATTAATTTTAAAATTATATTACAATTAGTTTTTTTTCTTTTTATGTGAAGATTATTATTTTGATGAATAGTTAAAAATACTATTTTTTAATTCGAAACAAATATTATGGTTAAATAATTTTTAAGGATAAATTATATATTATATTGGTATATAAATTTTTTTTATCAATTATATAACTATTATTACAATTAATGTCATATGATTAATTTTAGTATTAAATTTATATATATAAACATTAATACCTTTTAGACATTTCTCACATTACAAAACATGCCTTGTCGTCCTTCATGTGAGGTTAATTTAAATTAATTTATATCCACATATGTTATGGGAATTTTAAAAAATGGATTAAATATTTTGAATTAGAATCATTTTTAACTTTTTCCATGATCATCTTTTTATTACAATAAAAAATAATGACTGAAATTAAAATTAATTAAAGTGATTAATGTAAAATGAATCTTATTGCGGGATTAAAAATTAAAAAAAGGGTCCAAATGACATAGAAACATGTTTGATACCCATTTTATGGAAATATAAATTAAATATCCTCCCTTTTATCTAATTTTTTCATTATTCTTGTCCCTTGATGTTAGGGAGACCTCCAAATAGTGATTACATTTTTAAATTTATAAGAATTCCACATCTCCTAAAATTTAAATGGGATCTCAACCACATTTCACTTTTAATAACTCTAAAGACAATTATATAACAATAAAACAACCCAAATATCTTCCAAAAATACCTCTCCTAATCCAATAATCCAAACAAAATTAGAATGAAAACCATTTGTCATAAACCAAGAGGAGTTTCCTGAATAACATGTAACATTCTTAAATAAACTCTATTGTATAATGTATTTATCATCTTAATGAAATATATTTATATCAGGATTATATAATACCTCAGTATCCAGAAAATATTTATATATTAGAATTTCATGTGTTATATATAAAATATCACACACATCTATCAAATTGTATATACAAACATCATTCGTGTGTATCGATGACTACGTCCCTGTGAACTGATGTCACTCGTTTTAACATTAACACCATTAATGGTTGGGAATGATAATGTATTTATAGTTTATATTTCATTTATATGGAATTTATAATCCCTTTTTGGTTCTAAAACTCTTATATAACACATACCTTCATTTCATCCATTTTATAGGAATATGATAACATCCTTTGTGGATGTGTGGACTACAGTATTCCCAAATAAATGTGATATATTCACACAATACATGGAATTTATTAATGCTATTTTGAATAAATAGATGGGGAATATATTTAATAAATATTATATATAATTATAATATTAATATACATCATTTAATTTTCATTCATTTTAAATGATAATAAAATGGAAACAACGTTCATTATTTTAATGAAATTTCATCTCCATAATGTAAGTATACCCATTCATTCTCCAAAAATTAGAGATTTTTCTAAATACATATATACTGAATATATATAACATTAAAATCAGGAAATTTTTTTATATATATTTAAATATTGTTCTATGTAATTTGAACAAAAAAATAACTATAAAAAACATTCTAAAGAATCATGGTAGTTTCCACCCGAAACCCGTAGAGTAATGTTTTATGAATAAAAATTGTGTAATAATATATAATAATAAGATCTTTTGTGATATAATAAATTATAATACAATTATTTATTTAGTTTATAAAATGACTACAACTATTATACAAAGGATAAAATGGAGTTCATCCAAAATCTAGTGTAAGGATCGAGATTTTAACTTAGTTTACATTCCATTGAAACTTATTTGTTATCATGCACTAATTCACATTATTATGGTGTATATGATACCTATTTTACTTGTAATATTATAAATACCTAATTATTTATTATATTTTATGTTTTAATATGTATTATCTTCTCTAATGATATTAGATTTAAAAATTCCATAGTGGGGAATGTTATTTTGAATCTCACATTATTTTCTAATTATTAATATTATAAAGAAAAGACCACATTCTAGTAATAATTTTTCATTAGAAATTAAATTTCTCTTAAATATCCATATTATTGTGTATCAAGTATTATTATCTCATCAATATTATAAAAGTTTTATATATGGTGTTAGCTTTGATTATTAATTGATTAAATGGGTAAATATTGTTTAATCTAAATCGACACATAATACAGATATATTCTACGGAATATTTGATTGATTATAAACAATAGAAGGAATTATTTGGAAATTATGTGATGGGTAGAGTCTAGTAATTATAAATCCAATATAAGCATTTACATTTTCAAATTAGTTCAATAATTTGGAAAACATAATTGGGTATAAACATTAGTTTTATATTGTCTGGAGGATAGATCTTGACAGTAGTGGTTTTCATGTGCTTGGGACATGATGAAAAAATATTAGGCCTTTCCTTCATTTAAATTATTCGTATCCCGGATATTTTCATAATAAAATTATTTAAGTATTCATTTCATTATAATCTTATTGAATAAATGGTTTTTATTTTAGTTATTTGCCTTGTCATATTGATGATGGCTAATCCAGTAATTTGAATGGAATTTATTATCTATTATTTAGCTTCCCATGTTAATTATTCTCATTGATTAATCATTTATTCAACTACAATGAATAATACTAAGAATTTTTTTCACCCAAATTATGTTTCGTTTCCCATTGATATGAATATGAATTCTTATAATGAGTTTCAAGGATGAAATGATTTTACTTTTTGAAATATTTTTTAATTGATCTAATGTATTTTTTGTTTGATTATGGTAATATTGTTTTCTATAACTATGAAATTGTTCATGACATTGGTTTTTGAATATTGTAAATTTTCCAATTTGATAAATTTTTGATGTGGTTCTGAGGTACTGGGTTTGTGGAATTATAATTTCCTTAAATATATTTAAAAATATTTAAATGGAATCTTATTTGCTAATAATAATTTTTAAATTAAACATTTTTTTATATTTACACTTATTTTAATTCATGAACCATTTTATTGATATATTTTAATTTGATATTTTTTTAATAAAATAATATTTGTTTCATGTATCTATGTTGATATTTTATTCGGAAACACACTAATGACATTTTCTTATATGACAATGACAATGTTAATAAACAATTATAATAAAATCATATTTAGTTTTTCCTCTACCATTTGAATCATTGAACATAAATTTTTCATCTCATTTGGTGTTAATACTAAGATAATACATTATGTGGTTTTATTATGTACTTTTTCTGAGTGCATAATTATTGTATCAAATGATATAAAATTAATTCACATTAATGTTATGTCATTTAAAATTAATATTAACACCATTTTTCATAGGGTTTTTAATACATATTATACATTTGATTCTATGGGACACATATGTTTGGTTATTAATGGTAATGTTCATTTGTTTTTCTCCTATTAAATGGATAATATTCTATATATCGTGGAATAATTATATAAAATGTGTATTAATACTTTCTCAACTATGTGAATAAAATAGTGAGGCCAGAGAAATTGTGTTATAGGAAATAATTTTTAGTTCATGCTATATTACATTTATGTTTTTCAATGAATAATAGTTATACCGACACTAATGTTATATTACAAAACCAAGCTATTCATTTTATGTTTCTATGATGGACCTATTATTAATATATGATTTCAATCTATGATCTATTTTTTATTATCAAGGACAACGATATCTATAATTATACCATGTTATTTCTAATAATATATTCTATACATAGTAATATTATAATCATTTATGATCTACAATTATTAATTATTATGATTACCATAAAACTATATTCTTGCTCACCCCTCAAGTTTTCAATTTCCAACTTTTTTTTATATGGGTATCTCATTTAATGTGTTTAGAACATTATATTTTATGAATAATTTTTTTTGGAGATGTTAAAGAGTTATTAAATAATAATGATTTCATTATGTATTAGATTAAATATTCAATTGATATTACAAAAATAATTTGTTTTGTAAAATTTTTAATTTATTTTAGTTAAACTATTAACCTAAAAAATGGGTTTTTATGTTGCTAAAAATAGTTATTGTTATTATAATTATATATTTTCAACTACGGTTCACATCAGTCAATATCATATCACATTTATATGGATTTGTTTCATTAGATTCCAATGAATATATATAGAGAATCTCGATCCATATATGAAATTATATTATCAACCCTATCTAACTATATATTTTTTGAATATAAAACTAATTTATAAAAATCAATATGATTAATAACCTAAACATTAGATATGTACAATGTTGTATTTCATATCTTATCTTCCATAATTACTTGCTAATATTTATAAATAGTAATAAATTATCTTTGATGACGTTAAAATATGTGTGACATTATTATAGTTGTTGGAGTTTATTATCTAGGAATATAAAAAAATAAATACATTATCTTATATCCCAGTATCAGAAATTAGGATTTTAATTCCTAAAGAATGGTTTTTTATTTCATAATAATAATAATTATTTAGTCATAATGGTTCTTATAAAATCGATATATTCATTTGTGTTTACTACTTTTTTAAAATGATTAGAAAATCATGCATTTCTACTGTATGATGGATAATGATTTCCATTATTTTTTTGATAGGTAATTTTTAATAAATTTGTCTTATAATCCTTCCCAATTCATATTTTCTCCACGTTGTAGCTAAAGAAATTTTTTTTCTATCCCATGAAGAATTTATTATTACATTGTGTGTGAATTATATTTTGGAAAATCATATCAAAGTGGTGTTGGAGATCATTAATAAGAGAAGATATATTGGGTGGGGGGAAGAATCTTTTTTAATTACATTAAAATATATTATAATAAATGAAAATTCTCAATGATCTATGAATAAAATAATTTTTTTTGGATCAAAACATATAGAATAAATTTTAATGACCTCTTAATCTATTTTATATGGGCCCTACAATTTATCTATTACATTTAATCAATTAGTTCATTCCAAATGATATATTATATTATTTTAATTATTTATCTTTGAGGAATGGAGATGTTTTTAATGAAGGAATACTTTTTTGGGACATACATAGTATTCACATTTCTTCATCATATTAAACTAAATCACTATTAAATTTGTCAATTCCAAAATTATAACAATGAGATTCTTAATAAAACCAAATTGTACCCCCAATAAAATAATCATCATAAAAAATATTATTTCCTCATTTTTATGAACAAATCCAATTGATATTTATCAATAAATTAATATTTTATTTCAATTTAAAATTTTAATCTAATAATAAAATGTGTCACACTATACAAGACATTACTTCTTTAGAAAAATAAAATTTTCTTTTTGGTCTATGAAAAAAGAATGTGATATAAAAATATTATAACATATAAATTACTAGAGCTTCATTTTGAATAACAATATATATTCAATAAAAAAATTATCATTTTATCATTCCCCACAATTTTGGTAAGATTTTATCAATAACAACTTTAAAAAAAATGACATGGTTTAATACACATTGTAATATTCCTCTACATGATCTATAATGGAAAAATGATATTTGGTTAAGATATTTATCATCCATTATAGCCTATAGTAATAAACATTTTTATGAAATGATATGAGATTGGGGAAAATATAGACGAGGAATAATGATAAATATCTCCAAAATAGATAATTTGAAGTAAAATGAAAATCCCAATCAAAAATAGGGTTGACTCACATGGGATGTAAATCAACCAATATACTCATACACATGACATCAAAATCAATATCAGTGGTTATTTATTATGTTTATCATTGATGGATTTCATATTCAAAACCCATAGAGTTCATATATTTTTTACTCTCTAGAACCACTAGAAATGGTTCATTTATTATTATAATATAAATAAATAATTACCAAATTCCTCAAACAGTATATCATTAATGGTTTGTATATATTATATGGTTAAATGGATTCACTATTTGTTGATAAAATAATGAATGCGCCAAAATCACTTCCACGGTAAATATAATAAATTTTAACATGTTTTATACTCTCCATTATACTGAAACAACATTATTTCACTATTATAGAGATGAAAATGTACTTTTTGTTGCATTGTAGACCCTCGATAGAATTTTGATGTTTGTTTTAGCTTTTCTAGGTATTAGTGTACTCCATGTTTTTTAAAATATCTGTATAGGATGAGGATGATGGACTTCACATTTATAATAAATTTTTTGTAATCCTATTATATTATATTTAATAAATTTTCTCTGTATATTACCTGTTATTTTCTCATAGATATACCTAATAATTTTAAAAGAATATAAATAAAAAATGGAATTTTTAATGATAATGAAAATATTTTACATATTATATTTTTTTTGACATGTGGTATTTTGAGAATATTTTACCATTTTAAATATATTGTTTATTCTTATGTATACTACGATGTATTTCTAATAAACTACAATTCCAAAATATGATTTTTATAAAACTAAAAATCATTACAATTAAATGATGTTATGGATGGATATTTGGATTTAATTTGACATGTAGTTAAAATATTTCTTGATTTTATGAGTTGTTCATATAGAGAGTGATGGGAAACATCAGTTATAATTAATAGTTTTTATATGATTTTACTATTAGTTATGATAGGGATTTATTTTATAGAAAAACATTTTACTTTTCAACAAGAATTATTCATATGATATGATGTCTTTAGTGACACATGTGCTAGATATATTAATTAGGGTTTAAATTTTACATCAATTTAGAAATTATAGTGTAGAAAATAATAGATCATTTTCCCATTGGATTTGAAACATTGACATTAAATTTGACTAATGAATTTGTTTATGGTTTAATATTTGGTAAGAGGTGTAAATAATAAATAAATGATCTTGGTATGTTCAATAGGTTGTTGGCATCTAGTATAACATTCCATAGCTCATAGGGTACTTAATAATGGATTACCTAGTACTAAGGGTGTTTTCTAGTTATAAGGGTGTTCAATGGAGACCATTAAGTAATTATTGGTGGATTTTCATGACATATTTAAAAGTAATTTTTCATTTAAAATATATTATTTCATTATTTTAAGGGGATTTCTAGGCTTTTTTTGATGAATGGGGTGGTTTTACAATGATTTGTAAAAAACTGTGATCCCATTTCTAGATTCAAAAATAGGTTTCCAAAATTTATCCATATTTTTTATCAATATTAACCCATTAAACTTCCCACATGGCCTACCCTATCCTTTTCAAAGAATCGTATCCATTTGGAACCCTTAAGAACTCATAATCATGGTGGATTTGAAATATTTATCCAAGCATTGGGTAAACATGTGAGACCATTTCCTCTTTAAAAAAATAATAATTTATTTCTATTATATCTCATTCATATTTTATTATTTTTCTATCATTTCACCTCTCAATCGAGCCTAAAATACCTACATTCACCCACATGTTCCATTTTATCTTATTAACACATATTAACCTTGTATTAATGTAAACATCATCAGGGTTTCTCAAATCATCTATATTTAAAAATAAAATTTTTTTATTTCATAAATCATTCATTTTTCACTCTTTTCTCCCAATGTCAATTCCCACATGACCTATTTAGAATTATTAAAAACTCCCTTTGAATTTTGGGTTCATCGAGATCCATAGATTATTATTTTTGGGTGATTTCGTCAATGTTACCCAAGTATGTGATTTCCTCTCTGGTTCCTTCCATTTCTGTAGGTTTTGTCCCCTCCTTCTTCAAAATCCAAGTTTCCAGCATCGAGTGTTTTGTAAATAGGATTTTTGGAGTTTTTTGGTCATATTGTGTGATTCTAGGTTCATTTTCTTAACCTTGTTGTGCCAAAGTGGTGCAGTTGAAGTTCCGCATATGTATTTGAGGGTTTTGAAATATAAGATCAGTGATTGATTATGTAATAATTTTATAATGAGTTACATTTCATGATTTATAATTCTTCTATGTTCCCATTTAATTATTTATATTGAAAAAAAATGTTTCGTTTTTTAAGCAGTTGATTTCTATCTGCCAATTTTGTGTGAAAATGGGTGTTTTACTTGTGCATTCCATATTGTTCCAATTTGTATTGTTTTATAATTCATGTAATAGAATTATTAAAATATTTATTTTGATAATAATTCTTTCTTAATTTAAAAATTTTATATAATTTTTTCTAAAATAACGATATTTTAAAAGGATTTTATGGGAATTTTTTTTATAAAATGTATAATTGTTTTATGGGAATTCTGGGGGTTTGTTTGAGTTATACCAATGGTGAAATGAATTTTTAGCTAATTATTTGAGTATGTATGACTAGAACTAATGTTTTTATGTGTGAATGGAATTTGAGAGCATGTGGGACTTATTTGAGAACAAAGTGGGAAACCCAGGTATCTTGGTAGGTGGAAGTGTACTAGCATGGTAGTGATCTTTAGTCGCTTTCCCAATATTTTACATATCAATATTGAAATTTAGAACACTAAAAAAACTATGATGATGATTATGTTGGGGAACACTTGTTTATGCGTCAGTCCCCTACTAGTGGCTCATGCCTAAAAATATATATTATTATGGTAACTTTTCCACCATGATGTTAGGCACCAGGGGCGCACAACTAATTAGTGCATAGGGGGTGTTCCTATGTTGAGTTCTCATTGAATATTTTGAATTTATCATTTGATAATGTTGTGATTGGATAAAAAATTTAGTTTCTACATGTCTTATTTATATCATCCCATTCATGAATGTTATCCACTTTTACCATTATTTTCATTAAAAAGATGAAGCGTTGGAAATCAATACTTCAATTCATTGTTTATATCAGTGGAAATATTTTTTTCTTATAATAAATGTCACATGGAATCATTGGGTGTTATAATATTTGGGATTATTCTCACACCGTACTAATATCGTTGAGTGTAAGTAGACATTATCATGTTTGACACAGGTAAGGCAATGGCTTTTGTAGATGGTGGTTCGAGTTGCTAGTTTCATCCATTGAGCAATGTTATAGAGACGACTCATAGGTGATAACCCCTTGTCGTGTGGTGATAATTGAATTTATTTTACAACTACTTTGTTAGTTTGGGACAACATGTCTCATGTTAAAAATGTTTTATTCTTTTCTGAATTTTTATGTAAGGCTAGTTTTGTATGAATATTTATATTTTTTTATTGATTATTTTTTGTTTTTTATGTATCCTACTATGAGTAAATCATTCCCAACAAATTATTTATGATACACCAGAACTTGTGATAACATGTGGGGTTAGTGAATGCCCTTCGAACCTAGTCACGGGCCAGTTCGGGTGTTGGTTTTGATAGTGACCAGATTTGGTTCATGAAAAAATGGTATCAATGGAGGTTTATCATTTTTCATCATGTTATTTTTTTCGAGTGTGTTAGATTAAATAGGATCTAGGAATTTCGGACCTCAAAGTGTTGGTTATGAGTAGGGTTCATGTCTAATACCTCTCATGACATACCGTGATTCACAATGGGATATTAGGATTGTTTGTTTGACATCCCTTCTAGTGGGACATGAGGGTTGTAGACTACACGTAGACATCATGTTGGAGTGAAGTGGTTTTTTATTTCATTGTTTTTAGGAATTTGACTTATTTATATTGGATGTAATTTCCTTGTTTTTTTAATTGTTGTTCTGATGATTTATTTTGTGACTGTTTCCATGTTTTATAACATTCCTCCCCCGATAATTACCATTCACCATTGAGAGGATTCCAGGGAGATTTATCACTTAATAATTGAACATAAGATGGTAAAATACTTATTTATGTATTTACATTCCCTAGGATATGTTGTATCTCCAACTTCTAATCCATCTAGTGAATAATAGTCTGCTTCTGGGATGAACAATTCCAAGGAGTTCAAAAGAAAAATACTCCTACATTATGAGGTAGCAGAGAACACTAGAAAGTAGAGGAGTAGATTGAGAGGATTAACAACATGTTTTATTTTCATGAGACACCTGAGGATGTCACAGTGAAGTGCACGCTATTCATGTTAGAGGATCCCAACCATATATGGTGGGAATTAATACATGAAACTTGGAAGCATGAACAGATGTGTTGGAAGGACTTCAATGTCACCTTCAAGGACTAGAATTTCCCTCAAGTCTTGGAATATTCTAGATCCTAGGAGTTTATAAAGCTGGACCAGGGGGACTTTCATTGATGGATTATTCTACCATTTTTTTGAGATGTTTTGGTATGCTCTTCAAATGGTCTCCAATGAGCTGACGAAGGATCATATTTTTTAGAGGGGTTTACTACCAGAGATCTATTCCCATGTATTCTTATTCTAGTTGAAGACTTATGTTGTGGTGGTTTGTCAAGCATCGTAGATAGAGATTGACTATAAGGGGAGGTCTCGCTTCTCTGGAGTAGTGTCAGTTATAGGAATTATTAATTCTTTTTAGTTGAAAAGGAAGAGATCAGAGTAGGGGAATAAGTGAGGTGGTAGTTCAGACCAAACTTCTAGGTAGTTTTAATTAGTGTCTCCTAATATATGGTTGGTTTTATAGCACTCGTTTGGGAGGATAGTTCACACCAGACCAATATAAGCATCTCCTTCGAATCACAACTATCGGTTTGGTGGTATGTGACACTTTAATCCTTATTCCATGGAGGAATTTCCACTACATTGTCGGGTAGGACCAGTTTCTACCAGGGGTGTCACAACTCATGTAGAGCCATTGAGGACCCGAGGATCTCGGTTCTTTGGTTATAGTGATATAGCCAAATCATTTTCTTGGGAAATCCATTTCATGTCATAGCCAAAGGTTAGTGGTCATTCTGAGGGAAAGCGTAAAAATATTCATGTCGTAGAGAAGGCACTAGAGGGATTGGATGTGGGACCTTCTGTAGTTCGATGTACCATCTTGATTGTCTCTTATATTTTCAATATAGGTGTTTTTGTTTCATTTAGAACTACTCGTATTGTCATCATTCTATATTTTACAACTGAGTTGTTATCTGATATGATGGAGTTAGTGACACCACTGGTTTCAAAGAAAGAGAAGGGTCTTCGTTTCCCATCATGTACACATATTATGTCTGGGGTAACAATGTAATGGGACCTATCAGTCAAATATATTGATCTTATTTGCAAAATCCTCTAAATTTATTTCTAATAGAACTTTCAATTTCAAATATATTTATATATGAATTTTGTGAGGTTCACGGATCTTAGAGGCAACCTTCTACTTTTTCAAGGGGAAAGGGATCTTCGATCGTGTCGTGTAGGACCTCCACTCATAGAGATGGGAAATCTATTCTTTCACTTGTTGTTACTCACGTTAGAGGATGATGGTCCTACTCTTGAGGGGAGGTTTCCCCATATAGTGGATGTTTTTTAGGGGGTTTCCCAGATGAGTTTTATAGGTTTCCCTTGGAGGGATATGTGGATATATCTATTGATTTAGCATCATAAACATAACAGATATCTCTTCCCATGTATCATATTTCTCCTATTGTGTTATGAGAATTAAAGATATAGCTGGATGACTTGGAATCCAAAGGATACATTCTATCGACCATCTCTCCATTGGACGTTTCTATGTTTTTTTTAAAAAATACTGATGGATCCCTCTATTGTGTATTGACTATCAGCAGATGAACACGGTAACCATCAAGAACAAATATCATTTCCCTGAAAAGACGACTTTTTTTATCATATGATGTGTGCAAAGAGGTTCTCTAAGATATATTTTTGTTTGGGTTACCACCAAATCAATGTGAAGTATGTAAATATTCCGATGACAATTCTCTATAGTAGGTTCCACCACATTGAGTACTTGTTCATGACTTCCAGGTTGACCAATTCTCATGTAGTATTTATTTAACCCATGAATAGGGTTTTCCACCAATATATTGACACTTTTATAATGGTATTTGTGGATGAGATCTTCATTTACTTTAAATCCTAGTAGAAGTATGAGAATCATTTATGGACTGTGTGGATAAATTTTCCGAATCACCATTATTATGAAATGGTCTCCAAGCATATGTAATGGATCAGAGAGGTGTTGTTTTTAGGGATGTTATCTCAGATTAGGGACTTTCGATGGATCCCAAGAAGATATGCTCATTGATTTTAAGAAATCAGAAAAATTATTTGTTTGAGATTATGAGTTTCCACAACTTGGGAAGATAATACATGCATTTTTCTGGGATTTCCCTCAGCTTTCTTCACTAATGAATATGCTCATCCAGAAGGGGGGAATATTTTTTGGTTCCATGAATGTTATGAATACATTGACGAGCTAATGTCATGGTTCAATAGTTCTCCTATGTTGATCTTGCAAGAGTTTTGATTGGGAAATGTGGTTGTTTCAATTTAGGTATGGGTCTTGGTGGAATTCTTTTGCAGGATGATCATGTGGTGGCATATGGATCCCACCAAATCCATCCTCATGAAATAAATTACCCACACCACGACTTGCAGATAGAATCTGTGGTGCATGATTTGAAGACATGGAGTCACTACATCTTTCCGAATAGGTTTTTTTCCTATTCTGGTCACGAATTCTTAAACTACGTCATCTCATTAAAAGATATTAACCTAAGGTGGTGTCTTTGGGTCATGTAATTTTAGGGGATCTATGTTGATATCCTATAAACCTCGGGAAAGGGTGACGTGGTCACATATTCAATGACTAGAAGATTATTATTGCAGGATTTAAAAAAGTTTGGTTGTGTGTAGACTCTGATGGGGAAATATTATCACATTCTTGTTGAGAACATGGATCCATGTGGAGGCATGTTATTGGTGAGAATTCAGTTTACCCCTTCATTGGGGAAGTTGAATCAGCTGGAGCTTCTTAGTGATACACTATGTATGTGTTCTATGTATTTTCATCATAGTGGAGAGGGGTCTTCTGATTTGTCTTCATCCCCAGAGGGTATCATGTGATTCAAGGGATACTAAGTGCTGCCTTTTCCGTTGGATAATTTTAAGGTACAAAATACCCACCCGTCTTAGTGGACTATCTATCCTAGTTCCACCATGATTTATAAGGATGTTCTTCAACTGTTCTGGTGGCCAGACATGATATGGGACATAAAAGAATTCATATCTAAATGTAATACTTGTCAGCAGGTCAAAAATAAGCATCAAAGGATTTCTGATTATAATCATCCATTTCTCATTCATAACTAGAAGGGGGATTAGGTTTCCATTTATTTCATAGTTGTCTTTCCTCGAACTCATCTGGAATATATTGTTATCTGGGTAGTGATTGATCATCTGACCAAATTGACCCATTTAATTCCAATAAAATATTTGGAAAAAGTGGGGGAATAAGGAAGATTGTATATGATGGACATTTTGAGGTTCCATGGTGTCCCATCATCCTTCATTTCAGATTTTGACCCATTTTTACATTTTTGTTTTGGAGTGGCCTTTAAAAGGAATTTTCATTGTAGATTTAGTTGAGTATGACATACAACCCTAAGATGGATGGTCGATCGAGTGGGAAAATTTAACTCAAGAAGACATGATTCTGGAATGTGTGTTGGGTTTAGGAGGTTCATCGGATTTTCATTTGGGATTAGTATATTTTTCTTATAACAATATCTAATTATGCTCAATAATGATAGCACCATTAGAGGATATTTTTGGTCAGTCGTGTCGATCTATATTATGTTGAGTGGCGGTGGGTGACACCTCACAGTTGAGTCCATGTAATGTAAATGAGATTCCAGATAAGGTTTATTTTATTATACAATGGTTTTTGATATCCTAGAGTCAACCCCAGACTTATAATGAACATTGTTTTCAATATTTGGAGTTTTTATGGGTGATCAGGTATTCTTGAAAGTGGCACCACGCTTTTCTTATCGTCATCTTGGTAGGAAAGGTAATGCAACACCAAGTTATGTGGGACCATTTGAAATCATTGATAGGATTGTTATAGTGGAATACTGGTTAGATTATCCATCTCAGTTGACATCAATCAATGATGTGTTCCACCACTCCTAACTAATGAAATACAATCTGGAACCATCACAAGTTTTGATTTGGGAAGAGTTTGAGTTGGAGCCCAATCTATATATGGTTGAAAAACCACTGCGTACTGTGGACTCATCAGAAAAAGTGCTTTGGGTGAAGACTGTTTGTCTGGTTCAAGTTCACTGGAAAAATGTGACCGATGAGCACCATACATGGGTGTAGAAGCCTTGGGTAGAAGGGCAGTTTTTATTTCCATTATATGATCATCCATCATGGCTCCTTTTTGAGGATTGATAGTTTCTATGGGGGGATAATTTTCAAATACATGACTTATTTTAATGGATTTTTTCATTTAATGTCTACCCTTTTTTTGTTTCTAGTGAATTCCAATTTATTTTTGGAGAATGTGGTGGTTTCATCATGATTTGGGCCAAACCATGAGCCCATTTCTAGATTTAAAAACAAAATTTGATTTTTTTTATAACTGCTAATTTTTTAAATTTTTGTAACGATTCCACCTCTCATATCACTTTAAGTGACCTTTATGATGCCACCATATCCATTTGGACCCATTAAGAAAAAATAATCATTGTGTGTTTGGATGATTTATTCTAGCATTGGGCCAACCTGTGAGCCCATTTACAGTTTTATGAAAAAAATTTATTTCTTTTATATCACATTCAATTTTTAATATTTTTATATCATTAAACCTATTGCTCGAGGATAGAAACCCTAGGCACATCTACATGTTTCATTTTTTTCCTTGCAGATCATCTTGATCCGATATTAGGGAGAACTATCTTAAGGTTTCTCAAATCATCCTGATTTCAAAAAGTAATCTATTTCCATTATAAATCATTCAATTTTTACTCATTTCCCACATTTTAGTGCCCACATGACCTTCATAGACTTAGTTGAGCTTCCAATTCTATTTTTGCTGCTTGGAGATCCAAATACTATTATATGGGGTATTTCATTAATGATTCTGAAGTAAGTGATTCCCTCTTTTTTTCATTCTAATTATTTATGGTTTCTCTCCTCCTTGATGTTTCAAATGTCCAAAAACTAGGGTATCTTAAATAGGATTTTCTATTGAGTTTCTTTTTCCTATTTGGTTGTTTTTGGTTCATTTTAACAGCCTTCTGTAGTGGTAGTGGTGTGGTTGATGTTCCACACAAGGATTTGAGGGTTTTGACATTTATGGTATGTGATTCAATATGTAGTCCTTTTATAATGATTTAACATGAATGGTTTATATTACTTTTATGTTCCTATTACTTTTTATTATTGAGAAAAATATTTTTGGTAGAATTTGTTAGGCATTTGATCTTAATGTGCCATCTTGGTGTGAAAATGTGTGTTATACTTGTTCATTACATGTTGTACAAAATGGTGCTATTTTATATTTCATAAAACGGAAGTATAAAATTTTTTTAGTTATCAAAATTCTAGTTAGGTGTAATATTGCTATGAAATTGGTGTTAAAATAATGTATTAATATTGATTTTTTGTGAAATTATTTTCTAACTTGAGAAAATATTTTAGTGAAATTCGGACCATTTTTTTTGAGTTATACAAATGGTTAAATACTTGTTTAGATATTGTTTTTAGTGTGCATGACCTGAAATTCTATTTTTAGGTGTAAATGGAATTAGGTAGCATGTAAGACATTTTTTAGACCAAAGGGATAAACCCATGTATCTATGTGGGTGGACATGCACTAGAATGATAGTGATCTGCATTGGTTTTGTCCCTGTTTCACCTAGCAAGTTTGAAATTGACAACTATATCAAAAATATGAAGATGATTATGAGTATGTGTATCAATAGGTTATGTGCTATTAAACATCCAGTGTCTTGTACAAGATAACATATATTGTTTTGGTTACCTTCACAATGAGATGCGAAGTACCTATGTAAAACATCTTACTACTGCATAGGGGTATCTTCGTGTTGAGTACTCATTGAATATTTTTAATTAACCATTGGGTTATGATGTTTTTAATAGAAAATATAGTATCTTAAATACTTTATTTAAAAATTTTCAATTATTTACTGTAACCCACATTGAAAACTATTTTTATTTAAGTGATGCACCTTTGAAAATTATTTCTGCCATAATTTGTTTCTATAATATGCATGATTTTAATCTTACAATTCATGTAATATAAAATCATTTTGTGGTATCCCATTAGGATTCGGATAACACCCTAATTACTCTATTAGGTGTAATTAGTCTTGGTTATATTTGACAGGGGTTAAGAAAATGTTTTTGGAGATAGAGTTTTGGGGTTCCTAGTGGCTTCCATTGTGCATCATTGTGGACATAAATAGTGGGTGATGACCCCTGGTCGTGTGGATATCATTATGTTGTTCTTTCAGTTAATTTTGTATTTTGGGAAATCTTTTGTTAGTTTAAAAAAAATTAATCTGGTCTAATTTTTCAATTATTGATTTTTTGGTATGAATTTTTATATTTGATTTGTTGATTATTATTTGTAGTCTTATATATCTGAAATTAGGTAAATCTTTCCCAACCCATTATTTATGATACTCTATTACTATTGCTAGTCCATAAGGATTGGGAATTTCAATTCCACCTTGCCAATGGCTAGGTTGGGTGCCGATTATGACGGAAACGAGATCTAGTTCTTAATAGAATGACATTATTTTTTCAATTCATTTAAATTTGATAAAGAGTCTGTATTTATGAAAATAATATCATATTTTTTTTCTCAATTTTGATAAATGGATATTATTGTTCCATATAAATGATAATAATATATCATTAATGAATATTTACGAATTTAGAAACTTTAAATTATCGTTATATTTATGAAGTGTTAAATTACTATTAATATTAGTATGATTATTTATTATGTTATTATAGTGGTTAAATAATTATAGTATATTATGATAGAATTATAATGGGAAATCATTAATGTGATTAAATGCATATGTATGGATGATGTTAATGTTATTTTTGTGGTCATTACTTTTATATGGGTTAATTTTTTTATTATATTATGTTAAAAAATCACTCATATAAATTTTTTAATTACTAATACTACCATTTGTATAATTCATAATATTGTAGAAATACTATTACATAATTAATAGATTTTTATTTTATAAAATGTATACGTTATTATTATTGAGATGTTATATTGATATGTATTATATAAATTATTAATATGAAATGATATATTTATATATAATAATAAGAATAAAAAATATTATTTTTTAATATGTATAAAAATGTAATACAATTATTAGTTTATATATTTTTATATATGTAATGATTTTATTGGTATTATTATTATTTTAGTTAATGATAATATCAATTTATTATCATTAAAGTAAATAAAAATAAATAATAAATAAAAGGGGTATGCATGGGAGTTGTTTGATTGATGTAATGGGAAAAAGAGTTGTCATGGATACACCACTCATTCCTCATACCAGATTCTTTTTCATATATTTCCTTTCATGGTTCCCAAATTCAATTTGGATCATTATTTAAATATATGACTATTACAAACTAGATTATCATTAATGTAAAACCCATTAATATTAAGTTTAATAAATTCTTTTGTCCATTATAGTGATTCCTAAGAGATTCAATGAAGACATTAGGGTGTCCAAGGATCCTTCAGAGCCCATTGTTCTAAAACATGAAGAATCGGACAGGGTTTCATTTTTTAGGAACAATGCATCTATGACCATATAGTTTCTCTAACCATGAAGCATTATACAACAGGGTGATGGGGGTCACATTTTTTATCAAACCATTCAGCCTCTACTGCACACCTATGTGGGCCACCTATATATTTTAGAAATAGAATATTGTATGAGAGAGGTGCATGGGTAACCATACCATGCACATAGTCCATGTAGGGTGCCTAAAAAAGAATATCATGTTGCATGTTTGTTTCATGGTTTATCCAACCCTGCACTCTAATCGTGCCACCTTATTGTGTGTATGAAATTATGTTCATATCAGAATTTATGTTTTGTCACTCATCTTCTTTCTCCCCCTCATTTCTCTATTATACTCCCCTCCATCCATGGTTGGATCTCCATTACCTATCGACCAAAGGATCATCCTATATCTCTCATTCCCCAACCAAATAACTCATAATTGTATCAATTGGAAATGTCTAGGAAAGATTCTCAATGTTATCTATGCTATTTAAGGATTATATTTCTCTCTTTTATTCTATATCATTACATGATCATTTTTACTATTTCCAGGGAATTTTATTGTTTTGTGATTTATCTTGTTCTAGCCCGACTCAAGGGTCTATGGAAGATAAGGTATGTACTATGTGTATTAGGTATGCGGTATATGTTGTTTCACAAGTATTAACTTCATTATATGACATGATAAATTATTCCTTGAACTATACCCTTTTAGAGATGCCCCTTTATTTTTAAATAATTTTATTAAAATGTATTAGTATACCAAATATCACCCTCTCTAATGAAGAATCAACCCATTGGTTTGAACACCGTTATTTTATCCTCCCTAATCAAGTTGCTCCACCTTGAGAATAAATTTTTCCTTTTATTAGGTAGTTTAAAAATCCCTTAGTATTTTTTTAATAAATAATTCCATGTAATTATTAACAAATAAAATTTAATGATGATCCATGATATAGGTTATATAGCTTATTCAATCACTGAAATTGCTGTACATGATGAGATGTTCATGTTCCTCTACTTTACATTGTATACTATACATATATTTTTTAATTAAATACCTTTACCATCTTGTAATATGATATTATAAATTATTATTATTAAATGGAATAATGTTTCTAGAAAAGGCGTATAATTATCTTGTGTCATCGAAGATGAAATGTATCCTGAATTAATTACCCATGGGAAGAGCACAATATGAATTATACAGAAAATTTACTAATGGATTTTAAAAATGAGGTGGGTGAAACTTGATACTCATGCGAGAAGCTCACCGAGTACTTTCTATTTTTCCTCTAGATTAGTGACACTGATTCCCTATGGGAGAACCATTTTACATTCTCATCTTCATTTTGGTTATATAATTCTATAGGAGAAACCACGACCCCTATATGTGATTCCAGGTATGGACATAGAACTTAGTTAATGTTTTTCATCTCACCACAACTAATGTGACGATGGGGTCTCATTCATTGATCACCATGGATAGAATTCATAGGACATAGAATTATATTAACCCTTTAGAGTGATATATTGAATTCACATTGAATTTCAATGAATGGGATATGGGTGACACTTAATATATTATAAAGTTGATTAAAATTAAATTAAAATGTATTGGAATTTTGTTAATAAAAAATGATCAATTTGTTATTGACATGTAGGGATGTTTCCTCACATCCCAATCAGAATCATGGGAATTTCATATCTTTATTCACATTATTACACTCACAATAACGTTATATGATCCCTTAGTTCATACTCATCGACTTTTGATGAAACTGTAAAATTGGATATGTATAAAAGATGAACCCTGTCTAATGTTGATATTTATATATTTTTGTTTTTAATTTTTATATAATTAAGGAACACAATTTTTTTTGATATTGCATAAAATGTTTTGATATAGTAACTATTAGTGTTGTATTATTGTGATTGTATAAAAAAATCTATTTGTCCCACCATTGTCACCCCAGAACAATTCATGATTATAGGTATTGAAACTATGGAAACTCTATATTCTGGTTTTTCTATAGTTATTGGATTTAGTCTGGGAGAATTGGACCAAGCCAATTCTTGTGATTCAAGTTGCTTTTTTGGGACATTTGAAAAGAAATATGAATGTGGTATATGTTGGTATCCCCATCTCGTCATGAAAACATTTGTACAGATACACGAAATAACAAAATCATCACATGTATATTCATGTAATTCACCATCAAAATATTTTTTTATCAATCCTATTAGGTTATTTATTATCATTATCCGTATATATTCTTTTTGTAACATAATCCGATAATGTAGTATCTTGGTTTGGTCATATAAAATATGTTTCTATTTATTTTATTCCACAAATATTTCTATGTTCCCATCTGACCAGTATGAGAATAATATCACCATGGGAACACCATAGCACCTCCCTTCTTGTCATAATCCTTGTGTGTTTGGGAAGGAATATTTTAAGTCCTTTAGCCACCTTCTCAGGTAACCATTAAGTGGCATCCAAGGTGGGAATAAAAAAAGTAGTAACATGGCTATATTTTTATTTTTTTCATTCTTTTTCGGTCTAGATTGGAGACTCGGATATGGGGATTAGGTAAAAATCCAATGTATGGGAGAAGATAACCCAAATAATTTGGAAACCTAAATTTATGAGGATGGGTAAATGCACTTATTACTTTTGTTGTCACAATTACATGGATTTCACTATTGGTGTCTCGCATTCCCTATGTTTCTAGTAATTTGGATGTTATTATGATGGTTATTTTTTTCTATCACATTATTGTATGAGTGAATATTAAAATCATACATCATTTTGGGAACAATAGAATTCAAATTCCTTGAAATATTCTATATTATATTAACTTATCCTATTGCATTGCATATTTTACATGTGATCATAGTATGCACCTTGTTATTGATTATTTAAGGTTAATTGATTATCATATTTACAAATTTACCTACAGTCCTATTTTTGTGAGAGATTATATCAGGGTATAAAACCATAATCGGGTAATCCATGACCTTCCCCTACTACGATAGAGCTTATCAGGGAGATCCAACGGCTAGATCCTCCCACCTTCTTAGTGGAAAGAGGACCTCAGGATACTAAGTCATATATTGAGGACTTACCACTGATATTCATTAATATTGGTAAATTTATATAGGCAATTCTATTTTCCATTACCTACATGATACATGACACATAATTATTCTATGGGATGTTCTTACTCAGATTGGTCGAAATAAGGGTATGGTTTGGGAAGACTTCTAAAAAGCTTCTTATACAAATCCATTCATCATTCATTGATAAAAATAATTTATCTAGAGTTAATAAAAACTTATAATGATTACCAGATGGTGGGGTAATATTAATCTATCTTATGTAAATTTTAGTGATTATCACTAACCCCCTCAGGTGATGATTTGCCTAATACGAGGTGATTTTATGATGCTCTTACATATGAAATATGATCACTGGTTAACTTCTTTTGACTGGACACCATTTTTTAAATAATGAACTGAGGAATCATCTCAGATCCAAACCTGATGGAATCCGTGACATTAAGTATGGCGGTTCATCTTCAAAGTAGACTATTTGTCTACCCAGAAGTTAGAAGCAACACATCAAATGAATACACTGGGGAAGAACCTATAATGAAATATAATTATATAAATTAATCTAACCTTAGTTTAATTATTTTCTATAGTATAAATCACACATAAATAATATAAGGGATAGAAAAAACATTAAAAATTATGAATTAATGAAATAAGAGTTATTTTTAAGAAATAATTATCATATTCTAATGGAATTGTAACAAGACCATTCGAATAGTTTTATCGCTATTTGTAATAATAATCTTGAAAATAGATTAGTAAACTCACCTAATAAGATATAAATAAACTTTTGGTATCATATAGATGATAATATGATATATTTACATAATGTTAAAAGTAAATATATGTTCCTAAAATGATAAATTAAGTGTTGGGATTTTAAAACATAATTATAAATTTTCAATTTTTAATCAATATATTGATTTAAAAAATATATTATTCTCACTAAATACATTCACAAGTTAATATTTGGTTTTATAATAATTATAGGAAAATTTTATGAGACCATAATTATTTTTTTAAAGTGTTATTAAATAAATTATTAATTATAATTTTTTATTTATCACGTATTAGATGATTTTAATCGAAAATTAAATGTATCATATATAGAAAAATATTTCAATAAAATAGAATCCAATTTTGAAATCATCACATTGTAATATTATTGGGGTGTAATCTTGGGATTCAACATAAATGGTTGATTTTTTGGTGAATAAAGAAAAAAGGTAATTTATGGTATAAGAGAAATAAATAAATTTCTGAATCATTCGTGATTTATGGTAGATTTATAAAAAAAAATTTAGAACTAAAATTCACTACATAGAATACTTAGTATCAATATTCATCACTATATATAGTGATTTTCAATAATAATGACCAACTGAATTAAATAATCAAGAAACACACCTCTCCTCTACTATGAATATAACCCTCACCAACCCTTCTCCTCTAACCATCCAATACATGAATGTTTTCTCAAGACTACCCAATAGTATTCCTAATATTCTCCCCCAAATACAAGACCATATGGATTCAATAAAATATCAATCCCAATTTCGATAATGACTTTCTCAAGGATAAAAATACCAAGAGATAAAATCCCCTTTGGTTTTAATTTAATTTACATTAATTTTCTTTTGTTTTTTATCCTATTATCACATTCGTATCTCAATGTTGCATGATAAATTCATAATATTGTATATACATGATTATTATTTGGTTAATGGAATAATACATCAACAGATATCATCAGAATGTTTTTTGTTAAAAAGATAATATAATTTGTGACTTGCCAATTTACTACCATCTTAAATGATACATATTCAGTTTTGATTTCTACAGTCAAGGGTGGTAATAAATCCTTTTTTATGGATAAAAAATATTATAATATATGTATTAAAAATTATTATATATTCATAAACAATTATGTTAAAATTTTATTAAATAATAGTATTCTAAAAAATGATTGTTTTAAAAAACACCAAAATATTCTATTAATTATTTCCATTAAAATTTAATCTAATAAATAATATTTATATAAAAATCTAAAATGATACATGGAACATTAAAATTTTATAGATGTGAATTTATAAAATATAATTTTATATCTATAGAGTTTTTTTAATCTTTACATGAATTCCCATAATAAAACTCTAGGGAATACATAATAAATTCATGTAACGAATTCTCCCACAATGATTAGATTATCTTACATAACACTTATATAATTCTTCTAATATATTCTTGAAATTATTTTATTAATCTATGTTACAGTTTCTTCTAGATATGTACCTATTTTATAAGGGTTATTTCAGATAGATTTTATTTCATATTGTGGTTCTTGAAATTTTATCAATCTAAAAGTATTTTTTTAGTGATATCAATTTCTCTTCCTCATGATTTTCATTTCACTCTACGCCAAGTACCGATGTCTAAAATTTATATCTTATTTTTTCCGTGGGCACCACAAAATAATTTCATTCTTGAAAATAATTTAATAGGTTTTTCTCGAGGAAAAATATTCATAATATTTGGTTATGTAATAAATTTTTTTTCTCAAGACATATTTGTAGTGTAGTAAATTTTTCGAAGGATAACAAAAAAATTTATTCCCCTACAGTGAAAAATTATACCTCAGTTATTGATTCATTCTTGGGTAGTGGAATTTGAATCATCTTCATCATGTTCAATTACCATAACATGATAAATTTTCTGCTATCTATCTATATTAATATATAATCTCTTCCCCCATACATTCTTCTATCACTGTAAATTCAAATCACAACATAAATTTACAATATTTTTTACTTTTGTGTTTTTTTGATTGTTTTCATTTTTATTGTCATAAAATATTGATCTTATTTATTATTGTGACATCGTACAAAAGTACTAGATTATGTATAAATATAAATTAATTGTTTCTTATTATTCATGATAAGGACAACCATAAATTTTTTGAATTTTTATTTACCATAACAAGGCATAAAATTTTCACACATGATAAATCATTCATCACTCCATATTCACGTAACAATATCCATTTACTCACTTGTTGTTCCAATTTTTTTAATTAAATTAATCTTTAAAACATAACCTTCCATGTGGATCAATTATTCTAACCACAAACCATGGAACTAATGATATATAAATAAATACATTCACATCCTCATGAAAAATAAATTCCTTCAATAACCGATCCTTAAAATAATTCTGGAGAACTATGAAAATCACTTGTGCTGGAAAATAGGCTTCAAAATTGAGGATATAGATACTGGTTCATTATCATTAAAATATTTAACCAAGACAGTCAATGTTAAATTATAATTTACCATCACCATTAATGGTGAATAAATAGGACTACCATATTCTAAAATTATATGGAATATGAATTCTTTTATATAGAGGTCCTCTAAAAGGAATTCATATATCCTATTTATACATGATCCACCATATACATTTGAGAACATTGGATCTATACTAATTGGATCAATAATATACTATACCTACAAATTTTATAGAATCCCTAACTAATAAAATATAATTATATCTTGATACAAATATTTTTCTTTTTTAAACAATAGTTCTCCCATTTTTATATCCCATAAATCAAAACTCTTGAAAACATTGGTCATCTTACACTAGTGCTGATGGATTAACCCAAAGGAACTACATGAAAATATATTTTCATAGTGGACATAAATAAATAACCAGCATGGGATATAAAAGATACACATTGAATGTAACAATAAATTTATACTTTATATCGATCTGGATTATCCATCAAAGTGATCTTGATGAGCATACACAGTCATATCACTAGATAATTTCATTGATTCTAATACCATATTTCTATAATTAAACATACTTACAACCATTGCATTTTCATATATTACATTCTCATAATTGTATTTTTTGTTATCAAACATGTTGGTAACTCCATAATCACTTCCATGTAACTAACCAACATATGATATAATATTATGGCACTGTCACATATAATATAAATGATTCAAGGGTAGATATTAAGATAATAATACATAGAACATTTAATAAACCCGATCCATGGTCATATATTTTTTTATAGAAAAAAAATGATAAGACATGATTACTTAGTATCACTATACTACTATTATCTTAATACTGTGATGAGATCAACAATATTTTCTGTTAAATATGTTACATTATACAACACATCCACATCTATTTAGTGATCGAATTAAAAATCTTAAACTACAACTATGATGTGATGATTATGGCTTTCAATCAATTCATGAATTTGAATATAACACCACCAACCAACAATTTGTATATATTCCTTGAAAAACCACTATAATTTTAGTAACTAACATTTACAATAATACTTCTTATGAAATATATCCAAATATTAAATGCTGTTCCCAAACTAGTGGATGATATAACCCACACATATAACTAATTTATCAATAAATACCATAGTGAGAAAAAAATATAATTACATTTAATTACATGATAGGGAAACCATAGTCATGATAGATGAATTAAAATATCCAAAATCACTGACTCAAAAAATATCCACATTGTTTTGAGATTTTAATTGATTACCTCGAAAAGGATAATTATAAACATGTCAACATATATCTTTATAGAGTACCTCCACCCATAATTAATATTAAAAACTCAAAAATATTCCAATATATAATAAAAATAAAATAATGTGTCCCTTTAAAGAACATGTAATTTTATATCATGAATATATCAACCAATATATGATGCATAAACCCCAAAAACCTAATACCCTTTATACTTTCATTGATGAACTAACAATGAAAAATTAATATAAAGTATTTCTTGGATAGTCCAATATACTTTTCCTCATGGATATAGAATATCCAACCGTTTTAGGATTGAAAATAACAGATATATGTTAATATCATTTGTAAGAAATTCGAAGAAATCATATCTATGAAAATAAGAACTGGATAGAATCTAGCCAGTATTATGTCACAAATAGATGATAACCTACTTGAATGTGGTGTGAGTTTCAATTTTGATATTACATCATAATATTATTCATGTTTATTTTAACTCTTAATAGACCATAATCTATCAAATAAGCATATTACAACAATATATCCCTCATATACTTATCTATACATGTTTGTTTAACCATTAGTGGTCTTACACCACACCTACAATGTTATGATCATCCACAGACAACAAGAACACTACCAGAGAGCATCATTGTTTTTTAAAACTTAAATTCCCAATGCACAACTCCATACATTTCTATCAAAAATAAAAATATATTAAATATGGAAATGAAATAAAAGAATATGTGTTTGACTACTCCTTTAAGAGTCTCGTATGCTAAGGGTCTCTTAATTCAAAAAATTCACTAGCCCATACATCATCAATCATATGGATCATTTATGAAATAAAAAATATCTATATTTTCAAATAATAAAAATAATTTCAAAAAATGATTTGACCAGAGGTTTCATAAAAAAATTATCAACTAGTAACAATATATATGAAGAAATATATATATTTTTATTATAAAAGAATGAAACCTGACTATATATATAAAAATATTTATGATAACACAAATATATATTAATGATCATAAAATACTATGTGTTAAATATAATTCATTACCACACATCCATTGGACACAAAAGGATAACAATTGATTATAAATAGCAATGTTAAACCTATATACCTAAAAACTCAAAATAAATACATATATGAAAAAATTCCCACTCCGTAGAATTTTTTAATTTACACATATTTTTTTAGCTAAGAAAAATCATTATGTTCATCCCATAATTTTCCAATAATATTTTCTTCTAAATGACCCAAATAGTGAACTAACAAAAAAGGAATCATCTGATTCCACTTTATACAATCATCTATACAATCATCTAGATTATATTTGAGATGATGAGCCACAAAACATCATGTCGGCCTCCCCATGAGCTAATTAACTACAAATAGGTTTCAGGGACTAAATTTAATATTGGAATAAAATAACCTTATTAGATAACTATAAAAAATAAAAATATTTATAAACAATTATCTATAATAAAATTATGAAATATAACATCTATATTTAAAATAATACCATAATTGAATGATAAATTTTATTATTTTAAAAATAAATCATCTTTAATTTAATAAAAATAAAACATCTATGTTGGTTCACTTAATGGATCTATCATATGCAAACATGACTCAAAAAATATAAAAAAATAAAGTGAAGGAATAATAATAATGAAAATTGTGAACTAACTAAAACCAAGTAAACTCGGGTTCCTAGGGGATGCTCATCCGACTCTAACATTTTCATCTTAATCATTAATACCTCTAATCATATGAAATTATAAATATTTGTATAGGTCTTGAGGCATATATCCAATTAATCCATTCATAATGACTACGTATGTAAACCAAAGAGTTTCATGGCATTCCAAGACATTAGTATTTGGGTCAGCACAAAACAATCATCTTTGGGTCTGAACAAATGGTTGATGAGAATATTCTAGGGACAAAACACATTGAATTCCTACTCCTATATAATTAAAATTCTACTAATCCATATGATCATGTCCCATGTATCCTGAAAAATAAATTAAATAATTCCTATAGAGATAATTCAGGGAGGCCTACATTCTGAGACATTAGGAGAAATCAAAATAGATAATCTTTGTTATTGTAATTTCTATAATAAGTAATGAATGATTACATGGAACCATATTTAGGTAATAGTAAATGTATGATAATGATAAAATCTAAGAGTTTTGCAAACTCCTGAAAAAATAATCATTGAATTGGTAGTCATCCTTTGGGTAGTCATGGAAAATCCTTGTTCAGAAACCAAAACATACCCAAGGAAGGCTATCCAATAATAGTATAGAATGGTCATAGTAATTATATTAGAATAATTTATGAATTAAAAATCTCATATGATGTATTAATATACTTTTACACTTCTGTCAATCTGATTTAGTAATGAGATTTATTGATAATTTAACATTGTCTGCAGTATGCGGTCATAAAATTTATATTCATGTTATTTCAATTTAAAAGTTCCAATTATAAATTACAATCCAATTATACATTATACTGTGTATTGGTCAAAAATTCATCTTAAACGGGTCATGGTTTTTAAAAAAACGCCCAAATGGTGGCTCGGGATGACGTTAAAACCTACAACTAAATCAATTTCCAAGTGAACTATTGACCATTTGAAAATAAATTTCATTTAAGTTATTATTTTTCTAAGTGTACCAAATGTATTTATTTGACTCCTTAATGGGGAATAATTGACTATATGAAATATTTGTTATAGATTCATGAATGATGGTATATTCCAGAGCTCTTATATCATGGGAGGAAACAATATCTCATTCAGAATAGAATCAATATAAGTGTGTGTAATATATATATATGGGGAACATCCTTGTGTTTGAGAGATATATTGATTATATTATACAGATATTCCAAGCATGTACACCCTTTTATGAACGAAGTTTACTATGATATAATGGTATGATATGATGATAAGGTAATGTGTTTTTCCCTTAAAAGTGTAGTATAATTTCCAATTAATGGAAGAAATAGTCATGTGGAATGATCAATTTCATTTGATTGATTATATTTGATTTTATACTAGTATCTCATTTAAGAATGAATTGATAGGGCTTGCGGAATCTTGTTTTGTAACACATCACTTAGTATATGACTGGTTATATGATTGGGTGAAAATTTATATTTACATTAAGTCATACTATTCTATATACAAGTAAATGTTTGTTATGGTTTCATTGGTGTACTTATACTAGGTTTCTAATCACATAATACATGAGAATTTCAATATTGATGTTGTTCTTGTGATATAGGATACATGTAAAAGAAATTTACCTAGAACATGTTTCTTATGGGCTTAGAGTTGGAAGATTGATATTGTACGTTTATAGAAACATTTTAGTTACCGTGTCACCTTTTATATATTAATATTAATCTTTAATATTTAATTTCATACCTTTAAATTTTTTCATCTGTGCTGTATCCTCTGTATGAAATTTCAGGGAATCTATTATCATTTATATTTTTATATTCTTTTACAGAAAATAACATGGTATATATTTCTGATACGAGAATCTATTTTATGGTATTAATGACATGTTTCACCAATCCACACATTATGGTGTGCCCCTACTAGCAGTATGCAACTTCTTTCATATAGGATGTCATGTGTGATGTTATGTGGCTCTCCAGCATAGACATGGTGGCTATGGTTGGAGAATTAGACATCCCAAACCATTAATTAAAATCGAAATCCAAACATCATATGAATATTTTAATAAATACACTCAGTGGGATACTATGATGGGTGTCCTAAAATATTATAGTGTATATTGACTCTTTTACATTATGATAATTTAGTAAAAAATACATAACACTATTCATATCATGGGGTACTAAATATTTTCCTAAATTAATGATTTTACCACGATATTTATAATGATAAAATGGTGCGGTTACACAAATAATATTGACAAAGAATACAATGAGTTATCTATAATTCATGTAATCAAGAATTTAATAACATATCACAAATAATAGCGATTAAAAATTTAGATAATGGGTTATTATCACCCTAATAACAACTATGAGTAAAGGATGTTTCACTAAACTAAGACTTCTGTTAATGAGTAATCTATAATGATCACTTGATTATGGGAAGTACATAAAAACCCATATTAAATGGGTACTCACCATACTAACAATATAAGTGAACATGTAATCACAAGTCAGATAAATTTGAATAACATGTCATGGCCATACAATAAAAAAACAGGCGTTGGGGGGTAATCAAAATACTAATAACCATAAACATGGGTTAATGGGTAATAACTATAAAAAAATCATATACCATAGTAAATAGTGTTTTCATTAGTATATTATTGAATAAAATATGAAGGATATAAATATAACCTAAATATATATATCAATAGAATATAACCACATTAAATGAACTACCCACTATACATATCCAAGGTGAATAGGATGTCAATACAAACCACATATGTGTGTTGTAATTTTCCATAAATAGTTGTAAAAAATATAGTTTTTTATTTTATCCCCATAAAAAAAGAAAAATCCAATGGAAAATGATTAATCAACCTAATCCTTATAATATCATGATTTAATTAATCGATACTATATATGATTTCCTATTCATCAGATTATGGGTAAGAACAAAAATAATTTTTATATACATGACTAATTTGGTTATCACATTAGTAATATATTTTACTATGTCGAACACATTAATTATTATACTTATTTATAAAACATCATATACCTAAAACACCCTGGTTATTTAGAGTCTATATTTGTATAGATTAGTATCCCTTTCAAGGAAAAAAAACAACAATGGGTCTAACCATAGTATTATTTGTCAATCCAAAAGTCCCACAATAAAGCAAAATCACCCTTATAACTACCTGAAAAAAAGAATCCCAATTAAATAGAACTATTTGGGAAAACTAAAAAGTATAACATATTGTAATTTAATTAAGTATAATCTCATATGTTCTAATATCATGTTATTTCCCCACATTCCAATGGATACATGTCCATAACAAACTATGTAAATAAATCATCATGTTCATAAGACATGTCATGGGTTATATATTCATTAATCATCACAATAAATGTTGTGAAACCAAATTTCATTCCATATTGGGGATTACTCACTCACCAAACGATAGCAATATAATATATGGAAGAAAAAATAATTTCAAAAAAATTGAAAATTTATAGACAACATATTAGTCAAATTATCATTAGAACTCATTTTATATCGATAGATATAATTATTGATTAATTAATTTCCCTAAAAAAGAATGTATCAATAAAATAAAGGATTATATTTAATTACCATAATTTGGAAAAATATAAAAATAGTAAATGAAAACACAATATAGGCCATTAATATTAGATTTCCATTAAAGATAAAAAATAGAATCCACCATTTATACAAGATGGAAAAAAATAATATCAATTAATGGAGGAGGAAATATATATTCAACAAGGGAGTAAAATAATTTCAAAATGAACTCATTAATGTAATCTATATGGGGATGAAATATCACCACACCATGTTGAAGTTTGGGGTTCTACGATATTATTTTCTACCATCCACCAAAAAACAAGGGAACCTTTAATGACTTTGCACTCACTACTGGACTGTTGGATGAAGGGTAAAATTCTCAATCAAGGGTAACCCAATGTATAGTATAATACTACTTAGAATATAGTGTAAAATTTCATACATTTATTTTTTTCTCAATATTTCACAATCAAATTTTATTATATTTAAATGCACCTAAACCCTCAGAATGCATTATAATTGTATAACGTTAAAAATTAATAATCTAGAAATAAATAAATTTCTAGCATTGGTTTGTGTTGTTGATTAAATAGATCATATATATTAAATATAAAATATTTTTTCAATAGAATGATCTTTCTATATTATATTAATTGTTACATCATATCCCATGAATATGGGAAGGATTGAAATATCATAATATGTTATTGAACAATAAATATTTTATTTAATTGTTCATTTTACACTACATAATATTCAATACATAAATTATAGTAAGAAAATGTAAATGTTGGACTAATGAGGCTCTCAATTATGGGTATATCATGGTTCATGATCAATGATTATTATAGAGTGGATTATATTTATGTACCAATATATCTCACTAAGTTCACGATTATGATTACATAATGGTTAGAGAATATACCGACATCATGATGAAAATATATTGTTTAAAAAATATTAATCATCCTTAGATAAAAGATTTTATGTTCTTTTATTATACAACCTAATGAATTGGTATATGATATAAAATGTTCAGAACATTATTTAATTGATTCTTTAGACATGGGATAATTGGAATCCAAAATATATGAATAAAATTATAAAGAATATAATAAAATCCTAGTACCCTATAATATTTATTGTTGGAAATTCTCATGAATGGATTATTTCACTTTTACAGGTCTGACTACCAAAAGAATGGTTATAATCTTGGCTGTAATATGGCATGGAGAAATGAACCACCATTTTACCCATATCATATATGTAACAAAAATTTTTCTAATCAATAGTATCATAAAATTACCATCAATGGTGATTTTCCTTAGATTTTTAAATTGGATAACATTATAACATTTCTTACCAAAATTGGTGAAGAACACCATATTGCTGGATGGATAAGACACCATGGGGTAGATCACTAAGGTATATTATAATTTTATAATCATAAGGATGATATTTCCTATTTATTAACAACCATAAATTAAAATATTTGACCTATATATTTAGAGCTCAAGAAAATTGATCTATTATGGATGCCTTCATATTGTAGTAAAAAATCATTAGTTTTAACTGTATGAATATTTACTATAGAATTTCATCTTATAATTTATGTAAGGAAAATAAAACAAAATTATTGTGTAATATAACATTATTTTATTTAATTTTGACGTATAATCTAGATTTTTTATAGATGTATTTTCCATAGGAATTTCTTTGATAGGATTGGCCATATGGAACATGAAGTTGTCGTAATTGATGGGAGACCACCAATGTAGTTCTAGAAAATAAATCTGACAAAATAGAATACGAAACTCAACAAAATATCATTTGTTTGGGGGAAAATAATTGTTTTTTTTGAAAATTTTCCCAAAATGGTGTATCAAGATAATTAGGGTCACATCACCCTATTTATCACCATGAGTAGGGAAATATTTTATTGTCTAAATTTAACTTCATTTCTTGATAGATCAGTTGGTTTGTTAAATTTACTTATACATAATCCCTATTATCAATTGAGTTCATCATTTTTGTATATATATGTTTGTTAATATATAGAAAAAAATGATTTCAATGAGATATTGTTTTGGTGGTTCTCAATGTTGGAACTTGTTGGGATTCATTGAAAAAAGGAATTTCCAAGGATTGTAACTACTCATTGTCTCAAGGATTAGAAAACAAACATCAAGAGTCTCAAATAATAATATATGAAAACAACTCATTTAATGTATCATGCAATAAAAATTATTTAATTAAATCATATTACTTATGTTATAATATACATATCATACCCATTGGCCAGTCATCAAAAATATTCCCAAACACACCACTAGGACAAGAATATGTTATTCATATTTCTAAATTTAAACTATAATTTCCTCGGACTTTTATGGTGAATTATGTTTTAATTTCATCGTTTAATCCCTTTAAAACTATTAATGGTTGGTTCTTGTTTTAGGAGTTCCTAGATGGTTTTTTCCTTATTTAAGGTGCATTTATTGAGAAATGTTTTTCCAAACAATGCAGTTTCCCATGATATTTTCCTACTTTCATTATTTTTCTTAAGTAAAGGAACCTGGATATATTGGAAGGACTGAAAAATCATGTGCTCCCACTAAATCCAATACAACCCCCTTTGGTTATAATACAATGGTTGGAACATATTTTCCTAATTTTGGATTTCAATCTATGAATGTTCCCACGGATGGAAAAAGTCCTCGAATTGATGGTGAATAGTTTTCCAAAACAAGTTCCCAAGTTATGGGCGTGTGAATTAATTTCCCCAAAATACTCTATAACAAATATTTTAGATAGATTTTAATATTATATTATTTATATATGTATCACTCACAGACATTGATAATCCTATTTCATTCCTTTATAGTTTACACTCATCCCATGATTGATTCTGGTGGATCTAGGAGAATTATTAATCTAGAATTGGGATTTGTGATATAAATTTATTTATTCATTTTAATTCATTTTCTATATAACATTGATCATATAAATTGTAGTATATGTAGGGATACATAAATGAATTGTTTTTTTAAATGGGAACACTGATTTTTAAAACCTTTCTCCATAGATTGTTTTTTAATATTGTTTTTTATGATGTTTCTTGATTGAATCTACAACTACCATAAAAATTGATATCAAATGGGTATAATATTATTGATGTTCATTTTAATGAAATTTTTTATGGTGTATTTTTTATGCTGAAATATTCCATTTCTGTGATTTATAAAATATAATGTAGGATAAATTCTTCTTCTATATAATATTGGTGCATTGTATGTGGAAAAAATGTTCCATTTAATTTAGATACATCTCTCATTAACTGTGGATGTACCTAGGTACATTTTAATTATTCAATCCACTCAGGGCCTTTTTAATTTTAATACCTATATTATAACTCCCTTATAATTATGTAATCTTTATTATCCAATATTCATTGAAATAATACAACGAACTCATCCAGAATTGATGTGGTATTCCTGATTTCTTCATGGATTGACAATGGTTATACTGAATTGATGTCTTATTCTCTATCATATCAAGGAAATAGATACACTTATAGACTCTATAAATTAATTTATTTTAGAACTACACATCCTATCATCGAATATACTTATTAATATTTTTAAAATATAATATTCATTGGAAAATAATGTTTTATTAGTATCCCTCACATGGATGCTACATGAATGTTGGTGATCAACATGATTCACGATTTGCTACATTGATTAAAATTGGAATAAATTTTCAATTATATAAAGATAGTTTGATACATTCCTTATAAAGAATTTTTTTTTCATGTTCTCATGTTCTTTTTCTTATTCTATATACCTTGTTTTTTATAAAATATTTAATATGGGGAGTAAGTGTCCATTGAGAGCCTTTATTAATTTGGCATTATTTTATTTTTCTATATCCTCTTATAATATATTCCAGATATTATTTATTGTTCATTATTATGATACATATTTCATGTGTTAATGAATACAATAATGAAGCTTTATACCTCTATCATGATGATTAGGTGAACTGGTGTCCATTTGATGGCCCCATGTAGGGGGTGTGTGATGAACTAAAAATGGAAATTCACTAAGACTAATTTTATTAAATTGGTCATACAAAAGAAATTTATGTTGAGCATGGTGTATACTACACATGGTATTTTAAAATCCATAAGTAGTGGGATGAGGTGGTATATTTCCATGGTGGGGTGAAATAATTATCAATTTAAATCAACTATATTTTGTATACATACTATCATTTGAGGATAATCACCACCGTCTTAGTAAGGCATTGGGGTTTTTTAATAATGACCACAATATTGGAGGGGTATGAAATATTTTCATAAAGTTGAAATAATGACAGACTTTATGTGGTTTCTAACTGAAACTAGAATGCGTTAAACATATTCTGTTGTTTAATGGAATACATTAACATATATACTAAAATTGCATCCAATCAGGTGGGGTAAAGAATCCTGGTGGCTTGGTTGGGACAAGATTCATTGGTTTGTGATTGGATGTATTCATATTTGAGCATTAAACATGAATTACTCATATCTAAATAGATTTATACCTCACACACTGCATTTGAATCTTGACTAATGTATATATATCTTGATGATAGATTCAATGAATGGGATTTTTTTTGTGTTGGTGAGTTGAGGAGATCGAGGATGAATATAATGAATCAATATAAAATTTTACAATGTGGTATCAGAAGTGATATTATTTAAATTTTTCAGCTAACCAAATATGTGGTAGAATGGAGATTTCCTATTTGAGACTCTGCTAAGGGATTTTCCATATTCCAAGCTAGATAATGTGAAATAAACATCTATATTATCAATGATGGAAGTGTTGAAATTTTTTTTACTATAGTTCTGGTACATAAATAGTTCATTATTATAAACATAGGATCACATATCACATATCTATATAACTTTTCATTTATTAATACTATTTCATTAAAATAATTCCTTTATTTATCATATCAATTTTCTAATTACATGTTTTTTATAATGAGTGGTATATCATAATTTAATTATTATTTTAATATATATAATTATAATATTTAGTTGAACCATAGAATATTTTTATGTTTTTGTATATACATAACTGTTAACAATGTAAATAGTAGAGAACCATGGGTGATGTTATCAGGGACATAAGTTGGGTTATTGGTAGTCTCACAGATGATTTTTGTTTGATACCATTTATTTATTAATATATATTATTATCTCACGTGTCTACATATTTTTAAATGTTCATTTTGGATTCTTAGGAATTTCAATATGGAGTTATTTAATGGGACCACTGGTAATGGAATCCCTCAATACTCTCCATAGGGTGGATTATAATGTACCAACACTAGGGTTGTAGGATGATGTAACTTAGCATGATATTTTATATAAACCGTTGATTTAATCATAGAGATATATTAACCTGAATCTTTTCAACATGGGCGCACTAAAGTAAGAAATTTCATGAAAACTACGAGTGATGTTTAAATATTTTTTCTACTAAAGCATACACTATCCATTTAAGGAATTGTGTTACTATAGAATATAAATGTCTAGGTGTGCATCATTATGATAATTTTAGATCTGGTATAGAATCCATATGATAGGGGTGTGGTTATGGTGACCTTAATGTTTTGAGGACCTTCTAGGATATTATTGATAATGATGAATCAAACATCAAGATGTGTGACTCAAAATTGGGAGAACATAAAGGAGTTGTTTCTTCAACATCATTTTCGTAACATGTTGAAGCTTGATTGAGGACATGTTTTTATGTAGTATTAGTAGAGATCAATTTATAGCTCATTGTATTTTACATGATTTAGAGATTTACATCGACTTTCTTCTATGTTTACTATGAATTAGATGTATATGTAATTGAATTACATGATTGACATTATTATCGATTGATGAGTCTAGTTTACGGGACTTTACATGATTAAATACAACTAGGATTATCATTAGGTCCTAAAATTATAAAATGGTCAATAAAAGGTAATTTTGGAATGCATACTTCTATAACTTATCTGAAAATATACAACGCTTACTTTCCCTAAAATGATATAATATTATAGTTTTATAGACATAAAGGATTTCATGAATCATTGTTCATTAGGATTATGGGTTAGAGAAATAATTTTTTCTTTTTACTCTATAGGATATTATTTCTTTACCTACATTAATTTCAATCAAAGTGGGACATTTTAAATCAGTGGAAAATTCATTTCATTGAGTGTGCTTGTTGTGAAAGTATGTGTAATTTTTTTTTTTTATCTTAATGTTTCATTATAGGAGTGTTCTAATATGCACTAAATATGATAGTTTAGGACCCTAATATAGTGAGTTTAAATTAAAAATGTTATTGACCAAGGTCCAAGGACATAGATGCGAGGTAGCTCAAATTTTTGGCATTGGATATGGCTTTAAATGATGTAATTGATAGAATATATAATGTTCATCATATTTAATTAATACCATCTATGTTATATAATTTTTATTTGAATATTATATATATCCTAATATTATTTATTCATAATTTGTTGTTGGAATTTACTTACATTTCATGTTATCCTTTGACTTTCATTACCTCAATACACATTAGGGCAAGAATTTTTATTAACTTTAGTTATGCCAATAACATCCTTTATTTTCTTGATACGAAAATTTTATTATAATCTATGATTCTAGATATGGGGTTTTTAATATGATATGAGGATGTAATGGATGATTAATAACAATAATATCATTGATAGCTATCCGAGATATGTATATTTTACATGTCTATATGGGAGTTGTTCATGATGAATGGTGAATGGGATCTGGTTAAAAGTATTTTTATTCAAAAAAATGGGACATTTATGGATGATTGTTATATATATTTCTATACTTAATTATATAGTGACATCACTATTATCCACCTTACATATTAAACAAATTGTGGATAATAATCTTGACATGTTTTCGGTTGACTTAACTAGTAATACCTCTAATAGAGAACTTAACCTCAAGAAAAAACTCATTATAGGTGTAAAAAATTCAATACACACATATTTTATGGTATCATATTTGTTATAGGAGATAACAGTGAAACTTGAGGATTTGGAATATATGTGTTTTTTCAAAACTAGTAAAACACCTTGTGGTGCACTAATTATTCACCCATAATTCATATGGTAGTATTAAAATTTATTTATAATTCCATATTCTGTATTAGGTTGCTATGAATAATTTTTTATCTTTCACCCTATATTGAAAATCTCTTCAAATAGTTATAGAGAATCCTATGGGTCTCTGTGATTTATTTTTGATCGAGTTTCAAAAGTTGAAGGTTAGAGACATAGACAACACAATGATGAAACATAACTGCAGTTATGTTTTATATGAATATTTAGTTGCATCATTTGGAAGAAACAAATCAATGGTACTATTTATAGATATAAATAAAATAATCTGCCACACATACCATTATTTTTTAATCTTGGAGTTCATTGATAATATCTTCATTTAGTTAATAACCCTAGAGCTTCATTCCAGTCATCTCAAAATAGTATTTAATTCATATTGAGCATATTGGAATTATGAATTTATATCTAGGTGTATATTATTTATTTATGATATAATATTTTTGGGGAATACAAAAAATGACAAATATATCAATGGCCCTAAATAATATTGAGGTTTTGGATTCCACAACATGTTCTCAGGACATTTATGACATTTTAAAAACTATGGTGGTATTATAATAGGTTTATAATCACATAATAAATGAGAATATCGATGTTAAAGATTATTTTGTGATAAAGGATACATTTAAAGGAAATGATCATGTGACTAGTTGCAGATGTGATTAGAGTTGGAAGGTAGAAGTCATACTAATAGAGACTCTAGTAGGTTACAATGTCTTATTTTTTTTATTAATATTTATCAGTACTCTATTTCCCCCCCTATGTAGTCTCTTTGGTATCCTTTATATGACATTTCATAAAATCGATTATTTTTTATAATTTTATTTTCATTTACTGAAAACTTAAATGATATATATTTTATATATCGGAATCCATTTAATGGTATGAATTCAATGTTTCAAGACATACCACATTATGTTATTCCAATGATAGTAGTCTATACCCTCCTTCATAGAAGAAGTTATATATGAGGTTGTGTGGCTCTCCAACTTAGACATTTTTTCTATGGTTGGAGAATTAAACATCCAAAACACTTAATCTTAAAGGGATCCAATCTTCAAGTGAGTAGTGTAAGAAATATTCTCATTAAGAAGCTATTAAATGTGTCATAAAAAATCCGATATATATTGAATCATGTACAATATGATATTTTATTTAAAAAAGATATCTGTAGTCAAATCATGAGTTACTATGGATTTTATTGCCTGAAGGACCATACCATGACATTTATAATGCTGCAATAGGGTGAGGATACCCATTGTTTTCTTAAAACAAAATAAAAATAGAATGGGTTATATATTATTAAAGTAATTAATGATTTAATAAAATATCACTAATATTAAGGATTAAAAATTGAGAAAATTGGTTATTATCACTCTAATAAAAACTATGAGGAAATTATATATCACTATACTAAAACCTTATATTAATGGGTTATCTATATTGATCACTTGAGTATGATAATAACATAAAAAACAAGATAAATTGGTATTCACAATAATAACAATATAGAGGAAGATACAATAGCATGTTTATTGAACTATGAGAATATGAAATATCCATACTATAAAAAATAAGTGTTTGGGTAATTAAAATAAGAATAACTATAAACAAGGGTAAATGGGTATTCACCAAAAAATATCATATTCAATGGTGATCAGGTATCACTATATTTAGGTTATTGAATATGGTTGTGTAATATGTCAATATACCATAAATATATATATCAGTAAAATATAACCAAATTAAATGAACTAATCACAATACATATCCAAGGTGTAAAGTTTATCAAAAAAACTACACATGTATGAGGGAATTAACTATCAACAGTAAAAAAAAGTTGAGTAGGTTATCTCCATAATAAAAAAAACCAATAAAGAACTAGTAATCACCACAATCATAATAATAGAATGATTCAATTAATCAACAGTATATGAACTGTCATGTTTACGGATAAATGGGTAATCACCAAAATAATTATAATATACATGACTGATTGGGTTATCAAATTAGTAATATATTTCACTATGCCCTGCACATTAAGTACACTACCTTTTTTTACCGCATTATATTCCAAAAACAAATTGTTTAATTACAGTCTTCTTTTGTATTGATTAGGTTCCCATTCAATAAATAGCGTATCAAGGGTTGAACTATAGTAGGTGTTAGAAATCCAAAATTCAAACAATGAGGAGAAATTACCATTATCTAAAACTAAAAAATCCCAATAAAATAGAAGTATTTGGGATTCCACTGAATTATCACATATCATAATGAATTTTAATATATTCTCTTTTGTTCTAATATCAAGGTAATTGTCCATTTTTATGGGATACAAGTCTATAAAAAAATATATAATAAATAATATGTTTCGGAACACATATCATTGGTTATAAAATAATTAATCATCATAAAATGTGTAGCTATACAACATTTGGTTCCATAATGGTATGTCTTCCCTCACAACTGAACACTCATATATCATATGCAAGAAAACAATATTGAAAAACGCTTTTAACATTTAATGACTATATATTAGAAAAATTTGTAATAAGACACATTTAATATATGCATAAATAAACTGTGATGGATTGAAGTCTATAAATAAAATATTAAGAATAAAAATTAGGGATGTATAATTAATTATTTTAATATTTTAGAATATAAAAATACTATAGGATCACACTTTAGTGTTAATTAATACTAAATATCATTTAATGATCAAAAATATATTCCACCATAAATACATGGAGGAAAAAAATCATATAATGTGGGATGAAATATATGTTATATAAGGTAGTAAAATAAGTTGAAAATGGTATCATTTATTTAACCAATATTGGGAAGAAAAACCACCCAACTCATTAAAATTTTGGGTTTCCACAATATTATTTATTTCCATTCACAAAAAATATAGGTGCCCCAATGAAGACATTTCACTCACCATTAGACTCTTAGTTGAAGGGTCCCATTCCCCATCATGGGAAAACATATGTTCAGTATACTTATACTAAGATCCTAGTGTAAAATTTTATACATTGAAATTTTTTCACCATTTCCACATCATATTAAATTAAGATTCAATGAACTTAAATCGTGGAAATCCTTCAAAATATAATTAAGAAAAATATAAAATTATGTAAAAATAAATACATTTCTAGCATCAGTTTATTTTTTTCATTAAAGAGAACATATCCAATATATCAAAAAAATTAAATCTATGAACGAACATCCCTAGTTAAATTATTATCCACTTTATATCCCATGAATGTAGGAAGGGTTGAAATATTATATTATTTTATTAATCAATAATTTGTTTCATTAAATTATTCATTTTACAGTACATAATTTTCTATACATAAATCATTATAATGAAGTATAATAGGTTAGAAAAATGATCACTTCATTGATGGTATATCTTATGGTTTATGATCAATAATTATTATAGAGTTGATTTAATTGGTGTAACTAATGTTTTTACTAAGTTCAACATTATTATTTTATTAAGGTAAGGAAATAAACCTAATTCCTCATAAAAATATGTTGAATAATAATAAAAATCATCATCAGATAAAGGATTGTATTTTTTTTGTTTTACAACCTAATGAATTGAAATATAATATGAAAAGCTGGAATCCTAATAAAATATATTATTTAGATATAGGATCATTGAGATCCAAAATTTATTAGTCACCTTATGAAAAATATTATAAAATCATATTACAATAGAATATTTTTCATTTCAAATAATTATGAATAGATTATTTCACTTTTACTGGTGTGTCTACTAGAATAAATAATTGGTCATAATATAGGGTCAAATAGGAAAATGTGAAATGAACTACCATTTTACCTATCCCTAGATGTAACTATACATACTGTTATCAATATTAACATATCATTATTTTCAATGGTGATTATCCCATTATTTTTATATTGGAAACTATTATAACATTTCGTATACAGATTCAGATAGAACACTATATTGTTTGTTCCATGAGACACTATGGGGATGGACACTATAGTATATTATTATGTTATAACCTTATAGATTGTCTTTTCTATTTATTAACCCTCATAATTGAAACTATTTCACTATTTGAATTTAAACCCTTGAAATTTGAATTGTTGGTGAAGCCTTCACATATTAGTAAAAAATAATTTTTCTTAAATGTATCAATATTTCTCTCTAAAATATCATATTAAATTTTATATATGGAATATTAAAAATATTTAATGATTAATATTACCATATTTTATTCCATTTTGATGTATAATATATAATTTTTATAGTTTTAATTTCTATAGGTATTCCATCAATTGGTTGGGAAATATGGAACTGGTAGTTGTTGTGGTTGATTAGAGTCCACCAATGTAGTTCGTGGTAATAAATTTTAGAATTTTTAATATGAAGATGCACTAAATATCATTTATTAGGGAAAAAGTATATTTTTTTCTTGAAAATACTCACAAAATTTTTTATAGAGATAATTAGGTTCCCGCCACCCTATTTAACCCCATGTGTGGGGACATATTTCATTGTCTAAATTTATCGGGTTTTCCATATATATATATATATTGGTTCAATAAATTTACTTATACTTCATACCTATTATAAATTTTCTTTAGCATTTATATGTATATATGTCTAATTATAGATATGAGAAAAGTATTTATAAGCGTTATTGTTTGAGTGGATCTTTATATTGGAACCAGTAAAAATTCAATGGGAAAAAGAATGTAAATGATAAACATAAGTACATATGGAATTTATAACTACGAATATTGACTTACTCACACCTATATATTTTCATTTTTTACATTTTTATAACCATTATCATTATATCATTTATCCAATATACACTTTTATATATGGTGTTTGTATTAACATATAATTTGAATATAAGACATGCAAACTCATCCCACAGAAGAAAAAAATAGTTATTTCCCCAATATCTTATTTATTTATTCTCTATTTATGAAATATTTATTAAAAAATAATTTTTTATGATATTTAATTATGGATAATTATTGTTCCTATAGAGTAGATTTGAATCAATTATCACCCAATTTTATCATGTATAATTTTTTCTTCAAACGACCCCTCTTAAACATTTACAAGAATCTTAGATTAGAGATATAGATTAAATTATATGTATTCAACCAAAACCATATCTTAATATATGGAAATAGATGAGAAAAATAGAAAATTATGTTTTTAAAATTGTATAATTCATCATGTAAAACCTAAACTATGACATGACTTACATTTATGAGTATCAAAGCTTAGTAGCATTGTTATTGGAAGTTAATTCATTTTCTAGATGTGGGACACAGTGGTGGGTTTCAATAATCTATGTCCCCATGAGGACACTCATATATTATACTTCTAGACTAAACGTAGTGTTTTTATAGAAGTATAACATATTATTCAAAATTCTAGGGTTTTTATAGTGAACTGCACATTATCATTCATGATGTTTGCGGAAAACTACTCAAGCTGGTTGGTTTTGTTCTTATCCGCACATAAATGGTTATGTGTAGTATTTGTGGCACTCCAATATAATTTAGAATCAGTTCCATGGACATGTAGTAAGATAAATTTCATATCCACATTTTTTGATACAAAAGTTTTCCTAAATTCACTATGGACATGCTCTTATTCTTCAATGCACATGGTTCTGTAAGATTTGATGGAAAATTCTCTTCTGTTTCACTAAATATGTTATATCCTACATTTAGTATTAAAAAATCATTTATATTAATAAATTGGATAATCTTCTACCGAACATATTTTTTTATTAATATTTTCTATAATTTATTTTCCTCTACTATAGACTATATATTCACCTTCTTTCTGTTTATTATTATTCCAATAGTAATTTATAGAAGAGTTATTGATTTTATGAAGTAAATTTTTTTTAAGTCATATTGGTTATTTAAATCCATTAAAATATGATTTTATATTTTCCAATAATAACCTATGTAGTATCATAAATTTATACCCCTAAATAGAATTAAATATCAATGTCCATAATCTTATCTATATTTCATAGGTAATTTTTTAAAAAATTTCAAATTATATGCAATCATTCATTCACTTCAATGAATCAATGTATCATGATGGTTGGAAGTTATCTTTATGGATTGAATCACGATCCACTATAAGGATCCATAATCATCATCATTATTTATTTATATAATCTGTGTACAAGAACGAAAAAAATGAAAAAAATGAAGGAATAAAACAATAAGAATCATAATTACGGTTGAATGAAATAGTGAATCCCAAGAGAATATCCTCTAATCAGATTCACCCCCCTCAATGGGATGGTCATAGTCATTCAGATAGAGTGTATGTTCTATAGCCTGATCGGATATAGAAGCAAGATAATCATGTAATATCTTAACAATATCTATTACATTGAATGATCCAATAAGAAACTAACCATATATGATTTCCCAAACACACCAATTTATGGGAAAAATTATGTTGGTATACTAAATTATTTGGGATTATTTTCACATTCCAATAATCACAACCTATCAAAAAAATATAATAAAATTAAAAGAAACTATGTAATGAAATATATATTAACAATGTAACTCCAAAGCTAAATAAGTAATAATAATGTAATATCAGAAACAATAAAACATAATAATAAAAAATGAAATAAATAAATACTCAACATGAAATATGGTATCTCTTCAGACTCTAAGGATAAGAATAACTATAGATATTAGAGTCTAAAAAACAAAATCAAGAGTCTCAAATATATACATATGGAATTTTCAAATTTCATATATCATATAAAAAAATTATTTACCTACAACATAGTATATATTTAGTGAGTTATTTTTAATACTCTATAGTAAATCATCAAAAAATTCCAACACACTCAGTTTGGAAAAGGACAAGTAATCTCATAGATAAAAATATAAACAATAATAACATTGGAATTTTTATGTTAATTAAGTTTTAATTTAAGTAGTTAATATTTTTTCGATTTTCCTTGATTGATATATATTTCTTGATTTTTAGGATGTTTTCAGATTTATTCCCTTTTTAAGTTGCATTTCTTGAGCACAGTTTTTCCTAACCATGATGTTTCTCTCCTAATTTTCCAACCGTCATGCTTTAGTCTAAGAGATGGAACATGTATATAAGGGGATGATTAAAAAATAATAAGCCTCCCATAATCCAATTAAACCGCCTTTTTTCCAATAGCAGGGTTGGATAATATTTTGACAAATCATGCTTCTAATCCATGGAAGTTAACAAGGAAAGAATAATTCATCACATTATCAGTGCATGGTTTTCAAAACCATGTTCCCAAAATATTTTCATGAGAATTAATTTCCCTAATATAATCTCTAACAACAATTTATTATAAAATTAAATATTATATTATTTTTATATATATCCCTCACAATGATTGATAATACTATGTAATTCATTTTAGGGTATACTCTCCTGCTATGATTGATTTTTGTGGATCAAAGAGAATTACTGATTCGGATATGGGGATTATGATATAATTTTTTTTCTTCATTATATTTCTTGGTATATAGTAAATTCATCATCCTACTTTTGTTATATTAGTGGTTATATAAATGAATTGTGTTTTTCTACATGGATCCAATGTTGTTATAACCATTACGTTATAGATTTTTGATGAATCATCATTGTTGATGACGTCTCTTGATTGAATCTAAAACTAACATATCTATGGATATCATATAGGTATAATAATATTGATTTTTTATCTAATGATATTCTTGATAATGGTTTTTTAATGGAGGAATAATTCATTATTTTGATCTATATAATCTAATGTATGATTAATTAGACATCCATACATTAGGTTTGTATTGGATGTGGAAGTAAAATTCCATTAACTAGAGATACATTTCTCATAAACAGTGGATGTCTCTAGGTATGTTATCATCCATCATTCATAATATTACCTTATTAATTTTAAATCCCATATTAGAAACTGATTATAACTATGAATTCATTATGGTCCAATATTCATTGGATAAATATGATGTACCCTTCTAGAATTGATTTGGAATTCATGATATCTTTATTGATTGGTGATGGTTGTACTGAATTGTTGTCTTATTCTTCTACATGTTAAAGAAATAGAACTGCTTGTGGACACTATGATATATTTTCGTCAAGAACAACACTTCATGTCATCAAATTTCATTAAAACTATTTTTTAACCTCATATTCTGTGAAATAGAATGTATTAATAGTATCACTGACATGTGACCAATATTTATATTAGTGAGAAACCTGATTCATGATTTGATACATTGATTAAAATTGGAATACATTGTCAATGATCTTAAGATAGAATTACCCTTATCATATAGGGTCATTTTTATTATGTCCTCACATTATTTTTCATATTCTCTATACCTTTATTATATATTTCTTCATGTGGGTGAGTATGTGTCCATTAAGATAGTTTATTGATTTGGTATAATTTTATTTTTCTGTAGCATCTTCAGAAATATTATTGATATTATTTATTTTAATTTATTATAATACATATTTATTGTGGTTGTTTATATCATATTTAAGCTTTATATCTCTATCATGATTATGAGGTGACCTAATTTCAGTTCGATGGCCCCATGTTGGGGGATTAATAAACTAAATATAGAAATGCACTATGACTGAATGTGTACAATCGGTCAGATTAAAAATATATGTTAATGTTGGAGTAGAATAATCATGGGAATTGGAAATCCATCAATAATGGGATTAGTTTTTAGATTTATATATGGGTGTAAAATCCATACATAATTAAATCAAATATATCTTGTGGACAAACTATCAATTGAGGATAATGACCCCCATATTTGTAAGGCATGTGGTTTTCTTGATAATGATCACAATCCATGTGTGGTGTGCTGAATATTCATAATGGTAGAACAATTATTGATTGTAAATTTTTTCCAAATGAAACTAGAATTTGTGAAACATATTATGCTGTTTATATTCACGCATTAACATACAAACAAAACTTATTTCAAAGAAAGTGGCATCAATGTTCAAAGAGGACTGGTTATGATATGATTCTTTTGTTTATGAGTGTATGTCTGTATATTTGAGAATTTAACTTTATTAAGGACAAAAAAATATTACATATTTTTTTTGTTAAATTATGTAAATGATTATTTGGACCTATCCTAATGGACTTATCACTCACACCCTGCATGGGAAAATTGGCTGAATTATTTATTTCCTGACAAGGGATTCAATTAATAGGATTTTCACTCTGATGGTGAGTTGAGGAGATCTAAGGATAAAATATATTAATAAATATAGAAGTTACAATGTGGTATCTTAGGTGATTTTATTTAATTTTCTTTTTCCCTATCCATGCATTTGGTAGAAAAGAGATTTTATGTTTGGGAATCGGGTAGGGGATTTTCTATGTTCCTGGCTGGATATTTTGAAAAAAACCATAATGTTATCAATGTTAGAAGTGTTATTTTTTTTATAGATTGGGTATATAAATTTATCATGGTTTTGAACATAGAATCTCATACCATATATTTATACACAAACACAAAACTGTTGTTTGATACATACTTGATCTTTAAATTGTTGACATTATTTATGATATCTATTTGGTAATTACATGTTTTTTATTGAGTGTTATATTGTAACATCCCTTATCCAGGTTCCTCTCAAAAGGTATCTGAACCCTGTTAGTCCCATAACATAAATCACATTTCCCTAAATACGATAGGTTGTTATTTCTGAGAGAGGGTTGATTTGTGATATTTTGTGAATTATGCTCTCATTGGAAGAGGATACACAGTAGAAAACAAATAAAAATAAATAGTTGAAGCAATAATACCAAATAGTAATAACAGTTGAAGAATAGAATTAATGTCAAATGAAGCCATATCATACATATAAACGATGCATTTCATATGTGTATTGGAAACAAAAAAAACAGATCAAAATGATAGAAACATAATACAATCCAATATAAGGAAACAATAAGTAAACTCTAACAGCATCACAAGCCTCAGCTTGGTCCCCTACTCTCCCACTCCAGTAGAAATAAAGTACTTGATGAAGAAGGTATCTTGACCTTATCTATACATGTAATCATATAATCTATTTTTGTCCAATTCATTACATAACTAGGGTGTGAGATGAATCCTAGTAGGTAACCACCAAAGGCATTTTATCAATAGTCATTGAATATATATATATATATATATATATATATATATATTATGTAATATGAATGTATGAATCAATAAACTAAAGGGTAATAAAAATTAAATAATAGTACAATTTCTAATTACATTCTTTTTACATTTAATATTGACTTATTCAATTAGGTAACCCTATTATCTGGCCAATGCTCTGTATCCCCATGTAAAGTAACAATATCGATGTCTAAGTAGACCATCTAAACAATCATGTATGATTGAATCCAATATTATGCTTGTTCAAGAAATAACCATCACAAGAATTAAATTATTCATAGCGACCCTCTAAGAAAGCACTCACTGTATATCCTATCGTCTAACATATCATCAATTTATTAAATAATGACCCTTGGGAAAGATCTCACGGTCAAATCCGTTCTGGTCAAACATGTACATCAAGGCTCTCACTGTTATGTGTCTATAATCTGGAAGTCCCCTTAGTAATCATGGACCACCTATCTAATGATAAATTGGAAAAATAAATATCACACATATCATATCAAAGAAACTCAAATAATTTATAAATAATGCATGGCTAAACATTAACAATTACGATCACATTCATTTCCCTTAATCATTTAAACACTATCATAATCAACAAGACATGGAAAACAAGGTACTCCTCATAAGAAACATACAACAAACAAAAATAGACAATAAATCAAGGAAAAAAATCAATGGGTGTCACTTAGACATTTTATGATACCTTACTATAATAAACAACCATTTATCAATTAACAAAAAAATAACATGTAATAACATGGATTAATTCCAAATCATGCAATACACAAAATGTTGGTATGAAAATATTTTAGTATATATATTCTGAAGATAAACAAAAAAAGGATTAAACCACCACGCTCGATGTTATACGTTCGATATACTTGAACATTTGCCCTTGAATATGCATATATCTATGTAGATATACAAAATGGTGAAAACGAAAAAAAACATAAATAAATAAAAATAGATAATGAATTAGGAAAAATAGATAAATATGGTCGGATAACACACCGATGGGATTCCAATGCACCTGATGTGGTCTCAATCCGAGCTTAGATTGATAATCGAACGATCAAACTTTATTAGTCATTCCAATGTTTTCTTGTATGAAAAATAGATGAAGATGGTGTTTCTGGGCCTGAGACGTGACCCTAATCAGATATATCAAATTTAAAACTACATTTTGTGTTATTGACAACTATAAATCATGTAGTATCTTTAATAGGCCCTCAACGTCAGTGGGTCTTCCAGGTCACCACATGACCATGTATTAGATTATTACATAGTCAAAACGCAGCTATACACAGATAGCTCGATAAACGGTGTGTACTCAGGAATACACACTGTGTATGTAGAAAATCCTCTTTTCATCTTTTATTCTTCAAAACAATAGAAAAAACAAGACCCATTCCTAAAAATAAATTTTAGGTTCTTACAAACTTCCCCTTTTAAATCAATTCATCCCGAAATTTTTCATCCATGGGTGGCGAAGAAAAATCTATGAACCACTCAGGCCACTGTGATCGCACATCGACAAACCTCTCTGATGCCTCATCCTATAATTTCCCATGAAACCATAGTACTTATAAGGCCCCAGCCTTAAACCTTACTGATCTTGAGTTATTAAAAGATTACACATTGGGGATATTTTCGGGTTTAGAGTTTTAGAGAATTAGATCATAAAACTTGCAATACATTCCACTTATAAACAAAGTGGTTACATAAAGATAGTATCATTCTTTCCCATAAATGGAAACATATTTAAAATAAAACAAGGATTTTTTCTTGAAACTTCCTTGACACTATCATCATATCACGTACCTTTCCCTTGACCTGTGAAAAACATTTCAAAAAACTGGGGATGAGCATAAAAAGCTCAGTAAGGGATATAAAAAATATGTTAAGGAAACATGGGTACATATATACATAAGAATGAAATCATACTTTACCTATAAAACATAAGCACTTTAACATACCTCATCAAATCATGAATAAATCATAGAAATCATAAGACATAAAGGTAACTTGAGGCATTCATAACATTCTTACGTAGGGAGTAACCCTCTTGGTTATGTTTGGAATACCCATCACAGTATATTCCCTAAATCGCTTCGGATAAACCTTAACGTTTCACTCCTTCGCATTACCCAATGCATTAGAGAGCTATATCGGGCTCACCCACCCTTAGTTTATCACAAAACCACCCGTCTTCATAATAATGCCCAAGAACCATAACATAATCGTATCACATAAAACATACAAAAAAGGAAACATAACATTTCCACATTTCAATCACAAGATATCAATAAAACACATTGATATAATAAAAACATTATGAAAACCATTTTCAATACCAAAATAAAAGAAAAGTAAAACATGATATTTATTTTTCTTTTAAAAAGAAGGTATGGCTTGTAGAGGAAGCCGAAACTCAAATAATGGTCACGACGGCGGAGAAGTCATTGTCGCCGCATACGTACGACAAAAACATTCCCTTTTGTAGTTTAGTAAATGCTTCATATAAAAAATATTCCTTTTTAATAAACATAAATGTCAAAGGGGTTTATACACCGTATAAAAGAAGGTTGTGTATACAACAAAATATGCCTCAATGAAAGGAGATTGAGACGAAGTCCCGTACCTCGGATCCAAATTGACTCGGTCATTCTTTAATCTCCTGAATAATAAGCTTGAGTTAATTTCTACTTGTGTAAGAACATTTTTGAAGTACATTATTCCTTTTATATCACTTATTTCTATGTCATTAATACTATGTAATTATTTAAGTTAGTAACGGTCGTTTTAACGATCATTGGTACTTGAGTAAAAAATAAACCCTTTATAATTACAAGTTGTTCATGTATCCATTATATCCAGAATTATAATCATGATGTATATATCATATATATCCAGTATATACATGCATTTATAATATTACATAATCATTTAGAGGTAAGAAATGAAATGCACCGTTCATGGAGACGGTAAGCCGTACGTATGCATGAACGCTACTTTCATTTCTATTTCATATTTTATAGAATGAAATAATAATGATATAAAGGTATATTATAATTCCAGTATAATATTATATATAATATCATAGTTCCATCCTTTATACGTCCCACATATGGTATTTAACGAATCAAATCACTTTGAGGGGGCGGTAGTCCGCACTTCCTTAAATAAAGATATCGCGTTTACCCATAATGGAAACCATAAAGTTATGCCCAAAATGAAAAATACAGAAGCTTAAGAAAAACATAAAAATATTATATATCATTTATAAATATAGTGTCATCTTAATGGCCACCTTTGAAGGTGTTAAAAGAATGTTGAACAATCATCGTTTCGGGAGGCATAAATTCACCATCCACGGAAACAGTATGTCCTTTAACCATTAGATGTAGGTGTGTGTAAGTTTAGCTCGAATCCTTATTATAACAACAACCTAGTATATTGAATATATTGGAGTTGTTACAAAAGAAATTAATAAAAATAGTTTAGGGGGTTGGAGAAGCAAAATAAAACAAAAGGACTCAAGTGAAGACATTACCTTAAAATCGGGTAACTCCCTTTGGTTTGAGCTGAAAGGCTTCCTTGGAAAGACTTCTGCCCAAAGTGAGGCTTCAAGGAGTAAGATAGGGATGTGGAGAGACAAAATGGGCTGGGGTTGGCCGAGCCAAAGGCTTTTGGAGTGTGGGTAAGGAGGTAGAGGTGGGGGTCTTTTATAAGAGGAGAGGAGGGGCACTCTTGGAAAGTAAAGAAATGTTACTTTATTTGAAAATGATTTTTGGATTCAAAAGGTCCCAAATTTATATAATTCGAGGGTAAGGTGATAAGGGTTTTAAATCCACCCATACAATAGGTTTTGGACATGTGTAGGTCTTAGATTTTACATTAGCTTTCCATTTTATTTAAATCCTTTATTAATGAGGTAATCGGTGCATCATCATGATGTCATAAATAATTTAATAAATTTAATGTCTAAAAATTAAAAAAAAATATCATGATGTAGGAAATATTTTTAGATTTCTAATGAATATTTATAGTCCAAAAGATAATTTATGTAGAAAAAAGTAAAAATACTTTACTTAGGTGATACATTCTTTGTCACATTTAACATTTTAAAAATAAAAAGATAAAAAGTCACTTTCTAACAAAAGTGATTCCATGGGGTCCCCAAGTTTGGCACAAGAAATCCCATGGTCGTCCATGAGACAACCAGTAGAATTAGGACACAAGTTGTGGTCTTTTTATATTATTATGATATCATTTTATTATCTTTAACTACCTGATTACTCATTAATCAAGATAATTAAAGATAATTACCATCGTTACTATTCATAATGTCCAAAAATAAAAGAGTCTTAATTACATAACTTGGAACTTCTGATTCCAAATATTTAATCCATTTTACCAAATTCCAAACACATAAATTGAAATAATTGATTTAAAAATAATTCCCGTTGTCAAAACAAATAGCGGGTTTTTTTTGAAACAATATCTATGAAAAGTTTGGCATTAGTTTATGACCAATTCCAAAGTGAAATTAATCCTAATGACCACCATTGGATTAAATGGTAAAAATATATTCGTATTACACTTTAAGACCAATTAAAAAGATAATCTAACCATATAATTAAATTAAATGAAAAAGCAGTTTTAATGTAAAATGCAGTATTTTTCACTATTCATTAAAAATGAACATTGTCAGAAAAATACCAACAATTCAAAAAAAGTAAATTTTGATGTCCCAATCATAAATAATAAGTTTATTTTGACAAACATAGCTTATAAGAATTGTCAAAATATATATTTAAAAAGGGTTTTCCATCAAAAGGCAGTAAAACAATATTTTAAGAATATTAGTGTATTCCATGCATAAGATTGTATTTATTTTCATTTTATGCCTCTAAAACACTATCTTAATCATTAATAGACATAGATAAAAATTTATATTATTCATTACTTACATGGGATGTTACATCCTTCCCCCCTTTAGAAAATTGCGTCCCCGCAATTTATTTACTTATCGAATAAGTGGGGGTATTTATCTCTCATTGCATTTTCAGATTCCCATGTTGCCTCTTCAATCATGTGGTTTTTCCACAAAACCTTTACCTGATGAATCAACTTATTCCGTAACACTTGATCCTTATGGTCAAGAATTTGGACCGGTTGTTCCTTATAAGATAGGTTCTATTCCAGCTGAACTACCTCTAGACTCAAAACATGAGATGGATCTGGCATATACATTATCAGCATCGAAACATGAAAAACATTGTGTACCTGAGATAAACTCGGAGGTAAAGCCACCTGGTATGCAACTGATCCAACTCTCTCCAAAATTTCATATGGTCCAATGAACCTTGGACTCAGCTTTCCTTTCTTACCAAATCTCATCACACTTTTCCATGGTGAGACTTTGAGAAAAACATGATCACCTACCTCAAAAGTTAGATCCTTCCTCCTGTTGTCTGCATAACTCTTCTACCTACTCTGAGCTGTTCTCTTGTGTTTCTGAATCTGCTGAACTTTTTCTGCCATCTCTTCTACCAATTCTGGTCCCATCAACTTCCTTTCACCCACTTCATCCCAGAAATCTAGAGTTCGACACCGCTTCCCATATAACCCCTCAAATGGTGCCATCTGTATACTAGAATGAAAACTGTTATTATATGAAAATTCTACCAAAGAAAGATGTTGGTCCCAACTTCCCTGATAATCCATCGAACAAGCTCGTAGCATATCCTCCAAGGTCTGAATTGTTCCTTTTGACTGCCCATCTGATTGCGGATGGAATGCTGTACTAAAATTTAATTCAGTACCCAACGACTTCTGAAGGCCTTTCCAAAAGTTAGAAGTAAACCTGGGATCACGATCAGATACAATGGAGAGGGGAACTCCATGTAACCTGACTATCTTTTTAAGATACAAATGGGAAAGTTGATCTAGGGAAGAAGTATCTCGTATAGCAAGGAAATGAGCATATTTAGTCAAGAGATCAACAATAACCCAGATTGCATTATTACCTCGAGATGTATTCGATAATCCCATAACAAAGTCCATGGATATATTCTCCCATTTCCACTCTGGAACTGGTAAAGGCTGAAGCATCCCTTTCGGTAACTACCTCTCTACTTTAACCGATTGACATGTCAAACACTTCACAGTAAAATCAGCAATATCTCTTTTCATTCCATCCCACCAGTAATACTCCCACAGATCTCTGTACATCTTAGTACTGCCCGAATGAACTGAAAACGTAGAACTATGAGCTTCACATAACAACTCTCTCTTCAACTGTGAATCACACGGCACACACAATCTCTTCCCAAATCTCAAAACGAAATCATTATCAATGTTGAATTCAAGAAACTTACCTTTCTGAAGTAGCTCTACCTTTTTCTGCAACTCACTGTGTTGCTTCTGTGCTTGCTTGATTCTATCTGATAGAGATGATCTCACTGATACCTGAAACAAAACAGAAGAACTTCCTACACCAACAAATTTTATGCCAAATTTCATCAAATCCTTAACCAAAGTATCACGTTCCAAATGCATCATTACTAATGAAGCATTACTTTTTCAACTCAAAGCATCAGCAACTTTATTTTCTTTTCCCGGATGGTAATGAATTGTACAATCATAATCCTTGATTAATTCCAGCCATCTCCTCTGTCTCATGTTTAACTCTTTCTGAGTGAATATATAGTTTAAACTTTTGTGATCAGTATATATTTCACACTTTACTCCATACAAATGATATCTCCAATTTTTTAAAGCGAAAACAACAACAGCTAATTCCAAATCATGTGTAGGGTAATTTACCTCACGAGATTTCAACTGTCGTGAAGCATAAGAAATTACCTGATCATTCTGCATTAGGACACAACCAAGTCCTTTCAATGAAGCATCACTGTATATAACAAACTCACCATTCCTGGAAGGTAGTACCAAAACTGGAGCATTCACCAATCTTCTTTTCAATTCCTGAAAACAATCATAACATTATTTTGTCCAGATAAACTTAACACCCTTCCGAGTTAGCTTAGTCATTGGACTAGATAACCGTGAAAAATTTCTAACAAACCTTCGGTAATATCCTGCCAAACCAAGGAAGCTATGAATATCAGTTATATTTGTGGGTCTTGGCCAGTCTTCCACAACTTTTGTTTTTGCAGGATCAACAGTTATCCCATCTTTAGAAACAATGTGACCAAGGAAAGAAATTTGTTGCAACCAAAACTCACACTTGCTGAATTTTCCATACAATTTATTTTCTTTTAAGGTTTGCAAGATAACCCTTAAATGTATTTCAATATCCTCATTACTTTTAGAAAACACCAAAATATCATCAATGAAAACCACCACAAACTTATCCAAGAAGTCATGGAAAATTCTATTCATTAAGTCCATGAATACAGCAGGTGCATTGGTTATCCCAAAAGGAATTACTACAAATTCATAATGGTCATATCTTGTACGGAACACGGTCTTCGGAACATCTACTTCCTTTACCTTCAGCTGATGGTACCCCGATCTCAAGTCAATCTTTGAAAAATACTGAGCTCCCTGGAGCTGAAATCATCGATATGAGGCAAAGGATATTTGTTCTTAACAGTGATGTTATTCAAGGCTCCATAATCAATGCAAAGTCTCATTGAACCATCTTTCTTTTTAACAAATAAAATAGGAGCACCCCATGGTGATATGCTAGGTTTAATGAAACATTTCTCTAATAAATCTTTCAATTGCTCCTTCAACTCTAAAAGTTCAATTTGAGCCATTCGATAAGGGGGTTTTGAAATTTTCTTAGCATCAGGAACTATGTCAACAGTAAACTCAACTTCCCAATCTGGTATTATTCCAGGAAACTCATCAGGAAAAACCTCAGGATACTCATTTACCACTGGTATATCATTAATCTGAACAGTTCCTTTATTTTCAACGATGTGTTCAAGGTAACATTCATTTCCATCTTTTACAAGTTTCTTCGACTCTTGATAAGTTATCAACAGTAAGGGTTCATTCTTGTAAACAAACTGAAAGTCTTTTTGAAAAGAAACTTCTTTAGCTCTACAGTCAATCTTAGCATGGTAAATAGAGAGACAATCCATACCCAGGATAACATCAAACTCTACTAGGGGTAGAACAATAAGGTTTGCAAGTAGGTTCTTTCCACAGATAAGGATAGAAAGATTCTTATAAATTCTTTTTGCCTCAAAATTTCCCCCAGGTGTTTTTACCAAAAGTTCAGGAGTCATTTCTTGAGATGGTATTCCCATTTTACTAGAAAAGGTTTCAAAGATGAGAGAATGTGTGGACCCCGAATCAAACAACACACTGGCATAATCTGAAAAAACAAACAAAGTACCTGATACAACTTCATTTGATGGCCCGACATCTGCTGAAGTAGTCTCAAAGGATTTCACCACCCCTTTCTGCTTGTAGTCTAACTACTTCCCATCACTCAAGCTCTTTTTCAGACACTCGTTTGCATAGTGACCCATCTCATTGCACTTAAAAAATTTCACTAACTGTAAATCAAATTTGGTCTTACCATCACCGTGATCTTTTTCAGTGCAATCACGAGCCTTATGTCCCATCTTACCACATCGGTAGCACTTTACAGAATTCAGAAGACATTCCCCAGCATGCCTTTTGCCACATTTATCACGAACTGGAGACTTAGATATCTTACCATTAGACTTTTTTGAAGAATTCTTCCCTTTCTCCTGCCACCTTGGTCTCTTCTTTTGCTGGTTGTTATAGAACACTGGATCATCGACAAACTCCATTTACACCTTCTCAGCCCATCGAACAAGCTTTTCATAACTTTTAAACTCACGAGAAGCTAATGCCCTTCGATATTTTGGCTTTAATCCTGAGTAAAAAATGATTGATTTTACTATCAAGGTCTCGGATAAAATTTGGAGCATACATTTCCAATCGAGTGAACCTTTCTTTATAGGTAGCCACTGAGTCTTCCTCTTGCCTCAATTCCAAGAATTGTTTTTCCATCCTAAGTCGAATAGCCTTAGGAAAATACTTTTCAAGAAACATACCTTTGAATTCATCCCAGTCGAGAGCATCAATCTTATCAGCGTCCCTGATATTTTTAACCATCAACCACCACTGATCTGCTTCACCCTCCAAACGGTAAATAGCAAGACTAACCTTTTGATTGTCTGAACACCCCATGACATCGAAAATTTTCTCCAGTGCCTTAATCCACCCTTCAACTAACACAGGGTCAGATGATCCTCTGAATGATGGGGGATGTTGCCTCATGAAATGGTCCACCACTGACATGTTCCTCTGTGGTTGATCTGGCTGATCTCGTGCATGGATACCACCACCATTTATCGCTTGAGTTAACTGCACCATTACTGCAACAAACTATTCAGTTCCAATTCCGACCATCTCAGGATGCTGATTCGGAAGGTTATTTCCTTTTTCATGCCTTCCTAGCACTGCTTCCCTGTTTCCTTTGCAGAAAACCATTCTGAACAAACATGTCTTAGATGAAGCAACATGGAAATCTTCAAATACTATATCACTTCAATTTGACCATAAAAAAATATTTTTGGATGATCATTTAATAGAATTCTAACTCCTAAAGTTATCTAAACCGACCTCTGATACCAACTATAAGGCCCTAGCCTTAAACCTTACTTAATCTTGAGTAATTAAAAGGTTACACATTGGGGATCTTTTCGGGTTTAGAGTTTTATAGAATTAGATCATAAAACTTTCATTACATTCCACATATAAACAAAGTGGTTATATAAAGATAGTATTATTCTTTCCCATCAATGGAAACATATTTAAAATAAAACATGGATTCTTTCTTGACACTTCCTTGACACTATCATCATATCATGTACCTTTCCCTTGACCTATGAAAAACATTTCAAAAAACTTGGGATGAGAATAAAAAACACAGTAAGGGATATAAAAAATATGGAAAGGAAACATGGGTAATATATACATAAGAATGAAATAATAATTTACCCATAAAACATAAGCACTTTAACATACCTCATCAAATCATGAATAAATCATAGAAATCATAAGACATAAACGTAACTTGAGGCATTCATAACATTCATACATAAGAAGTAACCCTCTTGGTTACGTTTGGAATACCCATAACAGTATATTCCCTAAATCTCTTCGGAGAAACCTTAACGTTTCACTCCTTCGCATTACCCAATGCATTGGAGAGCTATATCGGGCTCACCCACCCTTAGTTTATCACGAAACCACCCGTCTTCATAATAATGCCCAAGAACCATAACATAATCGTATCACATAAAACATACAAAAAGGAAACATAACATTTCCACATTTCAATCAAAAGATATCAATAAAACCCATTGATATAATAAAAACATTATGAAAACCATTTTCAATACCAAAATAAAAGAAAAGTAAAACATGGTATTTATTTTTCTTTTAAAAAGAAGGTATGGCTTGTAGAGGAAGCCGAAACTCAAATAATGGTCACGACGGCGGAGAAGTCGTTGTCGCCGAATACGTACGACAAAAACATTCCCTTTTGTAGATTAGTAAATTCTTCGTATAAAAAATATTCCTTTTTAATAAACATAAAAGTCAAAGGGGTTTATACATCGTATAAAAGAAGGTTGTGTATACAACAAAATATGCCTCAATGAAAGGAGATTGAGACGAAGTCCCGTACCTCGGATCCAAATTGACTCGGTCATTCTTTAATCTCCTGAATAATAAACTTGAGTTAATTTCTACTTGTGTAAGAACATTTTTCAAGTTCATTATTCCTTTTATATCACTTATTTCTATGTCATTAATACTATGTAATTATTTAAGTTAATAACGGTCGTTTTAACGATCATTGGTACTTGAGTAAAAAATAAACCCTTTATAATTACAAGTTGTTCATGTATCCATTATATCCAGAATTATAATCATGATGTATATATCATATATATCCAGTATATACATTCATTTATAATATTACATAATCATTTAGAGGTAAGAAATGAAATGCACCGTTCATGGAGACGGTAAGCCGTACGTATGCATGAACGCTACTTTCATTTCTATTTCATATTTTATAGAATGAAATCATAATGATATAAAGGTATATTATAATTCCAGTATAATATTATATATAATATCATAGTTCCATCCTTTATACGTCCCACATATGGTATTTAACGAATCAAATCACTTTGAGGGGGCGGTAGTCCGCACTTCCTTAAATAAAGATATCACGTTTACCCATAATGGAAACCATAAAGTTATGCCCAAAATGAAAAATACAGAAGCTTAAGAAAAACATAAAAATATTATATATCATTTATAAATATAGTGACATCTTAATGGCCACCTTTGAAGGTGTTAAAAGAATGTTGAACAATCATCGTTTCGGGAGGCATAAATTCACCATCCACGGAAACAGTATGTCCTTTAACCATTAGATGTAGGTGTGTGTAAGTGTAGCTCGAATACTTCTTATAACAACAACCTAGTATATTTAATATATTGGATTTGTTACAAAATAAATGAATAAAAAGATTTTAGGGGGTTGGAGAAGCAAAATAAAACAAAAGGACTCAAGTGAAGACATTACCTTAAAATCGGGTAACTCCCTTTGGTTTGAGCTGAAAGGCTTCCTTGGGAAGACTTCTGCCCAAAGTGAGGCTTCAAGGAGTAAGATAGGGATGTGGAGAGACAAAATGGGCTGGGGTTGGCCGAGCCAAAGGCTTTGGGAGTGTGGGTAAGGAGGTAGAGGTGGGGGTCTTTTATAAGAGGAGAGGAGGGGCACTCTTGGAAAGTAAAGAAATGTTACTTTATTTGAAAATGATTTTTGGATTCAAAAGGTCCCAAATTTATATAATTCGAGGGTAAGGTGATAAGGGTTCTAAATCCACCCATAAAATAGGTTTTGGAAATGTTTAGGTCTTAGATTTTACATTATCTTTCTATTTTATCTAAATCCTTTATTAAAGAGGTAATCGATGCATCATCATGATGTCATAAATAATTTAATAAATTTAATGTCTAAAAATTATAAAAAAATATCATGATGTAGTAAATATTTTTATCTTTCTAATTAATATTTATAGTCCAAAATATCATTTATGTAGACAAAATTAAAAATACTTTACTTAGGTGATACATTCTTTGTCACATTTAACATTTTAAAAATAAAAAGATAAAAAGTCACTTTCTAACAAAAGTGATTCCATGGGGTCCCCAAGTTTGGCACAAGACATCCCATGGTCGTCAATGAGACAAACATTAGAATTAGGACACATGTTGTGGTCTTTTTTTATTATTATGATATCATTTTATTATCTTTAACTACCCGATTACTCATTAATCAAGATAATTAAAGATAATTACCATCGTTACTATTCATAATGTCAAAAAATAAGAGTCTTAATTACATAATTTGTACCTCCTGATTCCAAATATGTAATCCATTTTATCAAATTCCAAACACATAAATTTCAATAATTGATTTAAATATAATTCCCGTTGTCAAAACAAATAGTGGGTTGTTTTTGAAACAATATCTATGAAAAGTTTGGCATTAGTTTATGACCAATTCCAAAGTGAAATTAATCCTAATGACCACCATTGAATTAAATGGTAAAAATATATTCATATTGATCTTTAAGAGCAATTAAAAATATAATCTAACCATATAATTAAATTAAATGAAAAAGAAGTTTTAATGTAAAATTCAGTATTTTTCACTATTCGTTAAAAAAATGAACATTGTTAGAAAAATACCAATAATTCACACAAAGTAAATTTTGATGTCCCAATAATAAAGAATAAGTTTATTTTGACAAACATATCTTATCAAATTGTCAAAATATAGATTTAAAAAGGGTTTTCCATTAAAAGGCAGTAAAATAATCTTTTAAGAATATTAGTGTATTCCATGCATAAGATTGTATTTATTTTCATTTTAAGCCTCTAAAACACTATCGCAATCATTAATAGACATAGATAAAAATATCTATTATTAATTAATTACATGGGATGTTACAGTACCTGTACCAAAGGAACATACTATCCACAAAGAACCATTGAGTTGTGATCCATAATATGTATAGGGTGCTCTTTGAAATATATATCCACCTCAATCTCGACATATTAATTTAAAAGAAACATGAGACGAGCCTAAAATGTAACATCATAGCTGTAAAACATGAAAGGCATCATTCATACCTCGGTACCTATACCACAACCACAACTAATAGGCTACTAGAACAACTCTCTCAAAAACATCAAATGGCCCGACGAATATTAGTGAACTCTTCCCCTATCATATAATCTTATTGGGTCCCAACTTCATGGGGACACGTAGGAAAACATGATCTCCTAACTCGAACACCATAGGTTGTCTCTATGGATTATCATAAAATATCTACAATTATAGATCAATATACATTATCTTATGAATCAACTCCACCTTCATAATGGTCTTCTAGAAAAAAAAGGTCCCTACATAGTGGTGATCTGTATGGCCTATGGTATGAAAAATAACAAGGTTATTTAAAAATTCTTACCTGAAACCAATTATTCTTAGAATTATCTACTAGGGGTATGTGTCTCGCCCATGATCCCCCAAAATACAAGACAGGTGCTTGATGTATTTCTTCGAAAACCCGATTCGAGTGCTCGGATTGGCCATCTATCTAAGGATGGAAAGCTATACTGAGAAGTACCTTTGTACCAAAAACTATTTGTAGTCCCTTCTAGACAGAAGAGGTAAACTAGGAATCCCTGTCTAAAAAAAATATATTGTGGAACACCATTAAATCATACAGTCTCTTGGTTGTAAAAATTTCCAATACTATCAATAGTTAATGTATCCTTGATCAGTAAAAAATGTGAAACCTTATTGAATTTTTCACCAAAAATCCATGCATCATCATTTCCTCAGGGCAAAGTTGGTAAAAATATCATGAAATCCATCTTGATATCATTCCACATACAATAGGGAATGGGTTAATTTTGTAAAACCCCAACTGGTCAATGATTCTCTACCTTCACCTACTAATAGATTGAAAATTTCAAATCAAAACAAGATATATCCCTTTTCATTCATGACCACCAATACTGACAATGTAGATCTCAATACATCTTTTCTACACCCGGATGAAATACCAATATTTTTCAATGAAAATATCTCAATAGATCCTTGCATATGTCTACCAACACCCATATGTGGAAAGGAAAATGAAAACTGTCATCCTCACCAACAGTACACCCATCATTAATGTCCTTGTCCGAGATACTCTCTCGTTGGACAAGGCCTTCAAAATTTGATAGCTACTACATTTTCAATCCATCCAATAGATAGATGTAATAGCTATAGATGAAAAAAAACATCTCCCCCTAATTTTTCTGGACCTCAAAATGCATCTCTGAGAATAGAGCGATAAGATGCCTCTTACTACTAGCCACATTATCTTTCTATATCTGAGTCCTCATTATCAAAGCATCAACCAATATTATTCCATTCTTAGGATAATATGCAATATAAATGTCCCAATACTAAAGATACTCAACCCACCTTCGTCATCTCAAATTTAGATCATGGTGAGTAAATATATACTTGGGGTTTTTTTGGGCCAGTTTTCACTAAAAAATTATTTCCAAAAGGCCATTTTCACCAACAACACAATTCATACACAACTTCATCCGACTCAAGATCGTGTGTTGAGTAATTCCTCTAATGTGGCCTCAACTTCCACATCTCATACACATTGAATCCTTCACCCTACAAAAGCACTACTCTGAGCCTGATACCTGATGCATCACAGTAGACAGTCTAAATCTTGCTCGTCTCTAGAAATGTTAGGATAAATCCATATTTCAATATCCATTATGGATAATGAAAGGATGAATCGCATGAATCTACCCACAAGTACTTCACAACCTTCTATGTCAGGCCTGTGAATGGTTCTACTAAACATGAAAAGTCTTGGATGAATTTTTTATAGTAACCATCCAGCCACACAAATCATTGTAGCTCAAATATGTTGTTCTGCATCTCACATGAAACTACCACTCTCACCTTTTTTGGTTCTACAGATAATCTTGCCTCTAATATGGCTTGGCCTGAGAAAAAAATCTAATCCATCCAAATGTGGAATTTTGTGAGTTTATCATATAAATGATGCTCTCTCTGTGTACTCATTTAAATCTCAATAAGGATGGCATGGTTGTGTCTAGTATGACATTACACCAAGGTATTGTCCATGATGACTACCAAAAAATAATCCATGTATGGATTGAATATTTTGTTCATCAGTTCCATGAAAACTGGAAGTGCATCCATTTGGCCGAAAGACAAACCCAAATACTGGTATAGACCATACCAGCACTGAAAGGTTGTATTGGTTTATCATATGGTATAACAACCAAGTAATGATTACTGGTTCTCAATTCAATCATCAAGAACACATAGGATCCTCGAATATGATTGAATATACCATCAATCCTTGATTAGGGATGTTTATTCTTGACCGAAAAATTGTACCTCTATTGATAATCGACACAATGCCTTAGGGTAATGTTCACCTTCTTCCCCAAAAAAACTCGAACCACGTGGAGATGTATTATGTCAGATGAAAACCTTCTCTTACAACTCCTCTAAGTGCGTCATTATTTTCTGTATATCTTGTATATCAATCCTATAAATAGGAATATAAACCATTTCTACCTCTGGGAAAAAATAAATTGAGAAATCCACCACTCCATCCAAAGTAAAACCTAAAACGTTGCTTGAAAAAATATATCTGAAATTATCCCCCACAAGAGGAAAGTCCATATGTGAATTCCCATTGACACCAAGATATAAACCAGTATTCTAGGCTTTGATTCCTTTCAACCCATGATACTTTAGTCCAGAACTTTTCCACTAAACATCCCATTCAACCTTGTGTAGAAATATTATGACATCTTGTAACATGAAACTCACCATGCTTTGATTGAAGTCAAGAATGTACGGAATGGAGACCAACTAGTCAATTCCAAAAAAAGACATCAAATCCTATCATCTCTAAGACATAGAGGTCCCGTAAGAAGTGAAACCACCAATATCAAGAAACAAAATCTTGCACTAACTTGCACTATCCTTTATAATCCCCAATGAAGTTTCTTGTTTCATAACATCATCATATGTAATTATTTAGATCCCAAAGATCTCCACAATGTAAATTAATATAAAACTATCATAATACTTCAAATATATAGGAGGAGAAAAGAAATTTGAGACAAATAGAATCATATATTCCAATGTAGAGAGTATGTGATCTTTTTGTTAATTGTCCTACTCCAGCACAAATTTATAACCTGTATTACGGCCCTGAGACCCTACCTAGCTACCCTAAGCTAATCCACCTTGCTGTCTTTGTAAAATTGTGGTCTAGATACCATGGTCAGGACCCCATCATTTGCTTGAATAGCATGCCAATCTCCAATTCCCATACTAATGAGAAACTGGTGGACCCGCTCTTATAACTTTAGTCATAAGAGATCCACTAGCATGAGCTAGTGGAAAGGAAATCCTGCAAAAACATTGCAGATGACAAAACATGCTACAAGATTGGAACACAATAGTTTCTTTCAAGAACTGGGGTCTCATGTTCCCACTCTTGTCACATTTATCGCACCTCACCTGGGCACTAGGTCATACATCCCTACTTCTAGAATCACTACATATAGTCCCTTTATAGTGCATCATGCAATCAATCAAAGGTATAAAATCCCTGAATGTTGAGCCATCCTAGCTCACACTTCCAAACTCCCTCAGATTGCATTCATTAATCAAGGCCTACTTTACTATAGCAGTCATTGATGTAAACATGTAAACCTTCAACTGTGATTAGATTTCAAACTAGATACCTTCCTCAAATCAACATGTCATTGATTACTCATCACCCCACAAAACAGGTGCAAATCACTGAATCTCTATAATGTGATACAAATATTCCATCTTTGAAAGAACACCCTACTAAAAATCCATGATCTCCCAGGCATAGTCAACAATCAATGTCTTGGGGTAGAATTAATCAAAAAAATATCATTTGAAACTCTCCCTACGTCATAGCCTTATGACCTTACTCTTATGAAACAACATCACACCATTTCGTTCGGGAATAAAGTAGAATATAGGTCGCAAGATTCAATCTCTATTCAAGAGGTGTCTCCAAATGCTCAAACATTGAATACATGACCTATATCCTGGTATTTGGGTACTGTAGTCCTTCATCCCCATAAAAACGTGAGAGGATGATGAAGCTAGAAAACCGATGTCAACTCTTCCATAGTAGGGACTAGATGTGGTGCTCTCTAAAATTTATAGCATCATCCTCATAAATTCTTCATTGAAATTTACACCAGCACCCGAATCTGGTATAATTGCTGGTGCAAATAAGGGAATGATGAGAAGATATATTGATATTACTAGATCTACCATTTTTAGTGTCTGATCATCGCCTTGTACCTAGCATACAATAAAAGGATTTCTTGGTGACCTTACACTACAATGTCATGTGCACAAGTAAGTATGATTTTAATGAAAACTGCTACTATGTTGTGTAGTAATGTAACAGTTCAAGGAAAGCATTAATTTTTTTCATAATAGGGTTATACATCATGTAGAACCACTACATGTCGTGTTCCATAAGGCTTATCAGGGGCATGTACCCCTGCCGACCTGGTCAGGTTACACCCCATACACACACTGTGTTCCCCCTGAGACATGTCGTGTACTTGAATTTTTCCTCCTTCCCAGATACTTTTACATGGCTACAACTACACTGCTTATTACTACACGACATGTACACCTTGTACCCGTTCTGTTATACATTGATTTTACCAACTGTGTGTCTCTTCTCACCTATTCATTCACATGTTCAACAACTACAGAATGAGTACATATAGTACATGATGCATTTTCAGGGTTGTCTAGATAGTAAGACTCTAAAAATACTTCGAAACCCCTAAAATAATAAAATATGGGAATTTCATGCCATGTTCCAATCCATGAGAGCCCATACTCTGCATGAATCCAAGATTGGCATCCTTATTCATCCCATATATTATCAAAATTCAATTAATGTTCAAACATGATTCCCCAAATTCCAATTCAAGTAGGCCCATAACACCTCAAGGACCAATGATCATCATCAATACAAATGATTCATTCCATATATAAATACCCAATCAAAATTGCATGTATTTTCATCAAAACATCTATCACAACAACATTCAATCAATAATTCACACTACATGGCTTGAAAATAATGCATGACATGTGATCTATAACAATTCATTATATGATGCATGAGATGGAATACCCTCATATATCTAGGTTGTAAAAAATTATAACAACTATGATATATATAATACCTGTAAAAAACAATTGCATCATCCCACGGTGATATCGAAATAACTATATTAGATCAATATTGAAAAAGTACAATTCTATTTGAGGTAATTTGGATTTTCGATATACATGGGTTAGAAAATCCTCTGCAAAATTAATTACCAAACTCTATTTCAATCATATCCCATTATAATGTCTCCAAATAGTAATACAAACTAGAAAATAATAACTATATCTGATACCACATTGTGATATCTTGAATCTGGGGGCCGCCAAAAATTTCCCCAAACTCGGTTGGTCACATAATCTCAAGCACATACCCCCAAATTCTAGAGGATGTCGACTAGAAGCGAGGAATGATGTTTGATATCGGGGAAACTATTCAATCATTAATAGATAATACACTGAAGAAAACAAATAGCAACAAATATAAGAATAAATAATACAAAACACGAATAATAGGGGAAGATCGAAAGCAAAGTCCATAGAATCCATTTCATATATATATATTATCCATGTCATATGTGTATAGGAAAGCATCCAAAATGCATCATAATTATTTAAATACAATCAAATCCAATACAAAGATGTAATTAGTAATCTACAATAGTATCGTGAGCCTTAACTTGGTCCCATTCTCTCCTACTCCAATAACAATCAAGTATATAATAAATAAGGGTGCTTTCCCTTATCTATAACTTCTATAATATAATCTTTTTGGGTCCAATGAATGACCAAAACATGGAGTGAGATAAATCCTAGGAGGAAACCACCAAATGATATCGGCCAAATAGACAGTGAATATATATATATATATATATGATAATATGAAATTATCAAGGAATAAACATGGAATTTCTCAAATGTAAACAATCCTATTGTTTCTAATTCCATTCAAATAACATTTATAATTTATCTGTTGAATCAAGAAACCCTAGTATCTAACTTCATTTATGAATCCACAATGTAAAATTATTAAATAGATGTCACATAATTTCATCTAAACAATCATGTAAGAATGAATCTGAGCGTGTAATTTGTCATGTAAAAATGTGATAATCATTAAATTATTCACAATGACCATCTTAGAATACTTCCAAGTCAATCCCCTGGTCTATCATAGAATCAATTCATTAAATAATGACTCTATAAGAAATATATCATGGACTAATACCTTCTAGTAAAATACATACACCAAGGATCTCACGATCTTGTGTAAATAATCTATAAGTCCACTCTGTCTTCTTGGTATATGGCTATCACGGTCCACTGGAAAAATAAATATGACACATATCATATCAAAGAAAAACATGTAATATATAACTACTATATGGGAAAAAATTATAAATTCATAACGTAGGAATTTGACATAATAATATATTTTCTATCACAATAATCAAGTAATTGAAAATATAGTATTCTAAATAGACAACCTATACATAATGATCATAAATAATCATTCAAGGTAAACACACCAAATAGGTGTCTCATAGGAAAGATATATAACATTATGAATAAGCAACAACCCATGATTAATCAATGAAACTATTACACGTAATAATAGGGTTTAATTCTAAACCATGAAATACCCAAAATGATAGTTTGTGTTACTTTTATCATATATAATCCAAAGACAAACAACTGATGGAAAAACTACATACTGCGATGTAATGAAATGGATATACTTGAATATCAGAATATAAATCAACATATATTTTTGTAGATTAATAAAAAAAATTGAACTCTCATCCTTTAAAAACTAACAAGAAAGAATGAATCAGGAAAAAGGGATCAAGTGTGTTTTACAACTCATTGGTGGGATTCGAATGCACCTGATGGTGTCCCAATCAGATCTTGGATGGAGTATTGAGAGATCAAACATCATTTTTTATATGAGAGTGATCTTGTACGAAACACAAGTATAAGAATGTGTTTCTATACATGAGACGTGACAATGCTCCGATATATCTAATAAAAATTAAACTACATGGAATGTTCATTAATACAACACGCCATGTAGTATCCCTAATAGGACTCCGACTTAAGTAGGTCTTCTAGGATACCACATGACCGTGTATTTAATCATTACACTATCAAAATATTGTCGTGCTAGACAAACACGATAAATAGTGTTTACTTAGAAGTACAAGGACTGTACCTAGAAAATCCCCATTTCTCCATTTTTCATCAAAACAACACAAAAATATGATCAATACCTAAAAAAGAGTTCTCGGTTCATACATATGTCCTAATGTCATTTTTTCTACTATATCTATATTTTTATTCTTTAGTTGAACAAAATAATATTTTTATGTTTTGTATATATATAAAAATGAATAATGTTCATTGTAAAGAACCATGGGTGATGTAATCAAGGATATACATTGTGTTCTTGGTAGTCTCATTTAAGAACTTTTTTCATACCATTATTTAAAAAATATATATTATTATCTAATGGGTATAGATAATCTACAAAGGTCATTTGGGATGTTTATAAATTTCAATGTAGATTTCATTAATGGGACCACTAGTAATGCAATCCCTAAATTATCTCTAAAGAGAGGAAGATAATGTACCACCACTAGTTAAGTAGGAGGATTTAATATAGACTGATCTTGTACATGAACCAAGGATTCAGTCAGAGTTCTCGTTTTTCCTTAATCATTTCATATTGGTCCTGTTCATTTAGGAAACGTTTAGAAAACAATGGGTGATTTTACAATATTCATTTTAATCTAAAATTTTTTATCCTTAAAAGGTATTGGTTTTCCATAGGATATAAATAAATATGTATACATCAATATTATAATTGTTTATCTGGTTTAGACTCCATAGGATATGGGACTGATCAACCTGAACTAAATTCTCCATGAACCTTCTAGGAGTTTATCGACTATGATGAATCATTCATGAAGATGATTGATTCTAACTTCAAAGAAAATCCTAGATTTTTTCAGGAACTAAATTTTCCTACCATGATGATGATTGATATTGAACATGATATCATTGAGATTTAGTAGAGATTAATTTATATCTCTACGTATAATACATGACTTATTGATTTTCATTGATTTTCTTCTATGTTGTATATGAATGAGGTGTATATGTATTAGGTGTTCAAGGTATACATTTTAATAGATCTATGAGTCTAGTTTAGGGGATTTGACCTGATGATTTCACCAAAGGATCTTTATATGTCCCTAAATTTCAAAAAGGATCTAGATGAATAAATGGAATTAAGATTACTACTATAACATAGATAACCCTATAATGAGCTTCCTCTCACTATTATGATAGAATAATCTAGTTTTAGAAACATAAATTTTTTCCCGAATTATAGTAAATAACAATGATGGGTTAGAGAAGAAATTATTCAGTTTACAATATAGGATACGATTCCAGTAGCTTCATTAATTTTGACCAAAGGGGGAATTATAGAAATATTTTGGAGATTCAATCTATTGAGTATGAAATTTATGTAAGGATTTATACATTAGTTAATTTAGCACAATTTTTTATGAGTTTAGTTTTCTTATATCAATGAAATATGATATTGTAGGACATCAATATAGTTAGATGACTTCATAAAAATTATTGACCTAGGTCCAAGGACATATATGTGAGGTAGGTCATTTTTTGTTCATCGAATCTGGCTTTAAATGGTCGAATTGAGGGACTGTATAAAGTTCATGGTTTGGATATGATCCCATATATGTTATCTAATTTTTGATTTCAATATATTACATGTGATTCTTTTATTAATACAGCTGTTTTGGTTTGAGTATTATTACCAGTCATGTTATCTTTTATGTTTCATTCCTCTAATACATAGTTGGGCATTAATGTTATCTATCTTTAGTTATGAAAACAATATACAATAGTTTTCTAGATAAAGAAATTATTTCTAAATTTATGATTACAAAATGGGGGTATTGGTATGATCTTTGGAATGGATGGATGAAGGCAAATAATGAAAAAATTGATAACTATCAGCAACATATAACTTTTACAATTCCCAAAGTATAGATGTTCATAGTGAATGGTTAATGGGATTTTTTATAGGTATAGTTATTCAATAAATAAGACAGAACTAGATGATTATGATGTTGATTCCAATATTGTATCCCATAGAAACGTCATTGTTTTCCCATTCTCTATTCATCCACTCATGGAGCACTATACTAACATATTTTTGGATAACATAACTAGTAATCCCTATAATAGGAGAGTTCCAATCAAGATTGACCTCTTGATAATTGTAAAAAAATCAATTGACACATATTTTATGGTTTCTTATTTGTTCAAGGAGATCATGATTAAACATGGGGATTTGGAACAAATGTGTTGTACAAAAACTAGTAAAAAATATGGGGTGCACTTTTATTCCAATAATAATTAATATTATAGTAGTCTGTTATATTCATTAAAAAAATTTCTAATAAGTATATTATGAATAATAGGTATCCTTCAAACCAAATCATAAATAACTTTTATTAGTTGTAGCAAATCTGATGGTTCACTATGGTTGATTTTTGACCTGGTTATCGAACATTTCTATTTATATACTTGGACATAAAAAAGATTAAATTTATTAGTAGGTAATGTATATATGAATAGTTGGTTATTTCTTTTCATGTAATAATTCAATGGTAGTGTTTAGATATATAATGAAAATTATCTCCCACACATTCCATTATTTTTTCATCATGGAGTTCGTTGATGATATTTTTATTTTTTCACTACCCATGGATCATCATGAAATACATCATAAAAAAGTATTAAATTCCCATTAAGCATATTATATTTATGAAATTGTGTCAAAGTTTAAATTTTTGATTTATGACATGAAATTATTTTGGATTTCATAAAAAGATAAACATATCAATGGACCTAGAGAATGTTGAGGTTGTGGTGTGGATGGATTTTTCTCAGGAAATGATTGAGATTACGAAAAAAATGTTATTGTTGGATTCCAATTAAATTTATTCTCATATTTATCTCATTTATCTATAATTGTTTTTCCACTAACTGTGAATGAATTGAAAATTCTATGAAAAACCCAATGTGAGGAGGTGGTTCATGAGTTCTATGTCAGGATGCATACACTAAACTTTTAATTCTTCTTAAACATAAGACATTATATTAAATGTAGTATGAATCACCTAGACTATTTTTTCTGAAGAATTATTATGAAGAAAGATTAGGTATTTATTTTTGGGTCATTTTTGATATGAATCATTGGAGGGAAAACACAACAAATGAATTTGATAAAAAAATAAATTTCTACGATATCAAATGTTGTAAAACCATCTATTATGAATGATGTATTTCTTTTACATGGAATAAATGAGCTTCTATTTTATCCTCTTATAGAAGGACCACATTTTTAGGTACAAGTAAATTGAAAAGTTAATAAAAATGTTTGAATTTATGATGGAATAATAACCATTTAATGGTATTTTTTTGTAATATACTATTATGTATAAGATAGTGGAATCAAATGAGCCTGATAAACATCATTAGGATGAAAATTTGACCCTGGTAAACATGTTGTATGGTTAGTGCAAGGATGATTGTTCAGTGTAGGGATCAATGAATGGTTCTCATTTGGTGATCACATAATTATACTAGACCAAGTAATGTATAGGTAGTAGTGTCCCCCATTGTTAAATGAGATTCAAAATGTTTTAGTTTGTTGTTTTTTAATAACTACAAGGTCATTGTATGTTAATGATGTGACCCTTGTATTTTATATAGTTTTTCCCCCTATATACATTTTGGAATTCAGTTCTTCAAAGTTGTAAGATCATCTTAGAGTGATAAATCTGCGACATGAAATTATGTGGTAGTTACGCTATCAAAGGATGAATAGGGAAATTACTAGATTAATCTTTGGATGCATTTACTATCAATATCTAGGTTTCATATAAACATTGTTGAGCTGGTTTACACCAGACACATACAATGCTATTATGTTAGTGAGATGATGTCATGATGGAAATTTTGATAGGGTTACCTAGGACCTAATTATAATGTGATGATTTTTGGATGATTTTTTATAGGATAATTAATTTTTCACATTTCATTCAAATTTGTGAGAGTCACATAAAAGAAAATCCATGAATGATACATGTACTAGAAATTTTTTGGCTTCATATGGATCAGTTGATAAATGTAGAAGATAGTTGCACATGTTTTACATCATGATTTCTGATGGCTTATAGTTGTCCTTGTGCAATATATTGAATTTGAGAACAATGTACATTACCCAGATAGATGGATTGATTGAGTAAATGAGTTTTATATTGTAGAATATTATATAAGGATATATTTTAGATTATAGGGGAGCTTGGGATGATCTAGTTTACTTGTTCATGTTTTGTTACAATTATATAAAACAAGATTCAATTCATATAGAACCATATAAGATAATTTATGGTATGAAATATTTTTCAATTCATTTTAGGAATATGGATTTTGAGGAAGTAGTTGTGGGGAACCATATGTTATATAATAACTTTGAGAAAGGTAGATTATTTTAGAAATGGTAGATTATATCTCAGTGATGGAATAATTTTCACTGCAACAAAAATTGATTAATTTTATATTTCTCAATATGATACTAAGATTTCCTAAGAGTGACTCCTTAGATAGACTGAAAATAATTAAGAAAATAGGAGAAGCCATAAGTGCCTTATGATTGACCATTCAAGATGACTGAGTGGTTTTGGATAGTGGAAGAATATATGGATATATGTTCTCATTATAGAAATATGCATGATTTTTTCATGTGTTTCAAAATGGTATGTTCATGATGGATTAGACACATCTTATTGATATTGAGGATTTCTATCTAATGCATGATGTGATGTATGAGGATTAGCATATATGAATTGTAGAGTAGAGTGAAATTTAATATTAGAGAATATGATATAACATTTCTATATTATATAGAAACCTATACTAACCTTGGGGAATACAATGGATAAATATCCAAATGATTGGTATCAATATCTTTTGATGTTTGATCAAGATTCATAGTGATGACTATTTGGGATGATAAAACATCAACATGTTAGACTTTAATATCCTAATTTGTTTTGGGGTATTTATGATTTAATTTCATCATTCAATGTTATTTCATTATAATTTTTTTACTAGGATAAGATTGAATAGTTACTAATAGGTTTTTGATTATTTTGTGACCTTTTTGGAGGTTCAGTATTTGTGAAAAACATTCCTAAATAGTGTGGTTATTCTAAGAAATTGTGTTATTTTTAATAGTATCTAGAAGGGTGGTATGTAGTTATGGTTAATTATTTGAAAACATGATTTTATTCACATTAAAACGATGATACCTTGACAAGTACCAAAAAAATAATTGGCACTTGTTTGGGAAAATGATACTGCAAGACTATGAATGTGATAAGAACAGTCAAAATTATATTTATTTCTTTTCTAATGTTTTATCAAAAAGTATCTCAAATCTTTTTCACATTAATTAAATACTAAAAGATTCTTTTTATAGTCTATTTACTATCAATTTTTACATTTTATTCATTTTATTTTAATCAAAATAGGTATTGAATCTCTTATATCTTTCATTGATAGTTTCCTCTCATACCATGATTGATTTCTGTGGATCTATGAGAATTATTGATATAAGATTGATGTATGTGATAAAAATATCATTCCTAGTTTTTTTATATATTTGAAGAAATTTAATTTCAAGAATTTTATATTTTCATTGATATATGTTGTATTTATTTTTTCCAAGAGTATTCATTTTTGTTTTCATCCATTCGTCATTAATTACTCTATAATCTTTTTTATTCATGATATTCCTTGAAAAAAATGATATTCCAATAAAAAAAAATATAGGTATGTTGTATTAGATATACCTCCTATAACTCTTCATTATGGATAATTTGTTATGAAATAAGAATATGTTAGAATGATCAATATACATATAATGTAATATTGACGATCACTAAGTAGATTGGTTGTGGGTTCGACATATAAATGATGTCCCTTCCACTAAGGCTATATCTCTTATTAATGATTGTTGATTCTGGATAATTTTACATAGATAAATAATATAGGTTCCATAATCTTATTTAATCTTTTTTTAATCACTATTATAATGATAGATTCTTGTTGGATCGATGTAGGTTTCGTACATAAGAGGTCCACTTATTAAAATTATGTGGTCTTCATGACCAATTATTCAATCAATAATATAAATCGCGAATTGAAATCTTCTTCTTCACTATATCCCTGAATATGTATCATCGAAATAATATATATTCTATGTTATACTTGAACTATGATTCATGTTAAAGAATATAAACGAGTCCCTTTTCTCAATTCATTCTTTAATAAAAGAGTACCCATTATCCGCATATGTGATTGAGAAATAGTTAATCATTGGTATGGAAAGGTATTGTAGATTTAATCAATTGGTTAACATTAGATTACCATAACGATAATCATGAAGCAGTATGTTCCGTACATTATAGGTCCTTCTATATAATGTTTCATTTTTTTCAATGATTTTCATTGATATGTGTTTCCAGGTGGTTGAATGATTGTCCATTAAGACACATTTTTTCATTTTTTTATTTAGATTTGTGTGTATAATCGCAATGTTTTTTTATTGATATAACTTATTTCACTTTGGAATGATACAAATTTATTTTTTTATGCTTACCTTTTGTAACAATGTTATGGGTTTTAGGATCATATAGTTTCATAGTTTCAATTTGATATCACCTTAGATGGGTAGCGTGATTACATGATAATATCCATGAACTGTGGTAAATTTGAATGTATGTACCAGATCATAGTCATGTCTATTGATATAAGAGTCTACCCTTGATGAGAATTTAGTTTCTATCATCAAATAGTGGAAGTGATTGAATTCCAGGTGCGGATAATGTGAATATCTTGTTATATTATTAATGTCAGGTAGAAAATACTACCATCTTATAATAGTTACCCAGATCAACGAGATGTGTGATTTTATCCTAATAAAAACCAATACCATGTTGGGTAATGTAGGGTTTCCTTATGCTATTAAATTATATATAATTTAATATGGTTTCAATTGATGACTGAACATAGGAATTGTATTTAATATATACATAGATATCATGAAATACATAACAAAATTATTTTGATGGAGGTGGGATGGGGTTCATATTACTTATATTAGTGAAAGATGACTCAGTACTTGTGTGGTTCTATTTCTATATAAAATATAAATTTATGAGAAGAAATAAATTGAAGTATTTTTATGTTCACTTATTTTAATGACACATTTTTTTAGGTTCGTATGTTTATTACTCAAGCCTTCATAGTAATATCAATTCCCTATACTATTTCATTAATGATGGTCCATTATAGGCAAACATCCCTATAATGTGGGGTTTTGGAGGATGAAGATTTGAGTCTGAGGAATTTCTATGATGTACAGTAGTTTACATCCCCTAAATTTGTTATTATTATTTTCTTTGATTACTTGTTGGAATTTCAAAATTCTTGGTTCCTTTGATTCATTTTTTTATTACACTATAGTCCTAAATTTCATTTTTCAAAGAACATTTTATATACTCCTCTACCTCACCTTATATAATTAGATATTATTTTCATTATTAATAAAATTATTATAGTCTCCCATTGATGACACTCAACACCTCGATGTCAGGTTACTATCCCTATAGTATGATTTTATACACATGTGGCTATAAAACAATTAAGTTTAATCCATGTTATACATGAAGAGGTTTTGGATAAACTAATCCAAAATAGAGTGTCATCAATTTTTTTATTAGTTAAAAATTTTTACCATTAATGAATAAAATGTATATTCATTTATGAAAAATGGAATATTCATCCAAAAATCACAAACAACATAGACAAATATCGTTGGTGATAGTACAAAACTCATTATTTGTTACTCATATGTCGACCATGTCATCTTTATGTAACCATTATCTAGATGACTCGAGTATGAAACGAAACACCATGATTGTAAATGCATTAAATAATCAAACACAATGATGAATAAACATTACCAATTTCATTAATGTTCTCTCAAAAATTCATTTGATAAATTAAGATATATATTTTTTAAATAATATCATCTATCACCTTCCATGAACCATATCAAATTAAATCTTTAAAATGATTGAAAATAATGATATAGAATAACTATTAATATCTAAGATTACTAAATTAAAAATAAATCGGGGATTAAAATAATAAATGAATTTTTGGTTTCTTTTATAAATTATTGGAAAATCATTTACCCATCAAATCCTTATTGACATAATACATGCGGTGAAAAGTGATATTCCTCCATCAAAATGAGTGATGATATTTTTTAATTTTTAGGGAAAAATTTAATTGAAATCTAATTTGAATATTTAATTAATGAATATCACTTTTCGGGGCCACATAGTCTAACAAATTGTGTTCTTACACTGAATGTGCTATTACAAAACATCAAAATGGCCAAAGATTTTGACCCCCAATTTTACAAACCATATGTAAAACATGTAATTATACTGTATTAAATCACAAAATTTTCATCGTTGGAGAATTTTTTTGGACAATAATAATTCAATACATGTTCCTAAATAGCTACATCCTAATTCCCTTTCATGGTTTACACAAGAAGATCTATTATTTCCCCAAACAATGCAAAAGTATTTCTCCCACAAAAAAATATTAAAAAGTACATTAATACCATCCATAATCTATAATAACTAATAATAATATATATATTATAAAAATAAATAATAAAATCTAGTGAAATGTGAAATTACTAGAATTACATTATCCCCAGCAGTAGGATTTAATTCAATAGAATGCTTGAAAATATTGGTGCCCTGAAAATGTAATAGTAATTGTTCCTATATCTCTTTCTCATGTGTGAATGTATCCTCTTCAATTTCAAAATATTTCAATAATACATGAAATAATATAATATGTTTTCCATGATATAAATTACATTTTATATCCAATATAAAAATCATCACATGAATAATTATGGAATTTTATTCCACGTCAAAATAATACAAAAACACATGGATATTATTGGGATTTCATTTCCTCAATTTAGATACTTGAAATAAATTTTGATCCATGAAGAACCACGTGTAATCCAACTGATAAGAAAGCTCCCTAATTTGTTCCTATATATTAAATGATTCTGAAAACTAAGGAGAAAAATATCATTTTTACACAATAGATATTGACTAATTCTTAGAGAGACTTTAACTAATGCATAAAATATCATTGTTAAGAAAATTGGTTAACATTTATGATATTTAGGAAATTATTGATGATTTTGGGTTGAAACCATCATTTTCATGACCATTTAATTCTTATTAGTTGTTAAATGAATAATTATAGGTCTCAAATTTTTTTTCTATAATGTCTCTTACAAAAAATGTGCATTTAAATTGGAAAAAATAGGTCCTTGAACTCTTGAATTTTTATCATTAAATGATACATTTTTTATTCATTTCATGCATTAAAGAAAACATGATCCTCCCTTATATGACTGATATCCATAAAACAATATCAGATCACATATTCTAATTTATGAATAATTTATTATTATTTATTAAACATTTGGTGATGATACATTATTCTCATTTCCAATTAGTTATCCAAATATTTTAAAGAATAACTCCATAATTGGGTGGTTAGAAAAGGTTCTCATTTGGAGATGATAGAACATAATAATCCACAAAATATTCTGATTCTAATTTTTTTTTATCATTTTGAATCCATTCACCATATTGGATTCATAAATCAAAATTATATGGGATGAAATTTGGAGTCATTCTAAAATCACTCAGATAGAGTCATCCATTAGAATATTTGTCAATGAAAGATTAAAATTTTCTATATTGACAATTTCCCAGTATTACATAGGTATATATAAATATTGAAATATTATACATGAACATTAATTATCATCCCAAAAAATATAATAGGCTAGATATTTTGGGTGAAAATGGAAAATAATATATCCAATACCTAAACAAAAAAATGTTATCACTAATCCTTTTACAACCATTACATGTATGGATGAATTACCCACATTAAATAGTGATAATAAAAAACAAGTCATTTATGACAAAAGTTGTAACACCCGAGATTTTATTGAGTAATATTTTTTTTATGTCATAAAAGGAATCTTTCACTAAACACTAGCTTGACTTACTTTACACGCAATCGTGACCTTCCTCGATAGCTTGCGTTGTACGCAATACCGAGTTTCACTAAACAACGATATGCTATTAAAATATTATTAAAACCAACCATTATGAATAGTAATAACCACTTTTTGAAATTTTATAAATTTTATTTTTTAAAATGGACTTCATTTTTGGATTCGGAATACCGAAATTAGCCTAGGGTGAAATTTTGGTATTTTTCTGAAAACTTTCAATTTTTGATTAATAGTGAAACCACTAAGTGGTAGGTTAAAAACTGAATTTTGCATAAAACTTAATTTCACCGCTTCTGTGAATGGAATTTCGAAAATCCTACAGACACGGTTGATATCGGTAAGTAAAATTTGGTTCAATGAGATAAAAATAATTTTTTGGTGAATAGTAACTTTTTACTTTTTTTACTGCGGTTAATAGTAAATATGGTAACTAAGGGTGAATATGATATTACTATTACCCTAACACATGTAATAATTATATTGGATAAGTGTAATTCGACCAAAAAAACCTTATGAATATAATATGACCATTTAGGTCCACTTGGATTAGATTATGACATTTAATATTATTTTATTTAATGAATAGTTAAAATAGTTAAAATCAAAGTTTAATAACTAAAACATTTTTAATATGGGGTTATACATAAGATAAATTCGACTATAAATATTAATTAGAAAGATAAAAAGATATCCCACATAATGGTATTTTATTTGTAATTTTTAGACATTATATAATTTAATGTATTTATGACACAATGATGATGCAGTAATTATCTTATTAATGAAATATTGACATAATTGATGTTATAAACACCAAAATAAATGAAATTTGAGACTTTTTATGAATTACACTAATTTTATAGGTTACTATGATATATTAGTGTTGATATAATCAACTTGGTTCGAACATATAATTCTGTTATAACTTTCACAAAAATCATATATCAAATAGTGTCAAAATTGACACAAAATAGTTTTTAAATCAAATATTATATTATTAATTGTTATTTTATTCCTAAAAATCTAATATTCGGCAAAATGACTTAGATAAGGATATATATATTAATAATAAACAATTTGGGGTTCGTTTGGCATGTTATAGTAAGTGTATTAACCATATAGTGTAAGAAAACAAAAAGACACGGTAAAAGTTAAATTATTTAACTTAGAGTTAAATCTAATTGATAAGGTTAAAATAATAACCTAAACTTGTCTAAATCCTATTGGTTGATAGGATTTCGACCCATCCCCACTTTACCTTCTAAATAAGACCCTTTGGAACCATTATAAACCGATTTTGACTTTAATATAAAATAATATTTTGAGATATTCCTAAGGTGCCCCTCTCCTCCCTTATAAAAGGGCACCTCCTCCCCCTCCTCCTCACACCAATTTGAGCACTCAATCTCAGCCAACCCCTGCCAAAATCCCTTATACACTTCCCTAGAATAATCCTAGAGGTCCTGGTCTTTTTCAAAGACCAATCATAGTTCCCTAAGTGGAGGATTCAAAGAGGCGTTTAAAAGAAGAGGTAATATCCATTACCGATCTTTTCAATTTATTTTTCTTCAACTTCTTCTTCTTTAGTTGTTTCATGATAAAGTAAAAACATCAGTATTAATTACATACTGATATGTTATTATAAATATAAAACAACCCTAATTCACCTTCTATCCATCCTACGGAAAAATGAAATCACCGCGTGTGCGTACGTACAGAATACTATCTCCACGCCGTGGTGTAATCTATTTTCCACCATCACCTTACAAGGATGGGTATAATGGTGTAATGAGTAACTATATATAATTATTATAAAGTGATATTGATACTGAAATATTATAAATACTCTTAAATACAATTCCACGATCATGGGAACAATATCATCGCTCATGCGTACGTACGGAATACCGTCTCCACGATGTGATGCGACTCGTTCTACATGATCATCATTACATAGTAATTATATAAATGAATTGAATGAATAAATATGATATATGTTACACTAATACCATTCTGTATATAAGGTATCTATAACCTTAAAATAAGAATAAGAATTTATTCAGCAAAACTCGCATAAGAACAAAAGGCAATAAAGACCCGAGTAACAAGTAACAATGAAATATTACTAATAAGAAGCTAAGAATATGACCATATATGATATCATATCAATATGTAGGATTCTGGAATAAGTCAATAACATTATTTAAACCATTATACAGGAGCTTCAGACACGTACAAATAAAATCGGACCTAAGGTAAGGGAAATATCACAATCTCATTTTTATCCGAGATTGTTTATACTTTAGTATTTACTGGGGTGTGTTTTATCATCCACATCCATGTTTTCTCAATATTTAATATTATTTCCATCCACCTATAATTTTTTAAATCCAATTATACCCTTCGGTGAGTTTTTAGTAAAGGATATGAAAGGAATCTTTTGTCGTTTTTCGTATGAGGAACTTTTTGACTTTTCTGAAAAAAGTACAAAGAATGTTTTTTTAACTTATACGGCAAGAATGGATTTTTAAAACATTATTTCCAAGAAGCTTCCTTTACAAGTTTTCAAGTTTATTTTTAATCAAATCCTTTTAGTTTAAAATTGTATGACATGTTAAGAAATGAAAAGTATTTTTGAAGTAGAAAGGATATTTTCCTCAAGAATGGAGTTCAAATGTTTTATCAAAATTATTTTCCATATAAGATAATATAGGGTTCTGTTTTTATCCCTATTATTACATTTATTTGATTATGTATTGAGGGAATTATTTTTATGAAGTCATTTACCTTATATGATTTGTTTTATGATGTCATGATGTTTCAAGAATCCCATTTTTGTTATATGTGTTATGCGATGATGTATGATTTATGATTATGTGGAACACATAAGAAAGGATTCATTATAAGATGGGTGGGACCTATATCTCCCTCCAATGCATTGGGTAAAGATTTATATCTCATGAGATAGACATGGCTGGAACAGAAGGTTATTTCGGTTCAGTGATACAGGACTGAAACGAGGAGTGAACTCGGTTCAGAAATGGAATTTGTCCGCTAAGATAGTCTTGGAAATGAGTCATTACTAACAAGAAATGATTTTCCATGATTATGTGTGCATGCCACAAAGTTTCAAGTTTTATGTTATGATTATGGGGATCTCATTTTCACTTCTATGATTTATTCCATGTTAAGATATTATGATCTCTTTTGCAGGTTATGATTTTCAAGAAGATATTATATGATTTTAATTTCCTTTATTTGCCCTTGCTGAGCATTTGAGCTCACCCTTTTTTGTATGTTTTCTTTTCCCCAGGTCAGGAAGATGGATATTAAGTAGAATATGCTAAAAGGGACCCTAGATATGATGAAATAAATGGGAGACACTGTAGAAGATTTATGAACCAGTTGTTTATGTTTCCCAGTTTCTAAAGACACTATACCTATACGGTCCTTTGTGGTTTTGTCATATGTTGTAATAAGTGTGCTTCAATTTTGACGTATTAACAATGTATGTAAAGTATGGGTCGTTATAGTTGGTATCAGAGGAAAGGTATAGTCAACCTTTGGAAACTAGGATGTGAAAGCCTTAGTAAAAACCCTAAGGATAAGTCTAAGCATAAAACACAATCTTAGTGTTTTAGAAATGGCCATGAATTACCTAGGATAAGACCTTAAGCGTGAAAATTTTATTCTTGATTATGTGGTTTTCCTATTATAATTAGGGTTGCTCACACTATTCTTCTTGGTTTTAGTCAATGGATGGAACCCGAAGGAACCGTGTTAATGCGGAATGCGATGGGCAATGCAATGATTGTCCCCCCTGAGCAACCAAATGATATAGGTGCTGGAATGCATAATCGTATAGCCATGATCACACAACTTTCTCAAGCTATGAATCATGCTGGATTTCCAAACGAGAAAAGGAAGGAGCAACATTCTGTTGAATCCTTCATGAGGCAGCGTCCACCTTCTTTCAGCGGGTCTACTGATCCATTAGTTGCTGAACAATGGATTAGTACCACTGAAAAGATATTTTCAGTTCTTCAATGTTCTGAACATGATGAAGTCATCCTATCAGTGTATCGTTTGGAAGGAGATGCTGATCAATGGTGGAATCTTATTAAGAATACGAGGCAAAGGGATGAAATTGAGTCCATGGAATGGGACGAGTTCAAGAACTTATTTTTCAATAAGTACTTCCCTCGTATTCTCCGAACAAAGATGGAGAAAGAGTTTCTTGAACTAAAGAAAAAGGATGATGAATCTGTTGGTACCTATGAAGAAAATTTTACAAGACTTGCAAGGTACGCTTCTGGTATTATTATCCAACATGAGAGTAAGATCGATCGATTCTTTAGTGGCTTAAAACCAAGTATTCGAAGGGCGTTAGCCATAAGGGACTTCAATAGCTACGAGGAAATCGTTCGATGTGCTCTCAAAGTCGAGATGGAGATTGAGGTAACCCATCAGTCATATGGGTTTGATAAGAAGAGGAAAATGGAATTCAAAGGAAAATCTAAAGAGCACACTGAAAAGAAGATGAGATTTCCCTTATGCTCAATGTGTGGAAAGAAACATGGAGGGATTTGTATTAAAGTGACAAGTAAATGTTTCAAATGTGGAAAGGAAGGTCATCGGGCATTTGAATGCCGCGATAATGGGAAGAAGATGTCTAATGATGAAAACAAAGGAGGGGATACACATAATGAACCTACTACACTTCAATGTTTCAAGTGCAAGGAGATGGGGCATTATGCCAATCAATGCCCAAATCCAAGGGTTGATGATGATGGTCGACGTCAAAAAACTCTTAAGGCTAAAGACAAAGGAAAGTCACATGCAATTTCTATCAGTGATGTGGAGTATGATAATGAAGTGGTGAAAGGTACACTTACCATCCACTCTAAAGTAGCAAATGTTTTATTTGATTCTGGATCCACCCACTCTTTTATTTCGGAAGAATTTTCTAAGGGTATCACCGTATTACCTCAACAATTAGATATTGAGTTAGCTGTGACAACAACTAATGGAACATCAATCGTATCAAAAGTTTATAATTCTTCTCCAATCGAAGTTTGTGGGAAAGTGCTTCCTGCAAATCTGGTGATCCTTCCTTTAGTCGAATTCGATGTGATTCTTGGCATGGATTGGCTTTATTTGTATGGAGCTCATATCAATTGCCAAAGAAGGGAAGTCACATTTCATATTCCAGATCAATCTATGATCGTCTATCAATGCAAGGATGAACATAACCTTCCAGTGGAAATTTCTTCCATTTTATGGGTATTGATTCCACTAAATGAAAGTTATTTATCTCAAATGGTTGGTGAGAAACTCGCGATTAAGAATATTCCCATCGTACGGGAGTTTGATGATGTCTTTCCGGAGGAATTACCAGGTCTTCCACCAAATCGTGAAGTTGAGTTTTCAATAGAACTCGTACCGGGTTCTTTGCCTATTTCAAAGACACCTTATAGAATGGCCCCAATTGAGTTGCAGGAATTGAAGAAGCAACTCCAAGAGAATCTTGATAAGGGATTCATACGCCCTAGTGCGTCACCTTGGGGAGCACCTGTTCTATTTGTTAAGAAGAAAGTTGGATCAATGAGACTCGGCATTGATTATCGATAACTTAACAAGATCACTATCAAGAAAAAATATCCTCTCCCATTCATTGATGACTTATTTGACCAACTACGCGGAGCTCAATACTTTTCAAAGATTGATCTTCGTTCAGGGTATCATCAATTAAGGGTCAAAAGGGAGGATATACCAAAGATGGATTTCCGTACAAGGTATGGACACTATGAATTTATAGTGATGCCATTTGGTCTTACTAATGCCCCTGCTATCTTCATGGATCTAATGAATAGAGTCTTTAGAGACTATTTTGATCAATTTGTGGTAGTCTTTATAGAAGATATTCTTGTCTATTTAATGAGTAAGGAAGAGCATGAAGATCACTTGAGAATTATATTTAAGACCCTGAGAAAGTAGAAGCTTTATGCCAAATTTACCAAGTGTGAATTTTGGCTTCAAAAAGTTGCATTTTTAGGTCACATAATCTCAAAAGAGGGGATATCTGAGATCCGAAGTTCTCTTGGTTTGGCTGGATATTATCGACGTTTTGTGAAAGATTTTTCACGATTATCTAATCCACTCACCAAGTTGACTCAGAAAGGAGTTAAGTTTGTTTGGACAGAGGAATGTGAAGAGAATTTCAAGGAGTTGAAAAGAAGGTTATCCAGTTCACCTGTGCTCACACTGCCTTGTAGTGGAGAAAGGTTTGTGATCTACAGTGATGCATCCAAGAAGGGATTGGGGTGTATTCTTATGAAAAATGATATGGTGATAGCTTATGCCTCACGACAGTTGAAAATCCATGAGCAAAATTACCCAACACATGATTTGGAGTTAGCTGCGGTAATCTTTGCATTAAAGATTTGGAGGCATTACCTTTATGGTGAAAGGTGTGATATTTATACTGATCAGAAAAGTTTAAAGTATATTTTCACACAAAAGGAGCTGAATATGCGTCAAAGAAGATGGTTGGAGCTGATTAAGGAATATGACTGCTCAATCCATTACCACCCTGGGAAAGCAAACAAGGTGGCAGATGCATTAAGTCGACAAGACCATGCTAGTTTATCCATGATGAGAATCAAAAAAGATCTAATATTTATGGATTTAAAAAGGATGGATCTTGGAATTATAATGTAAGGGGAAAAATATTATCTTTCTCAAATGAATTTTCAACCATCTATACATGTGAAGATTAAAGAGGCAAAGAAAGAAGATGTCGAGTTACAAAAGAAGGTGAGAAATGTTCCTGAATTCAACCTTGATTGTGATGGGATAATGTAGAGACCCGAAGCCTGACGTAAATAGACTTTACATTACTTTTGCGGAATACTTATTACATAACAAAAACACACACACAAGAATCGTAATAGTTTAGTGTCTTTGGAAACTCGGAACGTAATCTTCTAATCATGGTGAAAGATCTTCAATATCTCCCATAAAGATCTCCCTTTTCATTTACCTAAAACCTTTCTTTATATACTGGGGAAAAGAAAACATAAAAGGCTGAGCTCAAATGCTCAGTAAGGGTAAACAAAATAAATAACAATCACATCATATTCATAAGAACATATCTTTTGGAAATCTTAACCTGAAAAAGAGATCATAATTTCACAACATGGGATAAATCATGGCAGTGAAATGTAATCACAATAATCATAACTTAAAACATGAAACATTGTGGCATTCACACATAATCATAGAGAATCATTTCTTGTTAGTCAAGACTCATTGCCAAGACTATCTTAGTGGACAAAGTCCCTTTCTGAATCGAGTAACCCTCGTTTCAGTCCTGTTTCACTGAACCGGTATAACCTACCATTTCAGCCATGTCTATCTCATGAGATATAAAATCATTACCCAATGCATTGGAGGGAGATATAGGTCCCACCCATCTTATAATTAATCCTTTCTTATGTGTGCCACATAATCATAAACCATACATCATAGCGTAACCCATGTAATGAAAATGGGATTCTTAAACAACATGACATCATAAAACAATTCATATAAGATAAAGGAATTCATAAAAATATTTCCATCACAACATAATCAAATCCATGTAATAATAGGGATAAAAACATAACCCTTTATTATCTTAGATGGAAAATAATTTTGATAAAACACTTGAACTTCATTCTTGAGGAAAATATCCTTTCTTTTTCAAAAACACTTTTCTTTTCTTAACATGTCATACAATTATAAACTAAAAGAAGTTGATTAAAAATAAACTTGAAAACTTGTAAAGGAAGATTCTTGGAAATAATGTTTTAAAAATCCATTCATGCCGTATAAGTTAAAAAAAAACATTCTTCTCGCACTGTTGTTGGAAAAGTCAAAAAAAGTACCTCGTACGAAAAACGACAAAAGATTCCTTTCATATCTTTTACTAAAAACTCACCGAAGGGTAAAATAGGTTTTAAACAATTTTAGGTGAATGTAAATAATATTACATATTGAGGAAACATGGATGTGGATGATAAAATACACCCCAGTAAATTTCAAAGTATAAACAATCTCGGATAAAAATGAGATTGTGATATTTCCCCTTACCTTACGTCCGACTTGCTTTGTAAGTGTCAGAACCTCCTGTATAATGATTTAAATCATGTTATTGACTTATTCCAGAATCATATTCATTGTTATTATATCATATATGGTCCACTTATGACTTTATATTACCCGTTCTTTTATAAATTCATGTAAAAGTAGCGTTTTGGGTAAAATCGCCTCATTTGTCGTTCGTGTTTTTAACTTGTAATTATTAATATGATTACTTGGATCATGATTACTTAATTACAGATTATAAAACATGATTTATATATATATATTCAGAATATACATATATAATAAATCAGTAAATGGAAAGAAATACACCGTCCATGGAGACGGTAGTCCGTACGTACGCATGAACGCTGTTTTCGTTTCCTTATTGAATTGAATAGAATTAGGTGGGTGACATACATCCAGTATCATTATCAGGTCATATATTTCATTAGTACTTATTATATATACTTTATAATCATTCATGAATGGTTAATTATAGAGAATGAATCTCATCGCGTCGTGGAGACGGTAGTCCGTACGTACGCACGAGCGATGATATCGTTCCCATGGTCGTGGAATTGTGTTGAAGTGTATGTATACTATTTCAGTATCAATATCACTTTATAATAATCATATATAGTTACTAATAACACCTTTATACCCATCCAATTAAGGTGTTGGCGGAAAATAGATTACACCACGGCATGGAGACGGTATTCCGTACGTACGCACGCGCGGTGATTTCATTTTTCCGTAGGATGGATAGAAGTTGAATTAGGGTTGTTTAATATTTATAATAACATATAAGTATGTATGTAATACTGATGTTATTACTTTATCACGAAAGAACTAAAGAAGAAGAAGTTGAAGAAGAAAGAAATTGAAAAGATCGGTAACTGATATTACCTCTTCTTTGGAACGCCTCTTTGAATCCTCCACTTAGGGAACTATGATTGGTCCTTGAAGAAGACCAGGACCTCTAGGATTATTCTAGGGAAGTGGAGAAGGGATTTTGTAAGGGGTTGGCCGAGCTTGAGTGCTCATATTGGTGTGAGGAGGAGGGGGAGGAGGTGTCCTTTTATAAGGGAGGAGAGGGGCACTTTAGGAATATTTCAAAATATTATTTTATATTAAAGTCAAAATCCGTTTATAATGGTTCCAAAGGGTCTTATTTCGAAGCTAAAGTGGGGATGGGTCGAAATCCTATCATCCAATAGGATTTAGACAAGTTTAGGGTATTATTTTAACCTTATCAATTAGATTTAACTCTAAGTTAAATAATTTAACTTTTACCGTGTCTTTTTGTTTTCTGTCACTATATGGTTAATACACTTACTATAACATGCCAAACGAACCTCAAATTGTTTATTATTAATATATATATCCTTATCTAAGTCATTTGCCCGATCCTTAGATTTTTAAGAATAAAATAACAATTAATAATATAATATTTGATTTAAAAACTATTTTATGTCAATTTTGACACTATTTGATATATGATTTTTGTGAAAGTCATAACAGAATTATATTTTCGAACCAAGTTGATTAAATTAACACTAATATACCATAGTAACCTAGAAAATTAGTGTAATTCATAAAAAGTCTCAAATTACATTCATTTGAGCATTTATAACATCAATTATGTTAATATTTCCTTAAAAGGGTAATTACTACATCATCGTTGTGTCATAAATAAATAAATTTATTTAAAGTCTAAAAATTATAAATAAAATATCATTATGTAGGAAATCTGTTTAGCTTTATAATGAATATTTATAGTCGAATTTATCTTATGTATAACCCCATATTAAAAATGTTTTAGTTATTAAACATTGATTTTAACTATTTTAACTATTCATTAAATAAAATAATATTAAATGTCATAATCTAATCCAAGTGGACCTAAATGGTCATATTATATTCATAAGGTTGTTTTTGCTCAAATTACACTTATCCAATAGAATTAGGACATGTGTTAAGGTAATATTAATATCATATTTACCCTTAGTTACCCTATTTACTAATAACCGTGGTAAAAAAAAAGTAAAAAGTTACTATTCACCAAAAATTATTTTCATCTCATTGAACCACATTTTAGTCCTTGATATTAACCGTGTCTGTCGAATTTTCGAAATTCCATTAACAGAAGCGGTAAAATTATGTTTTATGAAAAATTCAGTTTTTAACCTACCACTTAGTGGTTTCACTATTCATCAAAAATTGAATGTTTTCAGAAAAATGCCAAAATTTCATCCTAAGCTATATTTCATATTCCGAATTCAAAAATGAAGTCTATTTTACCAAATTCATAACATAGAAATTGCATTAATTAATTTTATAATTAAATCCCACTGTTAAAACAAATAGCGTGTTTTTAAGAAACAATATCTATCAAAAGATTGACACTTGATTATGTCTGGTTTAAATGTGAAATTACATCCAATGACAAAAATTGTATTAAATTGTAAAAATATATTCTACATATACTTTATAACCACTCAAATTAATAATTTATCACTATTAATTATTTCTATTAAAAAAGTTGTTTTTAATTATAATTCATTAATTTTCACTATTCATCATAATATGAAAGTTATCCGAAAAGTACCAAAATTTCACCTTAGGCTAAATTCGATACTCCGAATCCAAAAATGAAGTCCATTTTGAGAGATAAAATTTCTAAAATTTAAAAAGTGGTTATTACTATTCATAACGGCTAGTTTTAATAATATTTTAATAGCATATCGTTGTTTCGTGAAACTCAGTATTGCGTACTACACACGCTATCGAGGAAGGTTGCAATTGCGTGTAATGCAAGGCAAGTCAAGGATGAGTGTTGTGAAAGCTCCTTTTGGTGTAGTGTACAACATAAGACATTAATAAAATTAAAAAGAATATTTTTTATAAAATCTTGGGCTGTTAAATTCTACCCCCCTTAAAATGAATTTCGCCCTCGAAATTCGTCGGGGTTATAAATGGTTTACTATTTGAAAGTTTCTTTGATAGAAACCCACATCGTAAAAAGGAATACCAAAACTTATCTTTAAAAAAAAAAGTATGAAACGTAACAGTTACCCAAATAAACTAATCACTGGGTTTCCACATAGGTGAAAATATGGATATGGAAGAGAAATCTAACCATCATGTTCTGATGGAGAGTGGTAGAGAACATGGCTATGGAAAAGCTAGCAATCACAAAGCCATAAATTTGTGATGATCTAAGGTACCATCTGATTCATCAGATATAAGAGCACTAAGACAACATTTTTGGTTTTCAAGATCATTTCCCTAAAGTTGATGAAATTGGAATTACAAGAAATACTTTCGTGATTTTGGTATAGTCTCACCGTTTGTCATTCTTTGGAAAATTTCCACTTCATCTCTTAAAGAAATGAAGTTGAATTTGTCATTCGTGATGTGTTAGCAGATCATGTGATAGAATGATGGGTCATTCCATCTGTCTCAAAAAAAGGTTAGAAAAGTTATCAAAAAATACATAAGTCCATATATAGTGATATTAATCATATATGGTTCCTAAAATGAACTTATACTTCACATATCATACTGCTTAATATAATAAAACTAGTTTCTAATAAACAGGGACTTCCTGTAGGCCAGTGGTAGGCGATAAAGGCCAGTCGCACTTCGGTTGTGGGTTCGATTCCTACAGCCTTGTCCGACGCGATGGGCTGTCGCCCATCCTGCAGGTTGTCCTTTTTCTAAAACTACATTACTATAACATCCCATCAATAATATCGAATAAAAAAACTTCTATCCTTAAACAATACTCACTTATTTCCAACATAATCCATTTCAATCTTTAGGCTTATCCATAATACTGCAGTCCACTCTCATAACATAGTGAAAACGATTACCAGAGATTTAATACCATCGTTGATCCCCATATATCATAAGATATGTTTTTTTGGTCACATTCCAAACATTCAAAGTCCTTAATCATGTATTCTCTTGAATACCTTAGTGAAAACATGAATGCAGTTTAAAGTTAACACTTTCCACATACCAAAATCCTCAAAATTCTATATACTCAAACCATGATATCACTTAGTCCTTATATCAATCATGAGCTCATGAATACTATTAAACATTTCATTTTATTGTTTTCCCTTCATTATGCGCATATCATCTTATTTCCAAAAAATATCTCAATCACTTTGAATACCACATCAATAAATATTGCAATACTCAATGATACAACATTATTTTGGAATCCCATTACATAAACACTTAATCATTCCACCACATCGTTGTCATATTCAACATTGCCAATAGTGATCGCATGTGACTTCCCTTTGTCCTTTGCCTTCAGTGGTTGCTCATGTTGATCATCACTAACCCTTGGATTAGGGCATTTATTAGCATAATGCCCCATTTCCTTGCACTTGAAGCATTGAAGTGTTGGTGGTGCGTTCTCTGCAGTGTTTGATTTATTCACATCATTAGAAACCCTTTTTCCATTACTTCGACACTCAGCTGCTCGATGACCTTCTTTTCCACACTTAAAACATTTTCTAGTCCCTTTAAGACAATCTCCACCATGCTTCTTTCCACACTTTGTGCATAAGGAAACATTCATCTTCTTTTCACCATTATTTTGAGATTTCTCCTTGAACTCCATCTTTCGTTTCTTGTCAAAACCATGAGATGGATATGTAACACCAACTTCTATTTCTACCTTGATAGCAAAACGCACAATTTCTTCATAGCTACTGAAGTCTCTTATAGCTAATTCCCTCCGAAGACTTGGTTTTAAGCCACTGAAAAATCGATCAACTTTACTTTTAGGTTGGATGATAATGCCAGATGCATACCTTGCAAGTCTTGTAAAATTCGCTTCGTATATACCAACAGATTCATTATCCTTCTGCTTCAGATCAAGAAACTCCTTTTCCATCTTTGTTCGAAGAATACGAGGGAAGTACTTACTGAAAAACAAGTTCTTGAACTCGTCCCATTCCATGGACTCAATTTCATCTCTTGGCCTCGTATTCTTGATAAGATTCCACCATTGATCAGCTTCACCTTCCAAACGATATACTGCTAAGATGAATTTATCATGTTCAGAACATTGAAGAACTGAAAATATCTTTTCAGTGGTACTGATCCATTGTTTAGCAACAAGTGGATCAGAAGTCCCACTGAAAGAAGGTGGACGTTGCCTCATGAAGGACTCAATAGAATATTGGTCCCTTCTCTGCTCATTTGGAAGTCCAGAATGATTCATAGCTTGTGTAAGTATAGAAATAAGATTTTTCACTCCATCTCCCATAACATTTTTTTGTTCAGGAGGGCAATCATTGCATTGTCCATTGCATTGATCAACACGGTTCCTTCGGGTTCCAGCCATCGTCTAAAACCCAAAAAGAATAGTGTGAGAGGCAAAAATCATGCTAGGGAAAACAACATAGTAAAGGGGGAGTACCCTTAATATCTAACATCTTAGGATAAATTATAAGATCGTTACCGTAGTTCTAGGACCATATCCTATACGTATACTTATCCTTAGGGACATCCCTAGACATACCTTAGAAATATCTCTAGGGATCTCACTAACGTTTTCGCATCCTAGTTTCCAAAGGTTGACTAAACCTTTCCTTTGATACCAACTGTAGAGACCCGAAGCCTGACGTACATAGACTTTACATTACTTTTGCGGAATACTTATTACATAACAAAAACACACACACAAGGATCGTAATAGTTTAGTGTCTTTGGAAACTCGGAACGTAATCTTCTAATCATGGTGAAAGATCTTCAATATCTCCCATAAAGATCTCCCTTTTCTTTTACCTAAAACCTTTCTTTATATCCTGGGTAAAAGAAAACATAAAAGGGTGAGCTCAAATGCTCAGTAAGGGTAAACAAAATAAATAACAATCACATCATATTCATAAGAACATATCTTTTGGAAATCTTAACCTGCAAAAGAGATCATAATTTCATAACATGGGATAAATCATGGCAGTGAAATGTAATCAAAATAATTATAACATAAAACATGAAACATTGTGGCATTCACACATAATCATAGAGAATCATTTCTTGTCAGTCAAGACTCATTGCCAAGACTATCTTAGTGGACAAAGTCCCTTTCTGAATCGAGTAACCCTCATTTCAGTCCTGTTTCACTGAACCGGTATAACCTACCATTTCAGCCATGTCTATCTAATGAGATATAAAATCTTTACCCAATGCATTGGAGGGGGATATAGGTCCCACCCATCTTATAATGAATCCTTTCTTATGTGTGCCACATAATCATAAACCATACATCATAGCGTAACCCATGTAATAAAAATGAGATTCTTAAACAACATGACATCATAAAACAATTCATATAAGATAAAGGAATTAATAAAAATATTTCCATCACAACATAATAAAATCCATGTAATAATAGGGATAAAAACATAACCCTTTATTATCTTAGATGGAAAATAATTTTGATAAAACACTTGAACTTCATTCTTGAGGAAAATATCCTTTCTTTTTCAAAAACACTTTTCTTTTCTTAACATGTCATTCAATTATAAAATAAAAGAAGTTGATTAAAAATAAACTTGAAAACTTGTAAAGGAAGCTTCTTGGAAATAATGTTTTAAAAATCCATTCATGCTGTATAAGTTAAAAAAAACATTCTTCTCGTACTTTTTTCGGAAAAGTCAAAAAAAGTACCTCATACAAAAAACGACAAAAGATTCCTTTCATATCTTTTACTAAAAACTCACCGAAGGGTAAAATAGGTTTTAAACAATTTTAGGTGAATATAAATAATATTACATATTGAGGAAACATGGATGTGGATGATAAAATACACCCCAGTAAATTTCAAAGTATAAACAATCTCGGATAAAAATGAGATTGTGATATTTCCCCTTACCTTAGGTCCGACTTGCTTTGTAAGTGTCCAAACCTCCTGTATAATGATTTAAATCATGTTATTGACTTATTCCAGAATCATATTCATTGTTATTATATCATATATGGTCCACTTATGACTTTATATTACCCTTTCTTTTGTAAATTCATGTAAAAGTAGCGTTTTGGGTAAAATCGTCTAATTTGTCGTTCGTGTTTTTAACTTGTAATTATTAGTATGATTACTTGGATCATGATTACTTAATTCCAGATTATAAAACATGATTCATATATATATATATATTCAGAATATACATATATAATAAATCAGTAAATGGAAAGAAATACACCGTTCATGGAGATGGTAGTCCGTACGTACGCATGAACGCTGTTTTCGTTTCCTTATTGAATTGAATGGAATTAGGTAGGTGAAATACATCCAGTATCATTATCAGGTCATATATTTTATTAGTACTTATTATATATACTTTATAATCATTCATGAATGGTTAATTATTGAGAATGAATCTCATCGCGTCGTGGAGACGGTAGTCCGTACGTACGCATGAGCGATGATATCGTTCCCATGGTCGTGGAATTGTGTTGAAGTGTATGTATACTATTTCAGTATCAATATCACTTTATAATAATCATATATAGTTACTCATTACACCTTTATACCCATCCAATTAATGTGGTGGCGTAAAATAGATTACACCACGGCGTGGAGACGGTATTCCGTACGTACGCATGCGCGGTGATTTCATTTTTCCGTAGGATGGATAGAAGGTGAATTATGGTTGTTTCATATTTATAATAACATATCAGTATGTATGTAATACTAATGTTATTACTTTATCATGAAACAACTAAAGAAGAAGAAGTTGAGGAAGAAAGAAATTGAAAAGATCGGTAACGGATATTACCTCTTCTTTGGAACACCTCTTTGAATCCTCCACTTAGGGAACTAAGATTGGTCCTTGAAGAAGACCAGGACCTCTAGGATTATTATAGGGAAGTGGATAAGGGATTTTGGCAGGGGTTGGCCAAGCTTGAGTGCTCAAATTGGTGTGAGGAGGAGGGGGAGGAGGTGTCCTTTTATAAGGGAGGAGAGGGGCACTTTAGGAATATCTCAAAATATTATTTTATATTAAAGTCAAAATCTGTTAATAATGGTTCCAAGGGGTATTATTTAGAAGCTAAAGTGGGGATGGGTCGAAATACTATCATCCAATAGGATTCAGACAAGTTTAGGGTATTATTTTAACCTTATTAATTAGATTTAACTCTAAGTTAAATAATTTAACTTTTACCGTGTCTTTTTGTTTTCTCTCACTATATGGTTAATACACTTACTATAACATGCCAAAAGAACCTCAAATTGTTTATTATTAATATATATATCCTTATCTATGTCATTTGGCCGAACCTTAGATTTTTAGGAATAAAATAACAATTAATAATATAATATTTGATTTAAAAACTATTTTGTGTCAATTTTGAAACTATTTGATATATGATTTTTGTGAAAGTCATAACAGAATTATATGTTCGATCCAAGTTGATTAAATCAACACTAATATATCATAGTAAACTAGAAAATTAGTGGAATTCATAAAAAGTCTCAAATTACATTCATTTGAGCATTTATAACATCAATTATGTTAATATTTCCTTAAAAGGGTAATTACTGCATCATCGTTGTGTCATAAATAAATTAATTTATTTAAAGTCTAAAAATTATAAATAAAATATAATTATGTATGAAATCTTTTTATCTTTCTAATGAATATTTATAGTCGAATTTATCTTATGTATAACCCCATATTAAAAATGTTTTAGGTATTAAACTTTGATTTTAACTATTTTAACTATTCATTAAATAAAATAATATTAAATGTCATAATCTAATCCAAGTGGACCTAAATGGTCATATTATATTAATAAGGTTGTTTTTGGTCGAATTACACATATCCAATAGAATTAGGACATGTGTTAGGGTAATAGTAATATCATATTTACCCTTAGTTACCCTATTTACTATTAACCGTGGTAAAAAAAAGTAAAAAGTTACTATTCACCAAAAATTATTTTCATCTCATTGAACCACATTTTAGTCCTTGATATTAACCGTGTCTGTCGAATTTTCAAAATTCCATTCACAGAAGCGGTAAAATTAAGTTTTATGCAAAATTCAGTTTTTAACCTACCACTTAGTGGTTTCACTATTCATCAAAAATTGAAAGTTTTCAGTAAAATGCCAAAATTTTATCCTAAGCTATATTTCATATTCCGAATTCAAAAATGAAGTCTATTTTACCAAATTCATAACAGAGAAATTGCATTAATTAATTTTATAATTAAATCCCACTGTTAAAAGAAATAGCGTGTTTTTAAGAAACAATATCTATCAAAAGATTGTCACTTGATTATGTCTGGTTTAAATGTGAAATTACATCCAATGACCAACATTGTATTAAATTGTAAAAAAATATTCTAAATATACTTTAAAACCACTCAAATTAATAATTTATCACTATTAATTATTTCGATTAAAAAAGTTGTTTTTAATTATAATTCAGTAATTTTCAATATTCATCAGAATATGAAAGTTATCCGAAAAGTACCAAAATTTCACCTTAGGGTAAATTCGATACTCCGAATCCAAAAAATGAAGTCCATTTTGAGAGATAAAATTTCTAAAATTTAAAAAGTGGTTATTACTATTCATAACGGCTAGTTTTAATAATATTTTAATAGCATATCGTTGTTTCGTGAAACTCAGTATTGCGTACTACACACGCTATCGAGGAAGGTTGCGATTGCGTGTAATGCAAGGCAAGTCAAGGATGCGTGTTGTGCAAGCTCCTTTTGTTGTAGCGTACAACACAAGACATTAATAAAATTAAAAATAATATTTTTCATAAAATCTTGGGCTGTTACAGATAATAAAGTTCAAGAATCAGGTTTGTGCTCCTCCCATCCCCGAATTAAAGAAGGAGCTGCTGGATGAGACTCATAGTTCTTCATTCTCTATTCATCTTGGAAGCATGAAGATGTATAGGGACCTGAAAGAGTACTTCTGGTGGGATGGCATGAAAAGAGATGTTGCTGAATATGTCTCTCGATGCTTGGTTTGTCAACAAGTTAAAGCTGAGAGACAGAAGTCTAAGGGGATGTTACAACCATTACCCATACCCGAATGGAAATGGGAAAATATCACTATGGAATTTGTCACTGGACTTCCTAAAACATCCAAAGGCAATAATGCTATCTGGGTCATAGTTGATCGTCTTACAAAGTCTGCACACTTCATTGCTATTAGAGAGGATTTCTCTCTAGATCAGCTTGCCAGGATATATGTAAAGGAAGTGGTAAGATTGCATGGAGTACCACTTTCTATTATATCTGATCGGGATCCGAGATTTACCTCGAAGTTCTGGCGAAGTCTTCAGCATACTCTGGATACAGAGTTGAGTTTCAGCACTGCTTATCATCCTCAGACAGACGGTCAGTCTGAGAGAACAATTCAAACCCTAGAAGATATGTTGAGAGCTTTCTCTATGGATTTCAAAGGAGGTTGGGATCAACACCTACCTTTGGTGGAATTTTCTTATAATAATAGCTTTCACTCCAGTATTCAGATGGATCCTTATGAAGCTCTCTATGGAAAGAAATGGAGGACTCCAACTTGCTGGGATGAAGTTGGGGAAAGAAAGCTATTAGGACCTGATCTCATTGATGAAATGGAAGAAAAGGTCATATCTATTGAACAATACATAAGAGCAGCTCAGAGTCGACAGAAAAGTTATGCCGACAACCGAAGAAAAGACCTAGAGTTTGAAGTGGGTGATAAAGTGTTCTTACGAATATCTGCCTGGAAGAGGGTTATGAGATTTGGAAAGAAGGGAAAGTTGAGCCCTAGATATATCGGTCCTTTCGAAATACTGGATCGTGTTGGAAAGGTAGCTTAACGATTGGCGCTTCCACCGAATCTCTCTCAAGTTCACGATGTGTTCCATGTATCTCTTCTGAGAAAGTACATACCTGATCCTTCACATGTACTCAGCTCAGAAGTTGTACCGCTGGAGCAAGATCTTTCTTATGAAGAACAACCGATAGAGATTCAGGATCGTAGCGAAAAAGTCCTACGAAACAAGACCACTCGATTGGTGAAAGTTTTATGGAGGAACCACCAACTTGAAGAAGCTACATGGGAGCTTGAGGATATGATGAGGGAGAAGTATCCTCATATGTTTGTTACAAAGTGACAAATTTCGAGGGTGAAATTCTTTTTAAGAGGGGTAGAATGTAACACCCGAGATTTTTATGAGTAATATTTTGTTTGTATGTCATCAAAGGAATCTTTCACTACACACTATCTTGACTTACTTTACACGCAATCGCGACCTTCCTCGATAGCTTGCGTTGTACGCAATACCGAGTTTCACTAAACAACGATATGCTATTAAAATATTATTAAAACTAGCCGTTATCAATATTAATAACCACTTTTTGAAATTTTATAAATTTTATTTTTCAAAATGGACTTCATTTTTGGATTCGGAATACCGAAATTAGCCTAGGGTGAAATTTTGGTATTTTTTTGAAAACTTTTAATTTTTGATGAATAGTGAAACCACTAAGTGGTAGGTTAAAAACTGAATTTTTCATAAAAATTAATTTTACCGCTTCTATGAATGGAATTTAGAAAATCCGACAAACACGGTTGATATCAGTAAGTAAAATGTGGTTCAATGAGATAAAAATAATTTTTTTGGTGAATAGTAACTTTTTACTTTTTTTACCGCGGTTAATAGTAAATAGGGTAACTAAGGGTGAATATGATATTACTATTACCCTAACACATGTCCTAATTCTATTGGATAAGTGTAACTCGACTGAAAACAACCTTATGAATATAATATGACCATTTAGGTCCACTTGGATTAGATTATGACATTTAATATTATTTTATTTAATGAATAGTTAAAATAGTTAAAATCAAAGTTTAATAACTAAAACATTTTTAATATGGGGTAATACATAAGATAAATTCGACTATAAATATTCCTTAGAAAGCTAAAACGATTTCCTACATAATGGTATTTTATTTGTAATTTTTAGACATTAAATAATTTAATTTATTTATGACACAATGCCGATGCAGTAATTATCTTATTAATGAAATATTGACATAATTGATGTTATAAACACCAAAATAAATGAAATTTGAGACTTTTTATGAATTCAAATAATTTTATAGGTTACTATGATATATTAGTGTTGTTTTAATCAACTTGGTTCGAACATATAATTCTGTTATGACTTTCAAAAAAATCATATATCAAATAGTGTCAAGATTGACACAAAATAGTTTTTAAATCAAATATTATATTATTAATTGTTATTTTATTCCTAAAAATATAATATTCGGCCAAATGACTTAGATAAGGATATATATATTAATAATAAACAATTTGGGGTTCTTTTGGCATGTTATAGTAAGTGTATTAACCATATAGTGTAAGAAAACAAAAAGAAACGGTAAAAGTTAAATTATTTAACTTAGAGTTAAATCTAATTGATAAGGTTAAAATAATAACCTAAACTTGTCAAAATCCTATTGGTTGATAGTATTTCGACCCATCCCCACTTTAACTTCGAAATAAGACCCTTTGTAACCATTATAAATCGATTTTGACTTTAATATAAAATAATATTTTGAGATATTCCAAAGGTGCCCCTCTCCTCCCTTATAAAAGGGCACCTCCCCCCCCTCCTCCGCACACCAATTTGAGCACTCAAGCTCGGCCAAACCCTGCCAAAATCCCTTGTCCACTTCCCTAGAATAATCCTAGAGGTCCTTGTCTTCTTCAAAGACCAATCTTAGTTTCCTAAGTGGAGGATTCAAAGAGGCGTTTAAAAGAAGAGGTAATATCCATTACCAAACTTTCGATTTCTTTCTTCTTCAACTTCTTATTATTTAGTTGTTTCATGATAAAGTAATAACATCAGTATTACTTACATACTGATATGTTATTATAAATATGAAACAACCCTAATTCACCTTCTATCCATCCTACGGAAAAATGAAATCACCGCGCGTGCGTACGTACGGAATACCGTCTCCACGCCGTGGTGTAATCTATTTTCCACCATCACCTTACACGGATGGGTATAATGGTGTAATGAGTAACTATATATTATTATTATAAAGTGATATTGATACTGAAATAGTATAAATACTCTTAAATACAATTCCACGATCATGGGAACAATATCATCGCTCGTGCGTACGTACGGAATACCGTCTCCACGATGTGATGCGACTCGTTCTACATGATCATCATTACATAGTAATTATATAAATTAATTGAATGAATAAATATGATATATGTTACACTAATACCATTCGGGATATAAGGTATCTATAACATTTAAAGAAGAATAAGAATTTATTCGGCAAAAATCGCATAAGAACAGAAGGCAATAAAGACCCGAGTAACAAGTAACAATGAAATATTACTAATAAGAAGCTAAGAATATGACCATATATGATATCATATCAATATGTATGATTCTGGAATAAGTCAATAACATTATTTAAACCATTATACAGGAGCTTCGGACACGTACAAAGCAAATCGGACCTAAGGTAAGGGAAATATCACAATCTCATTTTTATCCGAGATTGTTTATACTTTAGTATTTACTGGGGTGTATTTTATCATCCACATCCATGTTTTCTCAATATGTAATATTATTTCCATCCACCTATAATTGTTTAAATCCAATTTTACCCTTTGGTGAGTTTTTAGTAAAGGATATGAAAGGAATCTTTTGTCGTTTTTCGTATGAGGAACTTTTTGACTTTTCTGACAAAAGTACGAAGAATGTTTTTTTAACTTATACGGCAAGAATGGATTTTTAAAACATTATTTCCAAGAAGCTTCCTTTACAAGTTTTCAAGTTTATTTTTAATCAACTCTTTTTAGTTTAAAATTGTCTGACATGTTAAGAAAGGAAAAGTATTTTTGAAGTAGAAAGGATATTTTCCTCAAGAATGGAGTTCAAATGTTTTATCAAAATTATTTTCCATATAAGATAATATAGGGTTCTTTTTTTATCCCTATTATTACATTGATTTGATTATGTTTTGAGGGAATTATTTTTATAAAGTCATTTAACTTATATGATTTGTTTTATGATGTCATGATGTTTCAATAATCCCATTTTTGTTATATGTGTTATGCGATGATGTATGATTTATGATTATGTGGCACACATAAGAAAGGATTCATTATAAGATGGGTGGGACCTATATCTCCCTCCAATGCATTGGGTAAAGATTTATATCTCATGAGATAGAAATGGATGGAACGGAAGGTTATTTCGGTTCAGTGATACAGGACTGAAACGAGGAGTGAACTCGGTTCAGAAATGGACTTTGTTCGCTAAGATAGTCTTGGTAATGAGTCATGACTAACAAGAAATGATTTTCCATGATTATGTGTGCATGCCACAAAGTTTCAAGTTTTATGTTATGATTATGGGGATCTCATTTTCACTTCTATGATTTATTCCATGTTAAGATATTATGATCTCTTTTGCAGGTTATGATTTTCAAGAAGATATTATATGATTTTTATTTACTTTATTTGCCCTTGCTGAGCATTTGAGCTCACCATTTTTTGTATGTTTTCTTTTCCCCAGGTCAGGAATATGGATATTAAGTAGAATATGCTAAAAGGGAACCTAGATATGATGAAAAAAATGGGAGACACTGTAGAAGATTTATGAACCAGTTGTTTATGTTTCCCAGTTTCTAAAGACACTATACCGATACGGTCCTTTGTGGTTTTGTCATAGGTTGTAATAAGTGTGCTTCAATTTTGAAGTATTAACAATGTATGTAAAGTATGGGTCTTTATAAAAGTGTACATTGACTATATAATCATTAAAATGAAACACATTTTCCCAATCCTATTTTAATTTTTCAATTTCCTCCACAAAATTATGTTATGATATAATTCTAAGTAAATTAAGATCCAACCATTGGGAAAATTTGATATTTTGAATCAAATCTGATATGAGTTCCAATGGTATCAAATACTGTGCAATAAATACTCTTAATGAAATAAAAATGAATATAAAAATTCATACTAATCCAATTCATCAAATAGAAATCTTCTCTGAATAATGGATTATATAAAATTCATCTTAAGTAAATATCTATGTAAATTTAATTTGATTAGTGTATAGACCAATTCAATGTTAATCATATTGAGATATTTTACCCATATTTATTGTTTTTGAGTGAACTTAAATTTTAAAATTTTTTTTTAATGATTTTATGTTCCATAAATGAAACAAAAATCACTCAATAAAAATAATTTACCCATTTATCAAAGATTTAAATAATAACAATTTTGAATATATTGGCTACATAATGTTTCTCAGGAATTATCAAATTTTTGATCCATAATCTATGATATAGATTATCATAATACAAAAACACAAACCCTATAGTTATATTACATTATTTGAAAAGAATTAAAGATTTACTTGGTGATCCTATAGCTTTTTATTTGACTAATAGAAATATACATGAATTATAATTCAAAAAATATGATAAATTGAAAAAATAATTATTAATCAATTTTTTCCATTCTTCATGTAAAAAACAATTAAACATAAACAAAATATATTTTTCCTAGGTAAATGATAAAAAATATGGTTGATCTAAATTTTTTTATTGGAATTTTCATATAGTTGAAGCTATATTAACATAAGAATATAATACTTTATATGTTGGGTGTAAATAAAAAATGAATAAAATATTAACTGAAACTAAGTGATTTCTATATCCATGACGAGGAATAAAAATATGGATAATAATTATATTTGATATCGTATTAAAGGAATTTATATTATTGTATACAAAAAAATGATACAAATTCCATGATACAAGACAATATATATTTATTATAAGTGGTATAAACAAAAATACAATTTTTTTCACATGATACGGGTTAATGAATCAAGGATATATATGAAACTACTCTTCTAATTTCACTTGATTATGTCTAATTCATTTTAATAAGAGTCTTCATGAATTTTAGTACCATCAAAAGAGGATCTTCTTATATAATTATAAACATTATATCCAAATAATGTTAAATTATTAAATCAAATGTATCCCAATTAAATAAATAATTAGGTTTTATTCGAGAACGTCACATAACGAAAATAGAAAAAATGGATTATAATTATTGTAACATGATGTGATCATATTAAAAAATTTGGGTGAAGGTTAATTCAATGGGTACGGTAAACCATCCAAGATGGTAATTTTTTACAATATTACACATTAGTAAGAGATCGGGGAATCATTTTGAAAAATACCCTATCAATATTATAGATGATATTGTGAATCATCCAAAGAAAAAATATTGGGTGTTGTATCCTATTATGTATTCCTATTCACTTTCATCATGCACCATGTTTGTGATTGATTCGATGCTTGAATAATCCTATTTGGGGTGATTACCCCTCAGGAAATTTGTGCCATAACATCAACAACATTCCATAATTTAAAATGGAACATTTAGGATAGTATACTACACAATCTATTATAATAAAAAATCCTATATTTTTCACACCCTATTAAATATTGATTTATATAATGGATTTATTAACTATGTAATTAAATATATATGAGGTCATAATATAAATTTTAGCTTCTAAATCCATTAATATAGTGTGTAATATGGTAAATTTTCTCCATGTAAATGTATGAAACACACAAAATTTGTATTGTTTTGAATATTGGATTAGACCTTGAGAATTATACATTATATTAAAAAACCCAGATAATGGAAATGAAAACAATTCAATAAGGCTTGAACCAACTGAGATATCATATTATTCTAACACTTAGGCTGCCTCCAACATTTACCTAATAGTATTTCTGATCACCACTAGTTTTTTAATGTCACAAATTTTCCAACATGAATCATAAGGGAATGATTTCTTCACAAAATAATGGTATTCAAAATATAAAATTTAGTACGGTCAACACTCCAAATGGAGATGATACCAAAATCAAATATGAAAAACAATAACAAAACTGTACAATATAAAATGAACTTTGGTTTTCTTAGATAATTCGAACAGATAAACCCCATATTAGTTGTGGATCACATCAAAACCTATCAAAAAAATAAATCTATGTCCTAAGGATAATAAAAATTCGCTATATCCGTGTGGAAAAAAAATTTCAGGGAAATTTCATTAGATAATCTGAAATCTATTGATGGTATTAGTACAGTGTGATATAAACATCTCAGTAGCATCTAAACATTTTTAAATAATTTAATTCCATTAATATTAAACAATAAATGATTTTAAGATAAATTTATCAAATAATGGTATGAAATTTACATAATTTCAACAAATCATATAAACCTAATAAATATTATGGATGAGTTATACTAATATTATTATATGATTATTTTATAAAAAACATATTTGTAACGTAGTTAGAATGAACTAACTTTTTTAATAATATGTGGAATGTATTCATAAAATAAAATATTTCATATAATCATGTAATAAAACATGACTTGAATTAGTTTCTTATAGATTTATTGAAACACCACTTAGGATGTGAGCTCAGCTCAATTTTTCCACACATCCCTAAAATCAGATTGGGAGGAATAAACAATATAACAAGAAAATTTATGTTGTACTATGTTTATATATGTGTTTTCATCTTCAAAACACAACTAATGGGTCATAAAATATCATGAATGTCTTAATTTCACTCTAAATTTATATTATCACACATTATTCATTTATTTTACTAATCCACTATAGTCAAATCAATCATTTCATAATAGTTATAACAGGAATTACCCATATTCATTTTTCAACAAGCCTTTCTCATTTCCGAAGAAAATAACTTGTTTTCATTAATTATATCATTTTGAAATAATTTCTCAATTCAATAAATTTATCTTATATTCAATATTGTAAACATTCCATAAATTCTTCATAAATTCATGTAACTAATTCCAATACATTGATATTTGAGGGTTTTTTCAATCACTTGGGATTTTTATAAATCATCTATCATTCATCTCAAATAAAATTTGTTAACTATTAGTAAAAATAATTTCAAATAAATAAACAAATATAATATTTATCTCTTTACAAAATCATGTAGAACAACATACCATTAAAAAAAATCATATCATAATTCATAATTGGAAAATTACAATAATGAATGGTTTTTAATGATTCCAAAAAGGAATGAATAGATCAGAAATCATCGAGGAAAAAAATAAAAAAATAAAAAATCAATAGATAACATAAAAATTAATGAATTTTATTGGAAGAAAGGGGAAATCAAAAAAATAATAATCTATGTAGATATAAACCACCAAATTGAGATGTCTATATGTGTTGGAGTCACTTAATGTGTTTGGGATAAATCTTAGGGTTTAAATAAAGAGTTCATGCAAAATATTAAAAGACATTGGGAAACAAGTGTAAATAAAACATCTAGTCTTGAGGCATTTAAATTGTAAATCATTGTTTTATGGGACAACTAGATTATGATAAACATAAAAAAACTGAACACGTCAGTTACAAAAATGAGAGATGAATATTGAGAATAAGACCACATTTTATGGGGTTAATAATTTTATGCAAAACTAAATTCACAAATCTTGTTTCCAGCAAACAATTTACATCGATAAACAATTATTTATTGTGTAATTTACATTTTTAGATAGTTCCTAGTAGAAGAACCACCCATCCTGCATCAAATTCAACCATAACCAAAAGAGAATCCACTAAATCAATGGATAAATTTATACATATAATCAATTAATTAAATAAAAATACCATACCAAATGTTAGTAATGTTTCCACTATAAATCAAACAATCCAAAAAATGTAAAAACTTTAAGCCAAGTAAAAAAAGAAATAAAAATAATATTCATGATGTAAGTTGAACAAAGCACACAAATTTTACAAATTCCCCACCACATGAACATAATTTCACTAAAAAAATTCATGAAGATTCCATAAAAATGAAATGATATGGATACACTCTCATAAATTAATCATCTTCCCATGTCTCATTGGAATCATAACAATCCAACTATAGGATATAGACCAATTGTTTAATCATCCAATGAATAAATAATATCTTAAAATCAACAATCATGGATGGTTACACAATTATAGATAAATCATTATCAGAAAAATGATTATCTATCATAAAATAATGATCATTGTTATAAAGATAATTTAGAATATTGGATACAAGAAACACGTAATGGACTAATTTCAGTTACAGTGCATGTTCCAAATCGGTTTCCACTTTCCCCACTTGCTCAACAATATCAAAATGAACAAAATACCTCAGCACATATGATAATATTATTCCATGATGTTAGTGTACCAAATGAGGTGAAACTAATAATAACACATAATAACCTATAAAAAAAATACAATTATGAAGAATGAATATCACAAATTGATTTTTAGAGGTTCTATTCTATAAAAAATATCCCAAAAAACAACTGAACCCTTATCATCATCACATGAACCAAGCCTGGCCCAACCATAGAACATTATCTAGTGTCAATAGAACATATTAGATATATAAAAATCTATCTATAAAATACCTCATATAAATGCATTAATATGTTAATGTAGTAATTGTTTGAATGGGAAAATCCATACAGTCCTAAATAGTCATCGCAAGCTCCACCAAAATCAAAAACGAAACCACATATAATTTATTCCAAAAACAATATAGCATATTAGATCATTATGTCTATATGAAAATAATGTATTTCTATTATATATGATTTGGATCCCACCTCCCCATTCAATACTATCGAAAATAATGATTTGAAATGGGGATCTGAATTAAATAATATCGAAAATGGAACTCCATATAATCTATTAACTCCATACATGTAAAGGTGTCACATTTCATCAAAATTGGTTGCATTATAAATGGGTATAGAATAAAACAAATAAGTTATTATATCGATAAAAACTCATAATGAGTTCTTCTGATTAGGTTTATGAGGTAACCCCACCACAAAGTCGATAGATATCACATCACACTTCCATGGAGCTCTTGAAGTGGCTGAGAAAAAACAAATGGAATTTGTTTCTTGACATTGAAATATGGTTATGTATAAAATGGGATAAAATGGAAATGATATATTGTCTCATATCCCTTCCCTAGATTCATTAGTGCATATAATAAAACATATTCATTGTTCTAGGGTGTATCTCACACTAGGAATTATGGAAATCCAAAACAAAATAATTTATCATAATAAAATGTATAATAAAATGGTTCTGGAAGAAAAGGATACCATATTAATGGAATGGACACTAACCGATTGTATCCCCACTATAAAAACGTCCTATGATTCAATGAATATAGTCTTTAATATGTAGTTCCAAATGAATCACTGTGATAAGAGAGGATTCCGACAATACAATTCCCAGAACAACCCTGTACTGATTCTCCTAGACAAAGAAATGAAACTAAGAAAAGGGTGCCATTATATTCTAATGTTCGGATTATTCATTCATGTAATGGGTGACAATTTTCCCACTAAATGAATAAAAAATGACACTGCACTTTCTAGTGGTGTAATAAATTTAAAAATCAAATGAATATATGTACTCAACACACTTACAATATTATAGATTAAATTTTTTTAATGGAATTTATACCTCTAATTTTTTGGGATTTGAATATATGTTTATCCTATAACCAAATATGAAATATCATTAACTCGTAAAAGTACTCATCATAAATATAAGCATTAAATAATGGGATTGATAATTATTCTCATGTGGCTAAATTATTTTGGAACCATATGAAATCACACACTCACCATTCATTATAAAACATCCAAAACCCAAACATAATGCATCATAAAAGGCCATATAAAAAATGGCCATCCTCTAGAAGATTCAACACTGAAAAATAAAGACACAATATGTTTAAAATTAAATAATCACAACAATATTTTTTATTAGAAATGAACATCACTCTATTATAAGAGATATTATTCATATTTTAATCAAACAATCAAAAATCTCAATCAAACCTACAATAATATTCCACCAAAACCTGTAGTCGCTAAATGTCATAAATATTATGTTGTTTCTCCCATTTCAAAATTTCATTCACATTATCATGATAAACTTAAATAACATAATTTGAGACCATTTTTTTAACATAACATCTAGAATTCAAAAATAATATTTCAAATGATATGGTTAAATTCGAAAATTTATCAATATTTCCAAAACAACTCTCAAGGGATGAATATAGTTTGTCTTAGTCCAAGAGTAACTTGGGAAATTATCAAAACATATCTCAATGATTGTGTCATGGTATTATTGAGACAAATTATTTGTCAAATCTATAAAAACTACAGGTGGATTGTGTTTACCATATTTAAAAACAAAATAATCCAAATAAACATAAGTACACATGAAGGAATCTTAGTGAATGTCATAATATTTCATTGTCATCTTTTGATAATAGTATTGATGATCTACCATCGAGAATGATGTCACCCAATTCATGTAGTAGAGAAAATCATCCATCTACATTAATGTATACATATTATTTATCGTAACTCTAATGATTTTCCAATAACAAAAAAACAATTTGATCCATTGGTATTTCTATGATAATATGACAAGTTACACCCAAGGTGACACACTCAGTTAGATAAATAAATTTTATAGAAAATATTCAAAGAGAATCATTACCACATTCAACTCTAGTAGATCCATAGGGAATGAAAGAATTAACTATAGCTGAGTACCAAGTACCAAATAAATTGAAATTTACATCTCTCTTACCGGTAGTAGGGAAGAGAAATTAGAGGAAAAAAGTACTAGAATGTTGTGGAAAACATGAGGGAGATTATTAAGTAATGAATAGAAACACATTTCAAAATATAAAAATGATAATACAATTCCTTAATCTAGAAAATCAGGTCCAACTCCACTAGGCTATAGGTCAAATTTCTCTATAATAAACAAATCGCACCCCATCTGGTGCATTAATGGAGAATTGGTGAATATAATAGTCAATTCAAACTGTAAAAAAAGATACATGATGCAACCAAAAAATGACATAAATTGGTTTCTTGTATATAGGTAAAAAAATATATGTAATATAAATCTCAAATGAGTAGAAAACCCAAGCACGACAATGAAGACACTTTTCTTCCTCTATTTATAGGGGATAGTGAATATCCATCACATATTTCAAAACCTCTATATGAAGATTCAAAAAAACTCAAAATTAGACCAATATAAATGAGTTAGGTGAACTAGTGTAAAATTAGTAGTTACTAGAGATGGAGTTATAATGGTAATACCTTCCATTTTTAGTGGACCTACTTCAGTTTTCTTTTGAGACACTCCCACCAAATAATGAAGCTGCATGCCAACTACCTATGATTGGAACACCTTAGATCATTTATAATGTTATTAATCTTTAGTAAATTTTTGAAATGATAAGATAGTGTCACTATTAATACTGTAAAATAAATAGAATAACATATGTTGGTTTCCCAAATAAGAACATGAGTTATATATCTCTAACACCTATGTAAAGACTTGTTTTGAATGCCAAACCATGGAATACAATAATCATGTCATTGGTCCTTTTCCAGGAACATCAAAAGGAATAGATGACTACTAATTTCTAGAACCGTCATAAAAATCATCATTTATTATTTTCCTTAAATTGATCTCATAATCCTCAACTAGGAGAATAATAAACTCGTATAAAAAATTATTTACCTTCTAGGTCAAGTTAAACCATTAAACACTATATAGAACCTCATCTAAATAATTTATCCTCATCCATAAAACCTCGAATTATGTATCATGTTAGTGACCCATATAAATTCATAAATACCTCATATTCTCATTAGAATAAATCCTATGAAAAATATATAAAGTACATGTGAAATTATTCACATACTATGTCATTGTCCAATCACATAGGTGGAGGTCGAGTAACTCAATATACTTTAAAAAATCACATAATTTAAATAGATATTAGTATAGAAAATATCAATAAGATACTACCACTATAACCACTAATTCTCATTTATCATTTCAATTGAATCCTATATTCTCCTTATAGGTCTCTCGTGCTTCAAGGTATCACATTACACATTAATTGAATCAAATGTTTCTATGAACTAAAAAAAATTAATTTTTTACAAATGATCAAACTATGAGGGATTATTAGAGCATTTGAATTATTTTGGATCATTAAAATGAAACACTTTATTGAGATATCTAATTTTATCTCATAGAGGTTACAATACCAGATCCTGATTTGTAATTTTTTCATGTATTTATAAGAAATCCTGGATGTTGTTCACCATAATCTCAATTGAAATATTGTCAACATCAGGATTTTCCTACATTGGACTATTGGTAGCTTACTTATATGGCCTATTAAAATTTACATGAAGAGGCATGATTATAAAAAACCTGAATACATCATACTAAGAGTGTCATCGTAGATACATAGATCAAAAAATTGAACATGTTATATAATCCAAAAATTCCTTGAAGATTAATTAATGACCTTGATTTCAATGTTCATAGATGAAAAGTATGAATATATATATTAAATGAATTAATCGTTACCTTAAATTCACATTTCTCAAATACCCATGGTGATATAAGTATCCTTATAGTAATAGATGGATAGGAAGTCTCTCAACACTACCTCTTATGTTCCAAAAATCCTACCTATTATCTATAAGGAAAACCAAACTCTATAAGTAGATAAATAAAAGGTTTCATCCTAACTTACTATGATACCAATTTTTTACTAACCATGAAAGATAACCTTGTTCACTAAAACATGATTCATACCAAACCTGGTTCTAAATGTGTTCCCAAAATACATGGGTTGGAAAATATTGTGTGGGATAATGCGAGAAATTCATGGGATAATTTTTCGATAAGAAATTGAGAGGAAAAATATACTGTTTAGTTAGATCAGTTTTCCAATGTTAAAAGGTACAATAACGAAACGTGTAAAATATTACCCAAGCACTACATTAATAATAGAATCAATAAAATCGAATACAAAAACCAAAAATAAATTCATGTAGTAAGATGGTCCCATCTCAACCATTCACACCATTATCTCAAGTCACATTGATGTTGAAAATCCACCAAATTGAAGTTATTTTCTTCCTCCTATTGGACATAACATAAGGTTATAAAAATAAACCTAAAATTTAGAATGTGAGCTAAAAAACCTTTTACAGCCTCATCATATATTCCATAATAAATTCTATAATAATTAAACAAAATATTATATGAAATTAAATAAAATATTCATGTAATTATTGAAATAATTTCTCAGAAAATAAAGGATTCATAATAAATATGTGAATATTAAATAAAAATAGTATCAAATTATAATTTTATACAAAATCTTTTATATGAATTAGTTATCATGAATAAATTTTTTCAATAATTAATTTCATGTAATTGTAAAATAATAGATTTCCTACAACCCTAAAATAATCTTACCGGTATGCTAGTTTGTGGTAAATTGTTTATCACACTACACAAATTGTGATAAAAACTAAATGTGTGGTGACATAAATAACTCAATCCATAATGTATCAAATACCCATTACAGAAAATTATGCCGCAATATGATTATGTTAGTGTTTTCATAACAATATAGTGATAGAGGTTTGATACTAGTTTGATCTTCCTAATTAATGTCTAACAACTAATTGAAATATGTTTTATTCAATCAATAAACCAATAATTGGTGAATTAATCAACTCGGAGGAGATCAAAATATATTTTCTAACATTCATTATTAAACATGTATTTCACATTTTGAATCCAAATAATAGGATTTCTTCAAATAATTACTTGTAAAAGAATATCTATATATATTTTAATTAAATTAAAATCAATTTCTAATTTAGGGCTACATCATTTTCTAAAATTCGACAAACAATTTCTATTAATTAAAAAATGGGTGTTTTTACAATCTTCATGAAATTTTAATAATCATAAACCCATCATATCAAATATGAATTTCTAAATAAATTACAAAATATTTTCTAATAAATCATTATATTTAATTTTTCTAATTTAGGATAAAATCCTATGGAAACTTATTCATTTATTCAATAATAAATTTAACAACCAAAATGAGAAACCACTAATGGATATTGAAGAAAAGGTGACTTACAATAAAAAAATATACCAAAAATCATCCAGATCAATCATTGATGGATTTTTTAATTACAAGATGACACTATTTTAAATGAATGAATCTATATTGGTGTAGAAATCCAATGTGGGGATTTACATTGAAGAACAAACAAAAATTCAAGACATACATAATGGTTCAAGTTACTCATTGTATGTGAAAGGAAGTTGATGGTTCATGGGATAATCTCATACAAAATTCCAATATAATTTTGATAGATGGGTAAATAAAATCACTAGGCATGATTTGATTAGGTAATAACACATTTGTTTTGTGGAATTAAGTGATGAAGTTACACATGCTCCAAAAACAGAATCTCCTTGTTTAGAAAACACATTGAGTGATGAATTTTTGGGGTGATTTCATATTTTTAAGTTAAAATAATTCTTTTTAAATGTGTCATTCAACATAATTTTGTCTGGTGAAAAATTTACATCATAATATAGGGATATATAGAATCATTTACATTTAGAAGAATTTATCGGCTGTAGAAACACACTAAAAGTTTCCAATTAAACACTTATCCAAATCTAATCATCAAAATAATACCACACATTAATAACTAGTCTTAATTAACGAAAATAATCATATATCCTTGAATTTTGGGCTTCTTCCTCAACAAATCATCTTCTTCAAAAAAATGATGATAATGAACATAAAAAAAGAAGAAAAAAAATGTTTCATTATGTTCTTGAAAGAAGGTAATGTGGTGTTACACAATCAAAACCAAATGAAATAGTCATATTCAAACTGATATCTAAATATCATTAAAATTATAACTTCATGATATAATATCAAAAATATGTTTTATATTCACCACATAAATGAAATTTGGTTTATAGTATAGATTGATAATTAATAGATGAATTTTAGATATAAAACCTTATATTCTAATAGTATTCTTAAAAAAATTACATTGAAATCATGTATCACATTGATATATATCATAATCACATAATTAAAAGATTTCATCTTGTATATTTTCAAATTTTCCTTTCATAAATAATCTTTTCCCAAATGAATTCTACCTATTATTAACATATCATGTTTTTTTATTTGATGGTTTATACTTGATTCATAATAGAAATAAATGTACTAATTTTGTATCCAATGATCTTTATCATGAGTTAATTAAATTTTTTAAGGAATATTTACAATTAAATTTAATATTTTAAATCCCCTTAATTAGTATTTTATTATTTTTACATGAAATGAAATTGATAAAAAGCATGTTTTGATGATTTTCTAGAAATCTAGGTGTTTTTTTTAAATTAATGTAGTAAATATTTTTATGATGTATATAGATTCAAATATTTTCATTATTTAGATATTTAAATTATATAATAATAATACTTTTCCCATAATTAATTCATGATATAAATTCAATGATTTCATCTAGTATGATGTTAAATAGACTAAAACTTGAATATAACATGATTTCAGTAATGATTAAAAGTGGTATTAGATTATTATAATTATATATGTATATTAATGATATTATATATTCATTATTAGTATCATATATAAGAAATGGATGGAATTCTATGAAGATGAGATGGATATATAAATCAAACAATTTGATTAATGATTATCCTATTAGTACCCTTGTTTTAAATGATTAAATTAAGGATGATCATTTGATGATCGTGTCATTTATTAAATGCTAAACCTATCAAGAAAAAATTAAAATTTTAACATAAAATTATTAATTTTCTTTAATATCATCAATAGGTTAAACTTTTTATGGGGATGAATGAAAATTAATCTAGTTTTGGAATTGAAGAGGTGATATGCACAACACATGAATAACTAATTGGTGTTTATAATGGATGTTATATAGGAATAAAAAATATTATACCAATATTATAATAAAATTATTGTCATTAAATTACCCAATAATTATTATATTATTATTCTGTAATAAATTATAATGAAGCTAATTTAAATGAAAAAAAATATTGTTAATGATAATCACAATGAGGAATTCAGTTTTTCTTTCACATTTTTATTGAAATTAAAGCATTATTCTGACTAATGGACAATATATGTCTTCAAACTGTGATAACTATATGGGATGAAAAAATTGGAATACATTCAAGTATAAATTTGAGTGAGTGTTGATAATTTAATTGGTGAGGGTGTTACCCTTTCTTATGTGGACGTAAGTATAGATTTTGGAGTAACCCGTACATTTTCAATACCATAATGTAGTATTAAAGGAAAAATGGACAAAAAATAGAATAAATATTAAGTACACTGATTTTCGGTCAATAAAAACCACAACATAATATATTTATGCATCTTTAACAATTTTAGACATTTTTTTCTTAACCTTTGTATTTAAACCTCATTTACTTTTTTTCATTATAATTAATTTCTGAATATTGAAAATAAGTTTTCAAAAAAATATTTTTTTACCATTTACCTATTTTTAAAAAATTATAAAAAATATTCAAATTATTCCATCATATAAAATTTAAAATGATGTGAAACATTAATTTTAATACAAATAAACTAAATCACGTGAATATATTTTTTAGAAACCCATGTTTATAATAAAATTTTAATATAAGTTAAATTATCATTCATGTTTATTTTAATTACATTAATTGATTCTTTATAATATAAAAATGACATTAGAGTTCCATTAAAATCCAAAAACAAATATCCAAAGAAAAAAATCCATTCAAATAAAATTTTAAATGTAATTTTTTATTAATTTGAAATTTTAATTTGATCTTAAAAATTTGAGAGTATGATATATATGTTAATGTAATATTTGAAAATGATATATTTTTTTACCTAAATTAATATTCAATCACTTAAAAGATTTTGATAATATCGAGGCCATTATGATAAAAGTAATAAATATTAAAATTTAAATGTTTTCTAAAACCCATAATTTTAATTCAATAACATAAAATTATAACGATGTTCAGAAATTCATAATAATCTAATTTTAATAGTAGAAATTATGAAAAAGCATGTCATGGTTAATTTAATATTATGAAATTAAAATTTTAGGTAATGACATGAATAATTGAAATTAAAATTCATAATTTTTTATAGGATTTGATATGTTCTATACATACTCCACATCTATCTAATGTATTATTTATCAAATCATCTCCATTTATGAGAACAAATTTGAGTCCAAATCTAGATTAATCAAATTAGACTACAAAACATTTTTGAGTTATTTGTAGGACATGACATGGTAGTGAATTTAGATTAATCGTAATCTGCAAAATGGATTGATGGAAATTATTACTCTCGTGGAATGGAATTTCCATCCCCATGAGCACAGTAATAGAATAATAAATACATGAAATTTCCCTGAAAAATTTGTTATCGTAGTCCTCATTGCCTAAAAATTATTTTAACTCACATTTATTCTTATTTGGATTCCAAGAGATGAAAGGATCTATAATTTCACGATTAGCTGAAAAATCTTTTGAAAATGTGAAAATGTAAAGGAAATTAACCTCTTATCACCAAAATTATTATTTAGATAATTTTTCATATAAATTTTCCTCACAAATTATTGACCCAAAAATAAAATTTTCATCACTGTGATTTCAAGTCAAAATATATACACTATTTTCAACTAAAATTACCAAAATTAATGAGTTTAAGTACCATTGAATGACACGATTCATTAATTACATGAAAATATTTTTTAATTTTTAAGATCAAATTGCATGTTTGTATATTGAGAAATAATTTAACAACTTTTGATATCTATTTTGATGATATCAAGATTCCTAACATGAATTGGGTGATACCGATCATTTAAATTGACCACAATGTTATTAAATTATAGGAATATTAAATCAATTCATCTTCATAAATTTTTATTAATTAAAATAAATATAATTTCATTTTACGGGATTTGTCGTCATCTTAAAAAGTGCTAGAGTAGCCTAAAAATTCATACATGGTATTATGAAAACATTAATTTTAATTCAACATATTGGAAACTCAATTACATTAATAATATTTTTATTTTTTTATATTATGAATTAAAATAGATTTTCATCATTAGTAAATATAATTCTAAAATGACACATCCCATTCAAAAAGAAGAAATTTTAAAAATTTCAATTAATCCTTCAATATAATTGTCAAAAATGGTAGAAATTTTTTTTGCCTTAATTATATCATTATTATGACAAATATCCAATGCATACTCAAAAATCTATTTTGAAACCATTGGTAAAAATGGTACTTATGTTTCATTTTTCAAATCAGAATACCCTGTAAAGAGATTCATCGTTCAATCTATATATACAAACATTAATTTTCATGAAAAATTTGTTATGACTTTGAAATAAAAAAATATAATTAATTCTTATGATTTAGTTATGGATATCCATGTTGCAAATAATAAAAATCTCAATAATTGACTCAATTTATAGTTATAAAAAACACACCCATTTATATACCCTACCATATCGCTACCAAATAGGTGTCCAGAAACTCATCACACTTGGAATCATCATGATTTTCAACTTGACTGCATTAATGAATAATGATAAATAAAATATAGGGACTTAGAAGATTACAAAATAACATTCATAATAATTGAGTTAAGAGTAATGGTTCCTCATATATTATAAGGAAGAAATTTATCTTTTGTGATAAATTTTTTAACACCATATCACTTCTTACTCTCTACATCTATATACATTCCTCCCTAATGTGGTTTACTTGATTGAGGAGATTTGGTATTCCTAGAATAATCCTCTTTCACATGATTTTGGGGTTGAAATTTTTCAAATATGATAATCCATTCAAATAATATTATTTATAAGACAATTGATATGTAATATAACAATATAATATTTTTCATTAGGTAAATAACACATAACAATTACCATCATATTACTATCATGACATGATTTTTGTATTGTTATGAAATATTTCTTCTTGTCTCCCAACGTACTACATTTCAAACTTATTGACTTGATACTAAGAATTAGGGGAATGTTAACTTATTCAATTTTTTGATTTTTTTATTCTTTATGAAATTTGATGTCAATGACCCTCTACATCGTATTCCGATTATTAGAGGTGACACCTATACTAATAAAAACTAATGTACTTCCCCTTGTATTATTCACACTAATATCAGTTTCAACCACTATACCATATTTACCATTCCCATATAATTTGTGATATAAAGATAAAATATTATAATGAGTATATGGTTTAGTAAAAACTAAAATAGTTGTTCCATTAATGAATACATAACAACTGATTATAGAAGAAAAAACCACTTTAATAAAAATAAATTAATATTGTATCACTCATATATTTATTTCATAATAAAATATAAATCTATAATTCTCGAAATCTTGAAGGTTTCCAAATATAAATATTTATTGAATTTTTATTCATATTAATACCACATAACACCTTCATAAATTTTATCTCGGAAATATATATTCAACTATTGGTTTTCATGATCATCCATCTTGTAGAATTTTAACATTAACATTATTTCTGTTGGGTTTCCATGGACGTAAAATATCTGAAACATTCTACTAATTCATGATTCTTCCTTTTCAGGTTAGGAATACTTTTAAAAAATTTAAGGTTTTATTTTCTAAATCTGTATAATGATATCTTTTTATTACGTTTCATCACGCTTATTTCCTTCACCGATGTCTCGAATTTATTAACTGGTGATCTGAAAAATCTTTTGATTCACTTTTGTTTTAGGTAAAACATACTTTCTAATAGATTTACTTATGGGTTTATAGATCATCTATCTAATTCCATTTATTTATATTATAAAAAATACACCACATATTCATAAAATATTAGTCAATTAAATACTAAAAGCATTTGAAATCATCAATTGAAAACATCATTATAGCCAATTTAAATAATATAAAAAATATAGTGAGATAAATTAGTCCTTTTATGGCATTTCATTAATATTTCATGATATGGTTCCCTCATTGACTAATCCTATAATTAAAATATTTCAACACATATGGGAATTTTATAAAAAAAACTATTATTCCCAATACGTCCCAGGTAACTTGAGGTCTATCATAAAGAGGTTAACAAAATATTTTTCTACTATACACTTTGGGTTTTGATATTTCATATCATATTAATAATATAAAAATATAATATACTTTGAAAACAATTTCCATTTGAAACATCTAAATAATGGACATTGTCTTGGGAAGATTTTGTTATCCACTAACCATATTTGACATCACCAAGACACAAAAGGCTAGAAATAAATTCCATTATATTACTTCTATTTTTGTGGAGGTTGTAAACTTTTATGAAACCAAGAAATTTTAAAAAAATATTATGAAACCAAACAAAAATATATGTTACATGATATAAAAACAATAAAATTCAAACATCCAATGACTAATAATATCATATCAATGGGGTAAAACATAAATAATACAAAAACATACTATAAAAATAATGATTCATGAACTAGGGTGGAACAACTCTAGACTCTAAAGAAATGGTCAACAATAATGCTCATACTCTAGATAGAAATATATTGAGGCTCCAAGAGACAAATAAGTATTATTACCCATGTAGTACTTTGGTAAAAGGTTTTTATATAAACCAAATTTCATATGAACAGGGATAGAAACCATAACCTGTGGGAAATACTCATAAATATTCCCAAACATGACACTAGTTTAAGAACAATTCATTAAATTATTCAAAATATGATCAAAATAGAAATTTTGGGTCGTCAAAATAGTTTATAAATTAAAAATTGTATTGTTAATTAAGAAATAGTGTATAAAATTATCCTGCATGGAATAACCATTAAATATACACACACATAAATAATTTCTATACGACAGACCCATACTAATGTGATGTTACTAATCAATCCACCGTGTCATCACTAGGGGACCCTTCTACGGGTTCCTCAGGTTTGGAACCTCTCACATGTACATAATTTTGAGGCCATACCAAATGAATTTCTAAACACACACTAACCATGTACACAATATTACCACATATATTAATTTCATTAAATGAATTCTTTTATTGAAATTATTAAATCAAACACATTTAAGGGGTAATATCAAATTAATAATTTATATCATGGAACAAATAGGTTTCCCAAATAATATTCAAATACAATATTTTCTTTTTTTTGATCTAGAGGATTATAATAACAAATTCACACATGTTTCACTTTGAATTCAAAACATAAAATCCTTCATGTTATTGTACAAGTTGATAAAATTGAGAAGAGACCTACATCACAATTGATGATGAATCAAATTAATGACATAATGAAACCCCAAAATCTAGGCTCAAAATTTATTTACATCAAAAAATCAAATAAATATTGCATCTAATCATATAATACTACTTATATAAATCTGTAATATATCATATATAACATTCTCTGTTATATTCGACGATGAGATATAATGACAATAAATGAAAAAAGTTGTTTACAATTTATTCTACTGACCAACCACTCTAGGAACCATTTAAAATAGTATCTATAGGGAGATAAATTCAAAAAATCATAGAAGAATATTCTATATAGATATACTCAATCAACCTGATTAAATTTTGGATTTCCTAAAATGAATGAATTTAAAATAAAATTTGATGATATAATTAATGCACACCATATGATTAAGGTATACAGTTAATAAAACCATGTGAAAACAATGCATGTTATACTTGACAACAACTAGGTGGAAACACTATTGGGAACATGTTTTAGAAAACCAATCACCATCTATGATATGATTTTATCTCAAAATAACCTATTTTCATTATTTTTTAAACAGTTTTTTCCAAACATCACACCAACTATGCACCTTCCCTGTGGCTACCATAAAATATTTCATGGTTTCTTGTTGATGTTATATGGTTTCCCCTAGTATTCATCAAATCATATACCCTAAGATACACATTGAAAACTAATTGAATTCATTTAAAAACTCCAATAACACTACCCAAACATTATGTTACAACAAAATATATAATTACATGGTGATTTAAATCAATCAAGGATTTTTACACGTTATCTCATCCTATCATGATATTTTAATAAAATATTTTATTTTAAAAAAAATCTACATCATATCATTTTAATATAAATATATTTACGTATGTGTGGATTCAATATCGGGTGACATGGAAGAATTGTTATTATTTTTTAACTCCATTAATTTTCATTGGATGATCTTACCCATGATTCACTTGTCTAAGTGTGATTAAAATTCATTGTGATACTAATTTGATTAAATAAAAAATAATGAAATTCCATTTAATTTACTACATTTTCGTTAATATAAATTATTTTTTAATTGTTAATTCTTAACATAGATAAATATCTAGTTTTCTTATAAGGTATGAAATCATTGATATTCTTAGTGTTTTATTAAATCGGGATGTTTATTAATCCAAATTCTATATAGAATTATATAAATTCACAAATTAATCATCCAAATATAAATTTACTCTTATAAAAAATAATTCCTTCTCTTCCATGTCTATATAAAAATCATATATAATCATCACTACACATAGGATAAATAACATAACTCATCTAAATCATTTAATTTATTATATAATTGTTTTTACTAAAATATCATTTCCCCATTCATTTTCAATTTATTTTATTTGTTGCCCATCTGAAATCTAGGGTGATTGGTTCAATATTAGTAATTAATTCTAAAAAAAATCTTAATGTGGACAATTATTTTTATTCCCCTTATCTAATTTTTTCAAGGCATTATTGAACTAAATTTATCACCACTTCAAATATTTTGATGGTTATCCCAATCACTCAAAAAAATCATTGGACATTATATGTAGGGTATCTCTTAAAAAATATATTGTAGTTTATATGTATAAATCATCATGAATTTCATTATCATGAATTCTTCTTGAATAAATTTTTATAGTAGAAATCATTAGTTACGCCGTGTAGAAATATTCATTATTATAAAATGGAATTGTTACAGATAAACACTGTAAATATTTATTCTATATTTTTTGTAGATTCCATTTATGATTTTTTTGTTATGTATATTTTATTTTTATTCGGTGAATTTTTCTATGGCTTTCATTCAAGATGGTAGGTCTTAATAAAATTTTAATTCCCAAAATATCCAGTCATTTTGAAGACTCTCTCCTAGGAAGAAAAGAAATATTTTTTATAAAAAATTTCCATTTTTTCATCACAAAAAATGTAAATCCCTACTTATAATAAAATATTTATTACCTTCTTTATTAAAATAAATTAAAATCCATGCGCAGGGAATTTCATTCACCCCCTTTATTTTTTTTCATTCCAAAGAAGATTCTATTTTTGTAATTTGTGTTCTCATTTACTTCCTCCCTCTTATTTAAATTATATTTAAAGTGGTGTTTTTTTATTATCATAATATTTTTTCCATGATTAAAATATAAAACTTATCCATTATATATTTTTGATATATGTATATTACCACATAAAACAAAGCTAATATTCTTTAGATTTTTAACATTATGTTTACTTTGGAAATCCTGATGTAAAAAATTAATGGGATTTAAACAAGAAATTAGGGATGTCCATTTCCACATACATAAAAATATGAAAATATATAAAATCACAATAATGATTTTGTTAAATATATTTTTTGTTATAAAATATATCCTCATTTACTAATTATTTTTGAAATTTTTTGGAATTTCAAACACTAAAAATTATCATGTGTTGTAGTTCTATTTGTGGTATCCCTTAATGGGATTAAATTTCATAATCTAAAAGTAATAATTAAATATATTTCATTTTGAAACATGACATTGAAATAATGTTTTATAAATATAAACATGATATTTTTTTAATAAAACTTTTACATATATTAGTAAACTCTTTCAAGCATTTGTGTCACATTTTAAGAAATGATAACAAAAAAATCATTGATGCTTTGTCAAAAATTATATTACATGTCATGTATTAAAATAAATTTCCCCATTAGTTTTATGATGTTTCGCCCCATTAATTTGTGGATATGAGACCCAACCGTTTCAATAAGATTTTTTCCTGACACCTCAATGAAATCAAATTTTCATGTTTTTAATTGGTTCATCTAGCTTAACTAGAACATATTCTTTTTCCCCTCATTAATAGACACTATAAACAAACGTTGTAATGTTATTTTATTTAATTTTTATATTTAATTATTTCATATATATGGAATAAATAATAATATATTATATCAATCTCCTATAAAAATTGAGATATATTTGAGTGAAAAAAAAATATTTCATCACATATTACCTTTAAAAAGGGGTAAACAAAATCAATACATGACCATTTTTTGTAATATATAATAAATATTAATAAAAATAAGTCAAACTATTGTTATATAAATTGATTAAATCATATAAGGGAACATCTACATAATGATTATATCTTTCACATCCCTTCATATTTTTCAACTAGTATGTAGAAAAGGTAATTAAGGGATATTTTCCTGGATCTGATGTAATATCAGAATTGTTGATGGTTTTCTCTAAAAAATGATCTTCAACTATCTCAAGCATTTATTTTAGAATATATCATTATTATTAAATCTTCAATTTGTCAAATTTATGGTTTATTTGGAAGGAAGATCATTATTTTCGATTCTTCGATATTATTTTATAAAATAGTATTATAAAATTTTTCTAAAAAAGTAATTGCATCCATTGGTTTTATTACAAATAATTTATTATTCATAAATATTTATAAGAGATCCATGCGAAATGTATTTCATTTTTTATAAGGCCCCATCTTTAAACATTACTTAATCTTGAGTTATTACAAGAATACACATTGAGTATCTTTTCAGGTTTAGGGTTTTAGATAATTAGATCATAAATCATAGATTACATTCCACATTTAAAAAAGGTCGCTACATAATAGATAGTATTAATTTTCTCCCATAAAGGAAACATATTTAAAAAAACATGGATTCTTTCTTGACACTTCCTCGACACTATCATCAAATCATGTACCTTTCCATTGACCTATGAAAAACATTTAAAAAATGTGGGATGAGTATAAAAAGCTCAGTAAGGGATATTAAAATACAGAAAGAAAACCATAGCCCATGTATACATAAGAATCACCAAAATCATACTTTACTCATAAACATAAGCACATTAACATGCCTCATGAAATCATAAGGTTTATGAATAACTCATATAAATCATAAGACATAAAGGTAACTTGAGGCATTCATATCATTCTTACGTAGGGAGTAACCCTCATGGTTACATATAGAATACCCATCACAATATATTCCCTAAATATCTTCAGATAAAACTCAGCGTTTAACTCCTTTGCGTTACCCAATGCATTAGAGAGCTATATTTGGCTCACCCACCCTTAGTTTATCAGGGAACCACCCATCGTAATAAACAATGCCCAAGAACCATAACATAATCGTATCACATAAAACATGCATAAAGGAAATATAACATATCCAAATTTCAATCAAAATATATCAAAAACACATTGATATAATCAAAACATTATCAAAACCATTTTCCATACCAAAATAAAGGAAAATTAAAACATGGTATTTATTTTACATTTAAAAAAAGTTATGGCTTGTAGACGAAGCCGAAACTCAAATAATGGTCACGGCGGTGGAGAAGTCGTTGTCACCGCATACATAAGACAAAACATTACTTTTATCATTTTATAAAACCCTTCAAACAAAAAGTTTCCTTTTGAATAAAAGTAACGGTCAAGGAGATTTATACACCATATAAAAGAATGTTGTGTATAAAACAAAATATGCCTAAACGAAAGGAGATTGAGACGAAGTCCCTTACCTCATGTCCGACATGACTTGATCGTTATTTAATGTCCAGAATAATAAACTAGAGTTAATTTATAATTGATTAAGACCCTTTTTCAAGTTCATCATTACTTTTATATAACTTATTGACATGTAAAAAACATTATGTAATTATTTATGTCAATAACGGTCATTTTGTCGAACTTCGGTACTTGAGTCAAAAATAAAATTCATATAATTAGAAGTTGTTCATGTGGTAAAATACCAATTATATCTAGAATTATATTCATGAGGTAGATATAATATATATCAAATATATCCAGTATATACATTCATTTATAAAGTTATATAACATTTATAGGTAAGAAATGAAATGCATCGTTCATGGAGACGGTAAGCCGTACGTACGCATGAACGCTACTTTAATTCCTATTTCTTATTTAATGGAATGAAATCATAATAATATAAAGGTATATTATAATTCCAGTATAATATTCTATATAATATCATTAACACTATCCTATATACTTCCCACATATGTCACTAACGATTTAAATCACTTTGTGGGTATGGTAGCCCGCACTTCCTAAAATGAAATTATCACGTTTAACCATAATGGAAACCATAAAGGTATGCCATAAATGAAAAATAGAGAATCATAAGGAAAACATAAAAAAATAAAAATAATATAGAAATATTGTGACATCTTAACGGCCGCCATGAAAGGTGTTAAAATATGATTGAACAATCATCATTTCATGAGGCAGTAATTCGCCACTCACAGAAACAACATTTTCTTTAACAATTTGACGGAGGTGTGTGTAAGTGTAAATCAAATACTTCTTATAAAAACATACTAGTATATTTATTATTTTGGTGTTGTTACAAAATATAGAAATAAAAATATTTTAGGGTGTTTGCGAAGCAAAATAAAACAAAAGAACATAAGAGAAGACATTACCTTTAAATCAGGTAACTCCCCTTGGTTTGAACCAAAAGGGTTTCTTGAAGAGATTTCTACATAAGGTATGGCTTCTAGGATATATAGACCAATGTGGAGAGATAGAATGAGTAGTGTTTGGCCAAGCCAATGGCTTGAGAGGTGTGGGTATGGTGGTAGAGGTGGGGGCCTTTTATAAGAGGGAGGAGGGGCACTCTGAGAATTTCTTGAAATGTTACTTTATTATAATATGATTTTCAGATTTTGAAGGTTCCACAATGATATATTTAGATAATATGGTGATACAGGATCAAAATCCACCCATCCAATAGGTTTTTGACAAGTGTATATCTTATATTTTACATTACCTTTTCATTTTATTTAAATCATCCATTAATGAGGTAATCGTTGCATCATCATGGTTTTATAAATAAATTAATTTATTTAATGTCTAAAAATTAGAAAAAAATACAATAATGTAGGAAATATTTTTATCATTATAGTGACTATTTATAGTCTCAGAGAACATTTATGTAGGAAAAATTAATGTTGTTTTACTTAGGTGTTACATTCTTTTGTTATATTTGACATTCTTTAAAAATAAAAAGATTAAATGTCACTATCACAAAAAAGGGTATTCCATGGGGTCCCAATTTTGGCACAAGGCATACCATGGTCGTCCATGACACAACCAGTAGCATTATTACACATTTTGGGGTCATTTTATATTATTATGATATTATTTTATTAGCCTTAACTACCCAATAACTAATTAATCACGATCATTAAAGATAATTACCGTCGTTACTATTCATAATGTCAAAAAACAAAAGAGTCTTAATTACATAATTTGGACCTATTGATTGAAAATATGGAATCCATTTTATGAAATTCCAAACACAGAAATTGTAGTAATTAATTTAAGAATAATTCCCGTTGTCAAAACAAATACCGGGTTTTTTAGAAAGAATATCTATCAAAAGTTCGACACTAAATTATTCCGAATTCCAAAGTAAAATTAATTACAATGACCAAAATTGGATTACATCATAAAAATATATTCTAATTAAACTTTTAAACCAATTAAAAAGACAATCTATCTATATAGTTAAATTATATGAAAAATCTGTTTTGATGTAAAATGCAGTAATTTTCAGTATTCATTAAAAAATGAACATTGTCAGAAAAATACCAAAAATTTATCCAAAGAAAATTTAAATATCCCAATAAAAAATAATAAGTTTATTTTGAAAAATAGAGCTTATAAAATTGTCAAAATATATATTTTGAAATGGTATGCCATCAAAAGGTAGAAAAACAATCTTTTAAAAATATTCGAGAATTCAATTCTTAAGAATGTATTTATTCTCATTTTAAGACTTTAAAACAATATCTAATTCATAAATAGAAAAATATATGAAAATACATAATTCATTACTTACTTGGTATGTTACATTTTTTGAGGCATGTACAAGTCTCATTGAAAATTCCACACATTTTTTTACAAAATAATGGGACATTATTTTTCAAAACAATAACCTCTTGAAATACATATTCATCTTAATATTGGACAACTAGTTTGGAAATTGTTTTATTCATATTCATTATCCTTCATTTTTTACAAATATAATTCTCATGTATAAATACAGAAGAACTATTTCATAACAAAAATATATTTTCTATATCATCAACATAGTTTATCAAAACATTTTTGTTACCCATTCTATGAAACATATTTATCAATTTTTGGATGTCTATAACATAAAAAAATTATTTCCATAATTTTAATTGATTTTTTTCAACTATTATTTTTCCTTCCTTTATTCTTGATTTCAATGGATACCATATAATGATATATTATGTTGAATATTTACCATATTATAATCATTTTATTGATCCATCCTTCTCCTCACAACCCTTGGAATCCTTTTTCATTTATTTTTTTATCACCAAATTTTTATTTAATATTTCCCAAGGTAGAATAATTGTTTTTTCTTATGGTAATAATGAAATTAAACCATATCATCATAAACTATTATTATTACTTTTCATATTCTTTCTCTCCAGATCATTATAAGAATTTAAAAAATATCAAAAAAAATTTCATTATATAGAATATAATATTTTATGTTTATATTTTTATTCTTCTTAGATAAATTATCTTATGTAGTGGAATTTATTTTATTTTTAATACCACTCACATATTATCTTAGTCTGGTGTATCTTTCATTTGATGACGTGTTTTTCTAAAATTCAATTTTATTATTAAAAAACACCAATAAAAAAATTCCATTGAACCTATTTACATTTAATTTTGTCGTAAAGATGAATGGAATATAAACTTGGGGAAATTAGTATTATTGGATACACTTTCATATTCTTATAGAGATTTAATTATCACTTTTGGATAATTCAACCCATGATAATGTGTTATATTTTTTATAAATTTTCACCATCAATATTTTCACCAAATTTGATATGAAATTTTTACAAACAAGAAGTATGTAATGAGAAAACAAACATTGTTATGTGATTTCATGTTATAAATTAAATATTTATATCCTTCAAAAAATACCCTTGGGTTATCATTACCACTAGTCTTCATAATCACTAAAAAATTACACACTATATTTTTTTATAGGAAAATATTTTCATAGATATTTTTTATATCCCACATTGTGTTAATTATATATTTTAGAAAATCACATATAATTGAAGATACATCATGTTGAAGGATTATTTGTCACCCAGAACAAATCCAACTATGTCTTCATAATATATCATCAACCTTTTCTTTTGAACCTCACATACATTTCTATATGTTTTTAATGAGTTATATTTTTATTTTCATTTTTACATATTATATAATATATGAAATTTACAGATGTTTTGGGAAGTATTTTAAATTCAATAATTAATTCAATGTCAAAATAATTAGCAGCATTTTATTAAACTCACTCCTCTAAAATATTTCACTAATTGATATAATAATATATTTTATAAATGTTTATTTTATTATTAATTTTAATCCTCATGGTCTATGATTTATGTTAAACATTATAGATTATTAACTAGGGTAAAAAATATTTCATACATGTCTAATATTATTTATATATCTTCAATATGTCCCATAAAAAAATATTTGTGTAATTTCCTAAAATTGAATTTGTTTCACAGTCGATTCAAATTTTATATTTAATTATTAAACAATTTTATTGTTTCTATCCCAAAGAATCACACAATTAAATGATTTTTTTTTCAAAAGTATCACAACCAATATATATAATATAATTTTTATTACCCCCATAAATAAGTTCATGTAGTTGTTAAATCTTTTTTTACGATTTAAAACATTCACGACTTCTTGTCATCTCTTTTCTATATAATAAATATCGTTTTGCAAGATTAATATAGTTCCCCCATGTATAGAAATAGATTCATTGTTCTCCATGAGAGGTAGTTAAAAAAATTAAACATAATCTTTATTAATTCTGATCAATTAATTGTGGTAATAAATTCAATCCATTCATGGATAAATATTTATAGAATAGATTATACACATATATCCTTCGGTATTGTGTATTCTTATTATTTGTGAATTAGTGATTATGCAATGTAACCATGTTTTATATATTTTCATGATTTCCAATCCTAAACATGAGTAACTATATTTGTTAAGGGATATGAATCTGTTGAGGTGTTATCAACCATCAAAAAATTATGAAATTTGGAAATTGAAAAAAACATCTTATGTAGTTTTTAAAATGTTCAAATCCTTTTCAAAATACCTATACCATCCCATGACCAATGTTTTTAATAAGAAACTACATTTCACATAAATTTTATGTTATTTAATGTTTATATTTAGCAGGACATTATGGTTTTGATTTTTTCATTCGAGTCCACATGACATCTCACATAATGTCATATTCCCGACATGATAGTGGTGTTCATTAAAATAATACCTCTAATTTTTCATGGTTTCATATTTAATTTAGTTAAATGGAATTAAACAACAATATATAGATTATAACACTCCATTCTTAGTGGATTTTATATTCATATCAGGCATAATAATATTTCAATTGCAATGGATCTCCAATATGAAAGAATCTTGAAACCATCAAAATCATGTAATTATATAAAAAACCCAGCTCTTGTTTTAATTAAAATGTTCATTTGAAATAAAAATGGATATAATATTCCTCTATATCCCAAATGATTTCTATTGATACATTAACCTCTTATCAATCGCTACATAATCAATGTGATCAATTTAATTTATTTATTTTCACATTTCCCTTTGATAAGAATAATTTATCCAGAATAGATGCACTATCAATGTACTATATCATTAATCTCATAACCCATAAAATTATATAATCACCATTTCATGTGAATAATATTTCAATAAATTTTAATATAAATTTTATTTATTTTATTTATTTTCAATATCACATTACAATTATTGATAAAATATTTTAAATAAGAAATTTTATATTCATATAATGTCCCATATAGTCTATAAAAATTAAATATCCTTGTTTTAATTGAATAAACATAACAAAAAACATCTCTTTATTCTCCATATATTTTATTTCATTTAAAATTCCTCCAAATATCCATGTGTGTATGATCTAAAATGCAACAATACTACTAATTGCACATAACACCATTATTTTCATCAATAATAATATTTTATCTATATTACCATATTTTATTACATGAATCAATGAAAAATAATTGAATATTTACTTCTAGATTGATTTTTACATTTCAATTCCACATAAATTCATATAAATATATTTTTAAGAACTCTACACTTGTTTCGAGGTATTCAATAATCAATGATTGGTTTGTTGGGATAGTGTTTTTCAAACTAAATTCAAATTCAATGCATTATGTTTTCTATTGTCCATAAATCTAAACATTATTGACTTGTCATGGTGATAATTAATTCATTTCAATATATAATATGAGCATTATATTGTTAGATTATTTTATCAAAATATTAATTTATTCCATTATTCTTTATTTTCACTCCATAAAAATATCATATTTTCACTAATGGAATGACTCATATGATACTCTATGTCACTAATCTAACAAAAATGTTTTAAACTTATTATTTACTAATCACGTGTTCAATACTACTCATTATAAATTCATTTTACCCTTCCATTTTGGGGTGTTTTAATCTTTTTATGTCTTATCTGACTTCTCTGCACTAATCACAACTGAACCGAAGTGTGATATAATTCATATGAACCCATAGATCCATTATAAAATGTTTTTCATAACTCTATAAATCTTCATTGATTGCTTATATGAGTGTTATTGGTCTGAAGACACTTGATTTTAAAATAATACTATGCATGATATCCTGAAAAAGACATCAAACTTTAATTGAATTGGGATATGCTATAACATTATTATATTTTAAATTGAATGCTATAACATATCCATTAAATTTTATTGTATTATTAATAGTGAATTTATTAAAAAAATATCAAAATAGATATTTATAATCCCATTTTATTATTAATTCATTAAAAATAAATGCAAAACTTTTAGTAATGTCACTTTATGCTTCAAAAGAACATTTTACCTCTACAACCGTTTATACATTATTTTGGCTAATATTATAGGTTAAATAATCTAAATTTAACAAATTAATTAGATTAAATGATATTAATTTTTTATTTTATAATATCAAAATTATATTTGGGTCATGTTTAAGTATTTTTTTAATTCTATTGATTAGCCATTAAGTTGTAAAATAATATCAAATTTTTAAAATGATAATTTCAATAAATTAAATGTTACATTTGGATTTTAATTTAAAAATAGTGTATTAATAGTTATCATTAATTAGATATAATATGATTTATCCCATTTTAATAATCATTATACTTGGTGTTGGTATATGTTAATTTTGTATGTTAAAAAATCATTTTCTTAAAAGTAATACTCATTTCATTTTTTTTAATTTTATCTTAATTTATTTATAAATCATCTAGAAACAAAATCTGGGAAATTTATTCCATATTTGGATTCATTATGTTTATATTTTCTAAAAATATCCATTTTATTTTTGTTAATATTAATAGTAATAATAGTTAAAAAATTTTCTCGAGTGAGAGTAAAATGCTAAATTTGAGGATAAAACAATGGGTATGTTCTCAAAATAACCCAAGGATTGAATTAAATTCATTTTATGATATTGGATAATCCAAATACATTATAATAATTAATATATATAATTTTTGTGTAATTACTATTTAATAATGTCCGATTTTTTTTTGAAGTTATGAAAATCCCAAATTATCACTCTCTTGCATTTTAGTACCATAATGTGTTAACATAAGAATATTAATACAATGAAATATAATATTTAATTTAATCTATAAATTTATATTTTATTTTAGATATGATAAATTTTTCATTTCAATTGATGGCATAACACACATAAAATCTAATAGACCACTAACAAGGTGCTAGTGAAATCTTAGAAAAATTAAACATATATAATTTTAAAAAATAGAAAAAGTAATAATTTTTTTAAATATGTTATCAAATAAAATTTATGGATAATATTAATATAGAATTTGTGGTTTTATGAATTATATTATATTATTATTATTTTCATGTTTTTTTATGTTAAAATATACCAATAGTTCCAATAATGGATGTAATGAATTTTTTGTTGGATAATATATAATTTATTGATTTAAAAAGAATGAAAACATTGAAATTCAATGATTGGATTTATAAATGATGTATACATCCCTATATTATTTTTAACCAATTTAATCCTTTCATGTAAATTTAAAAAAACATAATTATTGAAAAATGTGATATAACTATTCAGGATAAAATTGGTTAATTCGAGGGAAGACTAAAGTGATAATGAAAAAAAAATAGAAAAACCATTTATAAATAATAATTTTTGAGTTTATTTTAATTCTATGTTGATACATCCCACCCATACACAGTGGATTTAGAAATAGTGAGGTCAATAATGGTCCTTAACCGATATCCACATTATACCAAAGGATGTCAAAAAATGCACAGGGATTCATTAACTAATGGGTGTGATTTTTACATTCAAAATAAAATAGTAACCCAAATATTAAATAAAAAATTAAACCACAACCTGATGTATGATATAAATGAAATATAACTCAAACCAGTACCATTTACATCAAAACCAAAATCCACAAGAGTACTATTGGGGAAATTAATAAAAAAACCATGTACCCAAAAAAATACTTATAAAACCAAAAAAATTTAAGGACAAAATGAAACCACAAAAGCCCCATCATAATCCATTTTACTATTATAATAAATATCCCACATATCATTATGAACTAGTATAGAGTTATGATAATTTACTTTTTATTGTTTCCTATGAAATGACATATATAATATAACCAATATTCCAAATTATGTGTGAATAATGAAACTCAGTTGGATTTCCAAAAATGTCATCCCTACTCATGAAAATTAGAACAAACCTTTTTGGTGATTTATACAAACATTTTATATAAAACATTTAATACAATATATCTTGAAAAAAAAAATTTCTCAGAATAATATTTTTAAAAACATATTATATTTTTAATGAAGGGAAACAAAACGTATTTTCCAATCCACATCACAAACCATTGGTAATTTCTGATTTCAAAACACACATACACATATCCATACATTTATTATTTATTATGAAAGTTCCATACCCATATTTGGTTTCTCATCAATATATCAATTTATCATATGTTTTTAAAATCACATGTGTCATTACACTATTAAAACTGAGAAATAGATAATATTTCACCTAGGCCTCATAATGAAATATAAACACAAACCACCATTTATTTCGATCAACCATGTCCATGCAATCATGTCATTTCCATTTCTATACCAAAACCCATCCAGTACCTAAGCAATTTTAATGCCAAAACTATTTCAATTACAAAACCATTTAAATAAAAATACCCATTAATTAAAAATCATTTTCTGTAAATTGAACAATGGATAAATTTTAAAATTAATATTTTACAATAATTTATCACTGAATATTTTTAAATAATATCATAATTTCCTCAAATCCAATATTCATCACTAATGATATTATTACCATTTTTGTAAGAAAAAATTCATAACCAATTTCATTAAATTTATACAATTTGAAAATATGAATATGTATATAAAATTGAGGGGTTGAGAGTGAATCCACCTACTTGAGAAAAAATTGTGAAAATGGAATATTTAAAGTAAAAGATTAATGAAACAAGGTCTAAACTCAAAAAAGACACCCTAGATCCCTTCCCTTAACATCTATATAGACAAATATAATAATAATTGGAATAAAGTAACATATATATATATCCACAGAAGAAATTAATATAGAAACCTAGAGAAATAGAGAGAGAGAGAGAGAGAGAGAGAGAATTAGAACTATGTAAAACCATGAGAACCTACCATGACTGATTTCATATCGTGATAATATGGATTAAATAGTCTACGAGAATCCATAATATCACTTTTAGATTAATGAGAGAATCCTACAAAGCCTTATAATGAATGAAATAGAGACTTAGAGTTAGTTTTGGGGGACAATGAGGGAATAAAACATAATACTAACTTTGATATTATTTTTTGGATCTTTTTTTAACCACGAATGGTTAGTCCCACTATTAGAAAAATCATGTGCTAATTGTTCGCCAGGTTCTGCCTCTTAGGGGAACCTCATGTAGTTTGCTATCATGGTTTCCGAACCATACACCAACCATGCCAATGACCACCATCTATATTTTCATGGTTTTTAATGAGTGGTCACATGTTTTTCCAACCCTTACTTCTTTACTATATGCCTACCTAGAGCTGTATGTCTCATGGTGCATAGTTTCTTGTGGAAGGTTACATTCTCCACTAAACATGCACTAAATATACTCCATTATAAATCCTAAAAAACATTCCCAACGGAATTAAAACATTCCAAAACATTACCTAAACTTATTATATGTATAATATTCATTAATCAAGGTATACACAATTTAATTTTTCGGTGATACATTCTCGCCACCATTGGCCATTCCATCCATAAAATGTAGAAAATCACTAATTATTTGAATTTGTTTTCATCAATTTCTATATTATATCTTTATCTGGTTCCCAAGTCTCTTACTAAATAATCCAATGATTCCAAATCTCCACACAACACCATTACTTAATCATTGATTGAAATTATATTACCTATCCAATATCCGAACTAGCATATACACTAACAAAGCATCCCACTATAGGTCAAATTGATCCCATATGATCACATGGTCAGGATTAGGATGATAATTTTTCATCAGAGATACATGAATCAAATTATGCAACACACTAAACTTTTATAGAATTGGAAACTCTTAGGACACCTTGCTAACACATATATTTATATTAAACGTTCATATGTATTGGTGATATAAAATCACAACATTCCTAGAATATTGATTTACATCCCGTGGAGAGACCCTCATGTACACATAACCACCCACCATGATGGAAAATGGTCATCTACAATGATCTACATAATATTAATGATGTATCTAAACCCTCTCCAATCGATTTTTGATCTACTGAAACAAATCTATTGTTCCATGTAGAAGGCTCGACCAAACTAGTGATGTATTACCTGTTTCTAGCCAAAAAATGGATAATGACAATGGAATACATACAATGGTTCAGAATATGTCATATATATCAATGAATTATTACTATTGTCTTATGATAACTCCACTAATGAAACATGTTATTCCAATTAAGAACCTAAATCCAGTACACAATCCCATATCATGTCTTCTAATGTTTGAATCATCCTTTCATATTTCCCATTTGTCTAAGGATGTTAAAACGATATAATATTCATATGAGCCCCATTTGAATTCATTATGGATTCCAATAAATGATACATAAACCATGGATCTATTATGAAACTATTGAAACTATTATTTCATGACTATATAGAACATCTTGAATATATTTTTATAACAAGTCCTTCATTGTATGTGATTCAAAAATATGAATTAAATGAGTTGACATTGTTAGACAATCCACTATCATCCATATTGTATCACAATTGAAAATAAATATTGGAAGACCTGTTACTAAATTTTTATCAATTTGAACAATTTCTAAAATGGAAATGGTAATAATTACAATATATGTGCAAGTCAATGATGATCTAAATTAGTCTGCTTACAAGTTAAATACATCAAAACGCACTCAACCACCTTCCTTTTTAGACCAACCCACCATAAATTTCTCTATAATTGACTTATTCAAATTTTTTACTTTATGATGAAGAACATGTTTTGAATGGTGTTTATCATTACAAATATTTTCTTAACACACCACAATAAAAACTATCATATTTTTGAGCCCTGACACTAAACACTAATGCATATTCCCTCCATCAATTGTCACACCATAATTTATTTTTATCCTCATAAGAAGACATTTTTCATCAAATGTATGTGAGTGTATAACAATATTTACCAAATGAAGATGAAATGAATCTGGAAATTAAACAACAAAATAAAATTGGTAATTACATTCCAAATGAATATTCAAAATGAATCACATCAATTGCCACATATCTGATGCTTATTTTTATAACCGAGCACCTGAATTTATTATTAATGAATCTACCACTAAATTTTAATTTCTTGGTGCATACTTCATTTTAATGTCAATCATTTTGAGATACCTCAACCATCATATTTTTCTCGTGTTCAAATATATTTTTGACAAAATATTTTTCATGATCTATTTATACATATACATTGTAAATTTCTCCCCAAAGAAGTAATTATGTCATGTTATCAAAGACTAGAATATGGAAGCTAGATCCAAATAATATATTGGTTATTTATTATAAAGAACCTATAAAATTCATGATCCATATGAATCAAAATGGACTCCATTCATGAGAACACATCCAATCCTAGATCCCAAAGCATCATAATATAGAACATACCCTTGTCCAGATTCTATGGAAGTCAAGATCTATGTTGATTTAGAGTGACCATTAAACTCATGAAAAGATTTTTGACATTATTTGTGCCATTTCAATTGATCATTTAACTTTTCAAATGTTGTCACATCTTAATATATTCATGATAAATCATGAAAAAAATGTTGATAATAACAGGCATGACCAATGATAATCCATATCCAGAAGAAATAATTTCATAGTTTCTAAACGATAAAATCTTCTATCTTCTAAAAAATGATAGAAAGTCATTGTTTCAATATTAAATTTTGAATGAAATGTTATTACTATATCCAAAATTCAACCTTTTATAATTTTTCATATAGATGATGAACAATCATGATCCTACAAATAGTATCCACATGGCACTCATGTTCATCCATTACATTTAAAAAAAATAAATAATCCACAAAACTACCAAAAAAAATCAAGATAACTTTTAAATATAAAATTCATTAATTCAATAATGACCAATGTCTAATTTGATAGACTAAAATTAATTACCACATATTCATAAGGTCAATATCTACTCTTTACAATTATTTTTTTGATATATCCTCCTTCCGAACTAATAAATGGTGATATATTAATTACATTTGAATTTTGGAGAACCACTAAGAATCACTCAATTGATCAAATATTTCATCAATGTTTTCCATTTGATACCTATTCTGTATCACAAAATGTTTAATAGTATGATAATCAGCAAATAGATGAAGAGTTTCACTTTCAATTTCTGTATCTAGTATTGGTGTTGTATACAGAGATGGGTAAGGATGAATGAATCCATTTACTTCATGCACCACTAATTGAACTTTTCATTCCTATAATTAAGTTGTATCAGTTATTTTCGATGGTAGGGAAATAGAACTAGTCCCTATAAAGAGATCTATTATGAAATCCAATTCCCAAACAGGTTGACAACCTATGAAATTCTCTTGTAAAACATCCAGAAACTAATCAACCACTATAGGAAAACACCTATAATAGATCTCCTCTATCAATTCCAATGATATTACTTCCAATTAGTGTGATATCATTCCAAATTCTGGTTCCCGAAAAGCATGTTCTACCATAATTTACACTAATTTTTTGTCAAAAGAGATGTGTGACACCATCATCAGTTCTAAAACTATCATTTCTAGTGTAACACTCGATGTTAGACTTAATCATCATCAAAAAATCCAAATTAATGATTATATTATAAAGGCATAATTATAGTAATGATAAATACCATTTCATCAGAGCTCAATCTTCAATTATATTACATGATCTTCAAAAAATGAATAGATATTCTATTTTGAAAAGAGATGTTTTTAGTTTCAACAATGATGAAATCATCTCAATGTTTTAACACATAAAATCAATAAAAAATTAAGGAGAAATGGAATTTGAAGAATATTTATCAAAAAAAGTGTTACATAATGCTATAATTCAAAAGAATATTACCTTCCTCAGTATATCAACTTGACTAGTCAACCACAATAACCTACTAAGCTCCATATAATTTCTTTCTCACAAGAAGTTGATCTCTATTGCCTTGTTGATATTTAACTCCCTAGGGAGTCATGGATTTCCATGAATCACCATTAATAGATCTATTATACATACTATAGGTATCCTTATTCCCTCTTCCCAAAAAATCCTAAAATATCTAAGAAACCTAATAATTATCTTGATAACCTGACATTGTAGCACTATTAAAATCTAGCTAAAGATGGCCCATTTGTCTGCAAAAGTGACATAATCTAGCTTTTTAAGTACAATCTCACTAATTTCTCAAGAACACCACATTGTAAACATCCCTCATTGATATTTGGTCATTTAGGAAGGGTGAATAATCAATAAATATGAGTTCCAATCATGATACCATAATTAAAAAGGGTGTCCCTCATTTTAGTTCTCTAAATATTACAGTTCTCATTGTTTATAGTCAGTATAAACATACTCCATCCTCTCAAAGATCATAATATGTTTCATTAAGATATATTATCTCTATTGAATATATATATAATATGTAATATAGAGAATATATACCTAAATAGAATGTCCTACATTATCCCCACTTTAGATATGTGTACCATCATGGATGCACTGACATCAACAATTGGTGGAAAGAACAATAAATTCTAAAAGATAGAATTATACTCTGTGAAAAAATATTTTTCATGATTCACGCTAAAGTGATATGTATTTCCCTATATTCTAAATGTATGAAGATAGTATTTTTTGTTAAATAGTTTTTAAAAATCTTCTAATGCAAGTCCTTGGTCTAATTTTCTGTAAACTGTTAAATCCAAACATTTTTTGTGCAAGGTGATACATTATATAAGTTTCTATATTTTCATTTATATATTCCAGTGGGCCATTGAAATAAAATATAAGATTTATCTGATTTATCGACATCAATTTATTTTCTAGTTACTAGACACTCTAAAATATGGGTGTGTTTTTATACTAGAATTGGTAATAATGATCCAATATCTATATCTCATTCCTCTTGTTCATATTTTACACATCAAAAAATAATTGGATAATAATATGAAGCAATCATCAGTTACCTTTTTAATCAATGGAACCCCCATTCGTATGAGCTTCATTTAGTGTGTTTCAACGACTCTTATGGGGTTTCTATTTTCAGAATCAAAGAAATTTCCTAAAGTATAACTTTCTAGAAAATGAAGTCTTATAATTTAAAATTCTACAACATCATAACAATCATGACAATTATATTCCCAAAACAATATGTGTCTCTCAAAGACTTATGTATCAAACTACATGGTAACATGAATATTATTATAAAAATGTTAACAAAATTTTTTCATTCTCAAAATTTCATGTCCGAACAATACTACAACTTTTTTTATCTCGACCCATGGAATAGATTGGATTGAATTTCAACCCTGTGACTAGTAAAAATGATGACCACTTTTTACTCATGAAAAAAATAATATGATACCACTTTAACATCCCATCCATTCACATTTTACTTAAAAGTTGGGAGTAGATAACATGGTATTAAGATACATCCCCAAGATGAGAAAAGGAGATAATAAATACCAAGGGGTTAATTACAAATCGGTGGGTGATTTTTCTTTAGAAAATAAAACAACCCAGAAAACATGACATATAAAAATAAACAAAATCATGAAACTTGATAAAAAATAAAGGCAAATAAATTAAATAACCACTATATAAAAAAAATTACACATTAATGTCACAATAGATATCTACAAAAAACCATGCACACAATGGAATAATTACAAAACAATAAAAAATCATAGATAACCATAAAAATCAAAAGCATCCATATAATCCACATTCCAACTACACAAAATCACCATAGTATTACTAAGAACCAATGAAGATGAGTGTTATATGACTGTTCCTCTATCCAAAAAAATAAATCTATAAAATCACCACAGTTCCCAAAAAGGGATGAATAATGAAACTCACCAGGTTCTCCCAAATGAATTCCCTACTAATGCCACTAGGAAAGAACATGTTATCACAATGATATGAAATAGTTTATATAAAACATTTAAAACAATTTAGATTAAAACAACAATATTTCTCAGATTTATTCCAAAACAAAAACATTTATTCATGATTGGATACAATTCATTTTTACCAAAATACTTCACAGACCATTCAGAATCTTCCATTACAATCAAAAAACCCAAATATGCATGATTCTTTTTTAATTTTTCATAATCTTGATTAGTTTCTCATTAATCGACCATTTCATCCCATGGAAATTAAATCACATGTTCCATTAAATCTTTTACCTTCAGAACATGGTAATATTTTGAACCATACCTCATAATAAAATATTAAACAAACCACTATGTTTACGCAATGACCAAGAAAATGAAATCTTTCCAAAACAATTTGAATGCATAAAACATTTCTTGACAATATCATTTCAATAAAATTAACTTTTTATAGAAACTATTTTTCATTAAATGATCCAATTATCAATTCAAAATCATCATATGAAATTATTTATCATATATTTTTTCACAAAAATACCAAAATTTCACAAAAAATCCAAAAACCCACATTAAATGATGTTTCCAAAATTCATTTCACACAAATATAATAATTATTTACAATCAATTTAATCAGTATAAATATTCTAATCCAGTTATTAAATAGAGGGTAATCATTGAATTTTCATACCATAGAAAACATGGATAAGATGAGAAACAACATCAAAACAATTTCAATGTTAATTACATTTTAATGGAAATGCCATTTAAATAAAACAACCATTTTGATTGAAAATGTTTTCGCAAAATTTTAACCAAGAAAATATTTTAAAATAAATATTATACCATCATATATATCGCTTCCCTAAACATAAACTGATCCTAATATAAACATATTTGTCATAAATACATTAGATCTATCCATAAAAAATTATTTCTATGAATCTGAGTGATATTGTGATGTATATATAAGAACAACAAGGGAAACAACCATGAATGATGGCTTGTTTAGAGAATTTTGCTTCAACACAATAAGAGAAGCCCTCATATCACATATAAGTTATGGGGGAAAGCCTCAGTATCCTTAAATAGGTTGAAATTCCAATATAGGGTTCTATTAGAGAACAACTGTGGGGAAAATACAAAAAAACGTATGTCCAGTTTATTTGATAATTTTTAAATCGTACATGTTTATTTACACAATTAGACATCCCATGCACTAACCATGATATAATTACTACCTCATGGTGGAGCGTCGTACAGTTTTATCACATAGTTTCCAAACCTCTAAAAAAGGCTCAATGACCGTAGTTGCATATTTTCTACTAGGTGGCCGCAAGGTTTGGACCAATGTCTCATTATTCTCAATATTATGGTGAGGTTTTATAGTTTCAAATAATAATTCCACAATTTTTTTTTTAAAAGTTCAAAAACAATACAAAAGGTCTCCAAACCCTCACAAACTTTACCAAAACACATCATATATTTGAAAATTGTCAATGAATAGTTACACACATGAAATATATTGTTCTTATTATATAATATTTAATTTATAATTATTTCATTTTTGATCAACATTTTTATGAATTTAACTATATAATATATTATAATTTTAAAAAAAATTCAAGAGTTAACCCAACAATTATAAAAGCGAACCTCAACACATCACTTACTCTACAATTTCAGGCACAATATCTGGGAAAATAAGTATCTAAATACCATCCTAACAACCCTCCATAAGCCCTCTAGGTAATATTTGTCTATGAACACTAACCATTGTGTGTCTGTGGAGTGTTGAAAAGGATGTTGTCTAAGGAAGAGTTATTGCATTTAACAAACTGTTTTAGATCAATTTCAAATTATATATCAATTGTAACCCTTCAAAAAACATTGATATAATAAAATTTATATATATAATAAAATTATATTTAGTTATTATTTGGTATTACCATCATTATGTATTATTCTTTAAATAATGGGAAACAAAACCATCAATTTTGTGTATGGGGGATTATCGCTTCATGATCTGATGTAATTCCTTATTCATAATCATTACTCAAGACATGAAATATTGATATATTAAAACAATATATATGATATTAACAAAATAATTATCATTCGATAATGATAATATAACTTCTTATTTTCTTACTATTCCATCAATTGAATAATGATAAATCAATTGTGTATGTTGATTACAACCTCAAAGAAAAAATGTGATTATTTTTTCATCACTATCTCAGTAAAAAGAATATATAAATATATTAAATGTGATAATATGTGATTTATGATATAATTACTATTCTATAATGGTAATGATATACAAAACTAAATTCCCTCATATTTGTTGAAAATTATAAAAATTATTCATGTGTACATTTGTCCTACCATATTAATAATTATATCATAATTCATTTAGAATAACCTTCATACATAGCTGGTTATAGAATTTTAATTATATTATACAAAATATAAATATTTATTTATTATATTTCTTAATATTATGTAATAATGTCCTCTGTTTCCATGCTAAACTTAACAATCTCATTTTTTAAATATGCTTCAAACTCTGTCAAAATAGATGACATGGAAATTTATGATTATATAACTAAAACTAACATTGAAATAAATTGTTTAATTATATTATAATAAAGGTAATAATGGTTATTAAAATTTTATGTAATATATATATAGTTCCTGAGTTGACAGGAATACATAAAATTTCTGAACTCATGCTATATATATTCTTAACATAATTTCGATTCATTAGCATATTTGAATTCTTCATTGAATATATTGTATCAACAGTATGTTTAAAGAGGCATATTTTTTATTTTTGGGTTTCTATTAAATATTTTTATATATTTTATATTTTTAACATATTCTCTCTAATAATGAATTATTATTTCAATAAGACGATCATTTAAGGGATATTCGTCTAAATTTTTTATTATTTGGTACAAATGTTTTTGTTATACATATTTATTCTTTTATAAGTTGTATAAAATGACCCTAGATAGATTATATCATTTAAATACTTATAAATATTTAATTTAATGTATTAATTGAAATAAATTCATTCACTATAATAAGACACCAACATTAACAAAATGTTCATCATTTTTAGGATATAATATCATCCTTTTTAGGGGATCATATATGTTCAATTTTCATTTAGAAGGGTTCATATGGACATTTTTTCATGAACCATATATTTCTTATTCTACCATGGACATTTATATGATTTATATGTTTAAAATATTTATCTTCATTCACTATTAATGAACATCAAGAGTTTTTTTCATAAGTGATATTGATCACATATATTTTTTTAAAAATTGGAATCTTCCTTATCAATTTTAAAGTATCTGAATATGATATAATAAATTTTTAAATATAAAATTTAATGATAAATAAGTTATTTTTCATGTAACATTGAAAATATGTAAATGGGATAAAAATCATTATTTATCAATGTTATCCGAACAAGCTTATTTTGACCTTTAACAAATCATTTGAATGAAATTTTTATTTTAACCCATAAAAATAATAGGATTTTCATACCACAATGACCATTATTTTCTTGAAATGTTACATTTAGTGTTTCTATTTTTTATAAATACCATTTCAAAATATCATTTATAATTTTAGTATTTAGTGGTACCAAAATAAAACGGTATTTTCTCCATCTTTTTAGAAATGGTTTTCATGTTCATTTAGTGGAATATTAAATTCTTCAAACATCCTTTAGTGATTACTATTAATCATTAGAGATAAGATCTTATTATAAACATTACATTATTTATTTCAGTTTTTTAGATGATTTTTAAATGTGACATTCTGGAAACCAATTTATTTTTTATATTTATATATTGTTGTGATTATTTTTATATAATGAAATCATATATGTGTTTTGTCTCTTAATATGTTATATCTCTCCAATTTATTATGTTAAGAGATATGGTTAATTGTTTTTAGGTTTCCCAAACTAAAATGTTATAGTTTACATAGTATGTAGTATTTTTGTAAGAGTATCTATATGAATTATTTTATAATTACATACAAATATACAAAAATTGTTTCCATTTATCAATGATGAGTTATAACGGATCCTTTTTGAAAATATATTTTATGACTAGATCATGATTATTGAATTATAATAAACATAACATATTAAAATTATTCATTCCATGTCTCAAGATCTATTTTCTATATACTATGTGTATGAATTCTATTATGTTTTTATCATGAATATTAATAATATCATCATAACATTATGGTCATTTTATGATAAATAATGACGGTCAATTGTTAATGATTATGCATAAATTTATTTGTCATTTCATATCAACATTATTTTATTTTGATTTCCCATAGTTATGAAGATTTATGTTACTTAAATTTTGTATTGAAAAGAATAATGTAGGAACAATTTTATATATAATTATAATAATTAAATGTTGGATAAGAAAATTTAGGTATAGTGGAAGAAATGATCCCTAAAATATATGGGAATTTTTATGTATAATTTAATTTAATAATACGGAAAACATAATTAACTAATTGTTCCTTGGGTATTTAATTTATTTTTTATATTTTTTGTTCTTATGTTTTAGAGGATGAGAATTGGGTTACATTTAACGTTATCATAATGATAAATGTATAGATTATTTGTTTCCACTTGATCTGAGAGTGTGTTTATGAAATGTTATATTATTTACTATAGGACAGATTATATAAAATAGTATATTATGATATTTTCATGTAATGAAACTTTATATTTATAAATACAATATATGGTCAATAATAATATGGTTTGAAAAACACTCAATAGTATTAATTCCCTTTATATGTTCATATGTGATTATAATATGTCATTAATTTAATATTTTCTAAGGTTTTAGGAAGAATAACACAATATTCTCTTATTAACCCTTTGGTTAGTCTATAATGATATTTTATTTTTAATTAGATTCTATTTGAAATTTGGAATATATATGATATTGATTGTTAAAATCTTATTCATTGATAAGGAAATATTTTTGTAGATATTTATGATCAAGATTTTAATTACAATTAATGTTAGTATGTAATTTTGATTCCTGATTTTTTAGGGATGATTACTAAATTATATTATTATATAGTGATTTTTTATATGAATTATTGATATTTTTTAGATTTATCATTTAGACGATTTATATGTAACACTAAGTATTAAAATGGCATTTAAGATGGAATATTATTTAAGAAGGATTCTATTACCATTTTGGGTGTTACAGAAAGGGTATGATATTACTATTGAGGATAAAAATATATAATTTTGTGGTTGTTTTGGTTAAATGAGATAAATTATTATTTATATGTTGAAAAATATTAATTTATCAAAGAGTGATTTTATTGAAATTTTCATATTATATTATTGTTTATTAAAATGATTTAATATCTCTATTTTGTGTTACTTTAAATTGGGATAATTATATTGGTTTTAATAATAACATGAAAAATATATTTAATCATTTTATATACCTCATTTATGATCATAAATTGATTACAGTTCTTCAATAATTAAATATTTATTCTCGTAAATTATATAATATTACGAGATAATGTTGAAAAATTATAGAAACACAGATCAAATGTAACACCCTATTCTTCCATAGTACATTTCTCTTTGAATTATGCAATAACATTCAATGTATGCAACATCAAGTTACAGCACACCACGTCCAATCAAAATAGCCGTTATGAATAGTAATACCCACTTTTTGAAATTTTATAAATTTAATTTTTCAAAATGGACTTCATTTTTGGATTCTTAATATCGTAATTTGTATAGGGTGAATTTTTGATATTTTTCTGAAAACATTAAATTTTCGATGAATAGTGAAAAACACCATGTTATTATATAAAAAAAATTATTTATATAATTATATATTTTATTTAAATTTATTTTAGTTCATAATATATACATAATACCTATATATCTTCAATGTAATTCATTTTCTTCATTTTATAAAAAAAATTAATTTATAAAACTATATTTATCATTTTAACGACTTTTACCATCCATCTATGCACAGTTAAAAATATTCCTACAACCTAATTTTATTGCTTCTATAAATTTAATTTAAAAAATAAAAGATACATTGTTAACATTAGTATGTAAAATTTGGTTCAATAAGATGTAAATAATTTTTGGTGAATAGTAATTTTTTTTATTTACCACGATTAAAAGTAAATAGGGTAATAAAAGGAAGAATGATATTATAATTACCATAAAAAATGTCATAGTTCAATCAGAAAAGTGTTTGTAGACCAAAATCAGCATTACAAATAAAATATGATCTTCTATGATCCACTTGGTTTAGATGAAGACATTTATTATTAATTTATTTAAAAAAGAGTTAAAAATGATAAATTCAAATTTTCATAACAAAATAAATTATATAAGGTGATACATGGGATAAATTTGACTATAAATATTAAGTATATAGATAAAAGTATTTTATACATAATGTTATTTTATTTATAAATTGTAGACATTAAATAATTAAATGTATTTATGACACAATGATTTGGCGACAATTACCTTATTAATGAAAGACTAAAATAATTGATAATATAAAAATTAAAATAAATTTAAATCGAGTCCATTGATGGATTAAATAATTTTCATGTTACTTATGACATGTTAGAGTTTATTAAATAATTTTTGTTCAATGTTATAATGTTTTTATGTCTTAAAAAAATACCATATACTGTCAAAATTGACATAAATGAGTTTTTAAAACAAATAATATATTATTAATTTATATAATATTCATAAAAATATATGGATCAAACAAATGATATATATATGGTTATATATATCAATAATGAACCACTTGGGGTTCTCTTGTATTTTTATAGTATGTTTATTATCCATTTATTATAATAATTCAAGAATACATGGTAAAAGTTAAACTTTTTAACTCTTAGTTAAATCTAAAATATACAGTTAATATTTTTACCTAAACGTCTCTAAAACCTATTTTTTGAGTGGTTTTCGACCCCACCACACCATAGCCTCGAAAAAAATACTTTTTTTGATATAATAAACCGTATACGATTTTAAACAAAATTAAGATTTCATGCTTTTCCTAATGTGACACACACTTCTCTTATAAAAGGGTATATACCATTCAATCAGAATCACAACTCCAAATCCATTTGACCCAACCAAACCCGACCCAATATATTCACAAATACCCTCACGTAAACCTAGATTCCTTACATTTATCAGAATGTCGACCTAAGGATCCTTTTTCATCAAATCAAAAGGATGCTCTCGAATAAGATGACATAATTTCATCACCTCTTTCAATGTTCTTTTCTTCTTCCACATCCTATTTCATTTTTTGTTTCCATACCAAAATAATAACATCTATTCTGTATAATTACTATGATGTTATTATAAATATGATATGGCCATTTTCATTATTCTGCCCATCCTATGAATGAGAAAGTCACGATACGTGTGTACTTATGGCTTAACATCTCCACCTCATCGTGTAGTTAGTAATTAAACCCTCATTATTTGGATGGGTATAATTATTAGTATAATTGATGTAAATAATAAATATAACATGTTAATTATCATTTATATATGACATACTATCGAATTATATATGATTTAACAGCCTATTTAATGATATTGTCGCCCATGCGTTCGTATGAATTACCGTTTCCATGAACACGATGCGATTCATTCCCCTTCATAATCATTTGAGAATAATTTTTAATTTATGATTTAAAATAATTTTTAAGAACATAATATCATTCTGGATTTGAATTAAATACCTCCAATCGAAATAAAATGACTTACATGAAAAAACATATAAAGGAAAACTAATTAGTTGATAACCCAAGACAATGATACTACAGAAATAATATAAACAATGAAATATAAGAAGATCATTAATAATATCATATTTATGTATGTGGTTATTGTATAATTTAATAACAATAATTTAACTATTTTTCCAGAGGTCAAAGTTCACTCAATCAAGGATAAGTACAATGTAATGGTTAAATTTACAATCGCTTTTTTATCTGAGGTTGTTTATACACGAGAATCTATTATGATCCATTTATCATCAACATCCTTGTTTCATAAAAATGTATTTGGAAAAAACTATTATCTACTATAATATGGGTTAATATTATTTATACATTTTTTGAACATTTTATAAAAAAATTGAATGTAATCATTCTGTCATTTTCCAAATAAGGTACATTATTACCATTTTGACAAATTAAGGTAAGATTTTTTTAACGTATATTGTGGGTGCGACTATTTTCCACTGTAACAACATCTTTGAAGATTCCATTACAAGAATATAAAAATAATTTCAAAATAAATGTCTTATTTTGATATTAAGTGACATTGAAATGGATTCAAAATAGAAAGATATATTTCTCTCAAATAGTTCTGATTTCATCTATGTGAACAATCATTGATGGGGTTTACCCTTGATTAAAGTTGATTTATTATGATTCAACCTTCCATATAGTATTGATTGTTTTGTGATATTTTTTTATTGTGGATGTGTTATTTTTATACAAATCATGGTTTATGGTTAATGTATTAACATTTAATATGATAGATTTAGTACGAATATTTATATTATACTTCAAACATTTCATATGAAAAATGCATTGGACTTAGTAAGTGATGAGTGCAGCCCGCTATAGCTCCTCGATGCATTATAATGACACATGAGACAAAATTGTGTCATGGAACAAGGGCTTGAAATATTTATTAATTTTAATATAGTCATGAGTTCTTTACTATATAGTTATGATTTCTAGAATTACACATTCCATCATTATGAAATTAGCTATTGATAAAACATGTGATTATTCGACTAGTATAATATCCATGTGATTATGTAAATGGAATAATTCAATTTATCATTTTCATATTATTATGAATTATATTTTTTAATGTCTTTTGTTTTTGTCATATGGATTGCCTTAAATGTTTTTTCTTATTAATGATAGTTTTTATGATATTTTTATCCTTTCTAGACATCTATGATCTACCCATTCTATGTTTTCTTTTTCCCAGGATCTGAATAAGTTTATTGCCTTTAACCTGAAAGAATAAGCTAAGGGGTATTAGTGTGTTCCAATGGGGATAAAATGATGTTTTTTTAATTTCATAATGTAATGTAAAACTTATGTAGTTATCTAATTTATCCAAGGCTACTAAACTAATCGTTCATTTGATACATGATCCATACTGATCATGCCAAAGTTATTTAATAATGCACAGACTCTGGGTAACTATGGTGAAGGCGTTACAGTTGGTATTAGTGAATGTTTTGAACAAACCATAGAAACTAGATTTAGAAAATCTCTATTTAGAGAACATTTACCTAAGATAGACATCGAGGATTAGAATAGAAGAACTTCTGAATTTTTTTGTAATGTATAGATTATATGAATTTTCTGAGAAATAAATCCCTCTCTAGAAATGAGAAAATAGAGGTGGATTTGGAACAAATGAACCGAGTAGTTAAAAATTCAACAATGAGATTCAGGCTTGACCCGAGGTATCCTGGTACACAACAATGTTCCTTTCTGTGCTTTGGGTTACGACACTCTCGTGGGATTTGCATAATATAATTCACATTTTCTTTAAAACCCATTATGTAAGATTTATGAGTAAATACCTCCTCAATGAATAACATTTTTTTATTATGGATTATATGCATAAACTGTAAAATTTATGTTAGGTATTTTACTATTTTGGAATTATGTATTAAGATTCAGAAACTAATATAGTGTATTCCATTATTTTAAAAAAGATCCTAGTGTAAGGAATGTAAATCCTATCAACACACGTAATATATATTGGAATTTCCCTCCTTCTCAAGATTATTATAGTAGAGCTGGTGATGAAACTGGTGTTGGACATTTTATAACCATATGGGAAAAAATCACTCATGTTATAAATACTAATCTTACCCATATAGAGCACCCTGACCCACAATGTAGAGGATCAATGTTGGACTGCATCATGAGGCAACAACCACCAACCATCAATGGGACTAAAATCCCATTTTTAACTGAGTAATGATAAGATCCTTAAAGAAAATATTTCATGCTTTGAGGAGTAACGAAATGGAAAAAATAGTTATGGATGATTATCACCTCACAGGAGATGCAGATATATGGTGGTAATTAATTCAAAACTGAAAAAAGGATTAATAAGTAGAAAATATGGAATTTAAGGAGTTTAAAGATAATTTAATAGAAAAATACTTTCATTTTTACCATCAAGTAGACATGGGAAGACAATTTTTGAGTCTGATGCAAAAGGTGGATGAGAATATCGTAAATTATGAGGCTAATATTACAAGTATAGAAAGGAATGGATCAAATTATATATGTAACCCAAGGCGTAAGATTGATAGATTCTTTGATGGGTTAAAATAATTTCTCTATCGAGAATTATTCTCACAATTATTCTCATCGTATGAAGATATTGTCTTATGTTCTATCATGACAGAAAAATAATTTTCTATGTATTACAACATTAATTAAAAGCAATAGAAGAAGATATATAAAGAACACTACAAAAATTGAATTTATGGGAAGAAGAAAAAGTTCAAATTTTATCCTGCATTAAATGTGGGAAGAAACACCACAGTACTTTCTTGAAGGTAATGAGAGATTGTTACAAGTGTGTTGAAAAAGACCACTGAGTTTGTGATTGTAAGGTAAAAATGTGGTTTTTAATGATTATTTAAGAAATTTTAGAGAAATGGGGAATTATGAAAATTAATGTTCTGTGCTCCATGGAAATTAACATAGAAAAGAACAAGAGATCATGTCCAGTCTTATGTGATAACTACTGCTGAGGTTGAAGCTCCAAATAACGTGGTGGATGGTAATTTAATAGTTTCCTAAAATATAGACAATGCTTTATTTGATTTTGTATCCTAGAATTGTTTTATATCTTCCAATTATTCTAAAAAAATTTAATTTTCCAATTTGATTTAACAAGGGATATGTCAGTCAAAACTCTAAAGTGAAGCATTATTATAACATTGTTTTGTGAATCATTTCTCATCAGGGTATATAAATGTTCTTTATCTGCTAATATCATCATTATAACAAATATTGAATTTGATATAATCCTTGTTATGGATTGGATTTCAATCCATGATACCAAAATTTATTTTAAGAAGGAGGATTCATTTTTCTATCATTGTAAGGAGTACATTATCTTTATATAAGAATCATCAGCATCTGATTATTAACTAGATCAACCCCTAGTAGCTCTACTAAATTCAATTATTAGGGAGTAAGGGAGTGAAATAACTAAGGATGAGGAAAAGAATGTTCAAATAGAGGATGTACCTATTGTGGAAGAATATGTTGATGTGTTCCCTATGTTTTACCTGGACATCCATTAGAATGAGAAATTGAGTTTTTCATTGATTTCTTTCTTTTATGAAGGCCCATATCGAATTCCTCTTATAGTATGGCCACTTTGAAATTATTTTAACTGATGAAACAAATAAATTAATTGTGTAATAAATGATTTATTCACCCTTATGTTTCTAAATGGGGATCCCCTTTTCTTTTTGTTAAGAATAATGATGGTTATATAAGGTTGTGCATTACCTATAGGGAGATCAATGCTGTAATAATAAATAACAAGTATCCCCAACCTCACATTAATGATTCATTCGATATAATTCATGGATCTCAAAACTTATCAATGATTTTTCTTTGATTTGGATACCATTAGTTGTTTTTAAAGAAGTAAGACATTCTGAGGGTTTCATTTTTTTCTAGGTATGGGAATTACATGTTTACATAAATACCTTTTCGACATACTAATGCACCCTGTGTTTTCACGGATAAAATGAATAGTGTTTTCAAGGAGTATCTTGATTACATTGTAGTGGTATTTATCGATATTATTTTGTTTTAATCTAAAATCTATGAAGATCATGAAAATCACTTGTAAACTATTATAAAGACTCTTATAAGAACTGAATTATATGTGACGTTTAGAATGTGTGACTTATGGTTTCAAGAGATTTCTTTTCATGGATATTTTTTTTCAATGGATGGAATCTCTATTGATATTTATAAGACCACAAAAATCCATGAATATCCAACACTGGGATGTATAACTGAGGTACACAATTTTATTTATTTACCAGGTTATTATCATCATTTTGACCACAATTTCTCCCTATTAGCTAACCCATTAACCAACCAAAAATGTAAAGAGGTTAAATTTGTTTGGAAAAAATAATGTGAAGAACAATTTCAATAAATAATGAGATGATTATTCAATTCTTCTATCTTCACTCTACCATCCAAGAATGAAGGGTTTGTTATTTATATTGAATCTTCAATGCTTGGAGTGGGGTGTGTCCTTATTTACAATGGTAGGGTAATTTCCTAAGCATGATTACAACTAAAAATTCATGAACAAAACTATCCCACTCATGATATTGAGTAGCAGTTGTAATAGTTTCTCTAATGATATTGAGAAACTATATCTATGGTGAAAAATGTGAGATTTATACTGATCACAAAAATTTCAAGTATATTTTCTCACAAAAATAATCCAATGTGAGGGAATGCAAATGGATTTAACAACTCAATTGTTATTATTTCTCTATAAACTACCACTTAGGGAAGGTAAATTAAGTGAAAGATGCTTTGAGTAGAAATGATCATGGATTTTTGAACAAGTTGAGATTGGAAAGGGTTCCAATGTTAATGGATCTACTAAATATGGATATAGGAATATCCATAGAAGACCAGACATCAATAATTTTCGAAATGGTTTACAAACCATTTTTATTATAAAGGATAAAACGTTCTCAGACTGATGATGAAGAGTTTCAATAGAAAATTAAAGCTGTGAATGATTGGAGATTGAAATACTTCATATATGAAGATAGAATTTTGATATTTGGGAAGAGACATTGTGTTCCCAAAATACCTGATCTAATAAGGTATTTTTTGGATGATTCTAAGAGCTCTTATTTCCCTATAAACACTGGTATCATTAATATGTATAGAAAATTGAAGGAAAACTTATTGTGGGACGTCATGAAGCGGTAGATTTTCTGTTATGTGTCAAGATTTATGGTTTGTCTATAGGTGAAGGAATACAATAATCATTATAGACGAGTCATGAAAAATCATCCCATACCTGAGGGTAAATGGGATGATATTTTGATGGACTTTTTCATGGGGATACTAATGACTCCTATACGGAATCATACAATATAAGTAATTATTGATTGTCTTACCAATTCAGTACATTTTCGTGCTATAAGAGAAGATTTACAACTTGAAAGTTTAGAAAGACTATATTTTAATGAAGGTGTAGTACTTAATGGGGTAACCCTATTTATTGTTTAGTATTGTGATCCCCATTTTATGTTAACATTATATAAAATTCATCAGAAGGCCCAGGATACTGAACATCATTTCAGCACTGCATAACACCCTCAAACATATGGGAAATCCGAAATCATTATTCAAACCATAGATGAAATTTTGAGATCATTCTAAAATTAATTTATTGGTATGCAGGATCAATATTGACCTCTAATAGAATTTTAATATAACAATAGCTTCCATTCAAGTATTAACATGAAACCATATGAAGTATTATATAGAATAGTATGTCGCACACCACCTTGATGGGATGATGTTGGTGAAAGGGAACTTGTACGACCAGAACTTGTTAAAGAAAAAATGTAAATGGTGAAACATATCAAAGCCCACATTAATTAATCTCAATATATACAAAAGAGATGTGCTATTAACATAAGTAAGGATTTGGAATTTCATGTAGGAGATAAAATCCTTATGAAGATATCTCCATGGAAGGGTGTTGTGGGATTCCCTAAGAAGGGTAAATTGAGCCCCCTGTATATCAGACATTTCGAAATTCTAGAACGAATTGGAGTTTTAGCAAACCATTTCGAAATGCCACAATGTATCTACAAATTTTATGATGTGTTCCATGTATCACTATTGAGAAAATACATTCCTGGAATAATGCTTGTCCTCACCTATGAAGGAATAGGATTGGAACCTAATGAGTTTATTTTGACGATCCTGTCAAGATTAATTATACAAGAAAACAAAGGATGATAAACCAGATGAATCGTCTGGTGAATGTTCAATGGACAAACTATAATATAGATGAGGCTACATGGAAACCCAAGGAACATTTTATGAAGAACCAATCAAATAATTTTATGTAGTAGCATTCTTAAAATATTGAGGATGAAATTTTTTGAATGGGTGAAGATTCTATCTCCCCGAGCATCCACGATATGTTTCTCTTTCAATAATGCAATAGATTATGTTTTATGCATCTTTGAGTTCTATCATGCCATGACCAATCAAACTAGCCATTATGCATAGTAATACTAACTTTTTGAACTATTTTAAATTTTATTATTCAAAATGGACGTCGTTTTTCAATTTAAAAAATAAAAAATAGCTTAGAGTGATTTTTTGGTATTTTTCTGAAAACATTCAATTTTTTAAGAATAGTCAATAACAAAAAGTTGTTTTTTAAAACCTACTTTTTAATTAAATAATTATTTATTTTATTTAAATTTTATTATACATCAAAATAGATCAATAACACCAATAAAATATAAATGTAATTCATTGGATTCATTTTGCAATAAAATTAGATGTATAAAATTTTGTTGAACATTTTAACATCTTTTACAATCCTTCTAGGAACATATGATTATTTTCATTAAATGTAATATTACCCATTATGTAATTAAATTTAAAAAATCTGAGATACGCAGTTGACATCAGTATTAAAAATTTGGTTCAATTGGATGAAACTAATTTTTGGTGAATAGTAACTTCTGAATTTTATTTAACACAGTTAAAAGTAAATGGAGTAATTAAAGGTAAAATTGATATTATAATTACCCTAACACGTGTCCATATTCTATTGGATATATTTATTTTAACCAAATTCAACATTATAAATAATTTTTGAACCTATTTGATTAACTTGTATTAGATTATATCATTTATTATTATTTTATGTAATGAAGAGTTAAAAGTGATAATTTCAAATTTTCATAACTAAAATATTTTTAATATAGAGATAAACATAAAGTAAATATAAATATAAATATACATTATAAATAATTTTTTTTTCATACATAATAGTATTTTATTTATAATTTTTAGACATTAAATGATTCAATTTATTTATGACACAATGATGATGTGTTAAGTAACATATTAATGAATGATTAAAATAATGGATATTATAAATATCCAAATATATGGAAATTTAGACTTTTGATGCATTCCAATAATTTTCTTGGATAATATTTCATGGTTGCGTTGTTTAAATGAATTATGTTTGATGTGATATATTTCTGATGACTTTCAAAAAAACAAAATACCAAATAGTGTCAAAATTGTCAAAAATGAGGTTTTAAAACAAAGACTATATTATTAAATTATTTAATATTCATAAAAATATGAAGCTCTATCAAAGGAAATATATAAGGTTACATATATCATAATTGACCACTTGGGGTTCTCTTGGATTTTTATTGTATGTTTATTAACCATTTATTATAATAATACAAGAATACATGGAAAAAGTTTAACTGTTTAACTAAGAGTTAAATCTATAATATAAGGATAATATGGTGACCTAAACCTATCTAAAACCTATTGGTTGAGTGATTTTCAATTAAGCCACAACTTATCCTCTAAATAAATCATTTTGGTGCCATTATAAATTGAATATGACTGTATAATAAATTAATATTTCTTTGTTTTCCTACAGTGACAATTATAAGGCCCCAGCCTTAAACCTTACTTAATATTGAATTAAATGAGTAATTCACATTGAGGATCTTTTCAGGTTTAGAGTTTTAGAGAATTAGGACATAACTATTACATCTCAAAAGATTACAAAGTAGTCGCTTCTACTAAATTTTCATAAAATAAAAACTCTTTAAAAGAAACATGTATTAGTCCATGTTTTAGGTAGCATGACTTTCCCTTGATCCCATCCTTGACCCTATTCCACGCTATGTCCTGTGAAAAACATTTCAAAAACTTGGGATGAGCATAAGAAGCTCAGTAAAGGATACACAAAGAATGAAAACTGTTAGTTTTTCAAAACAACAAGTAAACCATCAATACTTTATCAATGTAATACTTTTCACCTCCATGAAGTAGTAAAGACTTTTCACTGAAAAAAAAGTATCATTACTTACCTTTTTGTAACCAAAGGATTACCATAAAACCCATATAAAGAACACATACCATATATAAAGGTAACTTGGGACATAAACATACTTAAGTGGAATAACCATATGGTCGACTTCCACACATATCACTTAATGGAATAGCCATACGGCCAATTTCCATACATACTTATTGGTATATCCATACGGCCGACTTCCATACCCAATGCATTGGAGGTTATAACGTAACCACCCGTCCTGGTATTCACGGCACCACCCGTCATATGTTTTATAATGTAACCACCCGTTAAAATGTCCATGTACCAATATAAAACCATAAAACATAAAACCAATATAATGGAATGATAACATTTCCACATTTCAATCACAATATAATAGAATCTTTTATCAAAACCATTTTCAATACCAAAATACATAAAAGAGTATATCCTATTTATTTCATTTTAAAAACATATCGTCTTGTTGAGGAATCCAAAGACCAAATAATACTCGCAGCGGCGGAAAAGGTCGTTGTCACCGCGTATGTTAAAAAAACATTCTTTTTTGTCGTTTAGTAGAAAGCTTCATAGAAAAAGATTCCTTTTGTATAAACGTAAAAGTCAAAGGGGTTTATACCAAAATTAGAGACACTTGAATACAATAATTGAGGAATAACATTAAATCAGAACTTTATAATATAATGAGAATAAATGGATTCATGATATAATATTCCAAAGGACAATATATACACCATATAAGAGTGAATTGGTGCATAACAACAATGAAGTCTCAATAGAAATGTCAAATGTAATGAAATCCCATATAAAGAAGGTATCCTTAAATTAAGGACAAATCAATCTCAAAAAATATGTGTGACAAATATAAATACACCCAATATAAGTGGATATTAAGTTTAAAACAATAAAAGGTCATTCACACATATTCAATGGATGACATATTCAATGACTACATGTTGAACCCAAAGAAATTGAAATTGGGTTAAAAAGTTCCCTTGACAGCCTAACGACATCACATCAAAATGAGTTGATGAGAGATAAAAAGTGTATCTCATCACTTGGACATAAAATTTACATCAACAAGGATATATGAGAACATATCCCAATATAACGATATGTAAATTAAAATACCCAAAAAAAGAAGTCTTTTAAAAAAGAGGAGGGTGAAAGGTTCCCTTACCGACTTGGGTATCTTTCAAAACATACACCCCATGGAAGAAGGACAATAGATCATTGATGTAAATACTCATAAAATAAATTATATTACACAAAGAGTAGAATAATGGGCAGTACATACCCCACTCAATGGAATTTGTGGCAAATGTAGCATAAATCTCACGAGAATAAAAGTGAGATGAAAATTCCCTTACGAAAATTCGGCAGCCTAACGGCGCCACTCAAAACTTCCAAAATGGATTGATGAGAAGAAATAGGGTCTCTCATCATATGAACATAATAATTACAGTAGGAGTAATATAAAAGAACATCCCAATCATAAGAAATATGAGCTTAAAAGGAATGACATAAAAGAGTGTACTTAAAAAGAAAGAGAGGTGTAGGATCCCTTACCTCGGGTCCGACTTGACTCGATCGTTCTTTAATCTCCTGAATAATAAACTTGAGTTAATTTCTAATTCATTAAGAACCCTTTTCAAGTTCATTTTTCCTTTTATATCACTTATTACCATGTCATAAACATTATGTAATAATTTAAGTTAATAATATTTTTTTTGCCGATATTTGGTTTTTAAGTCAAAAGTGGACTTCTTACAATTACATGTTGTTCACGTGGCCAAATGTTTATTATATCAAGAATTATATTCATGATGTAGATATAATATATTTCATATATATCCAGTACATGCATGCATTTATAACATTACATAATCATTTAGAGGTAAGAAATGAAATGCACCGTTCATGGAGACGGTAAGCCGTACGTACGCATGAACGCTAATTTCATTTCTATTTCGTATTTTATAGAATGGAATAATAATGATATAAAGGTATATTATAATTCCAGTATAATATAATATATAATATCATAGTTCCATCCTTTATACGTCCCACATATGGTATTTAACGAATCAAATCACTTTGAGGGGGCGGTAGTCCGCACTTCCTTAAATGAAGATATCGCGTTTACCCATAATGGAAACCATAAAGGTATGCCCAAAATGAAAAAAAAACATAAGCTTAAGGAAAAAATAAACATATTATATATCATATATAAAAATAGTGACATCATAATGGCCACCTTTGAAGGTGTTAACTGAGTATTGAACAATCATCGTTTCGGGAGGCAGAATTTCGCCATCCACGGAAACCGTAGGTTCTTTAACCATTTGATGTAGTTGTGTGAGAGTGTAGCTCGAATAAATCTTATAAAAACATCCTAGTATATTGAATATACTGGTGTTGTTACAAAAGAAATAAATTAAAAGAGTTTAGGGGGTTGGATAAGCAAAATAAAACAAATGAACATGAGAGAATGAATTACCTTTAAAAGTGTAACTACTTTTGATTTGAGCCTAAAGGCTTTCTTTGAAAGGATTCTGCCAAAAGAGAATCCTCTAGGATTTGGAGAGGGATGTGGAGAGAGTAAATGGGCAGGTGTTTGGCAAAGACAAAGGATTGAGGAGTGTGTGAAATGAGGTAGAGGTGGGGGCCTTTTATAAGAGGAGAGGAGGGGCACTTTTGGAATGTAAAGAAATATTACTTTATTTGAAAATGTGTTTCGGTTTTAAAAGGACCCACATTGATATAATTCGTGGATAAGGTGATAATGGTTCTAAATACACCCATACAATAAGTTTTGGACATGTTTAGGTTAGAGAGATTACATTATCTTCTCATTTTATTTAAATCGTCAGATAATGATGTCATCGCTGCATCATTATGATGTCATAAATAATTTAATTTATTTAATGTCAAAAAATATAAAAAAATTACTATGATGTAGGAAATCTTTTTATCTTTCCAATGACTATTTATAATAAAAACTCTAACTTGTATAACCCCACTTAAAATTTTTTTTAGTAAAACATATCATGTTTGTGTCATTTTTACTTTTACATTAAATAAAAAGTTATTTATGTCATTTCCCAACCAAAATGTCTCCATGGGGTCCCCAAGTTAACCCATGGCTTGTCTTGGTCGGCCATGACACAAAAAATAAGGTTGGGACATGTTTCTAAGTCATTTAATAATATTAAAGCATTATTTATACCTTAAACTACACTAATTACCACTAATCGCGATTAAAAACATAATAAGTTACTATTCACCAAAAAATTATTTTTATCCCATTGAACCACATTTTACTTCTTAATGACAACCATGTATGTTGGATTTTTTAAATTCAAAACACTTAAGTGGTAAAATTTCATTTAAACAAAAAATCAGCTTTTATAAGTACCACTTAGTGGATTCACTATTCATCAAAAAATTGATGTTTTTCAGAAAAATCCCAAAAATTCACCCTAATCTATATTTGATATTCTGAATTTAAAAATGAAGTCCGTTTTACAAAATTCAAAACATATTAGTCACATTAATTAATTTAATAATTAATTCCCGCTGTCCGAGCAAATAGCGTGTTTTTATAAAACAATAAGTATCAAAAGATTGACACTAGTTTAAGTCTGATTTCAAAGTGAAATTAATTCCAACGACCACTATTGGATTTAGGGGTAAAAATATTTTCTAATTTCACTTTAAAACCAATTCAAAATATAATCTATTCATATAAATAAATTAGATTAAAAAGAGGTTTTTAATTAAAATACAACATTTTAAACTATTAATTAAAAAATGATCTTTATTGGAAAAATACCAAAAAATTACACAAAGTAAAATTTGATGTCCCGATTCTTAATAGGAGTTTTATTTGGTCCAAAAGAATGTTTAAGAGTGAAAAAAACTATATTTAATGACATTTATCTATTAAAAGGCGATAAGTGAACCTTTAGTGAAAACTAGGGCATATACGCCTAAAATTGAATTCTTTCCATATTTTAAGCCTTTAGCTTTTATTGGATAAATGTAAAAACATTTAAAAAAGATATATAATCATATTTTAGTTATTTCTATCCATTCCCGCCAATACAACGGCTACATGTTAACTACCATTTGAAATAATATTATTTTATTATTAGAGTGCAACGTAAGATTCCCAAGAAACTCATTGTTGCGTGTTGGGTACGCCATCGAGCATAGAGTCCCCCTTTAAAGTCATATTAATATTTTATTCACAAATATGGATAAATATGAAAATTTCATATTCATTATTTACCTGGGGTGTTACATCCTTCCCCCCTTTTGGGAATTGCGTCCTCGCAATTTTAAAATTGCGCTTGGAAACATCCTTGAAAGTCCCACATCGGAACAAAAGTCGGTAAAACAAACACTTTAAAATAAAGAAAGATAAGTACAAAGGTCACCCGAGTTAACCCATACTAGGATTCCAAGTATGAAATTATGTACATGGAGGAAATAACAAAGGGTCATGTTCTGATGGAGAGTGATAGAAAACATGTTTAGGAGAAAGTTACCCACGAGAAAATCACAAACTTGTGATCGGTTAAACGGTCTTCGATTCCCCAGTAGGAAAAGTTAATAGACAACATTTTTGTTTTAAGTTACTTTTTATTGAGGAATGTATTCATAAGTAAACATAATCACTTATCATATTGACTTTCAACTTTTGTTAGATTCCTTACACAAACTCATATTTTCTCCAAAAGACGAGTATTTAGGAAGACTTGTTCACATTAAGAGTACTATAATCAACTTCTAGAGAATCACCTAATCCACAAAATAGAACTATATACTTCCCATGTCTTTAGACTTTAACCAAAACCAAAACCAAAAAGGTTATTACAAGATCAGATAATCCAGAAAAGGATAACCCTTTATAAAAAGAAAATCTATTCTTAATCTCCAAAATTTGTCCAACAAAACCCAAAGTTCAACAAGGACCATTCTATAATCAATTTTTCCATAAAATCCATCAAAGTAAACCAAACTAAGATTGAAACCCAAATATTTGAAGGATTTAGTCACATAGTCTTCCATGTTAAATTGTAACATTTATCTCCAAACAACATCAGTTGCTCCTAAAGTCTCGTATTGAAAAGTAATTAACCTAATCACATATCCTCTATGATAGGTTAATCATTTTCATAAATAACCCAAAATCAACTTACTCTTAAAAAAATAATCAGTCAAACTAACCAGGGACTTCACGTAGTCCAGTGGTAGGTGATAAATACCAGTCGCACTTTGGTTGTGGGTTCGATTCCCGCAGCTTTGTCCGACGCGACGGGTAGTCACACGGTCTGCGTGTTGTCCCTTTTCAAAAACTATATAATTCTTAAAACATTCCCCCAAATGAGATAAAATCTTCAAGAATAGTCATAACATATTTTAACCTCAAGTTTATCTCATTCCTTTCATTTTCCATCATATCATAGAGTAACCCATAATTACCTAAAAATTAAGTATCATATAAACCCTAATGGTTACCTTAATAATTATTACCTGAATTTCCACATCGAGTTGGCCATCTCGTACATGATGCATTAGAGAACTCACCAAGGTTGAAGTGGTTGATCATGACTCTCTGATATTTGGTTTAGAACAACCACGAGTTTCCTCATTGAATCCTCCATTTTATCTAGTATCTTAATCAGAGAACCACAACAATTTCCTTCAAACCTGTTGTCTCTTTGGTGCCTGCTAGATCCATCCATTCACTAAAAATAGAAATGTCAGTGTGAGTATATCAACAAAACCATCATGTACTAATGAGGAAGGTAAACACTAAGATACACTTACTCATTCACTTTATCTAAAACTAGGACTCTTTCTAAAATCCTAACCATTATGGTAATGTCACTTATGCTTAAAGAATACCCTAACCTCTAAAGTTATCTAAACCGACCTTTGATACCAACTATAAGTCCCCAGACTTAAAGCTTACTTAATATTGAATTAAATGAGTAATTTACATTGAGGATCTTTTCAGGTTTAGAGTTGTAGAGAATTATGACATAACTATTACATCTCAAAAGATTACAAAGTAGTCGCTTCTACTAAATTTCCATAAAATAAAAACTCTTTAAAAGAAACATGTATAGTTCCATGTTTTAGGTAGCATGACTTTCCCTTGATCCCATCCTTGACCCTATTCCACGCTATGTCCTGTGAAAAATATTTCAAAAACTTGGGATTAGAATAAGAAGCTCAGTAAGGGATACACATAGAATGAAAACTGTTAGTTTTTCAAAACAACAAGTAAACCATGAATACTTTATCAATGTAATAATTTTCACCTCCATGAAGTAGTAAAAACTTTTCACTGAAAAAAAAGTATCATTACTTACCTTTTTGTAACCAAAGGATTACCATAAAACCCATATAAAGAACACATAACATATATAAAGGTAACTTGGGACATAAACATACTTAAGTGGGATAACCATACGGTCGAATTCCACACATATCACTTAATGGAATATCCATACGGCCAATTTCCATACATACTTAATGGAATAGCCATACGACCGACTTCCATACCCAATGCATTGGAGGTTATAACGTAACCACCCGTCCTGGTATTCACGACACCACCCGTCATATGGTTTATAACGTAACCACCCGTTAAAATGTCCAAGTACCAATATAAAATCATAAAACATAAAACCAATATAAAGGAATGATAACATTTCCACATTTCAATCACAATATAATAGAATCATTTATCAAAACCATTTTCAATACCAAAATACATAAAAGAGTATATGGTATTTATTTCATTTTAAAAACATATCGGCTTGTTGAGGAAGCCAAAGACCAAATAATACTCGCGGCAGCGAAAAAGGTCGTTGTCACCGCGTATGTTAAAAAAAAATCCTTTTTGTCGTTTAATAAAACGATTCATAGAAAAATATTCCTTTTGTATAAAAGTAAAAGTGAAAGGGGTTTATACCAAAATTAGAGACACTTGAATAAAATAATTGAGGAATAACATTAAATCATAACTTTATAATATCATGAGAATAAATGGATTCATGATATAATATTCCAAAGGACAGTATATACACCATATAAGAGTGAATTGGTGCATAACAACAATGAAGTCTCAATAGAAATGTCAAATGTAATGAAATCCCTTATATAGAAGGTATCCTTAAATTAAGGACAAATCAATCTCAAAAAATATGCGTGACAAATATAAATACACCCAACATAAGTGGATATTAAGTGTAAAACAATAAAAGGTCATTCACACATATTCAATGGATGACATATTCAATGACTACATGTTGAACCCAAAGAAATTGAAATTGGGTTAAAAAGTTCCCTTGACAGCCTAACGGCATCACATCAAAATGAGTTGATGAGAGATAAAAAGTGTATCTCATCACTTGGACATAAAATTTACATCAACAAGGATATATGAGAACATATCCCAATATAACGATATGTAAATTAAAAGACCCAACAAAAGAAGTCTTTTAAAAAAGAGGAGGGTGAAAGGTTCCCTTACCGACTTGGGTATCTTTCAAAACATACACCCCATGGAAGAAGGACAATAGATCATTGATGTAAATACTCATAAAAGAAATTATATTACACAAAGAGTAGAATAATGGGTAGTAAATTCCCCACTCAATGGAATTTGTGGAAAATGTAGCATAAATCTCACGAGAATAAAAGTGAGATGAAAAATCCATTACGAAAATTCGGCAGCCTAACGACGCCACTCAAAACTTCTAAAATGGATTGATGAGAGGAAATAGGGTCTCTCATCATATTAACATAATAATTACAGTAGGAGTAATATAAAATAACATCCCAATCATAATAAATATGAGCCTAAAAGGAATGACATAAAAGAGTGTACTTAAAAAGAAAGAGAGGTGTAGGATCCCTTACCTCGGGTCCGACTTGACTCGATCGTTCTTTAATATCCTGAATAATAAACTTGAGTTAATTTCTACTTCATTAAGAACCCTTTTCATGTTCATTATTCCTTTTATATCACTTATTACCATGTCATAAACATTATGTAATAATTTAAGTTAATAATATTTGTTTTGCCGATATTTGGTTCTTAAGTCGAAAGTGGACTTCTTACAATTACATGTTGTTCATGTGGCAAAATGTTTATTATATCCAGAATTGTATTCATGATGTAGATATAATATATGTCATATATATCCAGTACATTCATGCATTTATAACATTACATAATCATTTAGAGGTAAGAAATGAAATGCACCGTTCATGGAGACGGTAAGCCGTACGTACGCATGAACGCTACTTTCATTTCTATTTCGTATTTTATAGAATGGAATAATAATTATATAAAGGCATATTATAATTCCAGTATAATATCATATATAATATCATAGTTCCATCCTTTATACGTTCCACATATGGTATTTAACGAATCAAATCATTTTGAGGGGGCGGTAGTCCGCACTTCCTTAAATGAAGATATCGCGTTTACCCATAGTGGAAACCATAAAGGTATGCCCAAAATGAAAAAAACATAAGCTTAAGGAAAACAAAAACATATTATATATCATATATAAAAATAGTGACATCATAATGGCCACCTTTGAAGGTGTTAAATGAGTATTGAACAATCATCGTTTCGGGAGGCAGAATTTCGCCATCCACGGAAACCGTATGTTCTTTAACCATTTGATGTAGTTGTGTGAGAGTGTAGCTCGAATAAATATTATAACAACATAATAGTATATTTAAGTTACTGGTGTTGTTACAAAAGAAATAAATAAAAAGAGTTTAGGGGGTTGGAGAAGCAAAATCAAACAAATGAACATGAGAGAATGAATTACCTTTAAAAGTGTAACTACTTTTGATTTGAGCCTAAAGGATTTCTTTGAAAGGATTGTGCCCAAAGGGAATCCTCTAGGATGTGTATAGGGATGTGGAGAGAGTAAATGGGCAGGGGTTTGGCCGAGCCAAAGGCTTGAGGAGTGTGTGAAATGAGGTAGAGGAGGGGGCCTTTTATAAGGGGAGAGGAGGGGCACTTTTGGAAAGTAAAGAAATATTACTTTATTTGAAAATGTTTTTCGGTTTTAAAAGGTCCCACATTGATATAATTCGTGTATAAGGTGATAAGGGTTCGAAATACACCCATAAAATAAGTTTTGGACATGTGTAGTTCATAGAGATTACATTATATTCTCATTTTATTTAAATCGTCAGATAATGATGTCATCGCTGCATCATTATGATGTCATAAAAAATTTAACTTATTTAATGTCTAAAAGTTATAAGAAAATTCCTATGATGTAGGAACTCTTTTTATCTTTCCAATGACTATTTATAATAAAAACTCTGACTTGTATAACCCCACTTAAAAATTGTTTTAGTAAAACATATCATGTTTGTGTCATTTTTACTTTTACATTAAATAAAAAGTTATTTATGTCATTTCCCAACCAAAATGTCTCCATGGGGTCCCCAAGTTGCCCCATGGCTTTTCTTGGTCTGCCATGACACAACCAATAAGGTTGGGACATGTTTCTAGGTCATTTCATATTATTAAAGCATTATTTATACCTTAAACTACACTAATTACCACTAATCGCAATTAACAACTTAATAAGTTACTATTCACCAAAAAATTATTTTTATCCCATTGAACCACATTTTACTTCTTAATGACAACCATGTATGTCGGATTTTTGAAATTCAAAACACATAAGTGGTAAAATTTCATTTAAACAAAAAATCAGCTTTTATAAGTACCACTTAGTGGTTTCACTATTCATCAAAAAATTGATGTTTTTCAGAAAAATACCAAAAATTCACCCTAAGCTATATTTGATATTCCGAATTCAAAAATGAAGTCCATTTTACAAAATTCAAAACATATTAGTCACATTAATTAATTTAAAAATTAATTCCCGCTGTCAGAGCAAATAGTGTGTTTTTATAAAACAATAAGTATCAAAAGATTGACACTAGTTTAAGTCTGATTTCAAAGTGAAATTAATTCCAACGACCACTATTGGATTTAATGGTAAAAATATTTTCGAATTTCACTTTAAAACCAATTCAAAATATAATCTAATCATATAAATAAATTAGATTAAAAAGTGGTTTTGAATTAAAATACAACATTTTAAACTATTCATTAAAAAATGAACTTTATCGGAAAAATACCAAAAAATTACACAAAGTAAAATTTGATGTCCCGATTCTTAATAAGAGTTTTATTTGGTCCAAAAGAATGTTTAAGAGTGAAAAAAACTATATTTAATGACAGTTCTCCATTAAAAGGCGATAAGTGAACCTTTAGTGAAAACTAGGTCATATACGCCTAAAATTGAATTATTTCCGTATTTTAAGCCTTTAGCTTTTATTGGATAAATGTAAAAACATTTAAAAAACATATATAATCATATTTTAGTTATTTCTATCCATTCCCGCCAATACAACGGCTACATGTTAACTACCATTTGAAATAATATTATTTTATTATTAGAGTGCAACGTAAGATTCCCAAGAAACTCGTTGTTGCGTGTTGGGTACGCCATCGAGCATAGCGTCCCCCTTTAAAGACATATTAATATTTTATTCACAAATATGGATAAATATGAAAATTTCATATTCATTATTTACCTGGGGTGTTACATCCTTCCCCGCTTTTGGGAATTGCGTCCTCGCAATTTTAAAATTGCGCTTGGAAACATCCTTGAAAGTCACACATCGGAACAAAAGTCGGTAAAACAAACACTTTAAAATAAAGAAAGATAAGTACAAAGGTCACCCGAGTTAACCCATACTAGGATTCCAAGTATGAAAATATGGACATGGAGGAAAAAAACAAAGGGTCATGTTCTGATGGAGAGTGATAGAAAACATGTTTAGGAGAAAGTTACCCACGAGAAAATCACAAACTTGTGATGGGTTAAACGGTCTTTGATTCCCCAGTAGGAAAAGTTAATAGACAACCTTTTTGTTTTAAGTTACTTTTTATTGAGGAATGTATTCATAAGGAAACATAATCACTTATCATATTGACTTTCAACTTTTGTTAGATTCCTTACACAAACTCATATTTTCTCCAAAAGACGAGTATTTAGGAAGACTTGTTAACATTAAGAGTACTATAATCAACTTCTAGAGAATCACCTAATCCACAAAATAGAACTATATACTTCCCATGTCTTTAGACTTTAACCAAAACCAAAACCAGAAAGGTTATTACAAGATCAGATAATCCAGAAAAGGATAACGCTTTATAAAAAGAAAATATATTCTTAATCTCCAAAATTTGTCCAACAAAACCCAAAGTTCAACAAGGACCATTCTATAATCAATTTTTCCATAACATTCTTCAAAGTAAACCAAACTAAGATTGAAACCCAAATATTTGAAGGATTTATTCACATAGTCTTCCATGTTAAATCGTAACATTTATCTCCAAACAACATCAGTTGCTCCTAAAGTCTCGTATTGAAAAGTAATTAACCAAATCACATATCCTCTATGATAGGTTAATCATTTTCATAAATAACCCAAAATCATATTAATCTTAAAAAAATAACCAGTCAAACTAACCAGGGAATTCACGTAGTCCAGTGGTAGGTGATAAATACCAGTCGCACTTTGGTTGTGGGTTCGATTCCCGCAGCTTTGTCCGACGCGACGGGTAGTCACACGGTCTGCGTGTTGTCCTTTATCCAAAACTATATAATTCTTAAAACATTCCCCAAAATGAGATAAAATAATCAAGAATAGTCATAACATATTTTAACCTCAAGTTTATCTTATTCCTTTCATTTTCCATCATATCATAGAGTAACCCCTAATTACCTAAAAATTAAGTATCATATAAACCCTAATGGTTAACTTAATAATTATTACCTGAATTTCCACATCGAGTTGGCCATCTCGTACATGATGCATTAGAGAACTCACCAAGGATGAAGTGGTTGATCATGACTCTTTGATATTTGGTTTAGAACAACCACAAGTTTCCTCATTGAATCCTCCATTTTATCTAGTATCTTAATCAGAGAACCACAATAGTTTCCTTCAAACCTGTTGTCTCTTTGGTGCCTGCTAGATCCTTCCATTCACTAAAAATAGAAATGTCAGTGTGAGTATATCAACAAATCCATCATGTACTAATGAGGAAGGTAAACACTAAGATAAACTTACTCATTCACTTTATCTAAAACTAGGACTCTTTCTGAAATCCTAACCATTAGGGAAATGTCACTTATGCTTAAAGAATACCCTAAACTCTAAAGTTATCTAAACCGACCTTTGATACCAACTATAAGTCCCCAGCCTTAAACCTTACTTAATATTGAATTAAATGAGTAATTCACATTGAGGATCTTTTCAGGTTTAGAGTTTTAGAGAATTATGACATAACTATTATATCTCAAAAGATTACAAAGTAGTCGCTTCTACTAAATTTCCATAAAATAAAAACTCGTTAAAAGAAACATGTATAGTTCCATGTTTTAGGTAGAATGACTTTCCCTTGATCCCATCCTTGACCCTATTCCACGCTATGTCCTGTGAAAAACATTTCAAAAACTTGGGATGAGCATAAGAAGCTCAGTAAGGGATACACAAAGAATGAAAACTGTTAGTTTTTCAAAATAACAAGTAAACCATGAATACTTTATCAATGTAATACTTTTCACCTCCATGAAGTAGTAAAAACATTTCACTGAAAAAAAGTATCATTACTTACCTTTTTGTAACCAAAGGATTACCATAAAACCCATATAAAGAACACATAACATATATAAAGGTAACTTGGGACATAAAAATACTTAAGTGGAATAACCATACGGTCGACTTCCACACATATCACTTAATGGAATAGCCATACGGCCAATTTCCATACATACTTTATGGAATAGCCATACGGCCAACTTCCATACCCAATGCATTGGAGGTTATAATGTAACCACCCGTCCTGGTATTCACGGCACCACCCGTCATATGGTTTATAACGTAACCACCCGTTAAAATGTCCAAGTACCAATATAAAATCATAAAACATAAAACCAATATAAAGGAATGATAACATTTCCACATTTCAATCACAATATAATAGAATCCTTTATCAAAACCATTTTCAATACCAAAATACATAAAAGAGTATATGGTATTTATTTCATTTTAAAAACATATTGGCTTGTTGAGGAAGACAAAGACCAAATAATACTCACGGCGGCAGAAAAGGTCGTTGTCACCGCGTATGTTAAAAAAAATTCCTTTTTGTCGTTTAGTAAAACGCTTCATAGAAAAAGATTCCTTTTGTATAAAAGTAAAATTCAAAGGGGTTTATACCAAAATTAGAGACACTTGAATACAATAATTGAGGAATAACATTAAATCAGAACTTTATAATATCATGAGAATAAATGGATTCATGATATAATATTCCAAAGGACAGTATATACACCATATAAGAGTGAATTGGTGCATAACAACAATGAAGTCTCAATAGAAATGTCAAATGTAATGAAATCCCTTATAAAGAAGGTATCCTTAAATTAAGGAAAAATCAATCTAAAAAAATATGTGTGAAAAATATAAATACACCCAATATAAGTGGATATTAAGTGTAAAACAATAAAAGGGCATTCACACATATTCAATGGATGACATATTCAATGACTACATGTTGAACCCAAAGAAATTGAAATTGGGTTAAAAAGTTCCCTTGACAGCCTAACGACATCACATAAAAATGAGTTGATGAGAGATAAAAAGTGTATCTCATCACTTGGACATAAAATTTACATCAACAATGATATATGAGATCATATCCCAATATAACGATATGTAAATTAAAAGACCCAACAAAAGAAGTCTTTTAAAAAAGAGGAGGGTGAAAGGTTCCCTTACCGACTTGGGTATCTTTCAAAACATACACCCCATGGAAGAAGGACAATAGATCATTGATGTAAATACTCATAAAAGAAAGTATATTACAAAAAGAGTAGAATAATGGGCAGTACATGCCCCACTCAATGGAATTTGTGGCAAATGTAGCATAAATCTCACGAGAATAAAAGTGAGATGAAAAATCCCTTACGAAAATTCGGCAGCCTAACGACGCCACTCAAAACTTACAAAATGGATTGATGATAGGAAATAGGGTCTCTCATCATATGAACATAATAAGTAGAGTAGGATTAATATAAAAGAACATCCCAATCATAAGAAATATGAGCTTAAAAGGAATGACATAAAAGAGTGTACTTAAAAAGAAAGAGAGGTGTAGGATCCCTTACCTCGGGTCCGACTTGACTCGATCGTTCTTTAATCTCCTGAATAATAAACTTGAGTTAATTTTTACTTCATTAAGAACCCTTTTCAAGTTCATTATTCCTTTTATATCACTTATTACCATGTCATAAACATTATGTAATCATTTAAGTTAATAATATTTGTTTTGCTGATATTTGGTTCTTAAGTCGAAAGTGGACTTTTTACAATTACATGTTGTTCATGTGGCCAAATGTTTATTATATCCAGAATTGTATTCATGATGTAGATATAATATATGTCATATATATCCAGTACATGCATGCATTTATAACATTACATACTCATTTAGAGGTAAGAAATGAAATGCACCATTCATGGAGACGGTAAGCCGTACGTACGCATGAACGCTACTTTCATTTCTATTTCGTATTTTATAGAATGGAATAATAATGATATAAAGTTATATTATAATTCCAGTATAATATCATATATAATATCATAGTTCCATCCTTTATACATCCCACATATGGTATTTAACGAATCAAATCACTTTGAGGGGGCGGTAGTCCGCACTTCCTTAAATGAAGATATCACGTTTACCCATAATGGAAACCATAAAGGTATGCCCAAAATGAAAAAAAACATTAGATTAAGGAAAACATAAACATATTATATATCATATATAAAAATAGTGACATCATAATGGCCACCTTTGAAGGTGTCAAATGAGTATTGAACAATCATCGTTTCGGGAGGCAGAATTTCGCCATCCACGGAAACCGTATGTTCTTTAACCATTTGATGTAGTTGTGTGAGAGTGTAGCTCGAATAAATCTTATAACAACATCCTAGTATATTTAAGATACTGGTGTTGTTACAAAAGAAATAAATAAAAAGAGTTTAGGGGGTTGGAGAAGCAAAATAAAACAAATGAACATGAGAGAATGAATTACCTTTAAAAGTGTAACTACTTTTGATTTGAGCCTAAAGGCTTTCTTTGAAAGGATAATGCCCAAAGGGAATCCTCTAGGATGTGGAGAGGGATGTGGAGAGAGTAAATGGGCAGGGGTTTGGCCGAGCCAAAGGCTTGAGGAGTGTGTGAAATGAGGTAGAGGTGGGGGCCTTTTATAAGAGGAGAGGAGGGGCACTTTTGGAAAGTAAAGAAATATTACTTTATTTGAAAATGTGTTTCGGTTTTAAAAGGTCCAACATTGATATAATTCGTGGATAAGGTGATAAGGGTTAGAAATACACCCATCCAATAAGTTTTGGACATGTTTAGGTCATAGAGATTACATTATATTCTCATTTTATTTAAATCGTCAGATAATGATGTCATCGCTGCATCATTATGATGTCATAAATAATTTAATTTATTTAATGTCTAAAAATTATAAAAAAATTCCTATGATGTAGGAAATCTTTTTAGCTTTCCAATGACTATTTATAATAAAAACCCTGACTTGTATAACCCCACTTAAAAATTGTTTTAGTAAAACATATCATGTTCGTGTCATTTTTACTTTTACATTAAATAAAAAGTTATTTATGTCATTTCCCAACAAAAATGTCTCCATGGAGCCCCCAAGTTGACCCATGGATTTTATTGGTCGGCCATGACACAACAAATAAGGATGGGACATGTTTCTAGGTCATTTCAAATTATTAAAGCATTATTTATACCTTAAACTACACTAATTACCACTAACCGCGATTAAAAACTTAATAAGTTACTATTCACCAAAAAATTATTTTTATCCCATTGAACCACATTTTACTTCTTAATTACAACCATGTATGTCGGATTTTTGAAATTCAAAACACATAAGTGGTAAAATTTCATTTAAACGAAAAATCAGCTTTTATAAGTACCACTTAGTGGTTTCACTATTCATCAAAAATTGATGTTTTTCAGAAAAATCCCAAAAATTCATCCTAAGCTATATTTGATATTCCGAATTCAAAAATGAAGTCCGTTTTACAAAATTCAAAACATATTAGTCAAATTAATTAATTTAATAATTAATTCCCGCTGTCAGAGCAAATAGCGTGTTTTTATAAAACAATAAGTATCAAAAGATTGACACTAGTTTAAGTCTGATTTCAAAGTGAAATTAATTCCAACGACCACTATTGGATTTAATGGTAAATTTTTTTTTATAATTTCACTTTAAAACCAATTCAAAATATAATCTAATCATATAAATAAATTAGATTAAAAAGAGGTTTTGAATTAAAATACAACATTTTAAACTATTCATTAAAAAATGAACTTTATCGGAAAAAAACCACAAAATTACACAAAGTAAAATTTGATGTCCCGATTCTTAATAAGAGTTTTATTTGGTCCAAAAGAATGTTTAAGAGTGAACAAAACTATATTTAATGACAGTTCTCCATTAAAAGGCGATAAGTGAACCTTTAGTGAAAACTAGGGCATATACGCCTAAAATTGATTTCTTTCCGTATTTTAAGCCTTTAGATTTTATTGGATAAATGTAAAAACATTTAAAAAACATATATAATCATATTTTAGTTATTTCTATCCATTCCCGCCAATACAACGACAACATGTTAACTACCATTTGAAATAATATTATTTTATTATTAGAGTGCAATGTAAGATTCCCAAGAAACTCGTTGTTGCGTGTTGGGTACGCCATCGAGCATAGCGTCCCCCTTTAAAGTCATATTAATATTTTATTCACAAATATGGATAAATATGAAAATTTCATATTCATTATTTACCTGGGGTGTTACAACAATGAACTCTATTATAAAATGGTACTTCACATTCTTTCAAAATCCCACCTCCAAATAAATTTAGCTATGCCAAACCCTACTCAAATATCTTCCCAACTACCCTCAAATTAACCTAGAGTAAGTACATTGATAATAATTATGACATATGGATCCCTTTTGATCAAATCATAAGGAATGACATGAAGAAGATGTAGTAATTTCATCACCTATTTTAAATTTATTTTCTCCTTCCACTTTGTCACAAACCAACCGAGGTCAACCCTGAACTAGTCAACCGAGCCAGTCCTCGATATGGCCCGACAAGCATTCCCAATCCTCCTGGGCTAGAGGCAAGGGATAGGGCATCAATAGAGGACAATTTGGAACAATTTAGCTCAGTAAAAATAAATAAATTTGCAGAAAATGTGGAATAACACAATGTAAATAAGAAACATGAAATGAATAAAAGATCAACAATAACCAACTAAACTTCCCACGAACCAAACTCATCGTAACTCAGAGAGTCTCTCACCAATCCAGAAAAAACTCTCATCCACTGAATGCATTCTCATGTTGGACCTACAACAGAAACTAAAAAAAACACTATAAGTGTGAGTATTAAAACATTGTTGGCATGCCCAAAAAACTATTCCCAATGTAGTACCCTTAAACAAAGAATTTATTTATTCATGTTTTGAACTAAATTATATAAAATATGGGTTTCCCCACACATGATTTCATTTCTAAAAAAATTAATAGTCTACTTCCCCTTTTAATTTAAAAACCAGTTTAATGATTGAAAGAAGCAAATGCACGAAATTTTAAAACAATTTTGAGATCAATTTAGAAATCCAAAATTTATATTTTAGTTAAAATGAAAACCAAACAAAACACCCAACACACACAAAGGGAAATGAAAGAATAGGCACACAAGGGCTAGAAAATGAACAATACCTCTCAATCATCTTCCCCATAAAAATAAAAACAAAAGATAACATTGGTTGAATGGAGGAGCTCGTGATCAATAAAGAACATACTATACAAGGGACTCATCTCGAAGACATGCCTACTCTCGATGATTTCATAACTCCCTAATGCCTGACTGTTGCCCAACCTGGGCTGGTCTAGGGGCTATTCCCATAGCAATAATAATAAAACACCCCTCTACTATGGGACACTAGCCTGTTCATAATCTAAACTATTGTAGCAATCATTCACAAAATACTCACTCACTATGTCAGGTTCCCATGTCAAAACGTATAATAAAAAGGAAAGGGGGAGACAATAATGTAAATAATGTAACCCGACACGATACGCAAACATCACTTGCAAATCACACAATCGAGGTACACATTATGACCACCCCAGAGTCCCCCCAAAGAGCGTTTTCAATATATCTCATTTATTTAAAGTGCCAAACATGCCTTAAATAACCAATGAACACCAACCGATTATCAAAAGTACCAAAAAACGCCAACTCATTTCTAAATAATCAAAGGAACAACACTTTTAAACTCAAAACCATTTGAAAACTCATTTATGAAATCCATTTTAGAAAGCTGAAACACATTTTCCATGCAAACTGTTCTTTAAAGGAAACACAATTTACTTATAAATGCCAACCGTGGATTTTCCCAACAGTAATGATGCACATTTAAATGAAAACACGTTTAGGTAATTCAAAACAAGAGATAACGCCTATCCTTCACAATGGACACTTAATCTAAAACATATTGTTTAATATTATTTACAAATAATTGAATCTTCAATAAAATAACACGTAATTAATAAATTCTAAATTTAAAGCCATGTGGAGTGGGTACCGCGCTCGACTCGTTTTCCAAACACAATGGCACGTTATGCCTCACACAGATGCATAGACATGTGCAAGCCTATGACCACAGTATCACTCGTTTTCCTCGCTGACATGCTACAAAAACTACACAACTAAATTGCATAAACACATACTCAAAACAATTCAAATGAATAAACAGCACAAACACCACCACGAAATGCTTTCAAAGCACAACTCACACCATCTACTTTATTTACTAAAACACATTAAACTTTATATAACAATTTTCAAATATAAAACCAAGACCTAACACACAGAAATACTATTAAAAACCCCTATTTATAATTAAACGTGCACTCAGAACACAACAAATCAGAATGCGCACCACTTGCAGAGTAAAAATAAAAAATTACACAACTTAATAAAAATACTCCACATGTTAAAAATCCATTTTTAAACCAAGCACTCCAAAAAATATTTCTGAAACATATTCCACACAACATATAATATTTAATAAACCAGTTAAAAGTTTATATAACAATTTTAAATAAAATTTCATGTATTTTATGTCAAAACACACCCAAAAACCATTTCCCTATGTCCAATCCTCAAACCAGGAACTTAAAATTTATATTTTTAGTAGTTTTAAAATTATAAACTATATGTAGACAAAAAATGAAAAACTTTTCACACAAATAATATACCAAATTTAAAATGTAAACCTCATTTACAACCAATTTCCCAAAAATACATTATTTTATACATTTCAAGTCATCCATTAATGATCACAAGCCATGATAAAAAAAAATGATACTGGTGAAACATTAATCAAAAAAAATATGTTCAAAGGGGACACTGGCCCCAAACAATGAATAAAATATTGAAAATTGTGTGAAATTCTCTTTGCACCTTAACCGGACCAGCGTGGAACCAAAACATCCATAAAAAACAACCTCATAAGATTAATTTTGTAATTAAACCATAAAATTATTGAAACAACAACATCTAGGGTTTGGGAAAACCGAAAAACTTATATGAAAAAGAAATTACTAATGATAAAAAAGAAACCATCACCGAAAATGATGTCGATGCTGGAGGAGGGCGCACACGCCAAATAAGACCATGTCGGAAGAAACCCATCTGGTAGGGGGTCACAACAAAAGGGGAATAACACTAGAAGGGGGTCACGTGACTAAACAGTGCATACAGGAAGGGGGTCATGTGGCTAGAAGACTGTTGGAGGGAGAGAGGGCATCCAGAATGGGGGTGCACTAGGTGGGAGGAGGTTCAACCGAAGCAGGAAAGGGGGGTCACCGGACCCAGTGCGGCTGGGCGATGCGACGACGGAGTAGGCAAGGGGGTCGCTGAACTCGGTAGGGCTGGGCTGTGCTAAGCTGGAGCAGGCAAGGGGGGAGCAACAATGTGCGGGACGATGCGGGCAAGAGGGGGGGGGGGACTGCACCTCTTTTTCCAATAATGGGATGAGGTGGGGTGGGATTCGACCTGCGCGGCGAACCCAAACCCGCTTCATCCCTTTTTTTAAAAAAAATATATATTTAAGTATATTTAATTATTACACATTTTAAAAAAATTAATTATAATCACCATTATTAATCCAATATTATTAAGAAAATTATAATTATAATAAAGTTTATAATAATAATAATAATTATAATAACTTTAATAAAAATATAATAATAATAATAATGACTATATTTAAAATATATATATATATATAAATTAATGATAAAATATTTGTTTTAATATTATATAATAGTAATAATTTTAGGTTTATTGCTTCTAAATCAAATATATACATATATATTTATTTATTTAACAACCTTTTTTATTAATTACAATACTTTTAGTTTTCCCCGCATACCGGGTGGGTGGCATGATGACCAAGGTTTCATTGTACGGCCCCTCGACCATGTTTTTCCCAAGCACAGATGCCGCCTAACACACATACGTACATATTTCTCAAAAAATCAATGTTTTTATGACGACTCATCCAAAAACACAGCCAAAGACTTAACTAAAGGAAAATTAAAACTCCGGTGTGACAATTCTTCCCACCATAACGCCTTCGGCCCACAGAATGCCATAACAATATCAAAACCCAAAACAAGTGCTGACATTATTTTACGATTCAAATAGATATCTAAAGAACGAAAATAAGGAGATCCTGAAACACTCCCAAAAATAGAGACATAATCTAGAAGAAATCATGCGATAGGATCGAACTGCCCGCTAAGTGTCACCATCCCGCAAAACTATGACCACCTCTAGTTGATCAGTTCAGTGTACTTAGAACATTCACAACTGTAAATCTAGGCCCATCATACACACTCCTTAAACACCATTATACAGTACTCAACAATTTCCCCTAGCCTCAATTTAATCATAAAACACAACATCCAAAACAACACAAAGAATAACACAACAACCCTCTAGAAACCAACAAACATGTTAAAACCACGTCTAATGAGTACATCATATATCCTTACTCCAATATGACACTGGAACTCTCACACCACACATATTTACTAAAAATGAGAATATTGAATTTGTTGGATCCATGCGGGACCACCCACAACCAAACCAAAACTGGAAATGAAACTGGGACATTGATACTGGAGGTCTGAACGGACTCCCCATCATAGGAATCAATCCAAACAGAATTCAACGAGACCTGTGATTTGGTCTCCCCACCATAAATAATGTAGATACTTTCGAACTCAGAGACATCAGCATGGGCCATTAACCACACCATAATTGGATGGGTGGGAAGGATAGGGCCCAGTCGATATAGTATCAAAACCACCGACACTGCTATAATAACAACATCAAACCTATGGAAGAATATGACCCATGATGCACTAAAGATAGTGATTAAATAATGAAAATTTTACGCAAGTGGGGTTATCCTGATTATGTTCCAGCATCACTCGGGGACTTAAGGCTGGTCCTTGATGATTGAAGAATCTTCTGCCTCGCAGTCAGGCATCAGAAACCCCCAAACACCACCCACGAACTAGAATATTACCAAAGACACTTCTATTCAAAATAATGTTTTCAAGGAGTTTCAATAGTAACCATTTATACAACTGATGGAAAAGAAACACCACATAATGACCCTGGCGACGACTACTGCATCCAAAACACACTACATGGAGAAACCCTCAAACTGATCTCGAACATCGCCCTAACCCTACAGACGGGTGGAGGTGACCTTTAACAAGCCAGGTCTGGCATCAGTGAGATTCTTAGATACAACTCGATAGAATCACTACAAGTGACCCAAACGCCCACAGGAGTTGTAGAGTATCGAAACACTTAGGCACGTCAGCCTCTTATGACCCAGACTACCACACAAGTGATAGATCATGACATTGCGCTGTGAAGAAGATGATTGAAGGTATGACAAACTCTTGATCCCTATACAAACACTACTAGCATCAGGTAGCTTCTTATTCTTCTAATCTCTATCCTCTGCACTACTTTCCAAACCTCGAGGCTTCCCCCCATCAAGTCCTCTTTCTAACCCCGCTTCATACAAAAAGTTCTTCCCCATAACATTCGAGTAGGTAATTAGGTTGAGCTCTGCCACTTTCGACCACTGTTCTGGTCGGATTCCAGTCTCAAATTGATGATCCTTCCAAGGATCATTAATAAAAAAATCCCAAATCATACAAAACATGGTCTATGAAGTGTCAATATAATTCATGTACCGATTCAATGCCATGCTGAAGACAACCAAACTCCATCCTCTTCCTTAGCTTTGTCAACATTGGGAAGTGTTGTTGGATGAACGATGACATGAAAAACTCCCATGTACGATCTTTTTAGGTTTATTCTGATTCATTGACTTCTACTATTTCTAGGTGATAAATTTAAGTATAAAGGTATCCAACTTTACCATTAATGACTCGGGCAACACAATGAAACTTAAGTTCCTCTCAATCTTCCGCAACCACTTCTCTACCTCAAGAGGCTCTATATGTTTATAAAATAGAAGAAGGTTCAATTTAAAAAACATGAGGACATAATCTATCGGATGATCAACTGTGGGATTTTCTAACGATGCAACACCTAGAGAAGCACCTTGGGAATCCATTGAACCTTCTTGGGTGAAAACACTAAGAACAAGAAAACAATGAACGAAATCAAAACATGGTCATTTCCATTTAAAATTCAACAGTTCACAATTTCCCAAAATAAACATTTCAAAACAATTAATAAAATTAAATATGACCCAAACGAACAACAAAGAGAAACTAGTGCTGATAGGTGACTCATAAATATGGTTGGCGGCCATACGCTAGACATGTCACAGTCATAAAGAGTACTCAAGGGTAATATCCCCGACTCCACATGGCGTTCCAGACTAGGAGAGCTCACATAGGTCACATGCCCGACTCCCATTTTATTTCCCAATATAAAAAATTTTAAAAAAATCAAAAGACGCCGACATACCGAACATCCCATGGTAAACCGTGGATTATAACGAGATAGGATTCATGAAATCATTCTCATAAGTACAACTCGAGTACCAAAAATTATCCACCTTCTACCATATCAAACACAAATAATTATGGTGCTCTAAAAAAACAAGTTCGACTAAAATGTTGACCTCCTCTGATATAATTTTGTCTTGAACCAACCTAGGTCGACCCATAACTGGTTACCTTACACGGTATGTGACATGGCCTGAGAGGAACTCCCGATCCTCCAGGGCTGGTGACAAGTGGCAGTGCATCAAAAGAGGACAATTGAGAATGATTTCTCCAAGTAAAAATAAATAAAGCAGTGGAAAAAGAGGAATAATGAAAAGTAAATAAACAATACAAAAAGAAGGATTAACGAACAACAACTAACTAACCATCCCATGACCAAAACACCTCGATATGCCGAGAGTTTCTCAAAAATCCACAAGCAAATATCACCCACAAAGAGCATGCTCAATTCATACCTGCAACAGAAACCAATACCAGAAAAACACTATAGGAGTGAGTATTAAGAATCATTAGGCATGCCCAAAAAATCTTTTCCCAATGCACTACCCATAAATAATGAATTTACTTATTCCATGTTTGAACAAAATTATATAAAATATCAGTTTCCACATAAACACTTTCATTTCGTAAACATGTAACTATCCATTGACCTTTTTAATTTAAAAACAAGTTTAATATTTTAATAAAATAGGTTCATTGCATTTTAAAACATTTTTGAGAATAATTTAGAAATCTAAATTTCAGTTGTTAGTCAAAATTAAAACCACACACAACACAAAACCCACACTAAGGAAAATTGATAAAGTGGCACACAGGGGCCAACAACCAAACTAGACCTCTCAATCATCTTCCACATACAAATAAAAAATATTGAAAACATGGGTTGAACCTAGGAGATCCTGAAAAATCCAGAACATATTATACATGTGACTCATCCGGAATTCATGCCTACTCTTGATGACGTCATAACACCCTATCGCTCGACCATCCCTCTACCTGGCTTGGTCGAGGGGCCCAATCCCATAACAATAATAACAAAACAACTCTTTGCTATGTGCCGCTATCCAGCGCATATTCTAAACTAGTGCAACAATTGTTCATAGAAGGTTCACAAACTATGATAAGTTCTAATGTCAAGTCGTATAATAAAAAGGAAAGGGGTGAGTCAACAATCTAAATCAACTGAGCAGTCACATTGTGAAAACATCACATGCATCTCACACAATCGAGGTACACAATAAGAGTACCCCAGAGACACCCAAGAACAGTGTTTTCAAAATATCCAATTTCTTTAAAGTGCCAAATGGGCATTAACTTACCACCCAAAACAAACCAATTTTCATAAGAACCAAAACATTCCAACTAATTTCCAAAGAATCAAAGGAATACCACTTTAAATCTCCAAACCATTTGAAACCACATTTAAGAAATCCATTTTAGAATTCTCAAACACATTTGGAACCCAAGACATTATTTCAAATAAAAATAATGTACTTATAAATGAAAACTGATCATTTTATCAACAATAATGATGCACATTTATAATAAAACTCTTTCAGGTAATTCAAAACAAGAGATAACCCCTATCCTTCACCATGAACATTTATTGAAAAACTAATTATGTAATATTATTTACCATTAATATAAAATTTAATGAAATAAAAAAAAGTAATAAATTTTAAATATAAAGGCCAGTACAATGGGGACCTACCTTGGTACACTATCCGAACACCATGGCACATCATGCCTCGCACAGATGCACAAACATGCACAAGCCGACGATGGAAGTATCAGGTGCTTTCCTCACTGGAACGTTGTAATAAACGCACATCTAAAACTCATAAACACAGACTCAAAACAATTCAAATGAAGGAATATCACCAACACCACCTCAAAATTCATTCAAAACACAACTTGAAACATCTACATTTTTTACTAAACTGCTTTGAAATTTGTAATACAATTTTTAATGAAAATACCATGGCTTCAGACACCCAAGAAATGATCAAAACCCCTTCTTATAATTAAACATGCACTCAAAACACACCAAATCAGATTTTAAACCACTTGCATAGTTAAAATAACAAATTTCACTTCTTAATAAAAATACTCCACATGTCAAAATTCCTTTCTTAAACCATGCGCACCTCAAAAATATTTCCAAAACATAATCTCCACCACATATTATATTTAATAAACTAGTTAATTTATATAAAACAGTTTTAAATAAAACTTCATGGTTTGTACGTCAAAAATAACCCAAAAACCCTCCCATTAAACCAAACCTCAAACCAATAACTTCAATATTTGATTTGCAGTAGTTTAAACATTATAAAATACATGTATGAAATATAACAAAAAATATTACACACAATGTATATTCCAAATTTGAAAAGTAAAATTATTTTTAACAAGTTTCACAATAAAATACCTTATTATAGAAATTGAAAGTCACCCATAAATTATCACAAACAATTTGTAAAACATAAACGGGTGAAACATTAATGAATAAAATTTGTGAAAATGGGAAAATAACCTCAAACAATAAAGACCATCCTGAAAATGGTGTGAAACACTGTTCGCACATCAACCACGCCAGTGAAGAACCAGAACAACCCTAAACAATAACCTCAGACAATAAATTTTGGAATTAATCACTAAAAGTATTGTAACCCCAACATCTAGGGTTTTTGGAAAACCAAAAACCCTAAAAGAAGTATCAATTTCAAAAGTGAAAAAAAGAAACCCTCATTAGAATGAAAATCGATGCTGGAGGGCGGAGCACACTCTAGAGAAGAACACTCCAGATGAAACCCGTACGGTAGGGGGGTCACAACAGAAGTAGACTCGTGATGGAAAGGGGGTCGCGCGACAAAATTGTGCATGCCGGAAGGGGGGTCGTGTTGCTGGAAGGCACCAGAAGGGAGATAGGGCATCTGAATAGGGGGTGTTCCAGGTGGGCGGAGGTTCAGCCGAAGTAAGCAAGTGGGTATCTAGACCCAGTGTGGTAGGGCGTTGCGATGTTGGAGCATACATGGGGGGGAGTGTGGTCCGATGTAGGCAATAGGTTTGATGTGCCTCTTCTTCCAATCATTGGGGGTGGGGGGCATCATCCTGTGCTCCGATCTGTAACCCACTTCTTCCCTTTTTTAATTAATTAATGTACATTCATTTATTACACCTAAAAAACAATAATAAAAATTATTATTAAACCAAATTAATTAGATAATTATAATTATAATTAAGGATATAATAATAATAATAATAATAATAAATTTAATAAAAATATAAAAATAATAATAATGACTATATTTAAATAAATAAATATATGTATAATAATGAAAAATTATTTATTTTAATAATAAATTATAGTATTAATTTTCAGGGTATTACTTCTAATTAAAACATATACATATATAGAATCCAATTACACTATATTTCACCATAAATAGAATGTTATTGTCACTTGTGTGTGCATACAGATTACTGTCTCCATGAACATGATGATATTAATTCCCTATCGTAATCATTCAACAATAATAATCATTTTATTAATAAAAATAATGTTTATGATCTTAGCATCATTTTTTATATGAATAAATTACATCATATTCATAACAAACATGACTTACGTAAGACAACATATAAAGTAGAATGTGTCATTAAACATCCTGGAACAATTATACAACTAAAATATTATTAACAAAAGTAATATTAAAATATCATATATGATATAATATTTATGTAAGTGGTTATTTTATAATTTAATAACAATGATTTAACTATTATACAGGAGGTTAACATACCCTCAATCAAGCAAAAATACAAGGTTAGGGTTAATTTTACAATCTCTTTATTATCCGAGGTAGTTATACCTGAGTATCTAATGGGACAACATTATCATCCACATACATGATTCCTGAATTTTTTTTTCAGAACAGTTTTACTATTTCATTTTTTATGGTTTAAAGTCATTTATACCCTTGATTTAATTTTAATAAAATATTTTGAATGTACGATTTTTATAATTTTCCAAACTAGGTACTTCATTACCTTTTTTAAAAATTAAGGTAAGAGTGATTATTTAACGTATACGACAACTTCAACTATTTTCCCACATTATAACATCTCCGAAGCATCCCTTAAAATATTATAATAATATTTTCAAAATAAATGATTTCATTTATTATTATTGACTTTTAGATTATTTTAAAATAGAAATTGATATTTCATTCAAATAGTTTTGATTTCATCTATGTCAATGTCCATTGATGGATTTTACACTTGTTTGAAGTTGATTTGTTAGGATACATTCATCTATATTGTAATGAAGGTTTTGTGATATGATTGATTGTGGTTGTGTTATATTTATACCATTCATGGTTTATAGTTAACGTATTAACATTTCGTATGGTAGTTTTAATATGTATGATTATGTTATGTTTCAAGATTTTCATATGAGGAATGTGTTGGACTTAGTATGGGATAGGTGGAGACCTCTATATCTCCTTGATGAATCGTTATGTCTCATGAGACAAACTAGTATCATAGAAAACGGCATGGACAAAATCGTATTTTTAGTCATGGAAGAGACCTTGACTATGTCGTTATGATGTCTGAAAATATGCCTTCCATCATTTTGAAATTAACTGTTCATATTATATATGACTATTCATCAAATAGAATGTCCATGTGAATAAGTAAATGGTATTATTTGATTTATTTTTTCCATATTATTCTAAAGTTTATGTTAAAAATTATTATTTTTTATTCGTATACATTGACTTTAATGTTAATGCTTTTTTTGATGGTTTTTGCCACATTTTTATCCTCACTGAGCATCTGAGATCTTCTCTTTCTTAAGTTTTATTTTCTTAGAATGTGAAGAAGTAAATTACGATTAAACTTCATGAATTGGCTAAGAGATATGAGTGTGTTTAAAATGGTAAAAAAATGTATTTATTTTTCCATTCCATAATGTAATGTAAAACATATATATGTATCTATTACTTCCAAGGATATTAAATAAATCTATCATTAGAGACTTGAACTCTTTTTATCATGCCAATTTTATGTAATTATTCACCAACTATGGGAAACTAGGGTCGGGGTGTTCTATCAAATGGATAAATTTAGTATATAGATTTTACTAAAATCTTGTAATTATATTTATTTAATTATTATTCATGAGGTTAAAAGATATCATTTTCAATAATAAAATTATCATAAAAAAATATTATCCTCTTACGTTAATTAATAATGAATTTATGGGTTTTTATCTACACATTGTGGTCTTTATCTATGTCATGATCACTCACGTTCTGGTAATATATTTTCTTTATAACTATATATTAAAAATTCAAAATTATATTATTCCTCTATGTATATTAGATTACATCCCCATAATGTTGCCCAAATTGTGAAAGGTGGTTATGATTTATTCAATATGATCGTTGTAATTCACTTTACATGCATTAAAAATGATATCTTATTAAATATGTTTACAATGTGGGGTATTAACAAAGTATTTTAACATATTATCCATTGATTAAATTGATCAAGATAAAAAAATTAATATTTTTTACATAAATGTGTGGAGAATGTAACCCAATGACATTTTATGTAATAACTCCCTCCCCACATGGTGTACCCATCTTAGGCTGAAGATGTGATAATGGAGATAATAACATACTAATCCTAGCCTCCAGTAGGACCTAAGTTGGAAACTACCACCAAGGGTTTTATAAACACACAAATGAGAGGCATTACCCTCTTATAGAACACAAGAGGAAGAGAGAGATAAGACATACACAAACCAACACCAACTCAAACTGTAATATAAAATAAATAAAAATTACACATATATAATGTCATGTAAAACTGAAAACAATAGAATGGGAAAATAAATGTACCAATAAAAGTAAAAATGTTAGGAACCAGGAAGTATGACTACTACTGCAACCCCAAGCTAGTAATAACTAGCCTGATATCCAACCTTCTATAAGTGACCTGATAAAAATAATTTATATACAGATATGTAAGTTTCATATAATAGTATACTCAGTATGATCCTCTATGGATCCTTTCATTCAAATGTAGAGAATGAATTATAAAGCATAGTGGAAATAAGTAAAACTAACTTGTCACAAATACATGTACACTAAGTTCGAAACCATTCCATGGATACTCTCACAAATTATCACATACATGTATATATAATATATGAATGAATATCAAGGGTAGCCCACTAATACTTACTCACTGGTATTATTTTTCCCCCCAACATCGCAAGTCATAATAATCATTCTCTTAAAAGGAATTCACACAGACACCACGGCAATGCACCAGAATATGCACATCATGTAGCACAACCACCACATCCACATATGCAATGTTACTAGGTAGTTCCAGATATCCCCCACAACTCGTATAATGTGTATCATATGTCGGGCATTAAACCTCAATCCATAATATCCCATACAAAGAGTAACAATCCGCAATCCATCACAACCTATACATGTCACACCTATAGTAGTCCATACGAATCAACATCCTAAATATATATTTTTTAATATCCATAAGACATTTTATCCTTCTACACACATATTTGAGGAAAACTAAGAAATGTGTTATTTGGAACGTGTAACTACCTAGATAATAGTGTGAGTCCAAAGGGGTATCCATCCAACCATCATCTAACTATAATGTCGGGGAAAATACCTAATAAGGATTAGAATCCCTGGGGTGTCCATTTCCCAAACTGATGAACTAGAGTAGAGTACAGAAACAAAATAAATAGAGAATATTATATAGCCCAGAACCACACTATGAGCATAAGCTAGTATTAGACTCCACTGCAGCTTACATCTCTCGGACTCCCAACTGCCACAATAATGACTAGGCAATCTATAAGAACAGAACAATTCGAAGATATTTATTTCACTACATCATACCCTATTTCCCTATTACACATTATGTTAATTAATTCATTAAAAATTAATTAACTATTACTTATTCTTCATTATATTTCATTTTCATCACACTAAAAGTCCACTATTACATTACATTGTAAACTCATCATTTCCTTAAACCAAGATCCAACCACATGGGTTAACATTTTCTCATTTTATATCATTATAATCACTCCCAAATTCCAAAATTCCTTTAAATTGTAACCACATAATTTCATTAAATCATGTTCCAACCCCATTACTGAACATCATTAATTCAATCATTTTTAACAGAATAATTACTTTCTCGTATTCCCAGGAATTATAGAAAAACATTCTAAGCCATCAAACATATGGGGGATCAACACGATGAATAGATGAACTACCCATCAAGAATTTTCCACCTATAACATGATCATAGACACATCCACCCTCGAGAAGAATAACCTAGAAATGACATGGCATACCCAGTGTGGGTTCACCTCTTTTTAGAAGGAGGGTAGAAAAACCAGCTTCCTCGGGTAGTAGGGATGGAAAATAAGATAAAAAACCAACACGATTCGATAAGAATCCAAAATTCATATCCAACCAGTTTCATCACCTCTGGTGTCCTCTTCAACACCCACATGTATAAAATGATGCATTTATCCAATCTAGGTGTCAATTACCGCCACAACCAATGGGCCTCCCTACCCCCATATATCACAACATCCTTCTCATATCACATCATAATAGAAGAAGTTGGAAATAAAATCATATCAACTTGGCTCTTGTTCCTTAAAAAAGGTATCTAGCCTTCATACATAATGACCACTCTTGGATCCTATGAACAAGGCACTCGACCTTAAATGAAAGAGGGTAACTCTAAACCCTAATAGGTATTATCTATTATCAACCATCCAGTTCTTTAATCCTTCTAAAATTAACCAGTTCATTATTAGTTTAATCTAAAATTTGAAAACATTAAAAATTCTTTTATAGCGTTCAAAAATAATTAAACATTCTTACTACATCAATTTTATTATCATAAAATTCTAAAAAATGGATTAATTTATATGCCTCATTATATAAATCCATATAATTATCAATAAAGTATAGATTTATTTTCTTTACTAATTTAATCATGAACAACATTATAAAAATCAAAGAATTGATATCACACTATCTAAAAAATCAACAGGAATACAATTATATCCGTGAAAAGTAACAAGATACAATCAAACCAATTTTTTTAATCTATTTCAATCATTTAACTAGATCAATTCCATTTATATCCAAAGGGAAAAAACACAATAACACTATAGTTGCATGTAAAATAATTTAGAAGCTACGATTACCCTATCTCAAATGGTTTCCAAAATTCTTCACTTGAGAACAGATCAACGTAACCGATCATGATTACCTTCTTCGCGAACAATTACATTCACCTGAGGATGTCGCAACAAAACCTCATCAACAACAACCAAAAGAAATGCCCATAAATCCTTATAGATCAAATTCCATAGCGTGAAGAAGAGATAGAAAAAAAAAGATCAATGATTACCAATGAACAGAGGTATATCATTCATCGGATTTAAGATGTATCGAAGAAAGTAGTAAGGAACCAATCCAAGATGAATTAATCCACAAACATTGATGAGGGAGGTGTCCTTGTCGTTTGGGGTTGAGAGGGGGGTGTGATCAAGCCATAATATTTGAAAACCATAGCTACTATGGTCATTAAAACACCCATAGATTGGGAATTACAGAATGTGTACCTCCTCATCACATCATGTACTGACTTGAGGAAATAAACACTACAAAATGAATCACAATATTGTTTTGTTTTATTTTTCTAAAACCAAAATGTTACACATTGTTTCCCCCTTGGTCACGTCGTGCACCCCATATTTCTAGCTTATCATGACCGAACACCTCCAGGATTCCCCCGAAGCTTTCTCTAAGCCCCTCGGTCTTAAAACATATTCAACGGATTGGTTCACATAGATCTATGGCCTTACATTAGACACCTCTAAAAATTAACTCTTCCTCGAGAATCAAAAACTAACCTATAGGGGAAATAGAAAAGGGGTTGTCTGATCAACCACCCCATGAGATACCTCTAAATTCATTCACCACCACAGGAGCCCAACCAGGTCAAAATACAAAAAAGACACATCACAATGACCACAAATAGCTAATAAATTCTCCCCCAAGGGAGATTCCTCTCATATAGGGCACACCACAACAAAAAACCAAATAATTCCATCTCTTAGATAATAAATGTCTACAACCACAAAACAAACAACATCACAAGGAAAAAAGAAAACCCTCAAACAACATGGGATATCGTGCTTGTATCTATGACTCACAATACTAGGTACTCTCTTCCACACCACCGTTCCACCAAAAGACAAGAAATGAGATGATCAAACACCCATGAAAAACCATCACCTTATAGTATTGGGTCACTTAAGACCATTGTTTTGAGGTTGCATCATCATCAATAATGATTTCCCCCCAATCGATGATTTGAGAGATTTCATGAAGATAACAGTGAAGCTGTAAAACATGAAAAACATCATGTACCATAACCGTCTATGGGGGAAGTTCTACCTGATACGCCATGGGTCCGACACAAGACAACACCTCAAGAGGCCAAACAAACTGGGGATAAATCTTACTCCCGTGAACAACCCTTTGATTCCCATGATGGGGAGTCACCTTCAAAAACTTGTGATCCCCAAAGTAGCCTTCAAATTGTCTCTTATTTTAATGATGATATTATTTCTAACGATCTTGCGTAGCCTTCATCATGTCACAAATAACCTATACCATCTCTACCGTATTCTTCACTAGTTCTTGTCTTGGAGTTGTGGAGCCTCCAATCACAGTCCACCACAATAGAGAACAAAAATTTCTTTCGTACCTGGTTCAAATGGTATTATTAAAATGGTGGACTGAAAAATATTAGTTTAATATATCTCCACCAATGGTATGTGCCATATCCACGAACCTCAAAAATCTAGGACATAAGAGTGCATCATGTCTCCATGTGTATAGATTGTCTGCTCTGTCTGACCATCCATCTGTGAGAGAATAATCGTTGTAAGGAAATTCTTTCAAACAATGGTATTATGGATATCTATCCACACCCTAGAGGTGAAATTAAGATCAAGATAAGAAATTAGCTTCCACGGGACTCCATGGACTCTCACCACCTCTTCCTAATACTACCTCGACAAATCCTCCACTAAGATTGACTCCATCATCATTATGAATTGGCATGATTTCGTTAAATGGTCATCCACCACCCAAATTACATTGCGAACACCCTGAGCTTGAGTTATTCTAGTAATAAAGTCCATCGATATCTCCTCCCACTTCCATTAGGGAACATATAATGGATGGAGAAAACAATCGTGACCATGATGTCCGACCTTCACGTTCGGCTAGAACAAACATCGAGACATAAATTAAGAAATTGCAAGTTTCATCCCATTCCCTAAAAATTGAATCGTCAAGGCTCAGTACATCATTGTCACACCAAGATGGACCGCTAATGGAAAAATATGGAACTATCTCAGAATTATCTCCCACAATTCCAATGAAAAAAAGTCTTAACTTATACAAAACATTTGGTGGTTCATCCTCAAACAGACCATCAGGGGCCTCACCGAAAGAACTCAATATCTCTAGCCCTCTACCAATAGATCCCTCGAATGGGACTCTTCCACCTACGGAATGAGGGATGACCACACCATCATCAGAAGAAGTCAACCACTACCAATAATTTCTCCCATAACGTTATATAAATCTAAAAGTTCTTCCATAAATCTCTTGGAATCACTAGATTCTCACAGTCCATCACTATGGAACATAATACTTAACACATCATCAACGAAATTACCCTTTCCCTGTTTATGTGAGATTTCGATGTCATATTACTATATGAACTCCATCCACTGATGCTTCAACATGTTTACAAGGTGATGGTAGAAAACACACCTCAAGATCTTATGATCAGTAAAAACCACAAAGAACTTTCCAATAAGGTAATGTATCCACATCTTCAGAGCAAACCCCATGGATACCAACTTGAGATCATTGGTGGAATAGATAATTTCATGTGGATGCAACTGATAAGACCCCCAAGAAATAATATATATATATTTTATTAGAACACAACCATACCCAAGAAAATAAGCATCATAGAAAACATAAAAAACACCCTCTTCTAGAAGACCAAGAACTGATGCACTGACCAAAATCTCATTAAAATACATTAAACTGTCTGAAATATAGTTTTCCATTCGAACACCAGATCCTTCTTAGTCAATTCTGGCACAGGTGTTGCAACCTGAGAGATATAGGCTATGATCCTTCTATTATATTCCACGAGACCAGGGAAACATCACACCTCTACCACTATCATGGGGCTGCACAAGACAGAACTACTTATATCATTGATGAATCCATAGCTACTCCCTACTAGAATACCACATGCCCCATGAAATTAAATACTCGAGCCCAAAAATCACACATAGACAACACCCCAAGTAGCTTTTTTTGATGAAGAAATTCCATAATCTCATGCAGATATATTGCATGATCATCCTCTGATGTGTAGTACACAAGGATTTCATTGATGAAAACCACAATGAAATAATCTATAATCTCATGGAACATAATTTTCCTCACTCCCATGAACAAAACTAGAGAATTTACCTTACCAAATGGCCTTACAATGAACTCATAATGACCATGATTACAATAGAATATAGTCTTAAGGATATCCTCATACTTTACATGATTCTGATGTTATCATGACCGCAAGTCAATATTCAATAACCAACTTTAACCCTTCATCTGTTAGAATAAATAATCAATCCATAGAATAAGATATTGATTGTTCACTTTAACATTGATTAACAGACAAGAATCATTACACAACCACAAACTATTGTCATAATTCTTCACAAACAACGTTATTGCACCCCATGGTGAAACACTCTGCCTAACGAAACCAAAATGTAATAGAATATTGATTTGTAAACACATATCTTGTAACTCAAAAGGGGATAAACTATTATGATACATATTGATAAGATACCCTCATTGTTGTATCATGATCACAAACATGTTCACTCAACGATGGTGTAATGCTACAATGTCTTCTGTAATGGAATTAATTTAATATTCTTTGACCCTAGGAAACAATTACTACTGAACCTTTGAATAATATAAAATCATCTAATCCATCTTGGATGAAAAGGACAAAACTCGCCACTTACCCATCCCAGAGTCTCGCTCACGAAAAAACAATATAGGATTTCCATCAGCATCGAAGAGCACCACCTTCCTCCTAAATAAATCCATGATAGCCTGCATTGAATACAACCAATCAATTCTTAGGATAAAGTCATATGGCTATATCTATAAACATAGCATATCCCCACTTGAGTGGTGCTACCCCATGACTAGCTAACAGTCTATACAGACTTCCAACATGTCAGCTCAATATCCATATGGCATTGTCAACACTAAGGGAATTTGAAGCCTTTCTACCATATGTCCATAAGCATGGAAATGGGTAGGTGATAAGAAGAAGTTCATCGCTCCAGAATAAAACAAGTCATACACCCAAATAGAAAACCTGAAAAGGGTACCTAGAATGATGTCTGGATCTCCAGACACTACCAACGCTAGAGCATAATGTTTATCATGACCTCTTCCACAAACTCTCTAACACTGATTATGACCACCAATATGGACACATTCATCCATATATGGATAGGGAGAATCTAAGGGCTTCCATATGGCTACCCAATCAGCTCTATGTTGATCCAATGATTGTGAAACCTGCTCCTAATTCCTCGGAAAGAACTACCTCAATGGAGGAACCTGGAGCAGATCACCTAGGTCACAATGACCGCTCTGAATGGTCGAGAATTGTCATTGTTATTGACATCGGACTCCACTATAAAAACAAATGAATTCTACCTTTTAAAAGGCGTAAGATCCTCCTCCCCCAAAGAAAGGAGATGAAGAGGGCTATGAGAAACAACCATAAAAATGTAAACTCTTTTACTCTAAAAACCAGGAACTAAAAACTATAGCTCTGCTTCGTGAGAAATCCTGAAGACTCCCCTATCATGATTATTTGGATCTTCCTAATGTCCTCTCGATGAAATCTTCCATCTCAATAACATCTAGATAGTTCTTTAGCATAAACAGTGTTACCTAGTGCTAGATAACTACATGTAAAGCCTTTTAAAAAAAATTCTCCTCAGTCTCCTCATTTGGCAGTAGGTCTAAAGAATATTTTAAAGGGTTCATGAAATGGATTTCATACTCTCAAACACTGGTGCTCCCATATGGATTGGAATGAGGCTTCTAGAGACTGGTCACCATCATGGTAGACGAATGTATTTCAAATATAAACTTGTGTCGAAAATCCTACAATAAGATCATTAAATTCTCGTGATACCCAAGGATAGAGAACCAACACTACCTCATTAACCCACACATGGTCATCATAACCAAAGTCACTCGGTGCTATTTCTAAGGACGGAACGAACTTAAAGATATTTCTACCTCATCCAAACAGTCCTCTGTGACTGCTTATGAAATGAATCCATCCTTCTTATAAAGACTCCAGTGCTGAAACACTTGGATTTTCCTCCTCCATATTTCTTCACTGTCAACCTCTACCATGCAGCGATCTTCTAGCACAAACTATTGGACATCTTCTACAAAAACCCGATGAGGATATCGACCAGGAGCCATATAATCAAAATAAAAATTATATAGATTTCTTAAAACTGTAATATGGAAGACTCAACATTAATAAATTATTTTTTTTCTTTTTATTCATTTTTTAATAAGAAATCCCAAGGACTACCCATTCATGAATAAACACATTGAATAATGATGTTTGATCAATTGCTAGATCTCTACCCTACAACCAGTATCACCTCATTTAGTAGCCAATGTAATCATTATGTTTTTCCCATCAGATCACAGGGATACCTTAACGCCTATGTCTCACCCACTCTCCAGTGTTTACATTGCTTTCTAAACATGACTACCACTATTTTCCAACCAACCCATGAAACCCTACATGTGGATAACACAAAACATCACCGTATCTATAAACATGGCATCTGATACAACTTTTTATGATCCCCACCTCACAAGGTGTACCCCTCCTAGACTAGAAAAAAGGGAGAGGAGATAGTGACCACCAGTCCCACCTCCAGTAAGACTTGGGAAGGCGACTACAACCAAGGGAATATTTAAGATACAAATGTGAGGAATTACCCTATAGGAGAATAAAGGCACAAGAGAAAGATAATACAGAAATGAAACGAATTCAAATTAGAAAAATAAAATAAAATAAATACCAAGTACACATATGTAATGTCATGAAAAACTATTAAAACTAGAATGGAAAACTACAAGTATCAATAGAATGTAAAAACAACAACAAGCATGAATCCCGAACTTCTCCTGCAACCCCAAGCATTTAGTATATAGTCTGATCCCCAAACATCTACCAATTACTAGAAAAACAGTTTATATATACATAGGGGGATTATAATAGTATACTCAATAGGATCCCCCATAGAGCCTCTCGTGAGAAAGTAGAGAAATCATGCTAATGCACATTGAACCACAAGTGAAACTAACTTGTCACCTAGAAAAGTATACTATTACATCCCTGACCCAAAATCCACTAAATAGGTTCTCTAATCTGTGTGGTTACATGACCTTATGTGTGACTCCCCATATGGAAAAGGTTTTCACTAGGAGTGGGGGGTCCGAATAGTAAATTTGGGAGATTATACACCATTTTTATCAGAGTAAGCTACAACAAAAGATAAAAAAATAGAATAATAATAACCAATAATAAAAGATTATGTGAAAACAACCCTTCCACAAAACAGGGTTCAACCTTCTACAATAGTAAATTTGACATGACATACTATAAGAGATAAAATGAACAAATCAAAAAATGAAGACAAACTACAAAATACCCAAAATGATCCTAACACCACATCTAGTTCCCCCTCAATGAACACCCATGCCAACTGAACTCCCTAGAAAGAGCCGTATCCCTTGTCGTGACCTGTAAACATGAAGTCTTTTTGGGTACCCAACAGTGGCCTGATAAGGGTGTATGTACAACTTATTAGGCAACCACCAATGGTGTATACAAAATATCCAATATAAACAATTGGTCATGAATAAGGAGTAATAACTAATAAATGAAAAATAAAATTTTAAGTGCCTTAACTAGTTTAGTTCCATTACCAACTTCAATTGCATCTTCATAAAATTACCATTTCAACCCATTACCCATTAAATCCTTTTCCAAAGATTTTACCATGGGTTCATCAATCACAACAAGTTAGATGGGCATAAAGTACATAGTCACATTTATAAGGAAGGCACATTGTTAACCTATCTCACAATGATAATTTTCCTTATATAATCCATATCCCCACCTTCAAGCCTCAGTCCAAGTGGATGCGACCATTAGGAGAATAGATCATGAGTCCTCTTCCCTGAATTTTAGGGGTGTATTTAGAGTCTCATAACAACTAGACCCATGTACGTCAATCCTCATGTTAATAACCCACTCTACCAATTCATGTGCACATGAATATATATACATGTATATAGATGTATATACATTAACCATTTAAAAAACATACCAATCATTTAACAAGGAATCATAAATCATAATAATAACATGAGAGTTAATAACATGGCTTAATCTATTAACACATTTACCTTATTTCACATCATTTATCCAATTATCTTGATATTGGTTTATTGTGAATTCAACACTAAGCATTCGTTCATTGGGCCTATCTCACTCGGCTTTGTTCATTATACCTATCTCACTAGGTTTCGTTAGCAAACTCATAGTCTATTTCATTATGTTAGTTAATAATTTCAAACATATTTACCCAATATCCCTTAGGTTATTACTATGCCTATGTACATCACATAGATTCTATTACCAGACAAACAGTTACATCAACAAGTTTATCAAGGTCTCTACATAAATAATCAACAATCTCATGTGTTCTTCACAATACCTAGGTCTGGGGAAGTCAGAGCATTCCATGGGTGCCCCATGTTTATTCTCATCTCCAAAGAAACATCTAATCGGGATCGTGAGAGATTCAATTTACTTAGTTAATAACAAATTTACCTAAACTAACCAAGAGTGATCAATGCATACCATGAACCATCGAAGAACATAACCACACATTTACAAATCCACTATTAAAACATGATATATAACATGTGGATCACATAACTCAATTCCATGGTTGAACACACTCTTAATCAAGGAATTAGATTCGACTTCAAAAAACCCTTGAAGCCTCAACCTAGATCTCACACAATGAGTAGGTTATTAGAGCTTCAGAAATAGAAGATAAGAATTTAAAAACTCTTAAATCAAATGATAATGAAGGAAGAGATTAGCCTCATAAAGAGATTCGATCTATAAACAATGGCACCAAGAATGCCTTAGAAACAAGGTAGACTAATCTTTCGAAAGTCAGGGAAAATTTGGTTTGTTCCAAGGGTGATGAGAGGAGAATGGGATGAAAATACCGATCTGGGGTTTTAAAATCCCAAAGTGAAAAAATTGTAAAATTGTAAAATTTTCTGGGTTCCACAGTATTATGGGATGTCAGCACAGTTAGCACTAATTGTGCACAAAAAATGACGGTAACCCAAAAAACACATTTTCTCTATTTTTTGAGTCCCAAACCCTCATCACACCCCTAATCCTGTATATGGACTTTGGTAGGAACATAATTAAACAAAACAAGATATTCAATCCTAAACATAAATGAGATAATACCATCCTACGATCCAGGATCGTACAAAATCCCCACCTCAAAATGATTCATCCTCTAGTCAAGCATACATGGTTGATTTTACATTTGAGGAGAATAGATCAAGAAACTAAGCCCACATATCTAATTCTCACTCCCATGTTACTTCTTGAACGTTCTAATGCTTCCATAATACTCTCACTAATGGCACAACCATTCCCCACAATAAATTACCACTATGATACACCACACAAAATCGATGCTCCTCAAAGGACACATCATCCTCATGCTCCACATCTTGAACACCAACCACTTGAGTTGGCTCCAAGTGAGACCGTCAAATCTATGATACCTGAAAGACATCATGCATCATGCTATACCACTGTATAGGAGCCAATTGGTACTCCAACGATCCGATCCTATACAAAATTTTCAATGTCCTCACATATATGGTTCCCAACTATCCTTGCTTCTAAATACATCGGTGTCCCAATATTTGAGATAGATGAAAAAACTCACTATCAACCACATCAAAATAATGAGGTATATGACTCTATTCTGCAAAAAAAAAATCTGCCTAAAATGAGTTGTTTCCTTCAATTTCTGAATCAAATCAACATTATATGATGTCTATTATATGGGGCTCAGTCCCAACAACTCAGACTCAGTGTCCTCCAACCAAAAAATGGAGATCTACAATGTATCCCACTGAGAAACTCAAACTGCACCTTTTGAACCTTATATTGAAAACGGTTTATGTAGGAAAATTCAACAAGAGAAAGGTGATACATATAGTATCCACTAAAATCCAACACATAAGACCACAACATGTCCCCCAACACATAGATTTTACACTCCAACCACCTGTCCTTCTACGGGTGGAATGTCGTACTCAAAAGCATCATCACATCATGTGACTTCCGCAACCCTTGCTAGAAGTGTAATGTCAAACGCGGATCATGATCTGAAAATATAGCCCATAGTACATCATGAAACTATACTATTTCTCGAACATATAGGTCACCCAACTGGTGAACTGTGTATGTCTCTTAAATGAGTATAAAATGAGCCAATTTCATTAGTCGATCCACAACCACCCATATTTCATCATTCTTTTGAGGCATCCTCAGAAGAACCAACACAAAATTTATCATCACATCATCCCAAATCCATTCCATCGAGGGATATGGATGTAACAAACCACTTGGGTTTTGAAGCTCAACCTTCACCTGCTTATAGGTAAGACACTATGCCACAAAGTCTGCAAAGTCATTTTTCATTCTCATCCACAGAAAATTTCTACAGAGATCATGATTAATCTTGGTCAAACTAGGATGAAATGAACTTTTTTATTCATGGAAATTCCCCATCAATTCCTCCCACATGTATACCGAGACATCCACAAGACCATGAACACAATCAACCCTGTCACGACCCATCCTTGGGGCCCGTGCCGTGACTACCCCATGCCCGCCTTCCATAGGCCAGGGGCTGGCGACTAGCACCAAAGGCGTAAATCCCGATAACTAGGAAGGCATTGCCTTTATAAAAGTAAAGAAAACACCACAGAGTACAAGCGGAAGCAAAACACTAAGTACAAAAGAAAGTGCTGAAAAGTAAATGGGCAAGAATACAAACCCAAATGAAAGTACAACTACAAGAGAACAAGTACAACAGAAAAAGACAACAACTGAAAGAACAAAAGCAGCTCCTGGGTCGTCCTCCTCAGATCCTACCTAAAGGGTAGGTACAGATGGCGCAACTCCTGGATCGTCCACCACGGATCCTACCTGAAGGGTAGGTACAGATAGCCTCCTCAACGCTCTCGCCCGTCAACCTCCTCCGAGTGTCGTCTCATTGTGAAGACCACCTCCAGGTACTGACTCGTCGTGTAGTCCACCTCCGGGTACCATCCAGTCCTCGAACACTCGGCCTCCGCCAGCACTGCCCGTCGTCTACAACCAACACAATGAGGTGCGGGCATAGCCCATGCAGGGGTGAGTATAACGATACTCAGAAGAGACCCCGAGACCCTCAAGGTCTCACTAAACCAACATGGATAACCACAAAGAAGATCTCAACACATAACCTCTACTTAGGTATATGCCATGCATATACCTATGTTATCAAGTAACCCATTTCAATCATGAGGAAAACAACAAGATCATGAAATCAACGGATAACCACCACCCAGGTATATGCCCATACATATACCTAAGTTATCTAGTGACCCATATCCATCATGAGGTAAACAAAAAGGTCAAAAGTCTCAGCTCAAACCATGATTTTCATTATCGAAACCGTAACTGCTGAAGAGCCCCATATCTGGAGTGTACAGTGGTCCTGTCATGACTCTGAGGTACTGCTCACTAACCTAATACTGCTGAGGTACTCCTCCTGTCGAGTACCGCGGGTCAGCCACCCAGACACAGTAGTGCTTCCCGCCGAGGTATGTCACCCAAACACAGTAGTGCACACCCCCTAGTAGCCTGCTGAGGTACTCTCTGGATGAGTACCGTGGGTCTGCACTGTCACACAGGTAGTGCTTCGTCCACCATGGGTCTGCACCCAAACAAAGTAGTGCTCCGTCCACTGGGCTAGTGACTCACTCCAAGTCGAGTCGGTCAAGCAGTCGTCAGGTCTCAGTCGGCTACACGGTCTCCGTACTCCGCACGCTCGTCTCCGGGAGGGTCCGCTCCACGAGCTATAGGTTGATACTCCAAGTATCTCAAAGTCCCACGAAGAAGTATTTAAATGGAACGCCTCGTCATAGGGGTCTCAACGCAACAGATGGCGCATCAATCGGACGCCCGGTTTTTGAGTTATTAGCCTTTTCATCCCAGGGGCCCGGTTGGTTTCGTGAGCAAACCAACCCGGCCGTATATCAACTGTACCCCGAACTATCATAGGTTATACTCATAAGGACCGTTTCTCAACATGATCACCAACGCCGCTGACGGTTCGTCAAACGGACGTCTGGTCTCAAAGATATCAGCTTTTCCGTTCTAGGGGCCCGGTTGGATTTCGGGTACAATCAAACCCGACCAATTTCCAACAGCAACCAAAAAGCGGGCGAAGTATGCTAAAAGTTCCGTCTCATCAGGAGTAATTCACTGAGTCAGACGACGCATCAATCGGATGCCCGGTCTGTGAGTTATTGGCCTTTTCTTTCCAGGGCCCCGATTGGTTTCATGAGCGAACCAACCCGACCAAACTCCGATGACATCCAAACCCCGAGTGGAGTAAGCCAAAAGATCCGTCTCACTTTGAGGAATCCAACAAAGTCGATGACACGTCATTTGGACGTCCGGAGCTAAAGATATGAGTGTTTCTGCTCCGAGGACCCGGTTGGTTTCGTGTACGAACCAACCCAGCCGAACCCAAAGTTCTTCGAAACCTGAGTGTAATATACCAAAACTACTGTCTCGTTCCAAGGACCACTATGCAACTGACGGTGCATCGATCAGAGGTCTGTAGCCCAAGATATGGGCAAAAGACCAAAGAGTGTCCGAAAACGGGGGGTCTGGGCCCGGACCGACCCGGCCCGACCCCCCTAGGTCGGCCCGAACCGGATCAACCCGAACCGGGACGACCCGACCCAGGTCCGACCCGGCTGGGCCCGGCCTGGCCCAGTCCAGCCCGACCGGCTCGGTTCGGCGTGACCAGCCAGCCGCGGCTCGGCCAGCGCGGCCGAGCTGAAGTCGCGGAGCGGGGGGTGTGTGCGGCCCGCCCTCACCGCTGATTGAGGCCGGCGGCAACCGCCGCCGCCTTCCGCGGACCACTGGACGCGCTCCGGTGGTCCATTTCTCCTGCCATCTTTTCCAATGGTCCTCCCGGGACCCGACCTTCACTGCGGAGGCCTCAAAATTACGTTGCGGCCTCGTTTTTCGTCGCCCATCAATCCGCACGTCAAAAACAAATCGTGCCGTCTTCGTGGGTTTCCCGGCGCGGCGCGTCGGCACCGCGCCCCTTCGCCGCAACCTGACTCCGACCGCGGATTTGTTCGGCCCCAAAGGTGCGGCACAACGGCGCCACGCTCCTTCGTCGTGATTTTCCAAATTCCCGCACGGTCTTGCGCGGTGCGATGGTTCCGCGCCATCTCTGTTCCAAACAACAACAGGAACAACAACAAGATAAGGGAGGAGGGTCGGTCGTGTTTGTGCGGTCTGCCCCCCCGTTAATCGATAGCAAGCGGTCCGAATTTTAAACGGAGAACGACGACGGTACTAATCATGAACGAAACAAAATAAACCCCTGCAGTTCTCCCCGTAATCAAGATTTGCCAACCCGTAACATAATCTTCGCGGATCAACATAATATTTTGTTGATCCGCATTCTTAGATTTAGAAGGGAGTAAATGAGGGTTTTCAAAAAAAAGTTCCCTACCTTTGATTCATCGGGGCACGCGTTCGTCGTGGGATAAGATGATGACGCTGCACGTCGAACGTCGCGGAGAACGACGTTGCGGGGGTCGGACGTCGCGGAAAACGAACGTCGATTCCGTTGTCGTCGAGGTGCGTCCGAAGAGGAAATGTCGTTGGAGAAGTTCTCCGCGTTCTTCGGCAGAGATGTTCTTCATTGAAGAACGATGTTCTTCATCGGAGTCCGAGGTGTTCTTCACGTTCTTCGTCGAAGATGTTCTTCTTTGGAGATGAAGAAGATCTTCACGCTTCCCAAAACCTCTCAACATGGCATAAACTCTAACATTAATAAAATAATCCCAAGTCTTAATTTATTAACACAACTTACCCTTTTGAATTTCAATAGTTTGAAATTCAATTAACCACACATAACTCACCTCATTAAAATTAAACAAGTTTTCAAATTAAATGAGGGGGAGTTAATGGGGAGTTGAAGAGTTGAAGAATATGAAGGGGTGGGGTTCTTTTGGGCCCCACCACCCTCATAACCCCCCCAAGAAATGTTGGGTAGTTACCCAACTTCAACCCATATCCTTAAAACACAAAAGGAAAATAAAAATTGTAGAATAATAATAGATTATCTTCCACAATTTTTATCATCCACACCCATGATAACACAACTCCGGAACAAGAGTTCCTAAGAAATTACCAGTTCTACGGTTCCATCCGTGCCCTCGGAATTCGATTCCGAGCACCGGTTCAAAAGATAGAAAACCCGCTCATTCGTTCACTGAACGTACCCGAGCTAAACTTCGGAAATTGATTTCGGGCACACTGGGCCTCAGAATCCGGTGCCGTCAGAAACTGCGTTCTTGTAAAATTACAAAGAAAATTATGAAAAAAATTCCCTTGAATTTTACGGGTATTTACATTACTCCCACCTCAGGGCTTTACGTCCCTGTAAAGCTTCAACACAAACTAGGGTCACAAAAGCGGTATTGAGCACACATCTGATCCTTCCGCTCTCATGTGTTTACCTGGAGATTCCGTACTGCCAAAGAAAGAGCACCTGAGGATTCGACCATCCTCGTAGGATCCGCTCATGTCGATCCTCGATCCCTACTGGAACCTCCGTGGAAGTAACTCCATCGCCATCGTCCTTCTCCTCATGGTCGATGATATGCGAAGGGTCGATCACGTATCTCCTCAGTTGAGATACCTGGAAGACGTCGTGCACCTGGTGCAACTGAGGTGGATGGGTCAAGCGGTAAACCACCTCGCCTACCCAGCTGAGGGCCTAGAAAGGTTCGTTGAACCTCGGAGATAACTTGCCTCCTTGGCTATATCTCCATAAACCTCGTCGAGGTGAGACCCGTTTAAGGACGTGATCATCATCATCGAACTCTAGAGGTCTCCAATTCAATTATAACTGGAACTCAAACGACTGCAGCCACGAGGGTAAGTTTGACCGACTCAAGAGTGATCGGTCACACCCTCCTGTGAAAGAGTTTATCCTGTGCTGCCTGGGGTTTCATTTTCGCCGACCAAGGAAAACCCATCCCGACGTTTGCCTAAAACCATCAATTTGAGTATGAACAGTTATAGCCCATTCCATACTCAAACTAACGTCGTAAGGCCTCGACGCTGCCACCAAGAGATTCCAACCGAAACTCTCACCTCGAGGGTCTAAGCACACCATCGGCGTAAGTGTGATTATCGAGTCTCCTCCCATGGTATCTCCAGACGTGAGGGTCAAGTCCACGGATTACCGGAAACTCTAGGTCTGGAACAAGATTTGTGAAAGCAAGGAAATATTCATATCGACATATGTTACTACAACAACTAGTAGTGGACACAGACTGTCCCTTGAATCATTTTTAGAGCCATTGGGTCACACTCCTTGACCGCATGCACCCGAACTCTTCCTCCGCCCTCCAGCTCCCTGAGCCTGGCGGGGATAACTATGGTGGGTGGTTGTAGCATGTTAAGATATACACCACCTCATGATTCTCTCCTAGCTCTGCCTCCACGTCTACTGCTTCGTAGACTCATCTCTCCTTTAAGCTTCCTCTTATGGAAACATTTAACATGCTCGAGTCTCCAAGACTGGTGTCGGTTTCCTGTTTCTTACTGCACTGTGCAGTCTTCATCCGCTCCTGGATGATCTGCACTTTCTTTAGTCTCACAAGAGCTGCTATGATTCCTCCTTTGCCGAAAAGAGAAACTCGGTCTCATCCCCTGGATGAACCACACCCATTGCCTAATACAGTCAATCCTGACATGAATGATGCATTCATGCCATGGATGACGTCGTAAGGCCTCGGCGTAACTACTAAGAGATCCAACTGTCACTCTCGCCTCCAAGGGTCGAGTCACATTGTCGGCATCAGTGTGAGGTCACTAGGTCTTCGCCAGTAGAAATATCGAAAGTGAGGGTCAAGTCAACAATTTTATCTGGGACCACTCAGTATCAACCAAACAAAAGGACAGGAAAGCAAACAAAGATAAGTGTCTTTTTATTATTGCATCTCATAGTACAAATACACGAATACAACAACAACATGGAACTAGAAGTACAAGGGACGTATCCACTAGTTCCGCTCCTGTCCACCTTCTCCCGAAGCTCTACTGCCTTTTCCACTACTCAGCTGTTTCTCAAGCACTCGCCGCTGCTTCTGCCTCGGTGGCTCCTCCAAAGCCTGCGGATCAACTGTACGAGGAGTCGGACAGTCACGTGCCAGGTGACCCTTCCCGCCGCAGGAGTAACACTGTCAGTTTCTGGCACGCCTGGCCTTGACCCCACCCTGGGTGCCCCGCACCACCGGTCCTAAAACCCAAGATCGTCCAACTGCTGGTATGGCCCTCATGGGCCTCTGCATCATCTTTCTACTGCCCACAGATGACCCGGCTACTGATCGAAAAAACACGCGGAAAATGCAGCAGCTCTTGAACACGCTCGGGGTGTAGAGCTGCTGGCACAAACTCCACCCTGAAGAAGGTCTCGAAGTCTTCCCATGCGAAGGTCATCCCGTCGCAAAACTGGAACAAGTGGCTCCACCACCTGCCTGCTGCTGCCTGAAGAAGGCTGGCAGCAAAGATCACCATGAAGTCTGCCGGCGTCCCCACTAGCCTGAAGACTCTCACCACAACCTCTAGCCAATCCTCAGCCGCCTGCGGGTCCATCTCTCCCCGGAACCTGGGTGGCCTCTGGCGTTGGAACTCGTGCAGCGCACTCAAGTGGCGTGCATTGCCTATTGCTGGGGCTGGTGGCATCGGTGGCCCAACGTATGGTAGTACCGCTGGTGCCTCCACTGGTGCCTCAACTGCAAGAGGGTCCTGTACCGAAGCCTCGTCGCTCGATAGTCTGTCAGTACGCACATCCCTCTGGGATCTAGCTGGTCGTCCGAGAAAAGGAATCCTGAAAGAAACAATGTGACACGGTCAAACGTTTATACCTGGTGAGCTAACCTGGTTTGAGCTGACGTTTAAAAACTTCTGGAAACACACACGTAATCTGTGTTTTCGTGAAAAAAGTCGGAATTCAGTTGTCAGGGTCCTAGTGTATGGATACGTCGGCCGCCCGCACCAACACTGGACTCCCTAAACTGATGACCACACTCGGTACCCTTAACACTATTGCTTCACAGAAAGAAAATATCAGAGTTATAAGTTCTGCGGTAGAACCGACTCCTCTGATACCAATTTTTCATGACCCATCCTCAGGGCCCGTGCCGTGACTACCCCAAGCCCGCCTTCCATAGGCCAGGGGCTGGCGACTAGCACCAAAGGCGTAAATCCCGATAACTGGGAAGGCATTGCCTTTATAAAATTAAACAAAACACTACAGAGTACAAGTGGAAGCAAAACACTAAGTACAGAAGAAAGTGATGAAAAGTAAATGGGCCAGAATACAAACCCAAATGAAAGTACAACTACAACTGAACAAGTATAATAGAAAAAGACAATAGCTGGAAGAACGGAAGCAGCTCCTGGGTTATCCTCCTCGAATCCTACCTGAAGGGTAGGTACAGATGGCACAGCTCCTGGATCGTCCACCACGGATCCTACCTGAAGGGTAGGTATAGATAGCCTCCTCAACGCTCTCACCCGTCAACCTCCTCCGAGTGTCGTCTCGCTGTGAAGTCCACCTCCAAGTACTGACTCGTCGTGAAGTCCACCTCCGGGTACCGTCTAGTCCTTGAACACTCGGCCTCCGTCGACATTGCCCGTCATCTGCAACCAACACAATGAGGTGCGGGCATTTCCCGTGCAGGGGTGAGTATAACGATACTCAGTAGGGACCCCGAGACCCCCAAGGTCTCACTATACCAACATGGATAACCACACATATGTTCTCAACAGATAACCTGTACTTTGGTATATGCCATGCATATACCTATGTTATCAAGTAACCCATCTCAATCATGAGGAAAACACCAAGATCATGAAATCAACAGATAACCACCACCCATGTATATGCCCATACATATACCTAAGTTATCTAGTGACCCATCTCAATCATGAGGTAAACACAAAGGTCAAAAGTCTTAGCTCAATCCAGGATTTTCATTATCGAAACCATAACTGCTGAAGAGCCCCGTCTCTGGAGTGTATAGTGGTCTTGTCACGACTCTGAGGTACTGCTCACTAACGTAAGACTGCTGAGGTACTCCACCTGTTGAGTACCGCGGGTCAGCCACCCAGACACAGTAGTGCTTCCCGCCGAGGTATGTCACCCAAACACAGTAGTGCACACCCCCTAGTAGCCTGATGAGGTACTCGCCGGATGAGTACCGCGTGTCTGCATTGTCACACAGGTAGTGCTCCGTCCACCATGGGTCTGCACCCAAAAAAAGTAGTGCTCCGTCCACTGGGCTAGTCGACTCACTCCAAGTTGAGTCAGTCAAGCAGTCGTCAGGTCTCAGTCGGCTACATGGTCTCTGTACTCTGCACGCTCGTCTCTGGGAGGGTCCGTTCCACGAGCTACAGGTCGATACTCCAAGTATCTCAATGTCCCACGAATAAGTATCTCAAAGGACCGCCTTATCAAAGGGGTCTCAATGCAACAGACGGCGCGTCAATCGGACGCCTGGTCTGTGAGTTATTAGCCTTTTCATCCCAGGGGCCCGGTTGGTTTCGTGAACGAACCAACCCGGAAGTATCTCAACTGTACCCCGAACTCTCATAGGGTATACTCATAGGGACCGTTTCTCAACGTGATCACCAACGCCACTGACGGTTCGTCAAACACACGTCTGGTTTGAAAGATATCAGCTTTTCCGTTCCAGGGGCCCGGTTGGATTTTGGGTACAATCCAACCCGACCACTATCCAACAACAACCAAAACTCGGGCGAAGTATGTAGAGACCCGAAGCTTGACGTACATAGACATTACATTACTTTTGCGGAATACTTAGTACATAACAAAAACACACACACAAGGACCGTAATAGTTTAGTGTCTCTGGAAATTCGTAATATAATCTTCTAATCGTAGTGAAAGATATGCAACATCTACCATAAAGATTTTCTTTTTTTAAACCTAAATCCTTTCTTTATATCCTGGGGAAAAGAAAATATAAAAGGGTGATCTCAAATGCTCAGTAAGGGTAAACAAAAGAAATATCAATCACATCATATTCATAAGAACATATCTTTTGGAAATCTTAACCTGCAAAAAGAGATCATAATTTCATAACATGGGATAAATCATAGTAGTGAAATGTAATACCAATAATCATAACTTAAAACATGAAACTTTGTGGCATACACACATAATCATAGAGAATAATTTCTTATTTGTCAAGACTCATTGCCAAGACTATCTTAGTGGACAAAGTCCCTTTCTGAACCGAGTTCACTCCTTGTTTCAGTCCTGTTTCACTGAACCGGTACAACCTACCGTTCCAACCATGTCTATCTCATGAGATATAAAATCATTACCCAATTCATTTGAGGGATATATAGGTCCCACCCATCTCATAATGATACCATTCTTATGTGTGCCACAAAATCATAAATCATACATCATTGCATAACCCATGTAATAAAAATGGGATTTTTAAACAACATGACATCATAAAACAATTCATAGAATATAAAAGAATTCATAAAAAATAATTCCATCATAACATAATCAAATCAAGGTAATAATAGGGATAGAAACAAAACCCTATATTATCTTAGATGGAAAATAATTTTGATAAAACACTAGAACTCCATTCTTGAGGAAAATATCCTTTCAAATTCAAAAACATTTTCCTTTCTTAACATGTCATACAATTTTAAACTAAAAGAAGTTGATTAAAAATAAGCTTGAAAACTTGTAAAGAAAGATTCTTGGAAATAATGTTTTAAAAATCCATTCATGCCGTATAAGTTAAAAAAAACATTCTTCGTACTTTTGTCGGAAAAGTCAAAAAGTACATCGTACGAAAAGAGACAAAAGATTCCTTTTATATCTTTTACTAAAAACTCACCGAAGGGTAAAATTGTATTTAAAAAATTGTAGGTGGATGGAAATAATGTTACATATTGAGGAAACATGGATGTGGATGATAAAATACACCCCAGTAAATTCCAAAGTATAAACAATCTCGGATAAAAATGAGATTGTGATATTTCCCTTACCTTAGGTCTGATTTGCTTCGTAAGTGTCCGAACCTCCTGTATAATGATTTAAATAATGTAATTGACTTATTCCAGAATCATACTCATTGTTATTATATCATATATGGTTCACTTATGACTTTATATTACCCATTCTTTTGTAAATTCCATGTTAAAGAGCGTTTTGGGTAAAATTGTTTCATTTCTCGTCCGTGTTTTGACTTGTAATTATTCATATGATTACTTAGATCATGATTACGTAACTCCAGAATATAAAAAATGATTTATATATAATATATATTCAGAATATACATATATATAATAAAACAGTAAATGGAATGAAATACACCGTTCATGGAGACGGTAGGCCGTACGTACGCATGAACGTTGTTTTCGTTTCCTTATTGAGTTAAATGGAATTAAGTAGATGACATAAATATATATAAACATAAATCTAGTATCATTATTTTTTAATATATTTCATGATTACTTATTATATGTACTTTATAATCATTCATGAATGGTTAAAGTGGAGAATGAATCTCATCGCGTCGTGGAGACGGTAGTCCGTACGTACGCATGAGTGATGATATCGTTCTCATGATCGTGGGAATATATTGGAGTGTATGTATACTATTTCAGAATCAATATCACTTTAAAATAATCATATATAGTTATTATTTACACCATTATAACCATCCAAGTTAGGTGGTGGTCTAAAATAGATTTCACCACGGCGTGGAGACGGTATTCCGTACGTACGCACGCGCAGTGATTTCGTTTTCCGTAGGATGGATAGATGGAGAAATAGTGTTGTTTAATACATATAATAACATATCATTATATTAGTGATACTGATTTTATTACTTAATAATGAAACAAACTAAGAAGAAGAAGTGGAAGAAGAAATAAAGTTGAAAGAATCGGTAACGGACATTACCTCTTCTTTGAAGCACCTCTTTGAGATCTCCTTTTAGGGCACTAAAATTGGTCTTTGAGGAAGACCAGAACCTCTAGGATGTTTCTATGGAAGTGGAGAAGATAATTTTGCAGGGGTTGGCTGAGCTTTAAGCCTCAATGTTGTTTGAGGAAGAGAGGGAGGAGGTGCCCTTTTATAAGGGAGGAGAGGGGCTCCTTTGGAAAACTAAAAATTTTATTTTATTATAAAGTCATATTCGGTTTTAAATAGCTCCAAATTGATTAATTTAGAAGCTAAGGTGGGGATCGATTGAAATCCTCTCATAAAATAGAATTTAGACAAGTTTACGATTTTTTTACCTTATCATTTAGATTTAACATTAAGTTAAATAATTTTACTTTTACCGTGTCTTCTTGTGTTCTTACACTATACGGCTAATAAACTTACTATAACAAGCCAAACGAACCCCAAGTTGTTTATTATTAATATATATAACCTTATATAAGTCATTTGGCCAATCCTTATATTTTTAGGAATAAAATAACAATTAATAATATAATATTTGTTTTAAAAACTATTTTATGTCAATTTGGCACTATTTAGTAATTGATTTTTGTGAAAATTATAACAGAATTATTAGTTCAAAAAATGTTAATTAAATCAATAATAACATGTCATATTAACCTGGAAAATTAGTTTAATTCATAAAAAGTCTCAAATTATATATATTTTGGTTTTTATGATATCAATTATTATAATTTTTCACTATTATGGTAATTACTACATCATCATTGTGTCATAAATAAATTAATTTATTTAATGTCCAAAAATTATAAATAAAATATCATTATGTATTAAATCTTATTATATTTGTAATGAATATTTACAATCGAATTTATCTTATGTATACCCCTATATTAAAAATGTTTTAGTAAATAAACATTGATTTTAACTCTTTTAACTCTTCTTTGAATTAAATAATAATAAATGTCCTAATCTAATCCAAGTGGGCCTAAAAATTATTTAATGTCTAAAAATAATAAATAAAACCCCATTATGTAGGAAATCGTTTTAGCTTTATAATTAATATTTATAGTCGAATTTATCTTTTGTATAACCCTATATTAAAAATTATTTAGTTATTAAACGTTGATTTTATCTATTTTAACCCTTTTTTAAATAAATTAATAATAAATATCTTAATCTAATCCAAGTGGGCCTAAATGGGAATATGATATTCCTAAGGTTGTTTTTGGTCGAATTACATTTATCTAATAGAATTAGGACATGTGTTAGGGTAATAATAATATCATTTTTAACCTTAATTACCCTATTTACTTTTAACCATGGTAAAAAAAACTAAAAAGTTACTATTCACCAAAAAAATATTTTCATCTCATTGAACCACATTTTACATACTGACATCAACCGTGTGTCTCGGAGTTTTGAAATTCCACTCACAGAAGCGGTAAAATTAATTTTTATGAAAAAATTCCTTATTTTTACTACCACTTAGTTGTTTCATTATTCATCAAAAAAATGAAAGTTTCCAGAAAAATACCAAAAATTAGGCCTAAGATATATTTGATATTATGCACTCAAAAATGATGTCTATTTTACCAAATTAAAAACACATCATTTACATTAACTAATTTAAAAATTAATTTCCGTCGTCAAAACAAATAGCTTGTTTTTAAGAGATAATAACTATCAAAAGATTGACACTTGTTTATAACTGGTTTAAATGTGAAATTAAATCCAATGACCAACATTGTATTAAATTGTAATAATATATTCTAAATATACTTTAAAACCACTCAAATTAATAATTTATCACTATTAATTATTTTGATTAAAAAAGTTGTTTTTAATTAAAATTTAGTAATTTTCACTATTCATCAGAATATGAAAGTTATCCGAAAAGTACCAAAATTTAACCTTAGGCTAAATTCGATACTCCAAATCCATAAAAGAAGTCTATTTTGAGAGATAAAATTTATAAAATTTTAAAAGATGGTTATTACTATTCATAATGGCTAGTTTTAATAATATTTTAATAGCATATCGTTGTTTAGTGAAACTCGGTATTGCGTACTATACACGCTATCGAGGAAGGTCGCGATTGCGTGTAATACAAGGCAAGTCAAGGATGCGTGTTGTGCAAGATCATTTTGGTGTAGCGTACAACACAAGACATTAATTAAATTAAAAAGATTATTTTTTCTTAAAATATTGGGGTGTTACATTCTACCCCCCATAAAATGAAATTCGCCCTCGAAATTCGCTGGGGTTATAAATAGTTTACTATTCAAAAGTTTCATTAATAGAAACCCACATCATAAAAAGGAATACCAAAACCAATATTTAAAAACAAAAGTATGAAACGTAACAGTTACCCAAATAAACTAATCACTAGGTTTCCACATAGGTGAAAATATGGATATGGAAGAGAAATATAACCATCATGTTCTGATGGAGAGTGGTAGAGAACATGGCTATGGAAAATCCATCAATCAAAAAGCCATAAATTTGTGACGATCTATGGTACTATCTGATTAATCAGATATAAGAGCACTAGGACAACATTTTTGGTTTTCAAGATCGTTTCCCTAAAGTTGATGAATTTGGAATTAGAAGAAATAATTTCGTGATTTTGGTATAGTCTCACTGTTGGTCGTTGTTTGGACAACTTCCACTTCATCTATTAATGAAATGAAGTTAAATTTTTCATTCGTGATGTGTTAGCAGATCATGTGATAGAATTATGGGTCATTCCATCTGTCTCAAACAAAAGGTTAGAAAAGTTATCAAAAAAATATATAAGTCCATCTATAGTGAGATTAATCATATATGGTTCCTAAAAAGGACTTATAATTCATATATCATAATGCATAATATAATAAAACTAGTTTCTACTAAACATGAACTTCTTGTAGGCCAGTGGTAGGCGATAAAGGCCAGCCGCACTTCGGTTGTGGGTTTGATTCCCACAGCCTTGTCCGACGCGATGGGCTGTCGCCCGTCCTGCAGGTTGTCCTTTTTCTAAAGCTATATTACTATAACATCCCATCAATAATATCGAAAAAATTTCTATCCTTAAACATTACTAACTTATGTCCAACATAATCCATTCCAATCTTTAGGCATATGCAAAATAATGCTGTCTATTATAGTGAAAACGATTACCAAAGAGTTCATACAACTAGCATGTTAATACCATTGTTGATCCCAATATATCATGAGATATGTCTTGTTGGTCACATTCCAAACATTCAAAGGCCTTAATCATGTATTCTCTTGAAAAAAATGAATACCCATTGAACCTTAGTGAAAACATGAATGCAGTTAAAAGTTAACACTTTCCACATACCAAAATCCTCAAAATTATATATACTCAAACCATGATATCACTTAGTCCTTATATCAATCATGAGTTCATGAATGCTGTCAAATATTTCATTTTCTCGTTTTCCCTTCATTATGCGCATATCATCTTTTTTTCCAAAAATATCTAAATCACTTTCCATGGTTACCGGTACCATAAAATTATTGAAGACCACAATAGACCAATACATAAATATTCCAATATTCCACGATACTATATACAACATTATTTTGGAATCCCATTACAAAAAAACTTAATCATTCCACCACATCGTTGTCGTATTCAACATCGCCAATGGTGATCGCATGTGACTTCCCTTTGTCCATTGCCTTAAGTGGTTTCTCATGTCGATCATCACTAACCTGTGGATTAGGGCATTTATTAGCATAATTCCCCATTTCCTTGCACTTGAAGCATTGAAGTGTAGTCGGTTCATTCTGTGTATCCCTTCCTTTGTTTGCATCATTAGACATCTTCTTCCCATAATTTTGGCATTCAAATGCCTGATGACCTTCCTTTCCACATTTGAAACATTTACTTGTCCCTTTAAGACAATCTCCACCATGGTTCTTTCCACACTTTGAGCATAATGAAACATTCATCTTCTTTTCACCATTATTCTGAGATTTTTCCTTGAACTCCATCTTTTGTTTCTTGTCAAAACTATGAGATGGATAAGTAACACCAACTTCCATTTCTACCTTGATAGCACAACGCAAAATTTCTTCATAGCTACTGAAGTCTCTTATAGCTAATGCCCTTCGAAGATTTGGTTTTAAGACACTGAAGAATTGATCAACTTTACTTTCAGGTTGGATGATAAATCCAGTTGCATACCTTGCAAGCCTTGTAAAATTCGCTTCGTATATACCAATAGATTCATCATCATTTTTCTTTAGTTCAAGAAACTCCTTCTCCATCTTTGTTCGAAGAATACGAGGGAAGTACTTATTGAAAAATAAGTTCTTGAACTCGTCCCATTCCATAAACTCAATTTCATCTCTTTTCCTCGTATTCTTGATAAGATTCCACCATTGATCAGCTTCACCTTCCAAACGATATAATTCTAAGATGACTTTATCATGTTCAGAACATTGAAGAACTGAAAATATCTTTTCAGTGGTACTGATCCATTGTTCAGCAACAAGTGGATCAGAAGACCCACTGAAAGAAGGTGGACGTTGCCTCATGAAAGACTCAATAGAATATTGTTCCCTTCTCTGCTCATTTGGAAGTCCAGAATGATTCATAGCTTGTGTAAGTATAGAAATAAGATTTTGCACTCCATCTCCCATAACATTTGTTTGTTCAGGAGGACAATCATTGCATTGCCCATTGCATTGATTAACACGGTTCCTTCGGGTTCTTTCCATCATCTAAAACCCAAAAATAATAGTGTGAGAGACAAAAATCATGCTTGGGAAAACAACATAATAAAGGGGGAGTACCTTCAATATCTAACATCTTAGGTTTAATTCTAATATCTTTACCGTAATTATAAGACTATAACCTATAATTATACTTAACCTTAGGGATATCCCTAGACATACCTTAAAAATATCTCTAGGGATCTCACTAAAGTTCTCGCATCCTAGTTTCCAAAGGTTGACTAATCCTTTCCTCTGATACCAACTGTAGAGACCCGAAGCTTGACGTACATAGACATTACATTTCTTTTGCGGAATACGTAGTACATAACAAAAACACACACACAAGGACCGTAATAGTTTAGTGTCTTTGGAAACTCGGAATATAATCTTCTAATCGTAGTGACAGATCTGCAACATCTCCTATAAAGATATTCTTTTTTTAAACCTAAATCCTTTCTTTACATACTGGGGAAAAGAAAACATAAAAGGGTGAGCTCAAATTCTCAGTAAGGGTAAACAAAAGAAATATCAATCACATCATATTCATAAGAACATATCTTTTGGAAATATTAACCTTTAAAAAGAGATCATAATTTCATAACATTGGATAAATCATAGTAGTGAAATGTAATCCCAATAATCATAACTTAAAACATGAAACTTTGTGGCATACACACATAATCATAGAGAATCATTTCTGGTTAGTCAAGACTCATTTCCAAGACTATCTTAGTGGACAAAGTCCCTTTCTGAACTCAGTTCACTACTCGTTTCAGTCCTGTTTCACTGAACCGGTATAACCTACCGTTCTAGCCATGTCTATCTCATGAGATATAAAATCTTTACCCAATGCATTGGAGGGAGATATAGGTCCCACCCATCTCATAATGATATTATTCTTATGTGTGCCACAAAATCATAAATCATACATCATTGCATAACCCATGTAATAAAAATGGGATTCTTAAACAACATGACTTCATAAAACAATTCATAGAAGATAAAATAATTCAAAAAAAATAATTCCATCACAACATAATCAAATAAAGGTAATAATAGGGATAGAAACAGAACCCTTTATTATCATAGATGGAAAATAATTTTGATAAAACACTTGAACTCCATTCTTGAGGAAAATATCCTTTCAAATTCAAAAACATTTTCCTTCCTTAACATGTCATACAATTTTAAACTAAAAGAAGTTGATTAAAAATAAACTTGAAAACTTGTAAAGGACGATTCTTGGAAATAATGTTTTAAAAATTCATTCATGCCATATAAGTTAAAAAAAATCATTCTTCGTACTGTTTTCGGCAAAGTCAAAAAGTACATCGTATGAAAAACGACAAAAGATTCCTTTCATATCTTTTACTAAAAACTCACCGAAGGGTAAAATTGTATTTAAAAAATTGTAGGTTGATGGAAATAATGTTACATATTGAGGAAAGATGGATGTGGATGATAAAATACACCCTAGTAAATTTCAAAGTATAAACAATCTCGGATAAAAATGAGATTGTGATATTTCCCTTACCTTAGCTCCGATTTGCTTCGTTAGTGTCTGAAACTCCTGTATAATGATTTAAATAATGTCATTGACTTATTTCAGAATCATACTCATTTTTATTATATCATATATGGTTCACTTATGACTTTATATTACCCGTTCTTTTGTTAATTCCATGTTAAAGAGCGTTTTGGGTAAAATTGTTTCATTTCTCGTCCGTGTTTTGACTTGCAATTATTCATATGATTACTTAGATCATGATTATGTAACTCCTGAATATAAAACATGATTTATATATAATATATATCCAGAATATACATATATATAATAAATCAGTAAATGTAAAGAAATACACCGTTCATGGAGACAGTAGGCCGTACGTATGCATGAACGCTATTTTCGTTTCCTTATTGAGTAAAATGGAATTAAGTAGATGACATACATATATGTACAAATAAATACAGTATCATTATTATGTAATATATTTCATGATTACTTATTATATGTACTTTATAATCATTCATGAATGGTTAAAGTGGAGAATGAATCTCATCGCGTCGTGGAGACGGTAGTCCGTACGTACGCACGAGCGATGATATCGTTCTCATGATCGTGGGACTGTATTGGAGTGTATGTATAATATTTCAGAATCAATATCACTTTAAAATAATCATATCTAGTTATTATTTACACCATTATACCCATCCAAGTATGGTGGTGGTGGAAAATAGATTTCACCACGGCGTGGAGACGGTATTCCGTACGTACGCACATGCGGTGATTTCGTTTTCCGTAGGATGGATAGATGGTGAAATAGGGTTGTTTAATACTTATAATAACATATCAGTATATTAGTGATACTGATGTTATTACTTCATAATGAAACAAACTAAGAAGAATAAGTGGAAGAAGAAATAAAGTTGAAAGAATCGGTAACGGACATTACCTCTTCTTTGAAGCGCCTCTTTGAGATCTCCTTTTAGGGCACTAAAATTGGTCTTTGAGGAAGACAAGAACCTCTAGGATGTTTCTAGGGGAGTGGAGAAGAGAATTTTTCAGGAGTTGGCCGATCATGAAGGCTCAAAGTTGTGTGAGGAAGAGAGGGAGGAGGTGCCCTTTTATAAGGGAGGAGAGGGGCTCCTTTGGAAAACTAAAAATATTATTTTATTATAAAGTCATATTAGGTTTTAAATAGCTCCAAATTGATTAATTTAGAAGCTAAGGTGGGTATGGATAGAAATACTCTCACACAATAGAATTTAGACAAGTTTAGGTTCCTATTTTAACCTTATCATTTAGATTTAACATTAAGTTAAATAATTTTACTTTTACCATGTCTTCTTGTGTTCTTACACTATAAGGTTAATAAACTTACCATAACAAGCCAAAAGAACCCCAAGTTGTTTATTATTAATATATATAACCTTATCTAAGTATTTTGGCCGAACCTTATATTTTTAGGAATAAAATAACAATTAATACTATAATATTTGTTTTAAGATCTATTTTATGTCAATTTTGACACTATTTAGTAATTGATTTTTATGAAAATTATAACAGAATTATTAGTTCAAAAAAAGTTAATAAATCAATAATAACATTTCATAGTAACCTAGAAAATTAGTGGAATCCATAAAAAGTCTCAAATTATATTTATTTGGGTATTTATAATATCAATTGTTATGATTTTTCACTATTATGGTAATTACTGCATCATCATTGTGTCATAAATAAATTAATTTTTTTAATGTCTAAACATTATAAATAATATATAATTATATATGAAATATTATTATCTTTCTAATGAATATTTAAAATCTAATTTATCTTATGTATAACCCTATATTAGAAATGTTTTAGTAAATAAACTTTGATTTTAACTCTTTTAACTCTTCTTTGAATTAAATAATAATAAATGTTCTAATCTAATCCAAGTGGGACTAAATGGTCATATTTTATTCCTAAGGTTGTTTTTGGTAGAATTAAATTTATCCAATAGAATTAGGACATGTGTTAGGGTAATAATAATATAATTTTTACCCTTAATTACCCAATTTACTTTTAACCGTGGTAAAAAAAATTAAAAAGTTACTATTCACAAAAAAAATATTTTCATCTCATTGAACCACATTTTACTTACTGACATCAACTGTGTCTCTCGGATTTTTGTAATTCCACTCACAGAAGCAGTAAAATTAAGTTTTATGAAAAAAATTATTTTTTTTACTACCACTTATTGGTTTAACTATTCATCAAAAAAATGAAAGTTTCCAGAAAAATACCAAAAAATTAGGCCTAAGTTATATTTGATATTATGAAATCAAAAATGATGTCTATTTTACCAAATTCAAAACATATCAGTTACATTAACTAATTTAAAAATTAATTCTTGTCGTCAAAACAAATAGCGTTTTTTTAAGAGATAATAACTATCAAAAGATTGACACTTGTTTATAACTGGTTTAAATGTGAAATTACATCCAATGACCAACATTGTATTAAATTGTAAAAATATATTCTGAATATACTTTAAAACCACTAAAATTAATAATTTATCACTATTATTTATTTCGATTAAAAATGTTATTTTTAATTAAAATTTAGTAATTTTCACTATACATTAGAATATGAAAGTTATCCGAAAAGTACCAAAATATCACCTTGGGCTAAATTCGATACTCCGAATCCAAAAATGAAGTCTATTTCGAGAGATAAAATTTCTAATATTTTAAAAGATGGTTATTAATATTTATAACGGCTAGTTTTAAAAATATTTTAATATCATATCGTTGTTTAGTGAAACTCGGTATTGCGTACTACACACGCTATCGAGGAAGGTCGCGATTGTGTGTAATGCAAGGCAAGTCAAGGATGCGTGTTGTGCAAGATCATTTTGATGTAGCGTACAACACAAGACATTAATGAAATTAATAAGAATATTTTTTTCATAAAATCTTGGGGTGTTACAAAGTATTCTAAAAGTTCCCTCTCCTCAAGAGGAATTCAACGAGTCAGACGGCGCGTCAATCGGACGCCCGGTCAGTGAGTTATTGGCTTTTTCTTTCCAGGGCCCCAGTTGGTTTCGTGAGAGAACCAACCCGACTACACTCTGACGGAATCCAAACCTCGAGTGGAGTAATCCAAAAGATCCGTCTCACTTAGAGGAATCCAAGAAAGTTGACGACACGTCATTCGGACATCCGGAGCTTACGATATGAGCGTTTCCACTCCGAGGACCTGGTTGGTTTCGTGTACGAACCAACCCGGCTGAACCCAAAGTTCTCAGAAACCTTGAGTGTAATATACCGAAACGACCCTCTCGTTCCAAGGATCTCTACACAACTGACGATGTGTCGATCGGAGCTCCGTAGACCAAGATATGGGAAAATGACCAAAGAGTGTCTGAAAACGGGGGGTCTGGGCCCGGACCAACCCGGCCCGACCCCCCCTGGGTCGGCCCGAACCGGTTCGGTCCGGCCCGGCCGACTCAGTTCGGCTCGACCGGCCAGCCGCGGCTCAGCCAGCGCAGCCGAGCCGAAGTCGCGGAGCGCGGGGTGTGCGCTGCCCGCCCTCGCCGCTGATTGAGGCCGGCGGCAACCGCCGCCGCCAGCCTTCCAGCGGCCCGCCGCCACCGCCTTCCGCGGACCACCGGACGCGCTCCGGTGGTCCGTTTCTCCTGCTTTCTTCACCAATGGTCCTCCCGGGACCCGAACTTCTCTGGGGAGGCCTCATAATTACCTTGCGGCCTCTTTTGTCATCGCCCGTCAATACGCACGTCAAATACAAATCGTGCCGTCTTCGTGGTTTTCCCGGCGCGGCGCGTCGGCACCGCGCCACTTCGCCACGTCCCGACTCCGACCGCGGATTCGTTCGGCCCCAAAGGTGCGGTGCAACGGCGCCATGCTCCTTCGTTGTGATTTTCTAAATTCTCGCACGGTCTTGCGTGGTGCGATGGTTCTGCACCATCTCCGTTCCAAACAACAACAGGAACAACAACAAGATAAGGGAGGAGGGTCGGTCGTGTTTGTGCGGTCCGAGCCCCTCCCGTTAATCGATAGCAATCAGTCCAAATTTTAAACGGAGAATGGTGACGGTACTAATCACGAACGAAAAAAATAAACCCCTGCAGTTCTCCCCGTAATCAAGATTTCCCAACCCGTAACACAATCTTTGCGGATCAACTTAATATTTTGTTCATCCGCGTTCTTAGATTTAGAAGGGAGTAGATGAGGGTTTTCAAAAAAATTTCCCTACCTTTGATTCATCGGGGCGCACGTTCGTCACGGGGAAAGATGATGACGCCGCACGTCAAACTTCGTGGAGAACGGCGTTGCGGGGGTCAGATGTCGCGGAAAACAAACGTCGATTCCGTTGTCGTCGAGGTGCATCCGAAGAGGAAACGTCGTTGGAGAAGTTCTCTGTGTTCTTCGACGGAGATGTTCTTCATTGAAGAACGATGTTCTTCATCGGAGTCCGAGGTGTTCTTCACGTTCTTCATCGAAGATGTTCTTCGTTGGATATGAAGAAGATCTTCACGCTTCCCAAAACCTCTCAACGTGGAATAAACTCTAACATTTATAAAAAACGCCCAAGTCTTAATTTATAAACACAACTTACCCTTTTGAATTTCAAGAGTTTGAAATTCAATTAACCACACATAACTCACCTCATTAAAATTACACAATTTTTCAAATTAAATGAGGGGGAGTTAATGGGGAGTTGAAGAGTTGAAGAATACGAAGGGGTGGGGTTTGTGTGGCCCCCCACCCTCATAACCTCCCAAGGGAGGTTGGGTAGTTACCCAACTTCCACCCATAGCCTTAAAACACAAAAGGAAAATAAAAATTGTAGAATAATAATAGATTATCTTCCACAATTTTTATCATCCACACCCGTGATAACGCAACTGCAGAACATGAGTTCCTACGAAATTACCGGTGCTACGGTTCCATCGGTGCCCTCAGAATTCGATTCCGAGCACCGGTTCAAAAGATAGAAAAATCCGCTCGTTATTTCACTGAACGTACCCGAGATAAACTTCGGAAATTGATTCCGGGAACACCGGGCCTCAGAATCAGGTGATGTCAGAAACTACGTTCTTGAAAAATTACAAAGAAAATTAAGAAAAAAATTTCCCTTGAATTTTATGGGTCTTTACAAACCCTATCCACACCGATAACCCAACCATATGGTGTCTCCTACCTTTAGGTATTTCCTTCATGGAAAACATTCCAGATCATAAAGTTGAAATTCCATTACTAAAACAAATGTGTCTTCTGTACCATCAATGAAGAAAGAGTCACCTGACCCTTTTTCTCCCACACCTCTAGGTGCATCTCTATAAAAAAATCCATCACCTTCCACTCATTGCAAGATTCATGAACCACCTGGTTCTGAGCCTTCCTACTCAAGGCATCAACAACATTGTTCCCTATTCAATATTTATATACCATATCATAGTCTAAATACTGGAGATACTAAACCCATCCTCATTTCCAACTATTCAAATCCCGCTGCGAAAATATATTCTTTAAACACTGGTTGTCAGTATACACCGTGAACCATTCCCCCACCAATTAGGGCATCCAGCTCTTTAAATAATACACTAATACGACCAATTCATGATCATGAGTAAGATAATTAATCTTAGGTTGTGTCAGTTACCTTGAACAATAAGACACCACCCACTCATCTTGTATCACGATAACCCCATGAATGATACCAGAGACATTACAAAATAGAATATTCTACTTAGATGGATCTAGTATGATCAAGGTATGTGATGTCATCAATCCAGTTTTTAACACTAGAAAGGAATTCTCACTAGCCATAGACAACTAAAAAATGATTCCATTCTTAGTCATTATAGATAGTGGTGCTGCCAATCGAGATAAATCTGGAATGAACCTCTAGTAATATCCAGTCAAACCCTGGATACTCAAAACATCTGAAACACTGTTTCACTTCTATCAATACAAAGAAACCTACCCTTTCTCTAGATCCACTAACAAAAAATACCTCATAGACGGGGTTACCTATTAAATTAACTTCTCCATTCCGTAATTGAAAATTTGACAACTTCTTGAAAATCATATGCTCTTATAGTGTACTCAGAACGATGTCAAGATCTTGGACATGATAATCATTTGTTTTTGAGTACACAAATTTATCATCAACAAAGACAAACAAAAAATTATCCAGGTATGGATGAATGATTCGGATCATAAAATTCTTGAATATCGTCAGTTCATTGGTCAAGAAGAAATACATCACCAGAAACTCATACAACTCGTACTAACTCTTGAAAGTTTCCAGCACTACGTTAGAAGGCCTCACCCTCAACTGCTGATAAATTAATCTTAGATAAATCGTAGAAAACTCTGAGGCACCCCTAAACTAGACAAACAAGCCATCAATTCTAGAAAAACGGTTCCAATTTTTTACCGTCATCTGATTTAACATTCTATAGTCAACACATCGCCTTAACAACTAGTAATTCTTATTTGAAAAAAGCACATAAGATCCCCAAGAAGACATATTAAGAAGTATGAACCATTTTATCTCCGATATGTCAAGAAAAATATTTTATGTCCTGGAGTTCATCGGGTTCCATTCAGTATTGATAAATAGAAAATTTCTCCACTTGTAGTAGCAACTCAATTGTGAACTCAACAGTCCTATTGGTTTGTAACCTTGTTAAATCATCACAAAACACATCCTGGAACTGATCCACTATTGGAGTGAAGATAAACTATTCCACCAATCATCATTGAGATGAGGTTAATAAACATGATCCATGAGTATATCCAGTTATTGAAAAAATAGTTCCACATGACCTGCTCGATCATCCCATAGCCCACAATGGACATAAGTGTCACCCTCAAGTGACCAGAATAATACACTGTGATGGTAACAGTCTATGCGCTCCTGATACAACACCATCCAATATATACCCCAGAATAGTTCAAATCATGGCATCTCGATAATGAATATGTTCTTCATTAAACGATACCCATTGAAATTCAGAGCACATCCCATACCCTATATGATATATTCATTCTACAACCATAGTGTAGTGTCAATCGACATATCCCCGCACACACACACTCCATCATCAATCCCAACTCTACCAAAAACTATGAAGAAATAAAAGAGTGTGTGGAACCAGTATCAAACAACGCACTAGAAAGCCTAGAAGCTACATGGATTGTACATCGGGCTGTTGATCGTCCAGTCTCACTATCACCAGGTTCTAACTGAAATACATGAAGCCGACTAACGCCTCAACCTTGGGCTCCAACCTATGTACCATGAACTGTATTTCCATACTGACATGGGGTATCATACTGCAGAGTTCCAGGTCCACCACCCATACAAGTACATCTCCTGGAGCTCCAATTTTCATCATGAATTAGAGTAACTAATATCGTGCATCCTATTGTAATATTACAGTCACCAATATCCATGCTCACATATTGAGTGTTCCTACAAAGCCTCTACATGTGTCCCGATTTTCTGCATGACTGACACTGAACTAGAGGTTGAGGACACTAGTCACGCATGTTATCTGGAATGCATCACTGATAGAAGGACAACTGATCACCACGATGAGGGGATGGACTTCTCTTCTGACCACCTTTCACACTTTCACACGACTAAAATCATCCAGAGCAATGTGTTGGACCCTCAAAATTTGCACCACCTATTCTCCCAACTGGCATGAAAATCCCACTACCTAATTCTTCTTTCAGGTTCTCTTTTGAGATAAATTCTTGACCAACTGCATCTGTAAACATATATACGAGAAAGATATTCACCAGAGACAAGATCTCATGTCTCATTACATCATTGAAGTTCGCCGTTACTACTACCACATCCCCTACCAATGTTGTGACAAAGCTTCACAGGTAAGTGAAATATCCAGTATACTCTATTACAGACATCAATCCCTAATTTAGGCTCATGAACTCTTCATCCAACTCTAGCCTCAAATTCTCTTCTAAAATATTATCCATTAACATTTCCTTGAAATATTTCCACAAAATCCCCTCTACGTACACTGTCTATGCCAGGATGTCCCACCAACCCTTTTCCTGGCCTCACAACGTATATGTTGCCAACTTGAATCCCTTCCCTTATGAAGTCTCTATATGTATAAGTAATGCCTGGACAGACTCTACCTAGAACACTACTGCATGTGGCCTACCCTCTCTAGAAATGGTTGGAGGGTGATGTGGCATAAACTCTCTGGTCATCTCAAACAAATTTGATCCAACCCGCCCTAGGGCCTGATCAATTATCTACATTAAATGAGCTATGCTCTCTCAGAATTTCACTTCTCACATCCCCGGATCAAAAAATTCTCTTGATCATCTACTGGTGCAGTTTTCTCATCAACATCCTCTTGTTGTCCAAAAATTTCTTGATGTCGTGGTGGAATTTATCTACATTTTCAAAAACTAGGATTAGAACACATAACATAAAGCTTTTACAAATTCATAACAAGAAGGCTCCTCAACATCTAAAACAACCCACCATACATTCATCATCCCAACAAACCATAAAATTCCGAAATCACCATCCCGAACATCCCCACTGCAGGCTAGGGTCCATAAGGGGAATAAATACACCACCACAAGCCTCCTTCCACATTTTTTAAAAACATTTATAAATCTTTACAAACCCTTATTTACACATATTTTATTAACAATCATTTATGAATATTTTATATTCAATCAGTCACATTGTTTCATTTATGAAAGGTTCCCTTCTAAATTACCAAGATTCATGTTGGTTTCCATCTTTCAGTCTTAACACACCCATCCCATGTGTTCCTACTATGATGCATGTCACCTGTCTCTCTAGGTTCCTACAATGATACATGAATACAAAACCTCATGCCACTGAGTCCATGACCCAAATATCATAAAACCATCAAATCAAACAATATGTGTATCAACCAATGGTGAAATATCATCAACTATAAAATAGAATAATCAAGAAGAACAGTTATTACCTTGAGTGTCACTGTTTGTTCCTCGTTCATGGGTTAGCTACTCCCTTGAGCAAGCTCATTACTATAACCCAACACATCCTAACTACCTTTTACCATCCCTAAATAACAAGGAAGAGAATGAACTTCTCTAATACAACATTGTAATTTCCCTGACTTGTAATCCACTAAAATGGTTCTCTGAGCCAAGTAGTGACATAAAAATAATCTTGCATCCTTGTACAACAAAAGTTACAGACTAGTAGTGGGGGTCCAAATAGTCAATTGGGGAGACTATACACCCTTTTATTCGAGTAATACAAAACAGAAAATAAAAAATAGTAGAATGAAAACCAATAATACCAGAGTTTTCATAAATAACAATTCCTCAAAATAGGGTACAACCATGTCTAACAGTAAATATGCCATTCCATACTAATAATGTCATAGTGAAAAAATCCTAAAATGAAGAGCAACTAAGATATCCCCAAAATTGTCTTGACAACATTTCTAGGTCCACCTCCACGAACTACCATGCCAAACCAACTCCCATGAAAGAGCCTTTTCCCTTGTCCTAACCTACAAACATGATAAATTCTTTGGTAACCAATGTTGGACAAAGTAGGGTGTGAGTATAACTTAGTAGGAAACCACAAACAGTTTCTACCAAATATACATTATAAAAAATTGAGCAAGGAATATGGGAAATCAATAATAAATGACAAAGAAAAAATTATGTTCTTTAACCAGTTTTGGTCCATTACCAACATTTATTAACACTTCTTTTTCTGACTATTTCATCCCATTTCAGATTACTTCCATTTCCAAATCATTTACCATGGGTTCAGCAAAGACAACAAGTTAAATAGGCTAAAATTAAAAAAATCTAAATCTTGTGGAAAACAAAATTTTATCCTATCTCACTAGGATTAATTTCATCATGTAAACCATATCCTCACCTCAAATACTCAGTCTAGGTGTATGCAACCATTTCGGGAATAGAGCATCATTTCTCTTCCCTAACACCTGCATTAGGGTGGATATTATAGCCACAGTTCACCAAGACCTATGGGAATATATCATCATGTCCATACACCACTCTACCAATCTATATGAACATTATATATATATATATATATATATATATATATATCCACCAACCATTCACTGAACATCACATCCATTTCCCAACGAAATCCAAAATCATAACAATAACACGATACTTAATATCGTCCCTTATCCCAATAACAAATTTACCACATTTTACATCATTTAGACATTTTTCCTAATTCCTTTTTAGTATTGTTATCTCACTAAGAATTCATTCATTTTCCCTATCTCATGAGGATTAGTTAATTATTCCTAAATCAATGGGTTTCATCACTCGACTAATAATTGATTTTATTAACCTAATATCCCTTAGGTTATTACTAAACCTAGGTTCAGAAACTAGATTCAATTTCAACACAAACAATCACATCAACATGTTTTTCAAGGGATCTACATAAATACTAAACAATCTCACTAGTTCTTCACAATCCCTATATCTAGGGATGCATGTGCAACCAATGGGTTGCCCTAGATTAGTCTCATCACTCTCGGCACATCCAATGGGGATCCTAAGAGTTTCTATTTAACTTATTAATAACTATTTTTCCAAAACATTCCAACAGTGATCAAAACATACCTATAGACACCCAAGAACAAAACTAAATATGTAAAAATCCACTAATAATCCATGTGATATAACTTATAGAACACATACCATGATTATGTGGGTGAATGCACTATTAATCAAAACCATAGATTCCACATCAAAAAACCAATGGAAGCTTCATCCTTGATCTCAGACAAAGATTAGGGTTAGAGAGATTAATAAAGAAAGGAGAAGAATTTACAAACCCTACAATCAAAAGAGAAACAATGATAGGATTAGGCTTACCTGATGATTAGATCTACAACCAAAGACCCAAAAACAACTTATAAACATGGGAGGTTGATCTCTAAGAGCTCTTGGATGATTTTGATTGTTAATAAGGGGGTGAGAGGATATTGGGAAGCAATTCCAATGTCGGGGTTGAAAATACTGTAGTGGGAAAATTGTAATTTTTTAAAATTTTCTAGGTTGTAGGGTTTACCCGTAATGTTTTCTAGACTGTGAAAAAATAGTGCGGATGAAAAAAAATCAAAAATCATACCTCCTACCCTGTTTATGAGGCTATCCACACAATTATCACCAATTGTGTTCTAACCATAAGGCTTACCCATAAAACCCAAAATTCTCCATTTTTTTGTCTTGCTCCTCAGAACACCCCTGAGCATCATTAAAGGCTTGGGTATACACAAAATTAGTATAGAGGAAATTCAAATCAGAAAATAAGTGAGAGAATACCATTCCTAATTTGAGATCTTACATGTACTGTGTTTAGAGATTCACCTTGACTACTCTCACAAAGTATCATATACAAGAGTAAATTATTTAATTAACAATGCCATGGGTAACCTAATACTACTTCCCCATTGGCATTCAACTTTTCCCAAACGTCGCATGTCTTAAGTATCTCTCTCAAAAAAAGGATTTCATGCATACACCTGTGCGAAGAACCATAACATGCATGTTATGCATCACAAGCACTATATCCATGTAAAAAATTAACCAGGTAGTTTCTGGGAGCCACCACAGCTTGTATAATAGGTATCATTCATCTTGCATTGATACTCTTGGATTTGTGGACCATTCACCGAGTAAGGATCCTCAAGACATCAGAGCCTATAGAAGTTATACCTATAGTAGTCTGTATGAAACTATATCCAGTATATAAGTGTTCTTATAACCATAAGCAATTACATCCCTCAAAACACATATATGTGGAAAACTAACGATCCTGTCTACCTGCACTAGTATCTATCATAGGAATAGAGTGGGGCCAAATGGGGTAGTCAGCCATCAATAGTCCCACATAAATGTAGTGGAAAACACCTGCCCAGGGATCAGAATCCCAAGGGGGTCAGTTTTCCTAATCGAAGGGTTGGAGTAGCATATAAAAACAAAAAATAATATAGAATATATTATAGCTCATAGTCATAACATGAGAATAACATAGTCATAAATCCCACTAGAACTAACTTCTCTTGAACTATTGACTACCACTACTGTGAATAGGTATCTGATATGAACACAACCAATTGAATAAATTTATTATATTACATTATTACCTTTTTACCAGTTTCACTTTATGCTAATGAATTCGTTATAAATTAATTAACCATTAAAAATTCAACATTATATTTCATTAGAATCAAACCTAATGTCAATAATTCCATTAAATTGTAACCACGCCACTACATAACACCTAGTTCCTACCCAATGGGTTAAAATCTTATATTAAATCATTTATAAAAATCATTTTTAAATTTTTATATTATAAGGAATTCTTGAAAAACATTCTATGTTACCAAACTCTAGGGGGTGGAAAACTATGTGTAGATGAACTACCCATCATCTGTTTCCACTTATTATAGGAGTGCAAACACATCCTCTCTCGATAATTTAATAATAGAAAGCATGTGGAAAACCCTGAACATCTTCACATATTTTTCATTAGAGGGAAGTGAAACCATCTACTTTGAGTAGTGGGAAAAGTAAAGAATAAATACATCTAATGAGATTCGTTAAGAATTGAATATTCATATACAACCAGTTTCATCACTACTAGTGTTTTCCCCAACACCCACATGCATAAACTGATGCATCTTGACACTGTAAGTATCAACTACTGTCAAAACCAGTGGGCCTCCCTACCCTCAAATGTAACAACAACCATCCTAGATCACATTACGAAACAAGCCGTAGGAAACCATCATCATATCAACTAGTATCTATTCCCTTAAAAATTACATCCAGCCTTCATACATAATGACCACTCATGGCTCCAAAGAATAAGGTAATCTTCCTAAAAAGTGTGAGGGTAACTCAAAACCCTACCAGTCATTATCTTTTATCATAAATCCAATTCATAAATCCATATTGAATTAAAAAGTTAATTTTTAGTATGTTCCAAGTATGTAAAAACCATACCGAAAGATATCATAGCTATCAAAAGTAGTTAAACAAGCCTTCTCCATCAATTTCATTAACATCAAATTACAACAACAACCAGATTCATTTACATGACCCTTTATCATTATCCAAATTATAATATTTTAATTATAGCTTTAAAATCTTTAAAAATTTCATAAATAATAACATGTTAAGAAGAAATCCATAGATATCACACTATCTAAAAAAACAATAGGCAAATAATTATCACAATGCAAAGTAACAACATAAAATCAAACGAAATATTTAAAACTAGTCCTATCATTTAATTAGGTCAATTTCAATGCAATAAAATAGACTAAAACATGAAAACTCCATAGTTGCACATAAAAAAATAGAGGAGAAATGAATCCACTATCCAAAAAGGTTTCTGAATATCTTAGCTCGAAAAAATAACAATGAAATGGATCATGATCAATTTCCCTGTAACAACAACATCCAGCCAATGATGTCGTATCACATCTACATCAAAAACGTCCATAAAAACTCTCATAAAACCTTGGAGATAAAATGCTACAACATTTTGAAGAGAAACATGAGAAAATAGATTGAAGAAAACATTTGGATGGAGGTATATCTTACCACGTATTATGGACATATCGAAGAAGGAAGCGGGGAACTGGTCCAGGATGAAGGAATCGCCAATCATTAAAGGAGTAGGGGTCAAGTTTATCTTGGGTTCATAGGGGGTGTGCTCAAACAATAGGGTTTGAATACCCCGAGTAGTTGGATGTCTTTAAAACCCCTAGTGGTGGGGAAGTACATGATGTGTACCTCTTCATCTCGTTGTTTACTGTGTCAATGATACTTATGCTAAAAGATACACCACCTCTGCATTTTGTATTGTTTATTTAAAACCCGAACAGTACATGTCGTGTCCCCCTTGGTCATGTCGTGTACCCACTATTTCCAGCTTATCATGAACGAACTCCTCCAGACACACTCCAAGCTTTATTCCAGAATCTCGGTCTTCAAAAAACACTCAAAGGGTTTATCTATGCAGATCCATGCTACTAAATTTTATAATCATACTATACTCAATATCATTGACAACAGTAAACAATGTGCATTAATAAAAATTTGATATACTTAAGAAATAAAATTATTAATGTTTTATTTTTATTACAATATAGTCAGATTGGAGGTAATGATTTGAAATATCCAAATTTTAAAAAAAATATGTATAAAGAATTTATATATTACAAAAGTGTTTATTTTTTAATAAAAAATAAGTATTCCATTTTTAATTAAGTAACTATATGCTTCCAATATAATTTGATTTGGACATGTTTTTTATTAATTTTTTTTATTAAGAACTATTAAATAAATTTATAAATAAATTTAAATAGTACATGATAAAATGAAGTTCATTTTTTATATCATCACATAATAATTATCTTATGGTGAACTTGTTGTATTTTTCTTAAACATTGATTTTTCAGTGAAATGAAAAAACTATTGATTTTAATAAAAATGTTTGTTATTATCATTAAAATTCAACATTATATTCTAAATATTATATTAACGTGTCATCATTATAAATTAGATAGATATAGTCTAATTAATTACATTTTAATTATCATTATACATTATTTTAGAATGTTATAAATTTTAGCATAAAAATTGATTTTTGGAGAATAATTTTGTTATTTAAATTATTTGAAGATATCATAAAATAATAAGATCAAATTCAATAAATATAATCTTGAAAAATGGATTCCATATTAGGAATAAAGAGGTTAATTTTTTAAAATAGAACACATTTATATTTTCTTATTATGAATAGTATCTAATGTAAAAATTTATCACATCAGTAAGGGATCAATGGGTAAAGAGGAGTTGAAACTATTTGATAAGTTCTAAAAGTAGATCTAACACATTCCATTACTCGTATTTTTAGATTTATTCGACCTAAAAATTTCTGAATTTTTTTTTCAATTTGTGTTCAATTTTCCTTATATAATAGATATATTATTATTTTATGTTATAAAAATTTCAATATGTTATGCTCTTCCATTTAATTTATATTATATGTTTTTATATGAATAAGAAGATGTGATGTATGAATGTTAAAGATAACTACGAACATGATTAATTTATTTTTTTAAATGGAAATCATTTTTATTTTTTGGGGAAGGTGTAATTACCATCAATGCATAAAAAACTAGAACACACTGCATTTTCATGAAGAATAAAAATAAAAATTCATATTTTTTTAAAATAAAAAATATAATTTTTGATGAATTTTAGAAAAATGTTTTAAATTTTCAAAAAAATTATATTTTATGATTAGAGGGATTAAAGTATAATATTATTCCTTGATTGATGGTTTTAAGGATTAAAATATATGAATAATCAAACAAATGATTTCAAAAATATGTTATATTATATAATATATTAATAAATGGTTTAAAAATCATAAAAATATGTTAATATAATAAATAAATTGGTAAATGATGTAGAATATTATACATGTTATACTTGGGAACCAATATTTACCTTAGTGTTATATTTAAAACCATTAATTGATTTAAATTGTATTCTCACTTTTATAGACTAAAGAATTTATTTTGTGGATAAAATAATGAGATTGGTGTTGTAGTGAAAAACAACATATATAAATTCCATTTTTTAGTATATTTTTATCCTATATCATATTTAATTTTAAATTAATAAAACTTTGAAAAACATTTCAATGAATATGACTATATAATGTCTTAATGTTTTGAAAATTACAATAGAGGCTATCCAATCGACATATAAAATGGAACCCTATATCCTGCATTTCATACAAATGTTTTCCTCTTATATCATAAAAAAATGAAAAAAATCCATTCCTAAAACCCCACCCATAATCCAATATCACATTATTCGGGTAGAATACACACATAATAGTGCTTATAGTGTAAAGAAAAGGATGTTTGTAGAAGAAGAGATATGAATTTAAACTAAATATTTTAGTTTTATTTCTTATTCAAACACTGTAAAAACTATTACAAAAAATGTGATATAATAGAATAATTATTTAATATATAAATATATTTTACTAGGATTATTTCCTAACATTAAATTATATCCTTCTACATGTAATGATAGTAGAATGTTTTATATATTTTTTCTAAAGACTACCTCTTCCTGAACTTATGTAATTAGGATTTCAAAAACACATCCCACTACTGTTTATAAATTTTTTTTTACTATATATATATATTTTTTATAAAATAATAATTTTTATTTAAATTCATTATATGTACCTGTGACCAATCATTTGCAATATTGAAACATAATTGTTCTTTCAAAACCATCATTTATAGATGTATCTGAAAGTATAAATAATAAATATAAATTTTATTTCAAAAAAGAATATTACTATTAATAGTATAAAAAATATATATATATATATCATTTATGATGTCTCATATACCCATGGTGTTTTAAAATTATGACATGATCACCCTCAAAATACCCAATGTGGAATTAATAGAATATATAGTAATATATGGCACTAAAAATATTGAATTAATGTTTTTAGTGAAATTATATTAAACTATTAGAATGTCAAAAATAATTTAAAAAATTAATAATATTATTAAATATTAGTTAAAGGACATACATATAACATCCAGACTCAGTGTAAGGGTTTTCTCAACTAAATTATCATTTCATGGGTTATATAACTTCTTCTTTGAGTATATTATTTCAAAAATATGTGTTCAATGGACATTGTATAGTTAATATTTTATTTACACATATTTCATGTGTATTTACATTTTTTACATGTAATCCCACCATTAATGAATTCTAAAATCCTTGATATGATCATTGGAAGGGTTATAAGGGACAATTTTCCCAGATTTTGGATATTTTTATAGGTTATGAAGCACAATTATTTTAGGTGGTGTATATAATTCCCCTCTACCAGTTGGAAAATGGATCTACATATATTCATGGAATTTAATATCTAATTTTAATTAATTTCAATCATGATATTAGGATCCAAATTACACCAATGGGTTATGGATTTTTATAATACAATCACTTATTAATTTGGGATGGTCTATATTTAATGTTAATTTGGTAGTGATCATATACTCTAATTTTCCTGAATAAGAAATATATTATTTTCAAATTTAAATGAGTAATGTTTTAATTTATAAATTACAAATCCACCCATATGGAATAAATAATCATTAACAATTTTTTTGAAAAGCTGTATCTATATTGAATCTTCTTTTAGATCTAGAATATTTCATTTCAATTTCCATGTTTTTTAAAATGATTTCATATATTTTAATAATTATATTCAAATATATTATTATGTTCATTTTTAATTAAATATTAATATATTTTCATGGTAAGAAAAATTAATCACTCTAAATGTTTTCCATTCAAATTATTTTTCATTATTTTAAAAGTTTGAATGATGTATTTTCATTAAGAGTACATGGCATGAATTGGTATCCCATAATCATGAAAATAATTTTCATTAAGTCTATAATTAAATATTAAAATTATTATTTTGAATGAAAATATTTTCTTGATATTTTATTGAAATTATAGATTTTTAGGTACAAAAAATATTGATATTCTCTCTTGTTTAAAATGAAATGATTGAAATTCTCTTTAAAAAGGTATTTATATCTACACCAACATCCAATATTCATTATTTTTATTCCTTTGGGATATAACCTTATTTTACCATTCCCATAATTTATCTACATGTTTTTTAATGATACCTAAAATGTATTATTATAAAATCAATTTTTTCCTTGGAAATTGATGTTATGAATGTTTATATGAAATATAATGATACATTTTATTTAATGATATGGTACATAATAATTGTTGATGAATGTTTGATGGGTGGGGGAATGACAATACATAATGTAATTTTTTTAAATATAATCTCACTATCCATTTTATCTGAAAATGTATCAGTTAAAGAGTTAGAGTAAATAGTTTATAGGTTTGTATCATCTGATTGTTATAATTAATATGACAATTTATTGAATTTTAACGAGTTATTTATAATGTGATTAGGCAATGATGTTACCATATTAATAAATTACTTTATATGTATTATTTTATTAAAAATAGATCCTAGGATCTTTAATTAATTCAACATGGATCAGGTTTGTTAACATAAATGAATCTTCTCTTATATTACATCATTATATCCAGATCAACATTTTAGGTGTATGAATTAAATTATATTATTATATTTTAAAATGATTCAATCATCATATCATTGTTCTCATTTTATAATCAACAATGAAATTAAATTATTATTTCTAAAACATTCCCTTATTGATAATATGAAGTCTCTTTTATTTGTTTTCTATATCCATGGTTTATGTATATTTATATTAAATTAATTGTTTTGAAAACACATTCGGTGATAATGAATATTATTTGAGATTTTTATGATTTAATTTGGAATAAGAAAAGGTGTGTATGGTAAAAAAATACTTCCATATATAAATGGTGAATTTATGTGATTTTTTCACTATTTTTTATAAACACTAGACCAAAACGTTCATCAGGTACAATTGTGGTCCAATATTTTTAATTTATGATATATGTTTTGGATGGAAAAAATTGGATCTCAAAAAACTTATCGAATTTATAAATATGATGATTATGTTTTTACCCCTTTGGAGTCTGGATTTAGTGATGTTATAATTTTCATCACAAGGGGATCTAGATAACATTATAGATTAAGTTGAATTCATGTGTGCTAAATTATGATTCAATGATACAATATTGGGTTAATAATTTTACATATTAATCAGACATTAAAAGGAGGAAATTAATATTTTTTAGGTTATAAGTTATTATACATTGTGATGATTTGAAACAATAAATAGATTTTAGGAAGAATACTCTAATAAGTTTTAAATAACCAATTTCATTTGTAAATGAAATTTTATGTAATTATGACATTTTGGATATTGGTGTACATGTAACCGTGATTATTTTAATGTGATTCATGTAAATAGTGATATTTTATATGATATTTATTTTCCATGCTATGGATAATAATTTTGGATTGTATCTAATTTTGATTCATGGTATATTGGTGCATTTAAAAACATTATAATATTATATAGTTTTTATCATTGGGAATATTTTTATTGTGGGAGATGTTTCTCTGGGTTATGTTATATTTATAACATTGGATTAACATGTTATTTAACATAAACTAGTATTTTTTAATGATGATATTATACTTTTTGGGATATAAGCTGGAGGATATGAGATAATCATCACATATAAATTATTATTTAATTGTTAATATATCTAGATAAATTAATATACACGGATTAAAATTTTCAAAGTAATATATTTTTTTAAATTGGTGTTATTAGTATATTTATGACGTAAATTTATTATTTCTTAATTTGAAGGATTATTCATTCAAGGTATTATTATACTTTAAACTAACCATTTGGATTTTAATAAATATAGAATTAATATATTTTAATCCCTTCATAAAACTAAATGTAAATCAAATATTAATTATATCTATTTAGAAAAAATAATCATTATCATATTTTGGAGTAATAAAAGGGATAATATGGAAAAAATCCTGAAACACAAAAAAATCAATGGAAATGTGTTTTTTATTTAATGAAAGTAATATAATTTTATTTTTTATGTTATTATTCGAGATAGTAAATGAATTTATCAAATTTTTTTGAATAAGTCCATTAAAAAAGTTTCGTCCTCTAATATTTATATCTGTTGAATTCTTGGTCATTTTAACATCTCATTATTTTATTCTTTTTTGGTTATAAATTTTTTCTTGATCATTCACTTTATTATGATCAATGATCCTAGTTTCTCTACATTAATATTTGGAAGTTACTTTGGTTCTCCAAATCTATATATAAAAAGAACAAAAAAAGTGTCTTATTTGGTGATCATAATTATTTTTTATTTTATATAGGCTATAAATACTAAATTTCTTACTTTTTAATGGAATTATTATTAACACCTTTTAAAATTTAAGTCTTAAAGAATAGTATTTTCAATTTTTTTTTGATATTTGAGTTGAAAAAATATATATAGAGAAACTATTTATGGAAGGGGGTGTAATATAGCCACATAATATTTTAAAACAACACAATTCTCAATATAAGTTTTCACACACAACACTAATCCTCACAATAATTAAGATATTCTAAAAAAATTTATTATTTAATGGAATTAGTTATAATCTATTCATAAAAATTATATTTTTGAATGAAGATAAATATATTTTAAAAATTAGGTATAAATATTAAATATCATCAATATGTATTGATTAATTCATAATAAATAAGAACTCATTTTTTAGTAAAGACTACATAATATTCAAAAATAAATCGTTCTTATTAAATGATTATTGTAAACTTTTGTGAGAAAATAATATAATTAAAATCATTCATTTTTTTATATTTTTTGAAAAGATGTGAAATAGTTTTTATAAATGTATGTTAAAAAAATTTTAGTTCATTTTTTGGATTATTCTATAAAGGATAATTTTTTTATGATTACTGAAAAAATCAAGAATGAGAAAAAAAATTATTTGTTATCATTAAAATGTCAAATAATTTTTTAAATAAAATCTAAGTGTAACAAAATTATTATTTAATTATATATAATATAACTAATTACTTTTGAATAATCATCTTAACATAGTTTTATATAAGTTCATTTTCGAAATAAAAATATTTTAAACTATTTTTAGATGTACTTTCTAATTTTATCGTAAATTATGTTATCACACATCTAGAAATTAAAACATTGAAATTTCATTCCTTAAATTTTTACTTGATGGTGTATTTTTTTTAAATAATTTCATTAAATTTTAATCATTGTGAATAATAACTATGGAAAATATTTATCCCCTCGGTAAATGTGAAATAAGAAAATTAAAGTCAAAACAATGACACATAGTATCAAATTACACCACACACATGAATTATTTTATTATATTCGATTATTTAAATATATATATAATAAATGTGAAAAAATTTAATTTTTAAGCCATTATTCATTGATAATGACACATAGAATATTTTTTTGGGATGAAAGTTAAAAAATGTCAAACTATTTTTTATTTTCCCTAATTGGTTTAAATTTTAGTAAAAAATTAAATAACAAATTTACAGTTTGTTTAGAACATAATTATTTTTATGATGAAAATTCAATTTTTTTTATTGATGAATTACCTTTTATGCTTATAGAACGATTATGTAGTGGGTTTTTAAGAAGAAGAGAAATCATTGAAATTGATTTTCAAATCAGCATCATCGGTATTTTCTCTACAGAATAATAGTGTAACCCATTTTTATAGATAATAATGTTGTATTGTTAGTTCATTATTTTATTATATTTTAATTTCATTCCTATTCTGATTCTTTCGCAGTCATTATGAATAACGTGTCCCAAAAATGACATTAATGAAATTTTATGTCAGAAAATAATGTTTTAATTTATTTAAAAATAATAAAAATACTGGAAAAGAATATATATAAAAAATGGTCTTATAATTATAAAATTTAGTAATTTATATAAAACATTTTTATATAAGAAAATTTATATCCCTTAATGACTAAAAAAACTATTTTTATAGTAAATTTTAAAAAGAGTTAATCAGTGTTAAACTAATATGAAAAGGATTAAAATGTCTATGAAATTTAAAAACCTATTTTTGGAGTTCATTTCCCACCTGCATAATTATAAATTTTATATTAATGAAATATGGAACAACATGAAAATGATTAATTTTTTACAAAATTTTAATGTCTGGGGATATTACAAGGGTGTTACTCCTGTCACTAGTAAAAACAAACCTATTCTCTTCACTTCCTCAAACATTATGAGAACTATACCAACTATAACTCTAAAAAATACCTTAATAATATCTCTCCCCATGTTATGGAGGAATTATTTTTTGAAAAATTATACACTAAGAGTGCATTATAGGTAGTGGAAAATAAGTTATTTGAATAAGAAGTGTACATTTGAACCGAATGTATTGTATTTTTATTCATATTATACCTTATAAAAAACACATAAAATCATTGATATACAATAAACTATATATATATAATATAAACATATAATATTATTCATATTACTTAACATTATTCTATATTATAATACATCCAATGGAAAATGAAACCTTTATTCTTGAGAATGGATGACTACCCCTAATGGCCTGATGTAATTCATTTTTCTTTCACCACCACTTGATGCTTGTTATAATGATAGTCATAATATATATATATATATACTTCATCAATAACATAATTTTTTTTATAAATAATATACATAATATATTTACAAAAAATTTCATACATTTAAAATTTGTAACATCATTAAAGCATATATGTGGAATACCACATGAACAAAAAGATGTGATTCATTTTCATCACTGCATCACATGAATGACCTATATATATAAGTGAATTTATTAATATCAAATTATATTTTGAATATAATAAAAATTATATAAACATAATCCAATAATTTATTTCATTCCCACATGTTTATTGAAATATGGAAATGTTTGTCATTTGTACATAGTGAAATCCAACTCTTTAATTGTTTTGTAAGTATTTTTTCATTACAATTCAACAATATTGATTAATAAAAGTCTACATAATATATAAAATTTAAAATAATCCCAGTGATTATTATATAATTGATAGAATATGTTTATAATAAATGTTATTTTTAATGATGATATAATTTGTTATTTTTGAAATTTTAATAATTTAAATTGTCCAAATCACACAGTTCAATCATGTCAGGGAGGTAGTTGGAGCATTCCAGGGCCAATTAGTTCCCGAACCTCCAAAATTGGGAAAACAAACTGGGCCACATGGTTTGTCTGGAACCATGCACAAAGGTGCATGACTATGTGGGGAGAAGCATATATGGGATATATCCATTTTGTACGATTAGTGCATAGTTAGTAATACAATGTTCATTGCCATGTGGGGTTTTAGTATCTATAGATAAGGATTCATTGTTTGTGCAGTGTTTGACTAATCATGTGCCTAATACATTATCACTTAATTTTGGGGAGGAATAAAAATCCACACCACTTATAATTTAATAATTTTTTCATTTTCATCTCCTCTCACTAGATGGAACCACTGAGTTTTCATCCTCATAGAGTTTAATAACACCTAAAAAATGTAATTGATCTAACCAAGTCATCTGATGTCCAGTTGTCAATCTATATGAGTCATTTTATCAGTCTTAGTAAGATCCCATAGTCCCTCAACTGCAATTAATATTTATCATTATATCCATTGAGCTATTTATCCATAGTCTCATACATCTTACATTTATCACATTATATTTCTATCATATCTCTCACATACATATTTCAATCTATGATCGATGTAGATAGATGTGTCATCTATCTCTCTAAGATATGTGGTAACATGTTTTCTATTTAGTTTTTTTAATTTATGTTGTCATTCCTTATGTTTGTCTTCTCTGACCAAATCCGTTATATTGATTCCTACAAGTATAATTGAATGTTTCACTTGTGTACATGTCTATTAATCCGTTCTATGTGGGATAGATCTTTTAAAAAATTATGTGGTAAACCCATGGGTGTACCATCGAATGATGTAATTTTTCCCAATTGGTATATATTTATTGATAATTTATTTATCGAAAGGATGTGTTTTAAATGAAATTAATCTGGATATATGTGTTTTTACTGTTACTAATGGCCCCACTTATCTGTTTGGTCTTTTTATATATAGAATTTACAAAGTGGTAATTTCTTTTTAAACATTTCATCTTCCAAATGACACATTATAACTTATGTGTTGAGTTTAAATGTCCTACAAAGTGGAATAAACTAAATAATGTGAATGGATTGTGGATGATTCCTTATACCTGAGGGTGGAATCCATTAAATACACATACCATGACCCATTAAAATATACATTTGAGTCGTATGACATGTTGTCCATATTTTGGAATAATTGAAATGCCTTAATGGGATTTGGATAGACTAATGGAATTCATTAGTGGTTTTCCCCTCATGTATTGAATCATATATATGACCATGCCTTTGATAATTACTACTTGAAATTAAAATGAAGTCTTTTAAAAATGTAATATGTTATATATGATTATTCATATTATTTTTATGTGAGTTATATTAATGAAATGGATTGGTTGAAATTCCTTATGCAAGTTTTAATTATATTGAAACCTTATTATGGATATAAGAATATGTTAAGGGACTCATTGATCAAGGTGATATCACACTCTGTTGCATTTGGCATTGTGCATGGAATCTCAATGTTGCGATACTATATGGAATCTGGGATGAGTCATTGTGTTCTATAAATAAAGTGTTTTCATGGATGAACACACTAAATTTTGAGTGTTGTAGCATGAAATATCATAGCCTATTTTGATGTAGGGAATGTACCCTATCATATAGAGAATTTAATAACATTAAACATGATATGGATTCCTGATTCACACCATGGTCTAATCAAGCACTAGTATTATAGGTATACAGCCATTAGTTATCTAAATGAATTTGGATCATATAGGTTAATCAAATATAGAGCTAAAAAAATATATATATAGTATTAATATATATATATATATATATATATTTATTAATCATACATAATATCGATCAATGAGATGAATTTTGTCAACTCGTTAGGATTTCATTACGAACACTAGCATGGATTTATTTATTTCTTTTTAATTACTTCACTTTAATGCATATACCATTACACTATTTAGATTTAAGCACTAATCAGATTATATGTATACATAGATATTTGTGGCATAATGGTTTTTTTTATATCACACCTTAATTGAGATGCCATTTCAACCAATGATAACTATCAGTCATTGGTAATTGATAATGAAAATATCCATGTTACTTTTCATTTACTAATTACCAAGATAATGCATAATAAAAGTGGATCAACCATATGATATATAGGTTTATAGAGCGATTTGGACATATTTTTCATTTTTCTACATTTTTATAGACTATTTTCATCTATATATTTCTTTATATATTATTTTTATTCCATTTTTACGTGTATCATACACTTCTAGTGAGTATTTTATATATATTATTCATTTTCTCAGTAATAATTTACTTTTGGTGCTTATTTATTCTGTTGTTTGTTATATTTCCCCATTTTATTCCTTCAATCAATTAATATATAATTGTATTGTTTAATTTCATCTATTTTATCCATTAATTTACTCTTACATGAAGGTATATTCTCCCAAATATACCACACATACACCCTCTCTACTATTCGGGAGTCGGTTGCATATGAGGTGGCACACATGAGGCTATGTTACCCAACTTGCCAGGGATTGACATAAGTGGATCATAGGTAGGGTTGTTAGAGAGTTGTATATGAGTGGTTACTCTCTTTATTTACTATTTGAATAAAATATATATGTGATTTGGAATTTTTGAGACATTGTTATATGTTGTTCTTTGGGATCGTGAACCCATGTTAAGGAGAAATTCCATCTTCCCTTAATTATATATGTGGTTATGATTTTCTTTATAAATGTAGATATGATATCACTATTGGAAGATACACTTATTTTTTCATAATATTTATATCCCGTATTTTGAAATTATGATTTAAATATAATATCATGAATGAATTATAGAAACACATTAATTTAATCTCTGTTGGAATACCATGATTAATAGGCCATGCATTTTTTCTATATCATATTTAGTTTCTTTATGTATTTTCCCATTTCATATCAATATTTCATTTTATAAATTGTGAATTATGTTGACACTTATAGAAGGTATTTGAATTAATGATTTATTATTGATGTGTCTTCTTTAACCTAAACTTTTTTCTTAAATTAGTTAAAGCATATTACTCTTTAATTCAACAGTGGAACATTGTCCTATAGACCATTAGTTGCATGAGCTGGAATTTGTTATTGTGTGGGATACATGGATGCAATATTTCAATTCATAAAATTATTGGGCCCTTATATATCATAAAAAGGTAATCCACTATATTCATCAATTTAAATATGCTTATATATATGAAAAAATCATAATAAACATTAAATATAAAGAAATTAAATCTATATTATTTATATAAACCCAAAGAAATATACCTAAAACAAGACTTATTAGTGGGTATTAGGTGTCTCATACATTCTGGTAGACTATTATGGATTTCTATATGACCTAAAACTCGATTATTATGGAGGGAGTGGGGTAAAATATTTCTATGTAATGGCCTTACTCATATCATAGTTTTAAAATAAAATCTTCTCAATTGACTAAATATCACATCAGGTGTGTTTTTGAATTATATTATCATTCCTCTATGTCATCCTCCATCTGTGTTCCCTGAAGGTGGTGACAATGATTTTCCTAAGGCTATAGGTAGTGAGACTCCAGTGGTTCTGTGTGTAGATACACATATGGTTCCTATTATAGTTCCTAATATAGGAACTGATGCCGATTTTTGTAAGTGTTTGATTTTCATTATGCATTATATGTAACACATAGTCCAACCATCATTATGTATGGATTGATGACTTTTTATTTTTAGTAGTAGAATCCTCCAACATTTTTGGTGGATGGAGACCACCTACTGTGGAGTCTGCGATAATGAAATATTATCAATATTCGAGCATCAAAACATGATTCTATTGTGTAGGGTCAGTGTTATGGATTATATGCATCCTGATTTATCCAAGGGGTGGTATAATTTCATCATCCAGGTAGATATATATTGTTATATTTCATGGGTAGATTCTCAGACCATCTATAACGGCTACTTCTTCCCCCATACTCTAAGGGATTTCAGAACAAGATTATTTATTAACCTAAAGTATTGGAGCTTATTTTTCATATAGTTTTGTACACATATCATATAATTGTAATGATTTTAACCTAGAGTAGATGTTGATGATCATATATATGCTATGTGTTTCGTGGATGGATTGGTTTCTTCCAACTGGTGAAATCTCATCGTGTTCATGTTAATGAACAATTATGAAATATTCGAAATTCTCAAAAAAACAGTGTACTTTTATGGATACTGATGGTACCGGTTAAGGAATGTTGACATGTAGGTCTATACATAGTACATCGTCTTAGAGAAAGAGGAATTATTAGAAAACCTTTAGAGGGAGAAGAAGACAATATCATTATATAGAGAACAATCATATCTACCACCAAAATGTAATATGTGGACACACAATGTATCAGTACCTCTGAGATCCATTAGAGTGGAGAGGTTATAGAAGTGTAGGCCTTCTCTAGAATTTCTTATGGAATTTCCCCCTAGTGTCATCTGAGAAGGGATATAATCCTATATATCAATCAAGAGTGGGTTCAGCTAGATCAAAATAGGATGGATTATAAAATACCACTAGCCTATCATGTGTAGGTGGTAGTCAATAATGTGGTATTCAATAATATGATTCATTGTGCCAATAGAACATTCGTTCTCATCATAGTCAGGAAGCAACCCTGGGCAGCAGGTCTATCTAGTTTCATATAGTTCAACCTATCTCATAGTAGAAAATCATCATAACATCTATAGATTTATGTTCCAATAAAATTGAATCAAATTTAGTGTATGCCTTATTTGATATAGACATGTCTCACATTATAATATCTAATACTATAATGGGAATCCAAGGCCCCAAGATAGAACATTATCATGTAATTTTAATGCTAGATACAAATTTAGTTATCCATTATTATGGTATTAAATGTTGTAGGGAATATCCACTTGAGATGGGTTAAATCGTTTTGTATGGAATATATACATCCTCAACATTAATATATTTCAATTAATCAATGGGATGGACTAGTTTGTTCTCTAACAAGTTCATACTGAAAGGTATCACTGATGTGTGATGTTTAAATCAATATATGGTGGTATTCACTAGCATAATTCTGGATGGTATGAAAGTGGGAAATAATCTAGATCTGATAAGTAGAGGATGGGTAATGTGACAATAAAAATCGCCAATCTTTTCCTACATGACCAGTGTTTAAAACACTTATTTTTCATCATATACTAGATCATTTACGATATATATTTCGGAATTACTTCTTTGGTCTACATATATTGTGATTAGTAATGATTAAATAGAAGATTTTTCTAGGTGATGAACGAGTGACCATTCCTCCACATATGATGGTACATATGATGATTCTGGAACTCAAGTAACATTTAATGGATCTAGAGGGAATATGTGTAAAATTAACTATCAATTCTCCTTGGGGTTAATGTGTTCATTTTACCACGAATGAAAACATTACACATCATAATTTGATTGATAACATTCAATTGAACTACATTACTTTAATAAATCATTATTGACTACCTAGAATAGATAACCCATTTGACTTTTTTCTTAGGAGAGAATATTTTTTTAAAATATATATTTTAGGTTTTCAATCATAATGTTTTTTATTAATTAATACACATCTTTTCCATCTTCTTAGAGTAGGTATGATCTCTATGATTACCTAGTTTTGGTTCTCAGATTGATGAACAAAGTTGATATTTATATTTCACTTGTGAATTGGGGATTCCAACCGTACCATGATTTTATAGGGGTTTTTTGTTGATGATTAAATACAGTATTCATGATCTAGATATGGCCATTCATACCAACTTTATATCATTATGAATACCATAATAGAGCATATGCTCTATGATTGTATCATTAAATGATACATTTGAATCGATGAAGCCCACTTCATGTGTCATATCATCTCATAGCCTTGAGTTTTTGTTGACCTAGATAATTTGAGATGTGTTGATTTATTCGAGTAGCCTAAGAATTTAATTGACACTTGTAGTTTCATGGGGATTTTTTGATATTAAATATGATTCATCAATGATTCGTTAAGCCTTGGTGTGCTGGTTATGGATAGAAAATGAATAAGAGAAGTGATTTTTGTCATAATCATGTGATGTACCTTTTTAGAAGATGACAGGCCTTTTGAATCTAGAACATATATTGATTCTTCTCAAGCTAGGAATGAACAATAAAATGTTCAATGATGTATCATGTGTCAGTCTTGATTCAGTTCAGATGTTGGAAGACAAATTCCTTTCATTTTGGTCTCATTATTTAAGGCATCATGAATGGGATTTCCCAACGCACAACCAAGAGTTAAATTCATTGTGAATACCTTAATTTTTTAGATACACTATCTACAAAGTATGTGTTAGGTGCTATACACTAAATAAAAAATAATCAAGTATATCATTACAAAGTGTGATTTATTTATCAGATAACATATTTCAGGTGATTTCCAATTGTTATTTTATTTTTTTTATTCCAGCACGCTATGTAAAGGAAATTCTATGGTTGATGATCTAAAATGAAAGACTTGCACACATGGGTTTAGAAATATTGTGATAAATGGTATCATATATACATATTATTTGAGATGCATGTTGATGTTCATGTGGAACATGGATATACCATCATCTCAACCATCGAGTTAGATCTACTCATCTAGAATTAGTATGAATGAGGCAGTTTCTAGATCCTAAAGGCTTTTTTCTATGTCAAATCATTTCAAAATGAGAAATATCATTAGGATTAACCATGGATATTGATGATATTTTATAGTTTTCATTGCGATGTATGGGTCCTAAAGTAATAAGAGATGATATGAAGTGTGAATATCATTCCTCAAAAATAGTGGTTCAACCAGATGTCACAAAAATTGAATCATGATCAATGATACAAATATTAGTGGCCTGGTTTGAAACATGAGATATCTAGTATCGCCACTCAATTTTCCCCAAGATAGTTTGTGAATGAAAAAAATCGTTGATTTATAGGGATTTTATATTTGATTTTTACATTACCAATAAAAAATGGGTTTAGGTTTCAATGGATTTGAGGACTAGGCTACCAAGACCACATTGTGGAAACAATAGATGTTTGTTTGTCATTGACTCTCTAATGATGGTCAGACAATTAATTTAGGTGAAAGATACCTTATAAAAAACTTATCTTGGAATGTTGTACATTATATAGGTTTAACAACATCATTGGGATCATAATATTATATTTTTTGTTAGAGAAACTTATTTTATGTCATTGTTATGGAAGGGGTTGTTGAAGGCCTTGCATACAAAGGTACCTCTCAGTATGTATTATTTCCAACAAGCTGATGGACATACAAAATGTATTATCTAAGTTCCAAAGGGAATTCCCTATGCACATAACCTTGAGTTTTGGGGTTCATGGTTAAAACATATTCCCCTCATCGAGACTATAAATAATAACATATTTTTGGAAACCATCATGAATGCTCTGTATAAAGCAACAAATGGTTGGCCTTTCCACAATTCTCTATGTTGGATAGAGTTATCGGAAACAAATATTATCAGACCAAATATCATTTATGAGACTATAAAGTAGAACTAATTGATCGTAAAATCCATGTGGATAGCTTAGTCTAGACATCAATCATATTCCTATAGATGATGCTGACCTCTTGAGATCGCGGTCAAATACCAGGTTTTATTTTGAGTTTCATTGTGGTTATAAAATAGAGTTATTCAGAACTAGGGTATGATCTCATTGAAGTCTATTAAAACCATCGAGGTTGTGAAATGGAGTGGATGAGTGGAATTATATTTGTCACTTAATTAGAGATACTATTCCATGATCGATATCATTCACATATCTCAGATACACCATTAATATACAGATCCTTCAAATGTATTACATCGACATTATTTTGATCTAGATATGAAATATTACTTCGAAGAGTATCCCATTATTTCTTCTAATCATTTATTGATGACAATTTTAGTATAGTATATTCCTATTATATAAGTAATATTGATTAATAGAGACATACATGACAAGATCTAGAGGAAGGACGATTATATATGATCTCAATGGCCGAAAATCTTTGCTTAATATTCATCTATAACCTCAGAAGGAAAACATTAGGATGAGTTCAATTTCGGATGGGTGGTTGTAATGATCATTATTTTCAATGATGTTATAGATAATTATTTTTTACAATTTTAATACCATAAATGGAACTAACTCTGATCTCTAACAATGTTATTGAGGTTGCGGGAGGAACCGAGACTCATTCCGAGCCCAGTGCTCCATAATAGGAAAGAAGACTAAACCTAATGGTTTGACTGCAACCGTTAGACTTAGGGCACACGACAATTATACTAGTTACATATATGTGATAGATACATTCTATATGATTCACACATGTATAGTAAAACCATTAACATTACATTTTTTATTCCCTTATCTACAATCATCCAGCCACGATTTGCACACAGATTTAGAATCTATGCATCCAAACTACATACCCCCTATGTTTTTAAATTACCAATTTTTCATAACTATTGTTTTTATTAATTTTAAATTTTATTTTCCCTTATCTAGTGGATAAATAGGGTTTCACCTTATCTTTGATCTCACGAACACCTAAATATATGGATTGAGTTATCTTATCAATTTGGTGTCTGTTCTTCAAGCCATATGAGGCATTAGATCCATATCTCTATGCTCCCTTATTCTCTAAAATAAAATACAATTTAATTAGTCCATACATTTAGAAATTTAGGTGTTGGATCAGATTCCCTATTTTTAGGTCATTGAACCCTTTCTTAGTTCTCTCCTAACTCACTTAAAATCTATGAATAATAATAATCTTGGATTCTATGGCCTTATGGTAGGTGGTCACATCATTTTTCTATCATGTATTGGTTGTTTCATAATTATCTTGTCATCCCATATGACATCCATTACAGGTCATCTCCATTAAATTTATTTTTTCATGTTTTATTCGTTATCACATATTAATACATATATTAAGATCTTTTTTATGTGGGATAGAGTAATGTACATACTTATATGGGCACGCATTGGGTCTGCCATATAGGATTATCCCTATTGGAAATTTATTTTAAATTGATAGGATCTCAATTTTGAATCTATATTGGGTTTTATAAGAATGTACCACTTGTATTAGAGTATTACTTGTGATGCAATGAACCTATGAGATTCTGGGAAATTTTATAGTTTGAATTTTATCATGTAGGAAATTTCATTAACAAAAATGATATCTACCAAATGACACAAGAAAACTTGTGCAATAAAATTCCATGACATAATTATTTTAATTTATTGGTCTTGGTGAATGGATTGTGTGGGGTGGAATATTCATGATGGTGGCGTCCTATAATTAAATTTACAATCATTAATTCCTTGTGAGACTTGATTTTTATGACTTTCATTCCATGTTTTTAATGAATTTTAATGACTTTTTGGATATTGTATTAAATATGATATATATGAGATGTTTTTTCATCATTTAATGAATCATATATATAACCATTCTATTGATAAGGATTAATTGAAATGCATATGAATTATTTTCTTAAATATTATGATATAAAATATTATGAATATTATTTGTATATGTAGAATATGATAGAAATGAATGGGAGTAAATTTCCTAGTCTAGATGTAATTATACATGGCCTTTATAGAGGATGTAAGACAATGGTAGTGGAATTAATGGGCACGGTTTAATCATTCTCCCATTCATCATTTTAAAGGTACTGAATGACACACTTGTGATATAATGTGAAGGCTGGGTAGAGGAAACATGTATAATGATTGGAGTGTTTCCATGGAGGCCCACTCACCATCACGAGTTTTGTATAATGAGATATATAAAAAATAAATATATTAGGATGTTGGGAATGTTCCTTGTAACATTGATCTTTAGGACTCATAAGACGAGATACAGATGCATGAGTTATTGGACCATTTCATTTATTTTCTTATTATACCTACACATTTTTAGTTTTGAGCACTACATGGATTACAAATAGACACAGTTGGTTGTTGACTATAGATATTTTTATTCACACCATAAAAAGACTACTTTTGGAACCCGAGAAGACTATTAGATTTTATGTATTGATGGGTGAAAGGGCACTGCTAATTTTTTTTGACCACCTAACTAGTTGGATCGCCATAGAAAATGATCTTGCTTATAATCAAGATTCTTAAAGTTCTGTTTTCAACATTTTGTATTCTTGTACTATTTTTTTGAATGATTCCATATGTCGGTTTCATGGTGTAATATTTGAATCCAATCCATACATGAATTAGACACAACTAGTGAGGATTTAATAAATTGTATTTAGTTTCTAAATTTACATTTAATTTCACGACATATTTATTTGGTTGTTTGTTATGTTTTACGGTTTATTCATTCCTTTTGTTAATATATGCTTTTATTATTGTATATTATCTTTTGTATCCAATGGGAAACTCTGACAAGAGGGTATAGTCTTCCCACTGAACCAACGTTATACCCATGTCTCTTATCAACAACCTATGGAATATGAGGATGTGTTCATGAGGCCTTGGGTACCCCTAAATTCAGTTTAGATTATGTGTATCTCGTGTCAGGATATTAAAATGGACCACTTGGTTGATGTTCAACATACAAATGTCATTTTGAAATTATGAAATGATCATCCTAAAAATTACCAACACGGAAGTAACTAAATAATTAATTAAAAATATAATTTAAATAAATAAAAAATATATTGATTAATGATTCTATAATAAACCATTAAAATCTTATAAAACATTAAAAAATTCTTATAATATTATTAGGTACTAGTTTAAGGACATACACAGAAATTATAGACTTTAGGTTTATGGTTTCTTTACTCAATTTTCATTCATTAGGTTTTACCACTTATTGCTTGATTTATCATGTCAAGAAAACAATTGAATTTTTTATTTTTTTATTGTTATACTTACAATTTTTTCTGGTTTTTAATCTATTAAACACAATATTACAACTAATTAATTCTCAATTCAATGAGGTGATCTTATTAAGGGATATTCATATATAATTTTAAATATTAGGAATACATGTTTTTTATGAAAATAAATTGTTTAATGAGGTGTATATACTACATATGGAATAGTTATATCATTGATCCTAATATATTGATTGTATCTACAGTTTTATATTAACTAATTCTGATTTTTAGATTATGATTCAATGTTTCTAAAATAGTAGGTTTTTTTATTATACATTCTCATTTTATTATACAATTTTGTATCTCCAATTTTATTTTGCTACAGAATATATGTTATCAATTTAAGGAACAATAGAAAATTTCTTCTCCACTATTAGTCAATGTGGTAAAATTGTTATATTCATTTCCTAACTTTTTTTAATAAAAAAGAAGAATGAATTTTTTATATGGTATTGATATTGTATCTTCCTTTAAATTAGGAATCATTCACTTCAATATAAAAATTTCCCAAAATAAATCTCTTGAATGTTCTTATTTAAAATTTAATGATTTCTTAACGATGAATTAAATTATTATATACTTTTTTTAGAAATATTTTGAAATTAAAATGACTAATTTTTAAATTTTTTTTTCATTAATAAAAAATAAAAAATTATTGATTTTTAGTGTGTATGAAATCAATAAATATGATATATATCATTGTTTTTATCCATGTGTATATTAATTTACATTATTCACATATTATTTTAAAATTAAAATATATTCTGAAATTTTTCTAATTTTTTTATTATAATGATTGAAAATGGAATTTTAACCAATTTTCATATATATATTTATTAATTATTAAATTAATTTTATTTCCAGCTATGGGAACATCTGTTAAGAATAATTAAAACCAATAGGGATTGGATATTATGATGAAAATATCTTAATATCACTATAAATCATTACGGCTTTGTTATAAAGTGGTTTTCAAGAATGTCATTTATTTTTCTTAGGTTAATTGAACAATAAAAATTTTGATGAACTCTTAGGATACATGTTTTTTGTTTCAATATATAGTAATATAATATAATTGTGAATGAAGTATTAGAAATTAAACTAAATCCTATAATTTATATTTATATATTTAGGATGAAGGTACTATAATATCAATCCCTAGTATTGGGTATTGAGAATGCGACAAATGATTACCAGTTTAACATATTATATATTTTTAATTTAACAAGATGATAATTTAATTTGAAATAGAGATTTTAAGAGTGATATTATAAGGATATACTAAGATATAAACATGATTTTGAGTTCCAATGTATTTTCTTCTCCAGGATTGTTTTCACATGGATCCTGATTTTCTTCATGTGTGAATATGGATTTAGGTTATAGCATTAAAACATTCTACATGATTTATAATCCCTCTTTTAAGAGTATAAATTATATAATTTTACATGAATGTTATTTTATTTTTTTATCACACTCTTATTCTACATAAATGATCACGAATAAAATTCAATTATTAATGCTCATGTTTACAATTATTGAGAATCTAATCATTATATTAATTTTTAATATTTCACTTGGTTATAAATATTAATTTTAAATTAATCGAGTCTTTATAGGATTAACATATGAATAAATTTATAAGAGATGTTAAATATTAAATGTTTTGTAATACCATCTTTGTATATCTAGAAAAAATATCACATATTGACCCATTTTTTGACATGAATTAGTTTTTACAAATTATATCCAACTATAGTCATAAATATTTCTCAGTTACATATGTGATAAAGTAGTTTCATTTGTTGTTTTCTGTTATGGATTTTTCGAATTAGATATCAATTATTGGTATAAAATATAAAAATGTAATCATATTATATCAACACCAGATCCAGGAGAGTGGGACTTGGGAAGATATAGATGGGATTATAGGATGTATATGATAAAATTAATGTTTAAGATATTTTAATTTTAGTTAAATTAAGAGTTCGAATAGTATAATTATAAATAATCTTAAGGTTGATCACACATTCAGTAAATAAACTTTTTTTTTAAAACTTTACAACTAATTTTACATTGTGGTAATTTGATATTTTAATATGTTTTAGGAATAATTATCTACCGTTGTAAAAATAACCATTTTGGATAGTATATTATGTATGAGTAGTTAATTAATGTATAAATTAAATGTGGTTATATATAATAATGATTTTTGACAATTTATTCATCAATGGGTTATTATTTAATTAATGTTTATCTTCGATATTGGGATTACCATTTTGGTTGGTATTTAATTTTAATTTGGATTATTTTTTGGAAAATGGATATGTTATAAAAATATACAGTGATTTATCACAGTGATTAATGATTATTTTGAAGATGATTCTTTATTATAAGGTATATGTAACACAGATGTTTTAAATTTGATCTGACTTGGAATATTGTTTATGAATAATGGCATTGCATCATTCAAGATGTAAGATGAGAAGAATGATATAACCTATTAGGACAACAAATTCATTAATTTGTAGGATATTTAGATCAATTTATAGAACATGGTAAATTATTTATGAAATAACAAAGGATACAACATTGGTTTTATTTTTGTATTTTGTTGATTAATTTATTTTTTTCTTCATATAAAGGATAAATATTTTATGGTATTACCATAATATGTGATAAAAAAATTTAGTAATGATTAAAAAAAAATTCATTATTTTATAAACCAATTGTTCAATTATATTTTTTATTATAATTCTTCATGAATTAAATATTTACACTACTCATTTGACATAAATGATTAGATAATGGTGTTAATCAATTGAAACATGAAACCAAGGTATTTAGTTTTATTATTGGATACAAATAGAATCATGTGATTTTATTTCTTTATTTTATTTATATATATGTAAAAAAAATTATCATGTCTAAAAAATGGATATTGAAGAAAAATTATCCAATAAAAATTATTTATACTAAATGAATTATTTTTTCACACCACATTTTTTTGGGTTTTTGGATCATTATATTTTAAAATATCATCTAATTTATTATGATCATTTACACATATAAATATCTATATTTTTCATGACATAACTTTTATCTCACATGTATATATTTTAACTACCCATAATTTTTTCCATTTTTTGGAAACTCAATATGTTTTTTCATTTTATACGACCATTATATTTATATTTTTCCATTTAAAATTAATTTTTAGAAACCCTTTTAATGAGTTGAGTTATCCATGTTGATTTTTTAAAATTATAAACCATTGAGTACCTAGTTGAAGTTAAATAATCAAGACTAAATTTATTAATGTTGGGATAATTTAACACCATGATATTTTAATATAATGATATGATTGGAAACTATTTTACTATGCTACACAATTCATTAAATAAATGGTAATATAATAAGAAAATATTAATAATTAAAATAAAATGTTATAAATTATCCATAAATTTGAATATATGAATATTATTAAAAAATTAATTAAATTTGATCAATTGTTTTATATAACCAAAATTTATTGATTAATTCATAAAAATATCTACATAATTTCTAATAATGTCATTTTATTATTGAAAGAAGCTTATTCCCTCAAAATGTATTTTATTAGTTTTGGTGATAAAATATTATAATTTATTTCTCAAAAATTTAGAAAATATTGTTGAGAAAAATAATATTAATTTTCTAAATAAACTTTAAATATTTAATTAAGTTTATTAATAATTATTTTTAGGAGACTATTTATTTTTCATATAATAGTGAAAAATATATATTTGTGTTAATGTATGATTTATTTTCATTAAAGAAAACATGTGTGATTTGAACAAGATATTAATTTAATATAATTATTCATTAAATTCAGGAAATATATTTAATTAAAATTGAATTTTATATATATATAATGTTGTTATAATTCCATTTTTTGATTAAAAATACTTTTTTCAATTTTTTTTTTCATTTTATCTTTTTTGTTTTCCATAAATTTATTTTTTCTATTTATTGAAGTTAAATCATGAAAAATATATTCTATATTTTGATTCATGATGTTCTAAAAAAAATTAAATATTTCTAATTAATTTTTTAATTATATGTGTGGTAAATTTGTATCACATTAATAAGTGTAAAATGGTTAACTTTCATTAAAAGTAATGATATGAGGTTTCAAACTAAAAAAGAAAGAATATTTTCATTTTATGAGGCTAATTTGACTATATAAATCATTATTTTAAATATTAATTATTTTAGGTCCATAAACATTTATAGTAACATTTATAATATTTGAAGTTAATAAAACACCCAAATGTTACTCCCTTGCGTTTAATTTCTCAAAAGCCTTCGCATACACATAAAAAGAAGTTTTGTATTAATATAATATAAATATATTTAAATTATAAAATCATTTTTATGATTTTAATTAGTTTTTAATTTTTAGTGACGATATGATTACAAAACAATCTTCAACAACATTGACATAGTGCTTCTTACGAGTAGTATAAATACAAACGTAAATGATTTCAAAATCCCAAAATATAATTTTTTGGATACATTATGTAATCTAATTATTATAATTCATATTAATAATGATTTATTAATTATTGAAGTGAATATATTCTAAATTTATATCCTTTTTTATTTTTCTAATATAAATATATTTATATTGTGATAAAATGAAATTAATGATATTTTAGGCTATGTGATATTTTATTAAATGATATAATAATATTATAATATATTGAAGTGTTATATTTTAATTTTAAATGGATTAAAATTTAATCTTGGACAATTTATCATCCAATTTTTATGATAGAATTAAATTAGGATGCTTTAATATATGAGAAATGCATTATCATTGATAATAATAAAAACAATTAATGGGGGTTAACAAATATACATGCGATAAAATTAAATAAACCATGTCTAAATAATATAAAATTTGTTTATTATGTTAATATATCATATTTAATATTAAATAAAAATAATTTTAACATCATTGATTTGAATATTACTTTATGATATTTTAATATTTTGGAAAATTATAAGAGAAACCCTCCTCTAATATACAAAATGAAACCAACTATCATATCTTAATAAAAAAATTTAAAAATATATATATCCACCAATCCAAGCCAAATACCATTCCCAATACCCCTCTACATGTCCAAGAGGTTTTTTGGAAGAATGTAATCGTCGTTGATCTTATTATTCAAAGAAAAGGCTATTGTCTGAATTAAAGTAATAAAAAATATCTGAAGGATTTAATTTTATTTCTTCTTCTAACATATAGAAAATTAATTAATTCATTATTATCTAATTTCATATGTATATACTATATAATGAGATATTAATAAGTTTGTGTATTAGTATTATCAATATCCTCATTTATCTAATGGGAAATTCGGGTGTATGGTGGTCTACAACCATGGAAACTAATGTAATTAATTGTCCATAACTAGCTCTCGTTGAGAATTATAATGATGGATATATATATATATATTATATTAATGAAATTATTAGCATTCTATAATGATAATATTTCATATATATCATTAGCATTCATTCCTCTGGAATATATTGAAACAATTTATTTCTATGCATGGATTACCACATCCAAAAGCGCTGACATTCATTTTTCACCACATAATATAACTATTGGTAAGTGAACACCAAGAGTTAATATTATATTTAATTTAAAATAATAAATATTTAAAGATAATTTTTTTACATACAATCATTCCCTCATGAGACCTACCGATCCATCGAGGAGCTATAGCGGGCTCCACCCGTCACTTACTAAGTCTAATGCATTACTCATATGAACAGGTTTTAACATAACATAAACATTCGTATTAAAACTAGCATATGAAATGTCAATACTTTAACCACGAAACATGAATGGTATAAAAATGGCACATCCACAGTCAAACATAACTCATTCGATATGATATGAAATATTGTATTGTATCAGATTACCCTCAATCGAGAATAATGAAGGATATTGACATAGATGAAAATAATCATCAAATCTATTAGAGAGAAATATCCCCTTTTTCTTGAAATCATTTAAAATCCACACTATTTGTCAAGAAGCCATTTAAAAATATATTTTTGAATCAAAGTGTCACACACCACGTTGAATCTTTTAAATGGAATTTTGATTTGAAAACTTTAATGTCCATATAGATAAATCCTTAATCCATTTTTAAAACATGGACATTAATGAGAAAGATTTAGAATAATAAATCATTAAATAAATTTAAAATGATATTTTAGTTTGAGTTCCTAACCAAAAGAGACACTTGAATACAAATAATTGAGGTAATAAAAACTTTGTCATATCATGTGAATAAAGGGATTCATGATATACTATGTCAAAGTACATTATATACACCATATAAAAGTTAATTGGCGTATAATAATAATGAATTCTCAATGGAATGTAATTTGAGAAGAAATCCCTCATATAGGCTGTTTCCTTAGGTTAAGGATAAATCAATGACATAATTATGTGTGACAAATTTAAATACACACAATATGATTTGATATTCAGTGTAAAACAATCAAAGTACATTCACACATATTCTTGTAAAATCAACGCCAATGAATTGGATGTTTAACTCAACAAATCGAGATTGAGTAAAAATTACTCTTTTCAAGTTCTTACCGATCACTTGAAAATTTATCAATGGAGTGATTATGTGTGTCAAAAGTATATCCACATAATGTGGAGTGAAAATTATGACATAAGAAAATGAATAGTGATTCCACACTTAATCTTGGAGTAAAATAATCAATGAAGTATGCATAAAGCCGAATGAGTGGAAATTGAAATATCAAATTCCATTATCAATTTGGTAACTTACGAAACATACAACCATGAAAGAAGAATCATACAATGATGATGAAAATATCCATAAATTAAAGTATATTACACAATGAATACAATCATGGTAAGTACACACACTACATGCAATAAATAAGTGGTGAACAATGGAATTCTCACGGAATTAAAAGTGAGATAAGAAACCCCTTACTTTGTACTTTTTCCTTGGTCGACAGTAGGTTAATCTTCTGCATAATTGTGAAATAATTGTTATTGAATTATAAAAGAATAATTTACATTAATATGATATCATATATGATCTTTTAACATTGATTTGTTAATAATATCTTAGTATTATCATCATTTCGGTTGTTAAGTTAATCATTTTCCTTTATATTCTTTGTTAGGTAAGCCGTGTTTATTATGGATAGGTTGTATCTTATTCATATCCATAATAATATAAATTCCTTAAACATTATATTTAAATCATCAAATTATAATTATACTTGAATGGATACAATGGAAAATGAATCTCATCGCTTTCGTGGAGATGGTAGTCCATACGTACGCACGAGCGACAATATCATTATTTTTATGTTAAAATAATGTATAATCAGATGGTATATCATGTAGACAGAATAATTATCATGTTATATTTATTATTTAAATGAATTACACATCATTATTATACCCATCGAAATAATAATTTATTGAATGACAATTACACCACGACGTGGAGACGGTAAGCTGTACGTACGCACGTATGGTGACATGTCATTCAAAGGATGGATAGAATACTGAATATTGTTGTACCATATTTATAATAATATTATAGTATATAGGATACACTGGATTAATTATTTTAGAATGGGAATAAATAAGAAAGAAGAAGTTTATGAAGAAAAGAATTTGAAAAAGGGTGGTAAAAACATTACCTCTTCTTCGAGTTCTTCCTTTTTATTTGATCAAAAGGGCTCCATAGGTTGGATTTATGATCAAACTAAGGCCTCTAAGTTGTAGTGATGGAATTTTAGAGAGTATTGGGGCAGGGTTTGGCCATCCTAAGGCTTTTAAGGGGTGAAGTAATGAGAAGGAGGAGTGCCCATTTATAAGATGGTTGAGGGGCACCTTTGGAAAAGCTAGAAATATTATTTTATACTAAATTCAGAATCGGTTTCTAATGGCTCCAAAGTAGATTATTTAAAGTTTATGGTAGGGATAGGTCGAAAAACCCTCAACCAATATAATTTAGACAGGATTGGGTCATTATATTAACCTTATCTTTAAGTATTAACTCTTAGTTAATTAGTTTCACTTTTACAATGCCTCTTTGTAATTTTATATTATATATTTAATAAACATAGTATGTTCATCCCAGAGACCCCCAAGTGGTCCATTAATGATAAAAATATCATGATATAAGTCTCTCGGCCGATCCTTATATTTTTAGGAATTTAATATGAATTAATAATATAATATTTGTTTTAAAAACTCTTTTATGTCAATTTTGACACTATTCAATAATTGATTTTAGTAGAAATCATAACAGAATGATTACTTCTAAAAAATATAATTAAATCATTCATAACATGTCATATTAAACTATAAAATTAGTTTAATTCATAAAATGTCTCAAATTATATTTATTTGGGTATTTATAATATCAATTTTTTTAATTCTGCACTATTATGGAAATTACTGCATCATCATTGTGTCATAAATAAATTAAATTATTTTTGTCTAAAATTATAAATAAACTATCATTATGTAGGAAATATTTTTATATTTCTAATTAATATTTATAATAAAAAATCCAACATATATAACCCATGTAAAAAATGTTTTCCTAAAAGATATATACTTATGTCATTTTTGTATTTATTTTAACTTAATTAATATAATGTGTCCCTATCACCTACAGGTGGATCCATGAGGTCCCAAAATCAACCCAAATATGACCATGGTCAGACATGTATCCACCAATAAGGTTAATACACATTTTAGGATAATTTATTATTATTATAATATTATTATTTAACCCTTATTTACTGGATTTACCCTTTAACCATGGTAAATAAAATATTTACCGAAGTAATTATTCAAAATGCCTAAAAATAAATGTTACCTATTTACACAATTTGGACTTCCTGATTTGAAAAATGGAATCCATTTTTCCAAATTCAAAACACAGAAGTGGAAAAAATTAATTTAAAATTAATTACCGCTGTCAAAACAAAAAGCGTGTTTTTAAGATATAATAACTATCAAAAGATTGATACTTGTTTATGTCCATTTATTTGTAAAATTATGTCCAATGACAAACATTGAATTAAATGGTAAAAATATATTCTAAATATACATTAAAAACACTCAAATATAATATTTATCAATATTAATTATTTCGATTTAAAAATATGCTTTTAATTAAAATTTAGCAATTTTCACTATTCATCAAAATATAAAAGTTATCCAAAAAGTACCAAAATTTTACCCTAGAATAATTTCAATATTCCAAATCCAAAAATGAAGTCCATTTTGAGAGATAGAATTTATAAAATTTCAAAAAGTAGGTTTTACTATTCACAACGGCTACTTTGATTGGTCTAGGTTTGTTAGAACTCGAAGATGCGTACAACACACACTACTATATTAATCAAAGAGAAGCATACCATGGAAGATTGGGGTGTTACAATCATTATGTTTTAATTCCATTAAATATGAAATAGAAATGGAAGCAGCGTTCATGCGTACGTATATCTTACCGTCTCCATGAACGGTGCATTTCATTTCATACCACTAAATGTTATGTAATATTATAAATGCATGTATATAATTAAAATATATTATATATATGATATCTAAATAATTAATATAATTATAGATATAATGGATATTTTTCCCCATGAACAAAATAGTTATTATAAAGAGTTTATTTTTGACTCAGGTAGCAATGATCAACAAAACAACCATTATTAACTTAAATAATTACATAGTGTTAATAACATGGTAATAAGTGATATTAAAGGAATAATGAACTTGAAAAAGGTTCTTAATCAAGTTGAAATTAACTCAAGTTTATTATTCAGGAGGTTAAAGAACGATCGAGTCAAGTCAGACCCGAGGTATGGGACTTCATCTCAATCTCCTTTCATTGAGGCATATTTTGTTTTATACACAACTCTCTTTTATAAGGTGTATAAAACCCTTTGACTTTTACGTTTATTCAAAAATAATCTTTTTTATACAAAGAGTTTACGAAAAGACCAATGGAAATGTTTTTTTGTTGTACGGATGCGGCGACAATGACTTCTCTGCCGTCGTGACCATTATTTGAGGTTCAGCTTCCTCTACAAGCCATAACTTTTTTTAAATGAAAAATAAATACTATGTTTTAGTTTTATTTTATTTTGGTATTGAAAATGGTCTTTATAATGTTTTTATATCAATGTCTTGTATTGATATCTTGTGATTGAAAAGTGGAAATGTTATGTTTCCTTTATGCATGTTTTATGTGACACGATTATGTTATGGTTCTTGGGAATTGTTATGAATACGGGTGGTTCCTTGATAAACTAAGGGCGGGTGAGCCCGATATAGCTCTCCAATGCATTGGGTAATGCGAAGGAGTTAAATGTTAAGGTTTCTCTGAAAAGATTTAGGGAATATACTATGATGGGTATTCTAAAAGTAACCAAGAGGGTTACTTCATACGTAAGAATGTTATGAATGCCTCAAGTTACCTTTATGTCTTATGATTTCTATGATTTATTCATGATTTGATGCGGTATGTTAACGTGCTTATGTTTTATAAATAATGTATAATTTCATTGATTCTTATATATACATGTACTCATGTTTCCTTTCCATATTTTTATATCCCTTACTGAGCTTTTTATGCACAAACCATGTTTTTGAAATGTTTTTTCGCTGTTCAAGGGAAAGGTACATGATATGATGATAGTGTCAAGGAAGTGTCAAGAAATAATACATGTTTTATTTTAAATATGTTTTTGTTGATGGGAAAAAATGAATATTATCTTTTATGTAACCACTTTTTTTAAATGCGGAATGTAATGCATGTTTTATAATCTAATACTCTAAAACTAAAAACCTGAAAAGATCCTCAATGTGTAATCTTATAATAACACAAGATTAAGTAAGGTTTAATGCTAGGGCCTTATAGTTGGTATCAGAGGTCGGTTTAGATAACATTAGGAGTAAGAAATCTATTAAATGATTATCCAAAAATATTTTTTTATGGTCAAATTGAAATGATATAACATCTGATGATTACAATTTTTCTTCATCTAAGACAAGTTTATTCATAATTGTTTTCCATAGGGGAAATAGTGAAGCTGTTCTAGGAAGACATACAGAAGGAAATGACCTTCTTAATCAGCATCTTGAGATGGTCGGAATTAGAACATAACAGTTTGTTTCAGTAATGGCACAGTTGACTGAAGCAATAAATGGAGGTGGTATCCATGCACGAGATCAGCCAAATCAACTGCAGAGGAACATGTCAGCAGTGGAACATTTCATGAGGCAACATCACCCTTCATTAATAGGAACATCTGACCATGTGCTAGCTGAAGGGTGGATTAAAGCACTGGAGAATATTTTTAATGTCATGGGGTGTTCAGTCAATCAAAAGGTTTGTCTTGCTATTTACCGTTTGGAGGGTGAAGCAGATCAGTGGTGGTCGATGGTTAAAAATATCAGGGACACTGATGAGATTTATGCTCTTGATTGGGATAAATTCAAATGTATGTTTTTGAGAAATATTTTCCTATGACTGTTCGACATAGGATGGAAAAAAAATTCTTGGAATTGAGGCAAGATGAAGACTCAGTGGCTTCTTATGAAGAAAGGTTCACTCGATTGGAAAGGAATGCTCCAAATTTTATCCGAGACCTTGATAGTAAAACCAATCATTTTTTCTCAAGATTAAATCCAAAATATCAAAGGGCATTAGCCTCTCGAGAGTTCAAAATTTATGAAAAGCTTGTTCGATGTGCTTAAAAGGTTGAAATAGAGTTCTTTTATGATCAAGTTTTCTATGACAACCAACAGAAGAAGAGACCCAGGTGGTAGGAGAAAGGAAAGAATTCTTCAAAAAGGCCTGACGGTAAGAAAACTAAGTTTCCAGTTTGTGATAAATGTGGTAAAAGGCATGTTGGGGAATGTCTTCTAAATTCTGCAAAGTGCTACTGATGTGGTAAGATGAGACATAAGGCTCGTTATTGCACTGGAAAAGATCAAGGTGATGGTAAAACCAAATTTTATTTACATTTAGTGAAATGTTTTATGTGCAATGAGATGGTTCATTATGGAAACAAGTGTACAACAAAGAGCTCGAGTGATGGGAAGCAGTCAGACAACAAGTAGAAAGGGGTGGTGAAATCCTTTGCAACTACTTCAGCAGATGTTGGGCCATCAAATGAAGTGGTATCAGGTACTTTGTTTGTTTTTTTCATATTATTCCAGTGTGTTGTTTGATTCAGGGTATACACATTCTTTCATCTCTGAAAAAATTTCCAGTAAAAGGGTAATACCATCTCAAGAAATGACTCTTGAACTTGTTGTAAAAACACCTGGGGGAAATGTTGAGGCAAGTAGAATTTATAAGAATCTTCATATCCTTATCTGTGGAATGAATATACTTGAAAACCTTATTGGTTTACCTCTAGTAGAGTTTGATGTTATCCTGGGTATGGATTGGCTCTCTATTTACCTTTCTATGATTGACTGTAGAGCTAAAGAAGATTTTTTTTAGAAATACATTCAGTTTTTATACAAGAATTAACCCTTACTATTGATAACATATCAAGAGGATGAGAAACTTTTAAAAGATGGAAATGAATGTTACCTTGCACATATTGTTGAAAACAAAGGAACTGTTCAGATTAATGATGTGCCAATGGTAAATGAGTATCATGTTGTTTTTCCCGATGAGTTTCCTAGAATAATACCAGATCGGGAAGTTGAATTTACCATTGACTTAGTTCATGATGTTAAGAAAATTTCAAAACCCCCTTATCAAATGGCTCAAATTATACTTTTAGAGTTTAAGAAGCAATTGCATGTTTTATTAGAGAAAGGTTTCATTTGACCTAGCACATCACCATGGGGTGCACCTGTTTTATTTTCTAAAAAGAAATATGGTTCAATGAGACTTTGCATTGATTATAGAGTCTTGAATAACATCACTGTTAAGAACAGATATCATTTTCCTCATATCGATGATTTGTTTGATCAGCTCCAGGGAGATTAGTTTTTTTCAAAGATTGACCAGAGATTGGGGTCCCATCAGTTGAAGGTAAAGGAAGAAAATATTCTGAAGACCGTGTTTCATACAAGATATGGCCATTATGAATTATTAGTAATGACTTTGGGGCTAACCAATTCACCTACTGTATTCATGGACCCTATGAATAGAATTTTCCATGAGTTCTTGGATAAGTTTGTGGTTGTGTTCATTGATGATATTTTGGTGTTTTCTAAAATTAATGAGGAGGATGAAAGACATTTAAGGGTTATTTTGAAAACCTTAATAGAAAAGAAATTGTATGGTAAATTCAGCAAGTGTGAGTTCTGGTTGCAACAAATTTCTTTCCTTGGTCACATTGTTTCTAAAAATGGGATAACTGTTGATCCTGCAAAAATAAAGGTTGTTGAATAATGCCCAAGACCCACAAATGTAATTGAGATTTGTAGCTTTCTTGGTTTGGAAGGATATTACCGAAGGTTTCTTAGAAATTTTTTACGGTTATCTAATACAATGAATAAGCTAAGTTAGAAGGGTGTAAAGTTTATCTGGACAAAATAATGTGATGATTGTTTTCAGGAACTGAAAAGATGATTGGTGAACGCACCAGTTTTGGCACTACCTTCCATTAATAGTGAGTTTGTTATCTACAATGATTATTCATTGAAATGACTTGGTTGTGTCCTAATGCATAATGATCAGGTAATTGCTTATGCTTCACGACAGTTGAATACTCATGAGGTAAATTACCCTACACATGATTTGGAATTAGCTGCTGTTTTTGTCACTTTAAAAATATGGAGGCATCATTTGTATGAAGTAAATTTTGAAATATATACCAAACATAAAATTTAAAAGTATATATTCACTCAGAAATAATTGAACATGAGACAGAGGAGATGGATATAATTAAGCACGAATTATGGTTGTACAATTCATTACCATCCGGGAAAAGCAAATAAAGTGGAAGATGCTTTGAGTCCAAAAAAGTATTGCTTCATTAACAATTTTGGGTTTGGAATGTGATCCCTTGGTTAAGGATTTGATGAAATTTGGCATAGAAGTTGTTGGTGCAAGATGTTATTCTGTATTGTTTTAGGTATCAGTGAAATATTCTCTATCAGACAGAATTAAGCAAGCACAGAAGAAAGACAGTGAGTTGCAGAAAAAGGTAGAGCTGGTTCAGAAGGCTTAGTTGCATGAATTCAACATTGATAATTATTGTGTTTTGAGATTTAGGAAAAGATTGTGTGTGACTTGTGATTCACAGTTGAAGAGAGAGTTGTTATGTGAAGCTCATAGTTCTCCGTTTTCAGTTCATCCAGGCAGTACTAAGATGTATAGAGATCTTTGGGAGTATTACTGGTGGGACAGAATGAAAAGGAATACTGCTGATTTTACTGTGAAGTGTTTCACATGTCAATAGGTTAAAGTAGTGTGGCAGTTACTGAAAGGGATGCTTCAGCCTTTACCAGTGCCTGAGTGGAAATGGAAAAATATATCCATGGACTTCGTTTGGGGATTTCCGAAGACACCTCGATGTAATAATGCAGTCTGGGTTATTATTGGTCGTTTGATTAAATCTGCTCATTTCCTTTCTATACGAGATAAATTTTCGCTAGATCAACTTTCCTGTTTGTATGTTAAAGAGATAGTCAGGTTACATGGATTTCCCCTCTCCATTTTATCTGACCCTGATCCCAGGTTCACTTCTAACTTTTCAAAGGCCTTAAAAAGTCATTGGGTAATTAATTAAATTTTAGTACATCTTTACATCCTCAATTAGATGGGTAGTCAGAACAAACGATTCAGACTTTGGAGGATATGCTACGTGCTTGTTCGATGGATCATCAGGGAAATTGGGGCCAACATCTTTCTTTGGTTGAGTTTTCTTATAATAACAGTTTTCATTCCAGTATACATATGGCACCATTTGAGGCATTATATGGGAAGTGGTGTCGAACTACATATTTATGGGATTATGTGGGTGAAAAGAAGCTGATGGGACCATAATTGGTAGAAGAGTTGGCAGAAAAAGGTCAGATGATACATAGACAGGTGAGAACGGCTCAGAGCAGGTAGAAGAGTTATGCAGACAACAGGAGGAAGGATCTCTCTTATAAGGTAGGTGATCATGTTTTCTCAAAGTCTCACCATGGAAAAGTGTGATGTGACTTGGTAAGAAAGGAAAGATGAGTCCAAGGTTCATTGGACCATATGAAATTCTGGAGAGAGTTGGATCAGTTTCATACCGAGTGGCTTTACCCTAGAGTTTATCTCAGGTACACAATGTTTTTCATGTTTCAATGTTAACGAATTACATACAAGATCCATCTCATGTTTTGAGTCTAGAGGTAGTTTAGTTGGAAGAGAATATATCTTATGAGGAACAACTGATTCATATTCTTGATCACACGGGGCAAGTGTTTCGGAATAATGTGATTATTTAAGTAAAGGTTTTGTGGAAGAACCACATGAGTGAAGAGGCCGCATGAGAATCTGAAAATGCAATGAGGGATAAATACCCCCACTTATTCGATAAGTAAATAAATTGCAGGGAAAAAATTTTATAAAGGGGGAAGGATGTAACATCACAAGTAAATAAAGAATAATATATTTTCATATTTATGTCTATTTATGAATTAGATAGTGTTTTAGATGCTTAAAATGAGAATAAATCAAATTTTAAGCATGGAATACTCTAATATTTTTAAATTATTGTTTTACCGCCTTTTGGTGGCGAACCATTTTTTAATCTAACTTATGATAATTTTATAAGCTATATTTGTCAAAATAAACTTATTTTTTATGATCGGGACATTGAAATTTACTTTGGATAAATTTCTGGTATTTTTCTGATAATGTTAATTTTTTAATGAATAGTGAAAAGTGGTTTATTTTAATTCAAAACCAATTTTTAATCAAATTTATTTATATAGATAGATTATATTTTTAATTGGTTTTAATGTAAAATTAGAATATATTCTTACCATTTAATCCAATGGTGGTCATTGGAATTAATATCACTTTGAGATTGGACATAAACGAGTGTCAATCTTTTGATAGATATTGTTTATTAAAAAAAACGCTATTTGATTTGACAATGGGATTTAATTATAAAATTAATTAATGAAACTTCTATGTTATTAATTCAGTAAAATAGAAAACATTTTTGAATTTGGAATATCAAATATAGCTTAGGGTGAATTTTTGGTATTTTTCTGAAAAACCTTAATTTTTGATGAATAGTGAAACCACAAAGTGGTAGTTACAAAAACTGATTTTTCATTTAAATGGAACTTTAACACTTCTTTGATTTTAATTTAAAAAATAAAATATAAATTATTTTCATTATTATTTAAAATGTGGTTCAATGGGATGAAAATAATTTTTGATGAAAAGTAACTTTTAAGTATTATTAATCGCGATTAAAGGTTATTAGTGTGATTTAAGGTAAAAATGAAATTATAATAAAATGAAAATATCTTGACACATGTCCTAACCCTATTGGTTGAGTCATGGAAGACCATTACAACCCATGGGTAGATTTTTGGGACCCCATGGAACCACTTGGGTAAGATAATGACATTGGTGCCTTTTATTTAAAGTAAAAGTAAAAATGACATAATCAAGTATTATTTTACTAAAAAAAAATTTACATGGGGTTATACAAGTCATATTTTTGACTATAAATAGTCATTGGAATTATAAAGAGATTTTATACATCATAGTATTTTGTTTTATAATTTTTAGAGATTAAATAAATTAAATTATTTATGACATCATGATGATGCATCGATTTCCTCATTATTTAACGATTTAAATAAAATTAAAAGATAATGTAAAATCGTTGACCTAAACATGTTCAAAACCTATTGGATGGGTGGATTTCGAACTCTTATCATCTTATCCTCTAAATAAATCAATGTGGGACCTTTAAAATCCGAAACTCATTTGAAAATAAAGTAACATTTTATACATTTCCAAGAGTGCCCCTCCTCTCCTCTTATAAAAGGCCCCCACCTCTACCTCCTTAACAACACCTCTCAAGCCTTTGGCTCGTCCAAGCTCTGATCATTTTGTCTCTCCACATCCCTATACTCATCCTAGAAGACTTAACTTATACAGGATGATCTTAAAGAAACCCTTTTGGATCAAATAAAAGGGATTTGCCCAATTTTAATTTAATGTCTTCACTTGTGTTCTTTTGTTTTATTTTTCTTCTCCAACCCCATAAACACTTTTTATTCATATCTTTTGTAACAACTCCAGTATATTAAGTATACTAGGATTCTGTTATAAGAAGTATTAGAGCTACACTTACACACACCTACATCTAATGGTTAAAGAACATGCTATTTCTATGGATGGTGAATTTCTGCCTCACAAAACGAGGATTGTTCAATATTCTTTTAACACCTTCAAAGGTGGCAATTAAGATGTAACTATATTTATATATGATATATAATATTTTTATATCTTCCTTAATATTATGTATTTTTCATTTAGGGTATACCTTTATTGTTTCCATTATGGGTAAACACGATATCTTCATTTTTGGAAGTGCGGACTACCGCCCCCTCAAAGTGATTTGATTCGTTAATACCATATGTGGTATGTATAATGGATAGATTCAATGATATTATATATTATACCACACTATAATTATAATACTATTTTGTATAATTATTTGTTAATTACATTAAATATGAAATAGAAATGTAAGTAGCATTCATGCATACGTACAGCTTACCGTCTCCATGAACGGTGCATTTCATTTCTTACTTCTAAATGTTATGTAATATTACAAAAGAATGTATATAATGAATATATATGATATATATGATATCTAAATATTTAATATAATTCTGGATATAATGGATATTTTACCCCATGAACAAACATGTAATTATAAAGAGTTTATTTTTGACTCAGGTAGCAATGATCGAAAAACAACCATTATTAACTTAAATAATTACATAGTGTCCATAAAATGGTAATAAGTGATATGAAAGGAATAATGAACATGAAAAAGGTTCTTAAACAAGTAGAAATTAACTCAAGTTTATTAATCATCAGGTTAAAGAACGATCGAGTCATTTCGGACCCGAGGTATGGGACTTCGTCTCAATCTCCTTTAATTGAGGCATATTTTGTTTTATACACAACTTCCTTTTATACGGTGTATAAATCCCTTTGACTTTTACATTTATTTAAATGGAATATTTTTTATATAAAGCGTTTCCTAAACGACAAAAGGGAATGTTTTTTTGTCGTACGTATGCGGTGACAACGACTTCTCTACCGTGGTGACCATTATTTGAGCTTTGGCTTCCTCTATAACCCATAACATTTTTTTAAAATGAAAGATAAATACCATGTTTTAATTTTTTTTTCTTTTGGTATTGAAAAATATTTTCATAATTTTTTTATATCAATGTGTTTTATTTATATCTTGTGATTTATAAGTGGAAATGTTATGTTTCCTTTATGCATGTTTTATGTGATACGATTATGTTATGGTTCTTGGGCATTGTTATGAAGACGGGTGGTTCCATGATAAACTAAGGGCGGGTGAGCCCGATATACCTCTCCAATGCATTGGGCAACGCAAAGGAGTTAAACATTAATGTTTCTCGAAGAGATTTAGGGAATATACTGTGATGGGTATTCCAAATGTAACCAAGAGGGTTACTCCCTACGTAAGAATGTTATGAATTCCTCAAGTTACCTTTATGTCTTATGATTTATATGATTTATTCATGATTTGAAGAGGTATGTTATTGTTCTTATGTTTTATGAGTAAAGTATGATTTCATTGATTCTTATGTATACATATTCTAATGTTTCCTTTCCATATTTTTATATCCCTTACTGATCTTTTTATGCTCATACCATGTTTTTGAAATGTTTTTTCATAGGTCAAGGGAAAGGTACATGATATAATGATTGTGTCAAAAAAGTGTCAAAAAAGAATCCATGTTTTATTGTAAATATGTTTGCATTGATGGGAAAAAATGAATACTATCTTTTATGTAACCACTTTTTTTAAATGTGGAATGTAATGCATGTTTTATGATATGATTCTCTAAAACTCAAAACCTAAAAATATCCTCAATGTGTAATCTTGTAATAACACAAGATTAAGTACGGTTTAAGGCCGGGGCCTTATAATACCCCTTGGTATCTCCATAAACTCTCGTCATGGAGTAATACTCCTACAAATACAAACACACGTCCATAGTCTCAGAACATAACCTTATAAAATTTACGTAATATGAAAACAAACACAAAAAATTTCAACATGTCTTTCCCCCCCTTTTTCTCACCACATGATCAATACTGAGGCCTTATCAATAACATTAACCATCCAAATCCAATATCTTTGTTAACTAGTGTATATTCATTTTCATTAATTAATTTATACACTAATTAATAACATTATATCAAATTAATTAAAATATAATACATAATTCATCAATTAGTGTTCTCATTAGACACCCACTTATTCTTAATTTACATTATTATTCCAATTTGAGCACACGGAAAAATATTTGAAGTTCAACAACTTACCCTTTACTAGTTTTTTTAAGTTCCTAGAATGATGCATGTTACAACAACTCTAAGTTCGTAGAATGATGCATGCTGGCTTAGGTATCGTGCCTCCTTAGTCCATAAAAAAATTACACAATTTTCAAAAAAAAATAGAAAATCACACCACATGTTCGTCATCCAATGTAATATAATATCCAACTGTAACAATACACAATGATCACAACAATCTCACCCCTAGTACCCATATTATACCTCGTAGATGGGTTTGTGACTCCCATGCATGTGCTCATTACCATGCCTCAAATATTCGTATTATCTCGACTACCATTCCCAAAACCCAAAGAGAATTTAATAAGAATTAAAAGAAAACACCTCATATACCACTTTGTGATGTCCTGACATAAGATCCATTGAACAGTTCCCCAATCTGGTTTCCACATTCCCCTGAAATGTGCCTCCTCGTATGCCATAGGGTTCCAAATAATAGCGAGAGTCTGGTAAGTCAGTCATGGGGAGACTATTACTACTCTTATCAAAATAAAACACCAGAAATAGAAAATAAAATTAACAATGTATGAAAGCATATAAATAACCAGAACAATATAATTACATATGATAGTCAAAAAATAAATAAATAATTCCACTAAAAGTTAAAACATGCTATGAAAATTAATGTGCCAACTGTCTACAATGTAACTCATGTTAAATACATAAAGACTCAAAAATGGGTCCCGAACATAATCCAGTTCCCTCATCCATTCTACTTTCCCAAACTGTAACCTATCACAAGGATTTTCCCTTAACCTGTCTTTCAATTACGAAGTCTGCTCAGGTGAAAAATTGGAATCCTGATAATGGTGTGAATAAAACTCAGTAAAACACCACCAACGATGTCTAAAACAAGTTCAGCCAAAATATAGTGCTTGCATTTTTATGAAGAAATAAATACATTGCGTATTTCAAATAATTATCACATTGTCATTTAATCTTTAATAATTAAAATAGTCTAATTCAATTCGTATTTCCCAATTTAATCATCATTCATATTATCATTAATTTGGTGTAGGTCTCCATGCCTAACACCCAAAATATCAGTTGGAACATCATTGATTATTATCATTCATTAGGTGTAGGTCTTCATGCCTAGCACACCAAATCTCATTAAATGTTGGTAGTCATGCCTAACACCTTTTTTCTCTCATCCGGTGTTGGACATCATTTTTAACACCCTATAATATCATTCTTGAATAACTATTAGGGAGGAATGCCATGTCCATGTCCCAACATAAAATTTGGCTTGAACTCCATGTTAGGAACCAAAAAGTCTCAACCATTTAGTCATTTTAATGTCGATATAAATTTCCACATTATTAATTTACAAATCAACTAATTAGTAAAACATTTCAATGAACATTAGATAATTTAAAACATAACTAAGCATAAAACCAATTAATTAATTTATTAACTAATTAATCAATCAACAAAATGTTCTATCAATAATTAATTATTTAGATGAGGTTATTCATATTAAAACCCAACTAGTCATAAATATTTATCATAATTAATTATCTTTGATCATATTAGGAAACATAATTATTTATTTCAATTTATTATATTTGGGAAACATAATTACACATAATTAATTTTCCTAATTAATTATCTTACATAACCGAACATAATTCCATAATAAATCCCCTAATTATTTATATTATTTAAAACAATTCATTATCAAAATACAAACTCTTAACCCAAAATCAATATCCAAAACAAATATAAAATTGTGTAACTCCCAAATTTTTTTCTATGATAAATTCTCAATAAACCTTCATGGAAAATCACAAGACAATTTCATATTATTTGTTACTATAATTTATGAATTAAATCATCAATGTAATTTAAAAAATTCATAAACTCCTAAAAATATCCTAAATCATCACTATGAGTGTTCAATTTAGACTACCTATCTCAATTTTTTTACTGATGTTAACGTGATGGAAATCCCCAAAATCTGAGTAGCCCAATGTCGTCAATTGAGATCCAGATCTAAATACATAAAAATATTATGATAAAAGTCATCAAGATCATGAAATTATAGATCTAGATAAAAAATCCTAGATCTAAGAAAAGTGTGGAGATCTTCCCTGAAAAGATAAAGGAATGATAGATGAATGAATAAAATGAGCATTAGGATGATATCAACTTACAAGGAGGAGATTAGATCTTCAATCCGGGCTTTCAATCATGATGAATGGTGCTAGGATCACCTTGGAATCTCTCGAGGAGGCTTTGGAAACGTTGAGAATTCGTTAATTCTATGAGAAGGTTTAATATATTGGAGTCACGAGGTTTACGGTGGTTTGAAAATTGATTTTCCGTATTAAAATTACACACGCACGGTTGCCTTAGAAGAGTTGCATGGTTAGAGAAAACTGTTCACCAACCATGTCAATCCCACTAACCATTTTTTCATGGTAGGCATAGTTTGGTAGCAAGATTTTTCAAACGTAGTGAAAACCGTGTTGGCCTCTCTATCATGTTTCACACACTTGGCATAGTATCGTCACACGGTTTGTCTAACTATTCACAAACTATGCGCTACCACTATCCTTTCATTTTTGTTAAATTTTTTCTCAAATGAACACCAACACACTCCTCCATGTTAATGGTACCAAAATGCATCAAACATTACCTGAAAACTCAACCAATATGACTCTGGAAATGGAGAAGATATTACACCTACCAATCTTGAAACTCATTTTTTAACCAAAATCATCCATGTGTCATTTTAATCCTAATGGTTTGTTTATTGGATTATGTGAGGGATTTTATGTAACTATTTGGTTAGGTGATGTTCAATCCAATGTGGCATTAGAGATGTTAGGAAGTGGGAGGGTAGGATGCTTTTTTTATTGTGGAGGAGGAGTTGCAAACTTGTAATATTTTTTTTAAAAAAAATCCATACATGTTTTTCACATTTCATGTGGTTCCCATAATTTAAAATTTTCGATAATTTTGGGGATAGGGTCAAAATATGTCCATTAACGGGCTCTTGGTTATGTTTTTAGGTCATTTAAGTGATTATGATTAAGGATTAGTCCTTTATTAAGTGAAATTTTACATTAATCGTTGTAATTAATATTAAGTACAATAACTAATAATTTCGTAAAAAAATATTTTTACCTTATATGAAATTATAAATTATACACCCTCCAAATATGGAATCCATTTTTTTAAATTCCCATCACATAAGGGGAAAAATTTATATAAATTTAATTATACAGATGTCACGACAATGCAGGTTTTTAAAGTTAAAATGTGCCAATGTTTTCTTTATTTTTATTTTTAATTATAAATTTAAATTTATTGTAATTTCATAAATTTTATTAATTTTAAAAAATATTATATAAATTAACCAAATATCCAATTTAAATTATAATTAAATTTTTTAAATAAATCAGTTGCAAAACATAATTTGAATTAAAAATTAGTATTTTTATGTTGTTATTAAAAAGGGGACATCACATAAAATTGCTAAAAATTTTCCATAACTAATTATTATATTTTTATTTCAAATATAATGTTTATTTTGACATATATAATCATTCAAATATAAAAAAGTTGGATCTAAAATTGGTTCTTTGTTAAAATGTATTAAACGTGCCTTATTAAAAATTAGTGTTTTTTGTTTAAAATTTAGATAGTTATTATCTAATGATTATCCCATATATTGGATTAATAAAATAACAATTGATTGAATATTATAAATATATTAAATTAATATAAAATATTAATTTTATTCATCTCAATTTGTTGGTTAAAATAGCATTATGAAGATAAATAATTCTATAAAAATATACTTTTTATATTCAAATGTATATTATTTTAATTTCTAATTAATTTGTAACTAATGATTTAATTTTATATTTATTTAAAGAATAATTTTATTAAATTAGGACTATTTGTAATGAATACATATATAGCTATTTTAAATCTCATTATAATTTAATCATATATTATTCTTCAACAAAACTCAATCTTCTATGTAAAGCTAGCATCTAAGAAGGTCACCCCTTGGTGTAATTCATGCTATCTCGATGTCGAATACAATGAAAAAATTGAATATATTTTAAATAGTAAATATATTATAATTTATTGATCTATTATATACCCTTTCAAAATTGGTATCGTTTGCCATACCAGATCTCGAATAAAATGTTCGTGCTTTGGAATTTTTGGGTGTTACATTATCCCCAAATTAGTTAAATGACATCCTCACTATTTAAACTCGATTCTGGTAATTTTTTTATTGATTGTTTCAAGGTAAAATACACAGACTGTGATAATATTTCATATTAAATCCCATAGGACAAAAGAGAATTAAAAGTGAATTGTGTACATGGACTATAATATAATTAGGTATCCATGTACATGAAAATTAGTCGTAATTATATATATGTACTTATAGGAAAAAATAAATATTTTCAATGAGTGATTGATGTCATCAATCAGAGACAAGTGAATTTTAAATAGAGTGTTGAGGTCCTAATGTCTATAAATCATCAATTATTTAGAAAACCAATGGTTCAAAAAAAATTAAGGTGTTAGGGAAATAACTTATTTCAAATAAATTTTACTAATGTTGGGTAATTCATTTTTGACTAATGAATATATGGAAATTTATTTACATGATACTTTAAAAATTCATGTTAATAAATTCCATAATTTAGTTGTTCTTCGATAAAATTCCATTTCATATCTTAATTTGAGGAATGCATATCAATAAATTAACATTTTTACTTTAGTCACTAAAATATAAATTTAACGTATCACAAGGCCCATAAATGAGTGACAAGACTAGCTGTTTGTTTCTATCTATACTATAATGTAAATATTCATAATACATTAATCTATAATCCTTAAAATAAAAATTAATAGTTCATTATTAATATTTTTTTCATATTTTTTAACTAAAAACAATGACTTATTACCCTGGACATTGTGTATATCATTGCTAGGTAAGAAACCATTATTGTGAATTAGTCATGGTATCATGTATTATGGAATTATAGTACATGATACATTGTCACTGAGATTATAGGTTTTCCTTTTTTATAACCATATTAATATAATTTCATAAATAAATTATATTGAAATTCATGATATACGGTTAATTACTATATAGACATTTAATAAATGTTTTTATTACATATGTAACACCCAAGGTAAATAAAGAATATGAAATTTTTATATTTATCCCTATTTTTGAATAAAATATTAATGTTACTCTAAAGGGGATGCTATGCTCGATGGATTACCCAATACGCAACAACGAGTTTCTTAGGAATCTTACGTTGCACTCTAATAATAAAATAATATTATTTTAAATGGTAGTTAACGCCTAGCCATTGTAATGGTGGGAATGAACAGAACTAACAAAAAAATGATTATATATGTTTTTCAAATATTTTTACTCCTTACAATAAATGTTAGCGGATTAAAAATGAGAATGAATGCAATTTTTAAGCATAAACATTATAATATTCTTTAAAAGTTCGATTAACCACCTTTTGATAGAGAACCTCTTTTAAATCCACTTTTTAACAATTTTATGTGTTGTATTTGACAAAATAAATTTTTTCTTTAGAATCGGGACATGAAAATTTACTTTCTGTAAATTTTTGGTATTTTTCCGAAAAAGTTCAATTTTTAATGAATAGTGAAAAATGTTGTATTTTAATTCAAAACGTCTTTTAATAAAATTTATTTATATGATTATGTTATCTTTTGAATTTGTTTTAAAATGAAATTAGAATATATTTTTACCATTTAATCCAATAGTGGTCATTGGAATTAATTTCACTTTGAAATCAGACTTAAACTAGTGTCAATCTTTTGATACATTTTGTTTCATAAAAACACACTATTTGTTTTGACATCGGGAATTAATTATTAAATTAATTAATTCAACTTATATGTTTTGAATTTTGTAAAATATAAATCATTTTTTAATTCAGAATATCAAATATAGCTTAGCGAGAACTTTTGGTAATTTTCTGAAAAACTTCAATTTTTGATGAATAGTGAAACCACTAAATGGTACTTATAAAAACTGATTTTTTCCGTTTAAATGAAATTTTTCCATCTTTGTGTTTTGAATTTAAAAAATAGAACATACATGGTTTTCATTAAGAAGTAAAATGTGGTTCAATGGGATTAAAATAATTTTTTGGTGATTAGTAACTTATTAAGTTTTTAATCACGATTAGAGGTAATTAGTGTAGTTTAAGGTAAGAATAATGTTTTAATAAAATGAAATGACCTAGAAACATGTCCTACCCTCATTGGATGTGTCATGGCCGACCGATACAATCCATGGGTTAACTTGGGGACCCCATGGAGTAACTTTGGTTGGAAAATGACATAAATACCTTTTTATTTAATGTTAATGTAAAATGAGACAAACATGAAATGTTTTACTAAAACAATTTGTACATGGGGTTATACAAGTCAGAATTATGACTATAAATATTCATTGGCAATATAAAACGATTTCCTACATCATAGTATTTTTTTATAATTTTTAGAAATTATATAAAGTAAATTATTTATGACATCATGATGATGCAGCGATGACATCATTATTTAACGATTAAAATAAAGTGCAAAGATAATGTAAAATCTAAGACCTAAAAATGTCCAAAACCTATTTAATGGGTTTATTTAGAACCCTTATCATCTTATCCTCGAAACACATCAATGTGGGACCATTAAAATCCGAAAAGAATTCTAAAATAAAGTAACATTTCTTTCCTTTCCAAGAGTTCCCCTCCTCTCCTCTTATAAAAGGCCCCCACCACTACCTCCTTACCCACACTTCCAAAGCCTTTGGCTCGGCTAACCCCTGCCCATTTTGTCTCTATACATCCCTCTCTAACTCCTTGAAGCTTCACTTAGGTCAGAATACTTCCCAAGGAATCTTTTAAGCTCAAACCAAAGGTCGTTACCCGATTTTAAGGTAATGTCTTCACTTGAGTCCTTTTGTTTTATTTGACTTCTCCAACCCCCTAAACTCTTCTTATTCATTTAATTTGTAACAAATATATTATCTTCAATATACTAGGATTTCGTTAGAATAAGTATTCGCGCTAAACTTACACACACCTTCGTCTAATGGTTAAAGAACATACTGTTTTTGTGGTTGACGATTTTCTGCCTCACGAAACGATGATTGTTCAATATTCTTTTAACACCATTAAAGGTAGCCATTATGATTTAAATGTATTTTATATATGATATATATGGTATTTATGTTTACTATATGCATCTGTATTTTATATTTAAACCATACCTTTATTCTTTTCATGTTATGTAAATGCGATAATTTCATATGAGGAAGTGTGGACTACCGCCACCTCAAGTGATGTGACTCGTACATGAAATACATGGAACATATAAAGAATTAAATTAATGAACATATGTGACCTATATAACATATATATTATACTGGAATTATAATATATATATATATATATATATCATTTATTGTTTTCCGGTAATATGACAAAGAAAAAATGAAAGTAGCGTTAATGAGTACGTACGGCCTACCGTCTCCATGAACGGTGCTTTTCGTTTTTATCTCCAAATGATATGGAATAGTATAAAATGAATATGTACTGGATATATATTGTATTTTAATCATTAATACTATTCTGGAAATTATTTACTTATAACTACATGTACAATCATTTTTCAAACAAGTTCATTTTTGACTCATGTACCAAACATCGGCAAAAACGTCTGATATGAACTAACATTATTAAACAATTATTATAACATTATAATATGTTATATGAACTGAATAATAATCTTTAAAAGAGGTACTTAGGAAATTATAAATTGACCAGAGTTTATTATTCAGGAATATAATGAAACGAACAAGACAAGTTGGACTTGAGGTAAGGGATCTGACTCCTCTCTTTCTTTTAAAGTACACTCTTTTATGTCATTCCTTTTAAAGCTCATCTTTCTTGTTATTGGGATATTATTTTATATTACTCTTACAGTGATTTTTATGTTAATATTTTGAGAGACCCTATTCTCTCTCATCAATCCATTTTGATGTTTTGAGTGGCGCCGTTAGGCTGCCGAAGTTTCGTAAGAGATCCAACCTCTCTCTTTCTTTTTAAGTACTCTCCTTTATGTCACTTCTTTTAAGCTCCTATTTTTTATGTTGGGGGATGTTCTTTTATATTCTTATTTCTGTAAAATTTATGTTGATATGATGAGAGACCCTATTTCCTCTCATCAATCCATTTTGGAAGTTTTAAGTGGCGCCGTTATGCTGCCGAGTTTTCGTAAGGGATTTTTCATAAAACTTTTATTTCCATGAGATTTATGCTACATTTGCCACAATTTCCTTTGAGTGGTGTATTTACTCCCCATTATTTTACTCATTTTGTAATATAATTTCATTTATGAGTATTTACATCAATTGTGTATTGTCCTTCTTTCACGGGGCGTATGTTTCGAAAGATACCCATGTCGGTAAGGGAACCTTTCACCCTCCTCTTTTTAAAAGACTTATTTTGTTATGTATTTTAATTCAAATACTATTATTTTGGGATATGTTCCTCTATATCCTTATTGATTTAAATTTTATGTCTACGTGATGAGATACCCTTTTTATCTTTCATCAACTCATTTTCTGAATTTTGTAGTGACGCCATTAGGCTGTCAAATTTTTGCAAGGGAACTTCTTAACCAAAATTTGATTCTATGGGATAAACATATACTCCTTGAATATGCCGTTCTATGAATATGTGTGAATAACCTCTAATTGTTTTAAACTTAATATCCACTTATATTTGGTGTATTCGTTTGTCACACATAATTATGTAATTGATTTGTCCTTAAACCAAGGATACCGTCTTTGTAAGGGACTTCGTCTCAATCTCCTTTCATTGAGGCATATTTTGTCTTATACAAAACCTTCTTTTATATGGTGTATAAACCCCTTTGACTTTTACGTTTATCCAAAAGGACTCTTTTTTATACGAAGAGTTTTACTAAACGAAAAAAGGGAATGTTTTTGTCGTACGTATGGGGCGACAACGACTTTCCGCCGCCGTGACCATTATTTGAGTTTCGGCTTCCTCTACAAGCCATACCTTTTTTTAAAAGAAAAATAAATACCATGTTTTACTTTTCTTTTGTTTTGGTATTGAAAATGGTTTTCATAATGTTTTTATATCAATGAGTTGTATTTATATCTTGTGATTGAAAGGTGGAAATGTTATGTTTCCTTTATGCATGTTTTATGTGATACGATTATGTTGAGGTTCTTGGGAATTATTATGAGGACGGGTGGTTCCATGATAAACTAAGGGCAGGTGAGCCCGATATAGCTCTCCAATGCATTGGGTAACGTGAAGGAGTGAAACGTTAAGGATTCTCCGAAGAGATTTAGGGAATATACTATGATGGGTATTCCAAACGTAACCAAGAGGGTTACTCCCTACGTAAGAATGTTATGAATGCCACAAGTTACCTTTATGTCATATGATTTCTATGATTTATTCATGATTTGATGAGGTATGTTAAAGTGCTTATGTTTTATGGGTAAAGTATGATTTCATTCTTATGTATATATGAACTCATGTTTCCTTTCCATATTTTTTATAACCTTTACTGAGCTTTTTATGCTAATCCCAAGTTTTTTGAAATGTTTTTCACAAGTAAAGGGAAAGGTACATGATATGATGATAGTGTCAAGGAAGTGTCAAGAAAGAATCCATGTTTTATTTTAAATATGTTTCCGTTGATGCGAAATAAATGAATACTATCTTTATGTAACCACTTTTTTTAAATGTGGAATGTAATGCAAGTTTTATGATCTAATTCTCTAAAAATCTAAACCTGAAAAGATCCTCAATGTGTAATCTTGTAATAACTCAAGATTAAGTAAGGTTTAAGGCTGGGGCCTTATAGTTGGTATGAAAGGTCGGTTTAGACAACTTTTGGGATTATGAGTTTTTGATAGACACATGATTAGTCCATATATCTATTATTTCAGTTAAATCCTTGTTTTATAACTTTTTTCAGGTCAAGTAAAGTCGGTTACGAATGGAAGGAGAAGGATCTCAAACGACATTCCTATCTCTTCCTGAAGACATGCTTGCAAAAATTATTGCAAAGTCATGTTCGGATGATTGTGAAACTTTTTCTAGCATACAACTCACATGAAAGCAGTTGTTTGAGTTATCAAACACCTCCACTATACCTCGTTATCATTGTGGATCATGGGTTGTTTTTAAAAAACGACTATTTTCACAATATTCTCATATTTTCAAGAAAGGTAAATATTATCAAAGTATTTTCAAATATTTTACCTTATAACAAGAATTTGAAGCATATTATGATTTTAAAAATGGTGCTGAGGAAGGAGACCCTTGCACAACCTATTTATATTTGATTTTAAAATATAGTTTCTCAGCACATACTTATGGTATTTTAAAAGGACCAATAATAGAAAGTTTCAACTCAAATTCTGTCCGATTATTTTATAGAAATCATGTTTATCATATGTTTTGGAATTATATGTCATACATGATTATTTTCCAAAACTGTTTTTCTGTGAACACCCATATGACCCAAGTTGTACAAGGTGTATTTGGATGGAGGAAGAAAATGATTTTGAAGGATCTCTAAATAATTGTTGTAATGCATGGGACTTCTACCTACGTGAGCAAGATGACGATGAAACCGAGTGGACGCCATGATCAAGGTATGATGTTATTCATTTTGGGAATCATTTTATTTTATCTTATGGTGGTGAAATAAGACTTCAAGAATTAAGATATTGAGATCGTAATGAATTTGGAGGAAAATGAGATGTATAAGGAAACTATTCAGGTTAAAACATGTTAGGGTTATTTTTGGAGTTTTATAAAAAGGACAACACGCAGACCATGTGACAACCCGTCGCGTCGGACAAAGGTGCGGGAGTCGAACCCACAACCAAAGTGCGACTGGTATTTATCGCCTACCACTAGACTACGTGAAGTACCTGGTTAGTTTGACTAATTCTTTTTAGTTAGATGACTTTAGGAATCAAAAGTATGTTTATTTTGGGTTATCTATGGAAATTATTAACCTATCATCGAAGATATGTGATTAGGTTAATTACTTTTCAATATGAGAATTTAAGAGCAACTGATGTTATTTGGAGATAAAATTTAATTTGTACCTTGGAAGTCTATGTGACTAAATCCTTCAAATATTTGGGTTTCAATCTTAGTTTTGTTTACATTGAAGAATTTTATGGACAAATTGATTATTGGATGGTCCTCGTTGAACTTTGGGTTTTGTTGGACAAATTTTGGAGATTAAGAATAGATATCCTTTTTATAAAGGGTTACCCTTTTCTGGATTATCTGATCCTGTACTAACCTTTTTGGTTTTGGGTTTTGGTTAATGTCTAAAGACATGGGAAGTATATAGTTCTATTTTGTGGATTAGGTGATTCTCTAGAAGTTGATTATTGTACTCTTAATGTGAAAAAGTCTTCCTAAATACTCGTCTTTTGGATAAAATATGAGTTTTTGTAAGAAATCTAATAAAAGTTGAAAGTCCACATGATAAGTAATTATGTTTCCCTATGAATAAATTCCTCAATAAAAAGTAAATTACAATGAAAATGTTGTCTATTATCTTTTCCTACTGGGGAATCAAATACCGTTTAACCCATCACAAGTTTGTGATTTTCTTGTGGTCAACTTTCTCCAAAACATGGTTTCTATCACTCTCCATCAGAATATGACGCTATGTTTTCTCCTCCATGTCCATGTTTTTCTACATGGAATCCTATTATGGGTTAACTAGGGTGAGCTATTTACTTATCTTTCTTTATTTTAAAGTGATTGTTTTACCGACTCTTATTCTAATGTGGGACTTTCAAGGATGTTTCCAAGCTTAATTTTGAAATTGCGAGGACGCAATTCCCAAAAGGGGGGAAGGATGTAACAACCCAGGTAAATAAAGAATATGAAATTTTTATATTTATCCCTATTTGTGAATAAAATATTAATGTTACTTTAAATGGGACAATATGCTCGATGGCGTACCCAATACACAACAACGAGTTTCTTGGGAATCTTACGTTGCGCTCTAATAATAAAATAATATTATTTTAAATGGTAGTTAACGCCTAAACATTGTAATGGCGGGAATGAACAGAACTAACAAAAAAATGATTATATATGTTTTTCAAATATTTTTACTCCTTAGAATAAATGTTAGAGGATTAAAAATGCGAATGAATCCAATTTTTAAGCATAAACATTCTAATATTTTTTAAAAGGTCGATTAACCACCTTTCGATGAAGAACCTCTTTTAAATCCACTTTTTAACAATTTTATGTGTTGTATTTGACAGAATAAAATTCGTCTTTAGAATCGGTACATGAAAATTTACTTTGTGTAAATTTTTCGTATTTTTCCGAAAAAGTTCAATTTTTAATGAATAGTGAAAAATGTTGTATTTTAATTCAAAACCTCTTTTAATCTAATTTATTTATATGATTATATTATCTCTTTAATTGTTTTTAAAGTGAAATTAGAATATAGTTTTACCATTTAATACAATAGTGGTCTTTGGAATTAATTTCACTTTGAAATCGGACTTAAACTAGTGTCAATCTTTTGATACATTTTGTTTCATAAAAACACGCTATTTGTTTTGACAACGGGAATTAATTATTAAATTAATTAATGCAACATATATGCTTTGAATTTTGTAAAATAGAAATCATTTTTGAATTCGGAATATCAAATATATATTAGGGAGAACTTTTGGTAATTTTCTGAAAAACTTCAATTTTTGATGAATAGTGAAACCACTAAGTGGTACTTATAAAAACTGATTTTTTCCGTTTAAATGAAATTTTTCCATCTTTGTGTCTTTAATTTCAAAAATCCGACATACATGGTTGTCATTAAGAACTAAAATGTGGTTCAATGGGATTAAAATAATTTTTTAGTGAATAGTAACTTATTAAGTTTTTAATCGCGATTAGAGGTAATTAGTGTAGTTTAAGGTATGAATAATGTTTTAATAAAATGAAATGACCTAGACACATGTCCTACCCTCATTGGATATGTCATGGACGACCAATAAAATCCATGGGTCAACTTGGGGACCCCATAGAGCCACTTTGGTTGGAAAATGACATAAATATTTTTTTATTTAATGTTAATGTAAAAATGAGACAAACATGAATGTTTTACTAAAATAATTTTTACATGGGGTTATACAAGTCAGAATTTTGAATATAAATATTCAGTGGAAATATAAAAAGATTTCCTACATAATAGTATTTTTTATATAATTTTTATAGATTAAATAAATTAAATTATTTATGACATCATGATGATACAACGATGACCTCATTATTTAACGATTTAAATAAAATGGAAAGACAATGTAAAATATAAAACCTAAACATGTCAAAAACCTATTGGATGGGTTTATTTCAAACCCTTATCACCTTATCCTCGAATAAAATTAATGTGGGATCATTAAAATCCGAAAATCATTCTAAAATAAAGTATCATTTCTTTACTTTCCAAGAGTGCCCCTCCTCTCCTCTTATAAAAGGCCCCCACATCTACCTCCTTACCCACACTTCCAAAGCCTTTGGCTTGGCCAAAACCTGCCCATTTTGTCTTTCCACATCCCTCTATAAATCCTTGAACACTTAATTTGGGCATATGTCTTTCCAAGGAAGTCTTTGAGCTCAAGCCAAGGGGAGTTACCCAATTTTAAGGTAATGTATTCTCTTGAGTCATTTTGTTTTATTTTACTTCTCCAACCCCTAAACTATTTTTATTAATTTGTTTTGTAACAACTAAATTATCTTAAATATACTAGGATGTTGTTATAAGAAGGATTCGAGCTACACTTACACACAACTTTGTCTAATGGTTAATGAACATACTGTTTCTGTGGTTGGCGATTTTCTGCCTCACGAAACGATGATTGTTCAATATTCTTTTAACACCTTTAAAGGTGGCCATTATGATGTCACTATATTTTATATATGATATATATGGTATTTATGTTTACTATATGCTTCTGTATTTTATATTTAAACCATACCATTATTCCTTTCATGTTGTGTAAATGCAATAATTTCATATGAGGAAGTGTGGACTACCGCCCCCTCAAGTGATGTGACTCGTACATGCAATACATGAAACGTTTAAAGAATGAAATTAATGAACATATGTGACCTATATAACATATATATTATATTGAAATTATAATATATATATATATATATATCATTTATTTTTTTCCGTTAATATGACAAAGAAAAAATGAAAGTAGCGTTCATGCATACGTACGACCTATCGTCTCCATGAACGGTGCTTTTCGTTTTTTATCTCCAAATGATATGGAATTGTATAAAATGAATATGTACTGGATATATAAGATATTTTAATCATTAATACTATTCTGGAAATTATTTACTTATAACTACATGGAAAATCATTTTTCAAACAAGTTCATTTTTGACTCATGTACCAAACATCAACAAAAACGTCTGATATGAAATAACATTATTAAACAATTATTATAACATTATTATATGTGATATGAACTGAATAATAATCTTTAAAGGGGGTCCATAGGCAATAATAAATTGACCAAAGTTTATTATTCAGGAATATAAAGAAACGAACAAGACAAGTTGGACTTGATGTAAGGGATCCGACTCCTCTCTTTCTTTTAAAGTACACTCTTTTATGTCATTGATTTTAGAGATCATATTTCTTGTTATTGGGATATTATTTTATATTACTCGTACTGTGAATTTTATTTTCATATGATGAGAGACCCTATTCTCTATAATCAATCCATTCTGGAATTTTTGAGTGGCGTCGTTAGGCTGCCGAATTTTCGTAAGAGATCCAACATCTCTCTTTCTTTTTAAGTACTCTCCTTTATGTCACTTCTTTTAAGCTCCTCTTTGTTATGTTGGGGGATGTTATTTTATATTCCTTTTTCATTAAAAATCATGTTGATATGATGAGAGACCCTATTTCCTTTCATCAATGCATTTTTGAAGTTTTAAGTGGCACCGTTAGGCTGCCGAGTTTTCGTAAGGGATTTTTCATCTCACTTTTATTCCTGTGATATTTATGCTACATTTGGCACAATTTACATTTATTTGTGTATGTACTGCCCATTATTTTACTCATTGTGTAATATAATTTCATTTATGAGTATTAACATCAATGTTGTATTGTCCTTCTTTCACGGGGCGTATGTTTCGAAAGATACCCATGTCGGTAAGGGAACCTTTCACCCTCCTCTTTTTAAAAGACTTATTTCGTTATGTATTTTAATTCACATACTATTATGTTGGGATATGTTCTTCTATATCCTTATTTATTGAAATTTTATGTCCATGTGATGAGATACCCTTTTTTATCTCTCATCAACTCATTTTCTGAATTTTGTAGTGACGCCATTAGGCTGTCAAATTTTTGCAAGGGAACTTCTTAACCCAAATTTGATTCTTTGGGATAAACATGTACTCCTTGAATATGTCGTTCTATGAATATGTTTCAATAACCTCTGATTGTTTTACACTTAATATCCACTTATATTTTGTGTATTCGTTTGTCACACATAATTATGTAATTGATTTGTCCTTAAACCAAGGATACCGTCTTTGTAAGGAACTTCGTCTCAATCTCCTTTCATTGAGGCATATTTTGTTTTATACAAAACCTTCTTTTATACGGTGTATAAACCCCTTCGAATTTTACGTTTATCCAAAAGGAATCTTTTTTATACGAAGCTTTTTACTAAATGACAAAAGGGAATGTTTTTGTCTTACGTATGGGGTGACAACGACTTCTCCACCACCATGACCATTATTTGAGTTTCGGCTTCCTCCACAAGCCATAACTTTTTTTTAAAAGAAAAATAAATACCATGTTTTACATTTCTTTTGTTTTGGTATTGAAAATGGTTTTTATAATTTTTTTATATCAATGAGTTGTATTTATATCTTGTGATTGAAAGATGGAAATGTTATGTTTCCTTTATGCATGTTTTATGTGATACGATTATGTTGAGGTTCTTGGGCATTATTATGAAGATGGGTGGTTCCGTGATAAACTAAGGGTGGGTGAGCCCGATATAGCTCTCCAATGCATTGGGTAACGTGAAGGAGTGAAACGTTAAAGTTTCTCCAAAGAGATTTAGGGAATATACTGTGATGGGTATTCCAAACGTAACCAAGAGGGTTACTCCCTACGTAAGAATATTTTGAATGCCTCAAGTTACCTTTATGTCATATGATTTCTATGATTTATTCATTATTTGATGAGGTGTGTTAAAGTGCTTATGTTTTATGGGTAAAGTATGATTTCATTCTTATGTATATATGAACTCATGTTTCCTTTCCATATTTTTATAACCCTTACTATGCTTTTTATGCTCATCCCATGTTTTTTGAAATGATTTTCACAGGTCAAGGGAAAGGTACATGATATGATGATAGTGTCAAGGAAGTGTCAAGAAAGAATCCATGTTTTATTTTAAATATGTTTCCGTTGATGGGAAAAAAATGAATACTATCTTTATGTAACCACTTTGTTTAAATGTGGAATGAAATGTAAGTGTTATGATCTAATTCTCTAAAACTATAAACCTGAAAAGATCCTCAATGTGTAATCTTGTAATAACTCAAGGTTATGTAAGGTTTAAGGCTGGGGCCTTATAATATCCTGAATATATAAATACATCATCCATTTATTTCCACGTAGTTCATTCCATGGATTGGATTTTATCCTATAGTTGAGGAAAATTCCAAAAATAAAAAATTATAGTGTGATAATCATATATCAAAATGGAAAAAACATATAATCATTTTTAGGAGTTTTAAATATTATCACCATATTTTCAATAAAAAATAAATTAATTTTAACCTTTGTTATTAATTTTTAAAATACATCAAAATGGGTTGTAAATAATGTGTATATTAACCTAATAATACTAATTAGATGTGTCAAACCAGGTGCGTAGTAATACCATAGTTGTGTACCAGGTTACGACATATCAGGCTTATCACACCATTATAGTGTTTTTACTCCTAGGTGCATCTGTGGAAGAACAATATACACTTGAATTATATCGAATGTCATGTATTAGTAAAAAAACATAATATATACTTTTGAAATATTATAGAGTGTTCTTATATAAATATCATCAATTTTTACCTTAGAGTAAATCCCTCTGATCTTTATTTTCCTAAATCGAGTTCCCATGATTCCTAATAAACCTCTATTTGAAACCTACTATAGTGACCCAACCCCTGAAGGCCCCGAGCCTGTGTTTGTTATCAATTATTTTATTATTATTAACAGGAATCAAATCCTAATTGATAATTTTTTTTTATCTTTATAGGAAAAGTAGATAGATAAATGATTTTTTATTACAAATGAATACATTGATTACAACAATTGGGTTTCTTCAACGTAAAAAACATTGAGGACCACAAAACTAATCCATATAGTAAACCATGAATATATTTTAGTGTATGCTTATTGGATTGACAGGGAATGTAATATAATTAGGTTGATATCAAATTCATTGTAATTAAAAAATATAGTCAAAGTAGAAAAATGAATCAATAAGAATAATTCTGCATGCAATAGTAAATAACTAAAAAGACATTCTATGTAATCAATATGCTGAAAAATAAGTGAATAAACAATCAGGAAAATAAAATAACAACTAAATCCATTCAAATAATAGGATAATGAAAAATTAATATAGATATTTTTAAAAATAAAACCTATATTATTTATTCAATGATCTAAAAATGAAATTTAACTATAAAAATGCCAAAGAAAAGTCTCATGGATGAATAATAACAAAACTTTAATGAGATAAATTATTAATTAGTATATATCTATAACATACGACAATGTGTTCATGCTAATGATCTTATACATTTCTGATTTCAGGTGATGAATTTAAAATATTCAAGGGATCATTCTCGGAATTGAATATAGTAAGGGCATATAGCTATGAATTTGATATTATCAATGCTTCACACTGTGAATCTAATATTTTCAAGGATTTATACCATGAATCTAATATTTTCATGAAAATTTTCACATAATATAATCATTTCAAGGAATCATTCCAATAGTTGAGTACTTTTAATTGAATAACATGTCATATATAATATTAATTTTAGGAAATGAACATATCAATGATTAACGATAGGGATAATTATAAAATTTTCAATGTTCAAATATAATAGGAAAATGAATAATTTTTGAAGACCGAAATAAAATTCACAAAGTGAGCGTGAATAATATCTTTGGCCAAATAAATCCTAATCCATCGAGAAGAAGATTGAAAAAATTTTCAATACAAAAATTCCCATGTGGATTAAAAATAAAGGTTTTTTTGTAGTTGATGAATATAAATACATTAAAATGTTCTTTTCTGAAATATTTTGGAATAAATAGATTTGTTTTGAAAAATCATTTGAAAAATATTTTATTTCAAGGAAAAAATTTAAATAATATTAATTTAAATTTATCCATTCAAACATGCAATGTATGTTTAAAAGGATTAAAAATTAGTCAATAAGTACAAGCCATAAATGGATATTCCATTTGCAAGGTAAAAAGGTTTTAAAAATTATTTGTTCATAAAGGGAAATAGAGATTCCATTTAATTTTTTTAAAAAATAGAGGGTTAAAATTCCTTTAAAAATTGTTTTGTTAATTTTTTTAAAAAATTTTAATAATACAATATTTTTAGAAAAAAGTGTTTTGATGACATAATGGATAAATGAAATCAGTATTTATTAAAAATATTTTCTAAAAAATATTTTATACCAAAGACTAAAAATTGATACTAATACATGAAATATTACCAGAATAAATAGATAAGTGTAAAATGAAATGTCTTATTTAACCACTTGTATATAGTTTTCGTGAATGTAAATACACTTGAAGGACCATTACTTCTTTGATTAGGGAAGAAATTTTTAAACATTCCAAAGTGTCACATACCATTGTAAATTAATTTAAATCATAAACCTTGTGATGTAATAATATTAAATGAAAAATTGAATTTAATGATAATTTATTTTATTAATGATATAAAATGTTAAATGGACTTATATAAACAATATAATATGAACTAATTTCAAAAAAAATGTTTCATTTGATATAAAATTTAGACGAAATCAATTACATTGAATCTAACTTGTGTTTCCTGCCATTATATTCATGATTAATTACTCATATTAATTATTCACACACAAGGTAAAATTTTTAATTTTTATCATTCCATTTATTTCACATATTCATATGTTTTATAAAACTACTTAAACAATTATGTTTACATCAGGTGTTTTTTACAAATTTGGATCATGTGTCAAAAAAGTCTATCGTATGTTCTCTATTATCAAAAGATTAATTCTATAAATAGTTAAAAACAAATAATACTAAAATATTTTCCATATTTATATATAAATTATTTTTTATGACATATTTTTAAATATGTTTTAAAAAAATTATATAATGTTATAATAATTGAGAAGGTAGGCCATATGTATGAATGAGTAGTGTTGCCCTTTTTCAATGAAAATTATTTAAAGGAGGTATGTAACACTATATATTTTCATAATGATAATTATATCATAAATTCCATGTAATTTAAACATATAAACTTATAATAATAATTTTTGTGATGAAAAATGAATCACATCATGTTGAGGAGTCGGTAGTGTATAGGTCCAAAGATGACGTTATAACTTTTTAACTGGGTGAAATCATAATAAAAAATTGATATATATATATATATATAAATGTCAAATTAAGAAAGTAAATTATGTGATTAATATAATATATATGTTATATATTTCACAAATTTTCAATTTAAATCATCATTTATGCATTCCATGTATCATGTGAAAGAATCACATCGCATAGATGTGGCGGTACCCGACACTATCATAAATGATGTTATCATTTTTACAAAAAATGAAAAGTATAACGAAATGTATTGTAAATAATTCAATAACATTAAATATATTATAAATACTATATATAACTCATATAAATATAGTTTCCATCCTAATTTCCTCTGTTAAAAGTGGTGAAGGTTAAATAAAAAATAATTTTTCCTGAGGCAATAGTTCAACATACACATAAACTTTATATTCATTAAACATTAAATGGAAGTGTGTCTATGTGTAGGTTTAATAATTATCATAAAAAATAATATTATATTAATGATAATATTTACTTATTATAATTTTGGAATAGTTATATTGTATGGAGTATATAATGGATATAAAACTAAAAATCTCAAGGAATGATGTTACCTCATAATCCGGTTAATCATTTTTGTTTGAAATAAATTATTCTTTGAATTTATTTCATCCAATATTTATGATTATTGTTTTAGGGGATGTATGTAATTTTTTTTATATATTGGTTGATCAAATGTATCTTTAGAGGTGTGAAGAAGTGGGAGGATATGAAGATGTTTTACACTGGTGGAGGAGTGGAACGATTGTCATATTATGAGAATTGAATTGCATTCACATTTCTCACATTTCAATTGGATACCATAATGTTCCACCATCTAAAAATATGAGTAATGGGTAGAAATATGTCTATGAAATGGTTTATAGACATCTATCTATGTCATTTTGGCCCTTAAGATTACGGTTTTGTCCCTTTTTCTAAATGTTTTGGGTCAAAGCCTCGTTTATTATTAATGAAAAGAAAAAAATCTCTTTTTTCTATTTAAAGGTAGACCAATTACGTATCCTAAAGGCCCAGTAGAAATTTTCCCATTACATAGCCTCGAGGCCCAATTTTTTTTGCCCAAGGCCCATTCTGTAATAAGTCTAATTAATGTATATCTTAATAATTGTAATTTATTTTAATTACATTAATTAATATTTCGGTTAAATATGAAATTTGAATATATAAAAAAATATAAATTAGTCTTATTAAAAATTTGGAATCCTTTTTTCCAAATTCCAAATGTGGATATAACCTAAATTAATTTCAATTTATTCATGAAAAATGGACAACACTTCCTAGTTTTAATGTAAAAACATCCAATAGTTTTAAATGTTATCAAAATAAATTTGATTGTGAAAATGATTACAATTAGAAAAATTGGATTAATTGATAAAAATATTATCTAATTAAACTTTAAATCCAAATTAAAACATAACTTATGTTTTTAAATATATTATATGAAAAAGAAGATTGGAATAAAACTTTTGTGTCTTTCACTATTCATTAAAAAATGATAATTCAACAAAAATTCTAGAAAATTTACCCTACTCTATTTTTTATGTTAATAATTAAAATAATAAGTTTATATTTAAGTAAATACTTTATATAAGGCTCAGTATTTTGATTTAAAATGAGTTCTTTATTAATATAGTAATAATGACTTAATAAAAATATATGTTTTTATGCATAACATTAGGTTTGTTCTTATCATATAAATTTGAAAAATATGGGATGAATATAAAAAATATTTTATTTTATATTAAATATATACATTACATTATTATCACATAGTAATTTTATTTTATTTAATTTGTTAGGGTAAATCATATTTTTCATAATAATAATAATTATTTTCGGTAAAAACATCTCTTTTATAATCTGTATTTTCTTTTATTAATTTATAAAAAAAATTACTAACTATTTAATATTTTATTTATTTAATAAATAATTTACCTAAGTATGTTATCACTATTCATCAATACTAATTTAATAGATACATTATATCTCATTATATTTTAATTATATATTATTGTTTGATAAAACATGATTTTTTTAACCCCAGCTATTTAAGAAGGTCTATCTTGAATGTAATGCATGATAACATTGTGTTTCATGAATATATATATATATATATATATATTATTTTAAAAAGGGATAATATTAAAATTTCTCAAGCTATTATATTTCCTTTTCAATTGGAGTCATGATTTATAAAATCTATCGAATACTATGTTCTAAAATTAGGATTTTTTGTTGTTACAATAAGGGTATGAGAACATGATTGTATAATTATATGTTCATACCCTTAATATATAATATCATAATCATGATTAATAGAATAATGATCAGTAGTTCATATGACAGGAATCATAAGGTAATCTAGATAATAATACATGAAAACATAACATTGGAACAAGACATTAAATTTATAGTGTACATATAAGAATGTGTAATAACTACCAATAAGTCACTACACATTTCAAAAAAATTATCATTTCACTCCAGGGGGACGAAACAACTCTATAGAACATATCACCATTCCCAATAACAACCATTTTCCATTTATGGGATTTGGTTATACCTTCTTTCCATAGCGGATCAAGATCTTATACTTGTTCCCATCCTTATGTTATGAAATATAAATGTTTACCCAATACACTATAGTGATATCTGGTCTATCACATATTATAATCTATAACACGATTAACTTGAGTTACCTTGGACACCACATCATATAAGATATAATAGGCATAAATTGTGCTATCTGGGATTGGTCATCGTATAATCTAAAATGTTATTATCCATTTCAATCTCGGACATCCCATCATATAAGAATTGTTTATGAATGAAAACAAGATAAAAGTACAAATAGAATTCATATCATCATAAAAAAAATCAATTATTCCATTATTTATTTATTTATTTATTTACCCATGTCAAATAAATGTGTTTCATGTTAATATATATATAGAATGATTTACCTGTCTAAATAAAACATGTTCCATCAAAATAATTCCATAAAAACCTAAAACATTCAAAAAATAACATGGATGATATTAAATGGTTATATACCTAGTATGTAATCAAAAACATAAAGGGATTTCATCTTAGTTTCACAATGATTTTTAAATATCACATGGACCATTTATTAATTAAAATTACATTTTTTTGAAAATAAAAAATTATTTTCGAATATCATTTTCTTTGAATACCACATTGAAATCCTATGATATAATCCTTAAAATCAAAAAAAAATAATTCATAAAAAAATAAACAATTCATTTTAGAAACCAATTTTTAAGAAATAAATCATTTAGAAAACATTTTTATTGGATAATTACAATAAAAATGATAAATATAATATTCAAATAAATGATTTTCATCATCGGGAATAAATCCATTCACGAAAAACGTTCCTTTCTAATTGTAAAATATTTAAGAAAGTTCCTTGATCAGAAAATTTGCAGAAGATTAGTTATAAAAAATTAATTATTAAAATTGGATATCATGACATTAAATTAATTATAATGTTCATGGTATAATTTTTAAAAAAATTGTAAATGTTTTTAGAAATTATTTTTTTACTGAATATATATTTATACCCAAAGATATGAATAATTTCATATTTTCTTAAAAACACATTCTTACTTATCTCATGTACCAAATAGAAAACATTATACCATTCCATGAAGAGATTTTTAATAAACACGGTATAATAAATTTAATTATATTTATTGATATATTAATAATAATAATTCATTAAAGAATGTAAAATATTTAATAATCATGATAAATGATGTGATTGTAGCAATGAACTTTTAAAACATTGGTAAGACTGAATTACAAAACCCATTAAATAACAAAATCAATTGATTATTAAAATATCATGAAAATAAGGAGATTCAATAAATACCATTCCAATGGTAAATATGTAGACCTTATAAAATAGTATTGGTGTATAACATAACATGTTTATCAATGATGGAAAATTGAGAAAAAATTACCTTACTGATTTGGTAACTTCTGAATCATAAAATCCATTAAGAGATATCAAAAAAAAATTATGTAAATAAACATGAATTTAATTATAACAATCATAATGAATTAATTTTCAGTATATAGAACAATGAAAGAGTTTTCAATATTGAATAATTATTGTAGAAATAAAATTGAGACATGAAAACCCATTACCTTAATTAATCAAATTCACTATATAGGTTCAAATCTATATTATAATATATATAATCTTGAAATAAATATAAAATATAGCCATATTCTCAAATACAATATCGTATATTAATTTATTATTAATTTAAATAATCATTTTACTAACAATTTAATGTAAATGTTATGTTATGGAAAATAACCAATTTTATTGTTTTTCGTATATGTTTTGACTTATTATTCATGATCCTGTTACATATATCATGATTTACTTATTATTCATGATCTTGTAAAATATATCATGATTGAATTATTATTCATGATCCTGTTACATATATCATGATTTACTTATTATTCACGATCCTGTTAAATATGAAATGAAATTCATCATTCCTGGAGACAGTAGATCGAATGTATGCATGAACACCGATTCAATATTCTTATCATATTTTGAATGAATTAAAATTAAATAATATATATATATTGGTTCTAATGATATATTATTTTGTCATATATATCATATATATGTTTTTTAACCCATCCATAACACATTATATGTAATGCATGAATGAATCATGCCATTTTGAAGAGGCTATAATACATATGTCTACAAACTCTATTATTATATTTCCAAAAAATAGAATTCAACCAGTTATGTGCTATATAATAAATCCAGAAGTATAAAGACATAATAAATTTCATATATATAAAATTAAAACACTATGTAAATCATTATTCCAACTATGATATGTGGTAATGGGAGAATTAATGATATTAGTTTGTGAGGTAGTATTATACCATACACACAAATGATGATATCATATTCCATTTGATTGATGTGTCTGAATGTGTTGGTAATAATAATTATAAAACAGCATATCATTATATTTTGAATACTAATGTTTTTATATAATAATGTAATATCAATAATTTAAGGATTTGATAAATAAATAATTTAAAATTTCTCATTAAGGAATATTACTTCATCTTTTGGTATCTTTTTTCTGTGTTCCAGAGAAAACTTCATTATTTTTATATTCATGAAAATATATGATTTTAGGTTGATATTAAGGATTTTTATATCTTTAATTGGTATCACATTACGATAAAATTGTTTTGAGTGGTTCTAATAAGTGATGAGTGAGATGTTGATTTTATATTGGAGGAGGAGTGGCATTCTTGTAAATACAAAAAGGAAAAATCTATTAAAAAGCCACCAATACATAATTTTCTTGATATAATAATAAATATTAGATTTTAGGGATTATTTGGTATAAATATAGACAAAAATAAGTTGTGATCAAATTTCTATTTAATGTTTCCCTTTATGATAAATTTTAACAACAAAGTAAATCATTTTTTACCTTAAAATATTGTGTTAATTATAATTAAATTTAGTAATATTTTTTGTACAAACAATGTATATCATAAAATAAATAAATTATTTTTATTAAATATATGGAATTTATTTTTCAAAATTCTAAAAAAACGAAAATAGATGAAATTAATTTAAAATTAATCCCAAAGAGAGGACATGATAATTGGGTTTTAATGTAAAAATGATCAAATGTTTGAAATGTTTTTATATATAATTTTATTTTTAAATTGATTATAGTAGCCTAAATATTATTAATATACATAAAATTGATCTAATTATTATTTTTCAAATTATTAAAATATTATTCAAATGTATAAATAAATTATAAGGAAATGATATTTTCAAATAAAATACACTATATATCCCAATCCTTCTAATTAAACTCATTAAAATAAATGTAATCATCCAATGTTAATTTATATATTATTAATTAAAAAATAAGTATTTATTCCATACAAAATATTTATATCTCTAAAAAATAATATTTAATAATGTTGTGCCATTAAAATGTGGTAAAAATACCATCTAATAAAACAAACTTATCATTATACAAAGAATTGGATTTATTATAATAACATATATAAAAAACACATAAATTAATGTAAAATATTTCACTAAATATATTTAATATATTTATTTAAAATAATGTAAAAATGTTCATTAGCTAAATTATTGTGCTAAAATGTGTTTTATTTCTTACATTTAGTTTTCCAAAAATGGATTTCCCATATTTCAAAAAGGGATTTATTTTCATATCGTGTTATTTCGTCACTAAATAATTTATATTATATACATATCCATTAAATATTTTAATAATAAAATTAATTTTATTTGTAAACACTGTTTTAATGGCTATGTGGAAACAATAGTAATATTTTATTAATGACATTTATAGTACATTGCATTTTTGTAAAACTAGGTCTTCTGTGTCATGGATTTTATCAAATAAATATATCATAGAATTTAACACAATAAAAAAGTATATTTGTTCCAAAAGATAATATATGTGTTTAGTGTATCATAATATCTAATTGGTTTTCTATATAATGAAAGAACAAATTTGTTCATTCATATAACACAAGATATATTCAGTGCTGTGTGAAATGAAAAAAATAGAAAATATTTAATTAATTAAATAACGTAAATCATAATAACATAAGGTGTTAAATTATTCCTCCATTAAAATTACATTTTCCTGCAAATTTCATCAAAGTTATAAATGGTGTAATACTTTAGAGGTATTATCATTGAAAATCAAATAGTAAAAAGGAATAATTAAACATCCTTTCCAACTAGAATATTAAAACGTAATAGATACCAAAAGTAACTCATAAAATGATTTCCACTTATGAGAACATAGCTGTAATGTAATACATGGATATAGATGAGAACACATATGATCAAGTTATTGTAAATAGTTTTCTAGAAAATTGTTAGGAAAAAGGTAAATATGAAAAATATATAAACCAAAGAGGCTGGAAAAAATCCATTAATATCATACAAAATTAATATAATGGGAAATGATTTTATTTCAATACTATTTCCCTAATGATGAATAATTTTAGTGAGAAGATATACATAGTTTTGTTCTACAAAAATTCATAAATTTTATTCCTTGATAAATTTTCACCTCATATCTAATTCCAATAAATGAATCTTAATTTTTATTTCCTCAATCATTAATAGATCATGATATCCTTAAATATAAATATTCGTTATTCCATTTCACTTTAGTTAAAATCCCCAAAAAAATGTTAACCCATGTTATTCAACACACCTAAATCATCTTGATATGAGATAATATATTAATATCTAAAACCATATTTTAAATATTAACAAAAATAATTACCTAGATGGTTAAACTTATAAAAATTGAAAATATAAAATTCCAATACAATATAAACAATTTTGATTAATTTATAAAAAATACCTTATCAAGAAGACTCCATATATCATTAGAAAGGGGCTGTCTGTCACACACAACAAATGTGAGTACATTTATCATGTTTTCTACTGAAACATCAAAATTTCCATAAATAATTTTTCAAAATATGTATTCGTTCATATTTCAAATTTTATTATATATATAACATAATTACAAAAAAAATTAAACATCATCCTTGATTGAATAAAACACATTTTCCCAAAAAAAAAAATTTGTTCCATGGAAATTATTACCACAATGTTTACATATTAATATTTGACATATATTTAATCAAACACCGTTTCTAAATATTATGAATATATCAAGGATTATATTTTTGTTAATAATATGCTTCCCATGACCACCACCATTCGAATAAATAACTTTTCTTGTTCATAAAAACCATTCGATATAAATTTGAAAACACTTAATGAGAAACCTGTAATTCCTGATCTATATAACAAATTTATTTCCATTCTATACATATATTCTTTAGTCATCAAAATTATTTATTAATCAATTTCATATGGTTCAATATCTTATTTTTTAATACCCCTTTCCTAGAATATAAAAGATGAATAATGTATTCAGGATTCTTAGACTCAATTTAATCAGGAATATTATTTTTAATGGTTAAAATATTATTAAAAATCCCATTCCATTCAGATGTCTTTCGTGGTCTCCCTATGATCAGAAGTATAACCTATAATGGTCAACCTTCCTAATTTTAATTATGATATTATAATTTACTGAAATGTTTTTCATAGTGACCACACATTCAATATCTTAAAAAATTAATGTTAACCGGGTTTCCATTGATTCCATCCATTTACTAAAACAGAAAATAATAGTTTGAGAAACACATAACATACTAGAAAACAACATAATCATGAAAAATTACTTGTATGATGTCTAATTCATGACACCTTCATTTGAATCAATGAAACCTTATATTAATCATTAGATACATCTATATAAATATAAATTGGAATATCAACATGGATATTAGTAATTTATCCTCATAATGTTTTCATATTTGATGAATAAAAATTCCCTTCATACCAAATATAGATACCCATGATTATCATACATGGAAATTACAACATATTTATGAATATTTAGTACATTACAAAGCTACATACTAGAAGACAACAATAGTTTTTTTTGAAAAAATGTAAATATAATCAATTATCAGGGTGTATGCTATTCCAAACCACCCATAAATATCTTCCAATTTATAATTCATACATAATTTATCTCTTCCTAACCTAGGGAATGAAAATATAAGAATGGGGTGAGTGTGGATGGTCTGTAAGGGTAAACAAGTGATATATGTAAGCATAACATGAGCATAATAGTACGAGAAATGATAGTGTAATTATAAGATAAAACCCTACACATAAATTGTCATAATAAAGAGTCATTAAATTAATATTGTCATTCAATATGAAATGAATAAGATGGTAAAAAAGAGAATAATATATTTATTCATACCATAATAATAATAAGACATGGAATTTGTGTTATGCATATCAGTATATAAAATAATTCCCTATAAGTCAAGGTTCATTGCTGAAAACATATTCGGGAACATCATGTGGGATAAACCTACTGCATGAGACACACCAAAATCCAATTTAATTGTAAATTATTTATATTGGAATAGGTTATACATTCTTCATATAGTTTAAAACATTGGTGGAATTGTTTCTATCATTTTAATATGAGATATAAATCATTACCCAATTAATTGAAGCACTATCTGGACCACCCCATCGTATATGTTAAAACTACATTACATTGAAATATAATGATCAGGCCATCTTATAAGATATATGTGGATTTCATGATGCTTTATGGGATACCCCTTCATATAAAAAATGTATAAGAATAAAAATATTAACAAACTAAAACGATCTTGCATATCCACATAAAAATCATAAAAATAATTATTCATTTATAACGAGGTTAAACCATGGAAAATAAATATTATTCATGTAAATATATTTGAAACTTGATTTACTCAAGGGAATGTTATGGGTTATACACTCATCATGGAAACAAATCATAAACCATTTAATGAAATAATAGGAATTCTATCCTTGGAACATATTCCATGTAATTATCAAACTATATAAATGTATATAATATTAAATGGATATGTATTTTAAAAGGAAAATTAGAATATTTATTTATGAAAAAAACATTTCTATGAAAATACTAAAACATTTCCCAAAACATATTTTTTGATAACCACAATGAAAACCTATGATGTATGATTCAGTATCATCTATAACATTTGAAGTGGAAAATATCCTTTACACATTGAAAAATACCATTGATGAAATAAGAAATTTTGAAATAAATTTCTTCTTAAAGTTAATTTGAAATTATATAGATAATATTAAATAAAATTTTGTTCATGATTAAGGATAAACCAATATATACAGAACATTCCATTTGAACCGTAAAATGTATAGAGAAGTACCTTGATAATGTAATTAACGGAAGCTTCCTATTTGAAACCCCATTTTTATTAAAAGGTAAAACATGGGTAAAATGACTTTTAATGATAATTCAATAACAATAGAAAATTTTTAATGATATTTTTCAAAAAAATGGTTTGAATGAATTGATATTTGTTTCTGAAGAGGGAGAGAGATGAATTTTGATTTTCATAATAACACATTATCGTAATATTAAGTGAAATAGAGTGAAAAAATAGTTCCAATTCATGAAGGAATCCATAATTAAGATATTATAACATAATTATTTATTTTTCCAAATATACGGATCATAATATTTCCTCAATGTAATCATAGTCATAAAAAATCCTGATAAATGATTAGATTATAACTGTAAACGTTTAACACTTAGGAAACGAAAAATTAACAACCGCATGAAATAATAAAATTATTTGAATCACTAAATACCATTTAAAAATATAAAATCCAATTATAACAATTAAAATGGTTTTATATACACTATCAAATGAATATTGATACATTACAGTACGCGTGTCTCATGTAATGAAATATGAGTTAAAATTACCTTAGTTATTTTGAAACTATTGAACAGTAAACCCAATGAAAGTTAGATCATATAATGTATATTTAAATATCAATAATTGTTTTATATGAATCATATAATACCTTCATGGGTAGTATATTCACAATAAATAATAAATTATTTGTGTATAAGTCATAGGTCTCGTATAATGAAAAGTGAGACTAGAAATATCCCCACCTTTAGGCTTGACATTCGTTGTACACATTCATAACTCTTGTATAATAGAAATAAGCTTTTTAATAATTTAACACATCAATGTATTCTAATATATAATAACATATATTATTATATTTAGTCATTATTTTACTATTTGATTTACAATTTCATGTTGAAATTACGATTTTGGTATTAAACTCTATTTTCATAAATATTTTTGACTTTTTTTATCGATCCTATTAAAAAGAACATGATTTATATAAATTATATATATTTATAATATATTTTTTTACAATACACAATAAAATATATAAATATTAAATAAAATACACTATTTATGGTGATGGTTTCACATACGTACACGAGAAAAATGTTTTAATTATTTGTCTTAATTCTAATGTAATAAAACGAAATGAAATATAAATATATATATAATATCATTATTGTGAAATTAATATTTCACATATATAAAATACGTTTATTGACATATAATTAATAAATTACAATTAAAACATGAATGAGTCATATCACATTGAGGTGGCGGTAGTCCACACACCCACAGATGAAGTTATCATATTCCCAAAAATGGAAAACATCATGGTTTGTGTAATATATTAAATTTTAATGAATAATGAAATAAAATATTATATATATACATATCATATAAAATTATCCATTCATATATTATTCCCATCCAAGAGATGTGGTAATGGAATTACAAATGACATCAGTTTGTGTGGGGATAGTCCACCATACACATGAACAACGATTGAGTATCCCATTTATTGGAAGTGTTTCATAGTGTAGGTAATAAAATTAACATAAAAGGATATAAATATATTATTAAAATATAGTTTTTATATATTAGGGAATTAAGAATATTTTTTGTGGTGATAAATAAATAAAACAATCATGCTCGTGGGTGAATATTACATCTTCCTTGGGAAAATATTATTGGTTTGAACCAATAAAATTATTGGGATTCATTTATTTCCAATTTTAGGAATCTATGATTATAATATTTATTTTTTGTGAATTTTTTTCTGGTTATTTTACTAGGTAAATTAATTTATTGGTGTGAATATGTGATGAGTGTGAGTTCACTTTTATAGTGGATGAGTTTTATTCTTGTAAATATGAAAAGCTAAACACTATTGAGAGGTGTAACATACATAATGTATAACGAAATGAACATAAACATTACATAATCTTGAATTATGTCAATAATTCACCATGTTAGTCTTTTCAGGTTTATATTTTAGGAGAATTAGGTTATAATTATTATATAACAACTTGAATATTACATGTAGACACTACTACCCATTATCCATTTTTCATAAAAAAGTACTCTTGAAAAAAAGAGACATATCTAGTTCTATGTTTTAGACAGCATGAAATTTCCTTGATCTAATACTTGACCCTATTCATCTTTATGTCTTGTGAAAAACATTTCAAAACCTGGGATGAGAATAAAAATCTTATTAAGGGTTATAAAATAAGGAAGGAAAACATTAGCCTATCAATAAATACAAATTAATGATTTAATAATTTTCAATCATAACATACATTGTAAAATCATAATATTTATGAATAACATGAAAAATCATAAATCATAATGTTAACATATGGAATTAAAAAATTACTTACATTGTAGCTATCATTACTACATAGGGAGTCACATTTGGAATAATCATCACAGTATATTCCTAAATATCTTAGGAGAAACATTATCGTTTACCTATATCATGTTACCCAATGCATTGGAGAGCTATCTCGGTATCACCTTCCCAAGCTTTATCATGGAACCACACATATACACAAATTATGACCAATAACCATAACATATGAATAAAACATAAAAAATCATAAAGGGATGAAAAAATTTCCCCATTCCAATCACAATATATCAAATTATTGAAATAAACAATGCATTAACAAATCAATTTCAAAACCATTTATAACATTTAATAAATATATTTTTGTATCATTTTTTCCCCTACCACATTGATTCTTTTAAATGATTTTAATTTGAAAACATTAATGTTCATATAAATAATGCCTTAAAACAATTTTTAAAACATGGACATTAATGATAATGATTTAGAATAATAAATATTTAAAACATTTAATATGATATTTTTGTTAAAGAGTTATTATCGAAATCAGAGACGCTTGAATACAAATAATTGAGGAGAAAATTTAATCAGAACATTATAATATCATGAGAACAATGTTATTCATTATATAACATTCCAAAGGATAGTATATACACCACATAAGAGTGAATTGATTCATAACAACAATTCTTTCTCAATGAAATGTAAATTGTGATGAAAACACTAATAAAATCAGTATCCTATGATTAAGGATAAACAAGTTACAAAATAATGTGTGAAAAAGAATAATACAGACAATAATAGTGTATTTTATGTTTGAAACAATCAGAGACTATTCACACATATTCACATCACGAAAAAATCTTGAAGTAGAAGTTTAATCCAACGAATTGAAATTGGGTGAAGAAGTCCCCTTACAAAATTTTGACTCCCTAAGGGCATCACATTAAAATTCAGAAAATGAATTGATGAGAGATAAAATGGTATCTCATCACATGGAAATAAAATTTACATCAATAAAAATATAAAATAACATTTCCAAACATAATAATATGTAAATAAAAAGACATAAAAAAAGAAGTTTTTTAAAAAGAGCAGGGTGAAAGTTTCCCTTACCGATTTTGTAACACACGAAATATATAACCCATGAAAGAAGTATAATTCAACGATGATTTAAATACACATACATTTTTTTATATTACACAACGAATAAAATCATTGGTTGTACATACAACACATAAAAGTAAATAGTGGAAAATATACAAAGAATCTTTAGGGAATAAAAAGTGAAGAGAAAACCCCTTACCGCATGGTAATAAATCAAGTCATATGAACAAGATATAATAACCACCAAATTATTAAATGAATTCCATGAATATAATGAGAATCGTGATAATATATATCATATGGAAATACAAAATACACCACATGCAATAAATTAGTGGCAAACAATTGAAATATCACATAATTGATAGTTAGATAAGAAACCCCTTCCCTCGTGTCCAACGTGACTCTTATGTTCTAGTTTCATCCTAAATAATAAACATAAGATAATTTATTCAAGATTAAGAACCATTTTTCAAGTTTATTATTCCTTTTATATCAATTAATACAATGTTATAAAAATTATGTAATCATTTAAGTTAATAATGTTCATTTTCTCGATATTTGGTAATTAATTAAAAATAAACACATTATAATTACAAGTTTCCCAAGTGATCAAGATTAATTTTTCTCCAGAATGATATTAATGATGTATATATCATATATATTCAGTATATATATGTATTTATAACATTACCAAACAATTGGAGATGAAAAATGAAATGCACAGTTCATGGAGACGGTAAGCTGTACGTACGCATGAACTCCAATTTGATTTCTATTTTGTCATTTGATTGAGTAAAATCATAATGAAAAAAAGTTATATTATAATTATAGTATAATATATTATATAATTTCAATAAATCCATCCTTTATACATCCTACGTATGGTATAAACGAGTCATATCACTTTGAGGGGGCGGTATTCTGCACTTCCTCAAATGAAATAATCTGTTTACTAATAATGGAAACCACAAAGGTATACTATAAAAGAAAAATAAATAAGAATACCAAAATAATAAAAATAATATATATCATATAAGAATATATTTCCATCTTAATGTCCACCATGAGAGGCGGTAGGAGATAATTGAACTATCATTGTTTCGTGAGACATTAGTTTTTCATCCACAAAAACATTATGTTCATTAACCATTAGATGGAGGTGATTGTAAGTTTAGTTCTAATCCTTCTCATAAAAACATCCTAGTATATTGATGATTCTGGTTTTGTTATAAAATAAATGAATGAAAAGAGTTTAGGGGTTGGAGAAGTAAAATAATTGAATAAAATTTTAGAGAAATTGTTACCTTTAATTCGGTTTACTCCCTTTGGTTTGAACAAAAAGGAATTCATAAAGTGCCTTTTTCCAATGTAAAGGATTCTAGGTGGAATAGAGAGATCTTGAGTGATTATATGGGCTGGGTTTGGATGATACATGGGGCTTGAGAGGTTTGAAAAATGTGTTATATGTTATGGATTTTTTAAAGGGGTGGAGGGGTTCTTTAGGAAAGTGTGAAAGTATTGTTTTTTTATAAAATTATTTTCGGTTTTTAAATGTCCAAAAATCATTAAGATAAAAGTTAAGATGAATCATGAATGAAATAAATTCATCCAATAATAATTGGTAGTTTTTATATGTAATTTTAATATTTATAATCTTATTTATTTTAATCATTCTTTAATGAGAAAAATACTGCATCATTCTATGTCATAATATTTTTTATTTGATGTCTAAAAATTAAAAAATAATACAATGATGTATGAAATCTGTTTATATTTCCAATTAATATTTATAGCCTAAATAATAACTTATATAACCCCATGGAAAAATTAATATACTAATTGATATTTGTTTATGTCATTTTTTCTTTTACATTATATTTATTAAAATAATCTGTCCATATCACTCGTAAGTGGCTCCATGGGGTCCCAAAATTGACCCAAGGATTCCAATGGCAGGACATGACTCAAAAAATAAGGTTAGAGCAACTGTTATGGTAATTGTTTATTATTATAATATTCCTTTTAGATTGAATTACCATATTTACATTTAACCGCGATAAATAAAATTCAAATGTTACTATTCACAAAAAATTATTTTCCTTTTATTAAACCAAATATTACATACTAGTAACAACCATGTATGTCGGGTTTTTGAAATTAAATTTATCGAATCAGTAAAATATCATTTAAATGAGAATGTTAGTTTTTAACCACTACATAGTGGTATCACTATTCAACAAAAATTGATGTTTTTCAGAAAAATACCAAAAATTAATCCTAAGATATATTTGATATTCAGAATTTAAAAATTATGTTTGTATTACCAAATTAAAATAATATAAGTTTCCTTAATTAATTTAAAATTAATTCCTGTTGTCAAAACAAATAGATTTTTTTAATAAACAATAACAATCAAAAGATTGATACTTGTTTTTGTGCAGTTTCGAAGTGAAATATATTCAAAAGACAAATATTTGATTAAATGGTAAAAAAATAATATAATTACAATTTAAAACTATTTAAAAAGATTATCTAAACATATTGAAATGTTAGATTAAAATATAAATTTAAATTCAAATTTTTTTTTTCACTATTAATTAAAAATTGATTTTTATCAGAAAAATAAGAAATAATTACCGAAAATAACTTTTTCTATCCCCATTCTAAAAAAAACGTTTATTTGGTCAAATAGAATGTATAAAAGTTACCATAACTATATTTAAATAAGGTTCTCCCTTAAAAGGTGGTAAATCAACCTTTTAGTGAATATTATAGTATTTTTCCTTAAAATCGAATTATTTTCTTTATGTTAATTGGATAACTGTAAAAAAACAAAAATGTATAATCATATTGTATTTTCTTCTATTCCTCCACTTCAAAAAAATGTCTAGGTTTTAACTACCATTTAAAATAATACTATTATATTATTAGTGTGAAACGTATGATTTCAAATAAACTCGTTTTCGCGTATCAGGTAAGCCATCGAATATAGCATCCCATTTAAAGAAAAATTAATATTTAACTCACAAATATTAATAAATATGAAAATATTATATTCTTTATTTACCAGGGATGTTACATCCTTCCCCCCTTTTTGGTAAATTCATCATCACAATTTTATAATTGGGATTAGAAATTTCATTTAAAGTCCCACATCCGAAAAATATTCAATAAAACTATCACATTAAAAGAAATGAACAACAGAAAAAAGGATACTCAAGACAAAACATTCTAGGATTACATGAAAGCATTGATATGGAAGAGAAACATACTCTCATAGATTAATAGGGAGTGACAGAGAACATAATCATGGTAATTTAACCACCATAATACAATAAATTTGTGGGTGGGTAAAAGTCTGATGATAAAAGAGGGATTATAACAAGTTTTCATCAAGATCCTTTTCATAGAGTAGAATAATTTTATTATTAAGTAGAATAATATATTATGGAAATATACTTACTTGTAAGGTGGAGTGCCATCCATTAATTAAATTCCTCCACAAACACATCTTTTCTCCAAACGGTAACTATTTAAGTTGACTTGGTCACATAAAAAGTTCTATAATCAACTTCTAGACAATAACCTGATCCAAAAATTATGAACCATATATTTCCCCTAACTTTATACATTATCCAAAAACAACATTGGTTAGTACATGATCAGATAATCCCCAAAAAGATAATACTTTATAAAATGAAGTACTACTCTTAATCTCCAAAATTCTACCAAAAGTACCCAATATTCAAGAAAGAACATTGAAAATATAATTGTACTTAAAATTATTCCAAAAAATCCAAAATAAGAACAAAACCCAAAAATTGGAAGGATTTAATCTCATGGTCATCCACATTAAATATTAACAGTTGTCTTAAAAAACATTGAATACTCTTATATTCACATTTTGATGTGTAATTAACATAGTCGCATATTATTTATGATAGGTTAATCATTTCCATAAAAAACCTAAATCACCATATGTCCATAATAAAAACATGGATTCTTCTTAAATAAAATTCCACCATTAATCATTAGAGGAAAAGATAATTATACCTCGAATAACATTTTCATATATCAAACTTCAGGGTTACACATACTATAAAAAGTATTCCAATGTAATCCCATCATTAAAAGAGACTTAATAATTTTACGAATTTCATTATCATAAAATCTACTATAACTCTTGAATCCCTTACATGTTGACATCATACTCATTAAACATTCTTCATGATCCTTTAACCATTCATTACCAACATATTCTGAAATAAATATTTCCTACAAACATAATCATGAATCATATCCTACGACACAATAATATTAAAACATATCTTAAGAAATAATCCATACCTTTCATTGGTCATTTCCAGTTTCTTCATCCTCAATCAGAATGGCGTTAGTTATTGATAAATTTTTATTTAAAATCATGGTGATCCCATTCTCGAAACATCTTTTTAGGAAATTTGATTGTATAATAACAATGCACACAACATTTAAAACATTTAATTGATCCCTCAGAATGAAATTATTTCCCTTTATTAGAGTCAATCAAATTCTTCCATTTTCCATGGAATGTTCTTGCTTTATGACCATTACTTCCACATATATAGCATCTTCTCACCCCATTGAAAAATTTTACTATGTGTTTCTTTCGAAAAACATGACATATATTTTTATTAATATACTTACTACTATGATTATTATCTGAATATTAGTGGGGATTTGATTCTCGCATATACGATGCCTTATAAAAATCAAGAAGGTCCATGTGGTCAATCATGAATCTAGATAGTTTGTTGAGAATAAACACAAGAGTTTTCATTGCATCTCCCATTTCATTCAATTGCTCATTCAGAAAACAGTCACAGTTTTCTTCACATCCATTATTACTTTGATGCCTTCTTGATCCATCCATTGACTAAATCCAAAAGCTTTAGTGTGATTATATCACTAAAATCATAATATGTTACCTTATGAGGGGGGTAAATAATAAGATATACATATTCATGTTATCTTAAACTCATTCACTTTATCTGAAAGAACTCTGTCCCTTTCTCAAATCCTAACCCTTATGGTAATGTCATGTATTCTTAAATAATACCCTAACCCCTAATGTTATCTAAACCAACCACTTTTACCAACTATAAGGACATGTCCTTAAACATTACATAATCTTGAATTATGTCAAGAATTCACATTCAGGATCTTTTATGGTTTAGATTTTTATAGGATTAGGCCATATCTATTACATAACAACTTAAATATTAAATGTAAACACTACTACCCAGTAAATATTTTCCTAAAATAAAAACTCGTGAAAAAAAGATACATGTCTAGTTCCATGTTTTAGACAACATGACTTTTCCTTGATATCATACTCGACCCTATTCATCTTTATATCCTGTGAAAAACATTTCAAAACATGGGATGAGTATAAAAAGTTCAATAAGGATTATAAAATAATTAAGGAAAACAATATCCCATCAATAAATAGAAATCAATGAAATAATACTTTTCAATCATAACAAACCTCAAGATATAATAATTTTTGTGAATAACATGCAGAAATCATAAATCATAAAGGTATCATTTGGAATTTCTAAAATATATTTATTGTAGATATCACAGCTATATAGGTAGTTACATATGGAATAACAATCACAATATATTCACTAAATCTCTTAAGAGAAACATGAATGTTTACCTCTATTACGTTTCCTAAAGCATTGTAGAGCTATCTCGGCTCATCCACTATAGGTTTATCATGGAACCACCCGTATACATAAAAAATGCCAAAAAAATAACATATGAATAACACATAACACAAGCATTAGGTAAATATAACATTTCCACATTCCATGTAAAATATATCAATTTTTTAAAATAAACAATGCTTTATCAAATCATTTCATAACTATTTAGAACATTTTATAATGTTATTTTTGAATAAAGGTGTCCCCTACAACATTGATTATTTTAAATGAATTATCATTTGAAAACATTAATTTCCTTATAAATAAATCATTAAAACCATTTTTAATACATGTACATTAATGATAAATATTTATAATAATAAATCATTAAAACATTTAAAAAGATATTTTAGTTAAAGAGTTATTAACAAAATGAGAGATGCAGGAATAAAAATAATTGAGGAATAAAATATAATCAGAACATTATAATATCATGAGAATAAATGGATTCATGATATAATATGTCAACAGACAGTATATACACCACATAAGAGTGAATTGGTTCATAACAAAAAAGAAGTCTCAATGTAATGTAAATTAAGATGAAATCCCTTATAAAACTGTATCCTTAGATTAAGGATAAATCAATTACAAAATAATCTGTGAAAAAAAAAGAATACACAAAATATAAGTGTATATTATGTGTGAAAAAATCATAGGTTATTCACACATATTCATAACACGACATAATCATGAAGTATAAGTTTAACCCAAAGAATATGAATTGGGTGAATAAGTTACCGTATTGAAATTTGACTGCCTAATGGTGTCACTTTAAAATTCATAAAATGAATTTATGAGGGATAAAAGGGTGTCTCATCACATGGAAATGAAATTTACATCAATAATTATATAGAATAACATTTCCCAACATAATAATATGTAAATTTAAAGACAAAATAAAAAAGGATTTTAAAAATAGGAGGGTTAAAGTTTCCCTTACCGATTTGGAATCATACGAAACACATACCCCATGAAAGAAGGATAATTAAATTAATATGTAAATAAACATAAATTTAAGTATATAAAACAATTAATAAAATAATGGGTAGTACATACACCACACAAATTTAAATTATGCCAAATATAGCATGAATCTCACGTGAATAAAAACTGAGATGAATACCCCTTACCACATTGTAATCAATAGTCATATGACCAAGAGTTAAGAACTACCAAATGATTCACGGAATACCATTTATATAGAGATAATAATGATAATATATATCAAATGGTAGTAAAAATTACACCACATGGTATAAATTAGTGGTGAAAAAAGGAAATCTCACAGAATTAAAAGCTAGATAAGTAACCCCTTACATCATAGCCAACATGACTTGTATGTTCTGGGTTCTTCCTAAATAATAAGAATAAGTTATTTTATACTTTATTAAAAACAATTTTTCAATTTTATTATTATTTTTATATCACTTATTACAATTTTATAAACATTATGTAATCATTTATGTTAATAATGCTCATTTTGTCGATATTTGGTACTCGAGTAAAAATGAACACCTTATAATTACATGTTGTCAATGTGGTCAAGAGTCTATTATCTCCAAAATTATATTCATGATCGATATATTATATATATCTAGTATATACTTTTATTCATAACAGTACATAACATTTACAGATAAGAAATGAAATGCATAGTTCAAGGGGATGACAAGTCGTACGTATGCATGCACGCTACATTCATTTCTATGTCATATTTTAATTTAATGTAAACATAATTATAAATAGTTATATTTTAATTATAGTTTAATATAATATAAAATTTCAATATATCCATCTTGTATATTTCCCACGTATGGTATGAACGAGTCATATCACTTTGAGAGGGGGTAGTATGCAGTTCCACATATGAAATTATCGCGTTTACTCAAAATGGAAACCATAAAGGTATAATTTAAAATAAAAATATAAAATAATAAAAAACATAAACATAATATATATCATATATAAATATATTTCCATCTTAATGGAAACCATGAGAGTCAGTAGGATCTAATTTAACAATCATCGTTTCGTGAGGTGTTACTTTTTCACCCACAGAAACAATATTTTCTTTACCCTTTAGTTTGAGGTGTTTGTAAGTGTAGTTAGAATAATTATAATACCAAAATACTACAATATTGAAGATACTGGTTCTTTTAAAATATAAATTAATGAAAAGAATTTATTGGTTGGATATGTAAAATAAAAAAAAGAGAAAATGTTACCTTTAATTCGGGTAACTTCCGTTGGTTTGAACCAAAAAGAATTCTTGAAGTTCCTTCTGCCTAAGGTAAGGCTTATAAAAGGAATATAGGGATCTTGGGAGATTATTTGGGTAGGGTTTGGATGATTCAATGGTCTTCAAAGGTGTAGTAATGGGTTATAAATGAAGGATTTTTATAAGAGGGGGAGGGGTTATTTAAGAATATGTGAAAATATTATTTTATTATAAAATTATTTTCGACCTCTAAAGGCCCAAAATAATTATTATAGAATATACGGTGACTCATGGTAGAAATAAATTCATATAATAATAATTGTATAGGTTTTTTAGGTTCTTTTAATAATTATTATCTTATCTATTTAAATCATTTATTAATGAGGTAAAAACTGCATCATTTTTGTGTTGTAAATAATTTTATTTACTTGATGTCTAAAATATATAAGAAAAATACTACAATGTAGTAAATATATTTAAATTTACAATTAATATTTATAGTATAATTGATAAATAATATAACCCCATGTAAAAATTAATTTACTAAAAGATATTTGTTTTTGTCAATTTTTTCTTTACATTAAGTTAATTAAAATAAAGTGTCCTTGTCACTTTTAAGTGGCTCCATGGGGTCCCAAAACATATCCAAGGATGAACATGGTCGTCTATGACTCAAAAAATAATTTGAGGACAAGTTCTTAGGTAATTCTTTATGATTATAATATTATGTTTACCATGAATTATACTATTCACCTTCAACTGCGTTAAATTAAAGTAAAAAGTTATTATTCACTAAAAGTTTATTCATCTTATTGAATCACATTTTACAAACTAATAACAACCATTTATGTAGGATTTTTTAAATTCAATTCATAGAAGCAGTAAAATTTCATTTAAATGAATATGTTAGTTTTTAAGTACTACATAGTGGTTTCACTATTCATCAAAAATTGAAGGTTTTCATAAAAATACCAAAAAATCAGCTTAATCTATATTTGATATTTCAAAATAAAAAAATATATCTATTTTACCAAATCAAAAACATGGATGTTCCATTAATTAATTTAATATTAATTCTTGCTTTCAAAACAAATAGAATGTTTTTAAGAAACAATAACTATCAAAAGATTGATACATGTTTATATCAAATTTCACAGTGAAATTAATTCAAATGACAACCATTTGACTAAATGGTAAAAAATAATATAATTACACTTTACAAATATTTAAAAATATAATATAAAAATATAAATATGTCATATTAAATGATATTTTTGAATTAAAATACAATATTTTTAACTATTCATTAATAAATGAATTTTATCAGAAAATAAAAAAACATTACTCAAAGTAAATTTTGGTGTCCCGATTCAAAATAAGAATTTTATTTATTCATATAAAATGTATAAAAATAACTAAAAATATATTTATAGAGGATTCTCTATCAAAAGATAGTAAAACCAACTTTAGTGAATATTAGAATATTTCTGCTTAAAATCGAATTCTTTTCTTAACGTTAATTGGATAAATGTAAAAACATTTAACAAACATGTATAATCGTATTTTAGTTAGTTATATACATTCCCGATAATAAAATGGAAAGGTGTTAGATACAATTTAAAATAATAATATTATATTATTACTATGCAACGTAAGATTTCAAATAAACTCGTTGTTGCGTATCAGGTAACTCATCAAACATAGAATCTCCTTTAAAGTGACATTAATATTTAATTCACAAATATTAAAAAATAAGAAAATATTATATTCTTTATTTACCTGGGATGACCCATAATGTTCCTCCATTAATTATAAATCATATATCAATGAGATTATATTATTGATATATGGACATAAATGGGATTTATAACAATTTTCTATGTCATTTTTCTACCATTATGATATTTTAACTACCAGGTAATCTATTTTTATCGTAATACCTATAATTAATTTTTACTAAATCAGATAATATTTTTCAACAAAACTAATTTAATCATACTATAAAATAAATAATTTTATAATTCCATTTATGGAAATAATTTTCTAATATAATAAAAAAATATTTGCAGAAATTTAATATGAATCCTGCAGATGGGAGGAGACAAAAAGTTTTTAAATAAAAACATTTCAAAGGATTGAAATGTTTATATATATAATTTTACATTTTAATTTATTCCAATTCCATAAATCTTATTAATATATGTATTTTTTATCTATACGACATTAGTAAATTTAAAATATAATTTACATAGATATATAAATTATAAAAAAATGAAAATTTCAACTAAAAGTCATCGTTTTTACCTATTGATCAAAGAATTATAAAATCATAGAAAATTATTAAAAAAAGTGAAAGTGCATTTTAAAATTTATATTTCATAAATTATGTTTATTATGTAATATATTATTTTAAATAGTTAAAAATTTCATATTTAAATAGCCTAGTCATTAAAATGAGATAAAATTATATTTTTGAATAAAAATACAACTTTTATGCATAATAATTGATTAATTTTTATCTATTGCCTTTAAAACAAATCAAATTAATGTTAAATATTTGAATTGATATAATATATATTTATATTTACATCAGATATTTAATCAATTTTTTAAATAATTGAATGAAATAAAATGTATTTTATTACATAAATATAGTTTTCTAGAAAAAATATCTTATATTTTCAAAATTATTTTATTAAAATTTTTAGTTAATTTTCCACAAAATATTTCTTATTTTAAACATGTTTAATCTATATTTTCATATCCAAATTAGAAAAATACATAACCAGTGTACGAGTGGTTAGTAAAAAACTATAATAATATTTTAATAATAATATTAACAAATCAATGTATTTATGAAAAAATATGTTTTCTATTTAACAGAGGTTATATAAGAAACTAATCATTTTGTGTACCACAATATTAACATAGTTTTTCATGTACAACAATTTTATCCATGTGTTCTGTGTTGCAAAATATTAACTTGGTGTTTAGTAAAAAATAATAATAACTTGATTCTTTAATAAAATCAATATATATTTAGTATTTTGTGGATGAAAAAATATCGAAAATAATAAATTAATAAAAAATAATAATTTAATAAATGTATCGGTGTTACATGCTAGTCCTTCAGATATAACACTTATCAGATTCTTAATAATGTAAAAATTCTTTTAGTATTTGGATATTTATTCAGCCTCATGAAATCTATTATTGGTTTCAAGGACTTTATAATCATACAAATAATTTCAATTCTTTTATGGTGGTAATCATTGAGGATAAATTGTGTATCCCTAGAATTGAAATATTTATGATAAAAAATGATATAAGATTACAAAAACATTGAGAGAATATTTTAAATTCCATGATCACAAAATATTAATTTAATATTGATAACTTTAACTTCACGGGTCACATTAAATTGATATTAGAGGTATCTTTGGACATATATAATGTGATTTTTTTGTTCCTAGGAGTATACATAGCATTTCTTTTATATATGACGTTTCATGGGAATATCATGATACTATCTTTTCTTCACTATGATAAATTTTCCCCTTGATTCTCCACTTATATTCCTTACCTAGAAATGTGCATGTATTTCATTGTCTCATTCTTGGGAGAAGGCCTTTGAGGAGTGAAAGAAATGGTTGACCTCGTCAAAGATACTTACACAACCTGATAATAGAAGATGTTATACATTTTATTATGATGAATTATTAACCTGTGTATGGGATATTTTTATGAATGGGGAATGTGTTTCTGTGTACATGTAAAATGTTTTGATCTTGAACAAGAAAATTTACACAAAAAATAGAGGCATTGTAATTTTGGATCTTGGTATGATTTTTTAGAGACATTACATTCGTAGAAAACTCTTTGTGTTATATATGGACAAGAATATACATAGATACATATTCAGTCATTATGAAATGTTCTTCTGATACTGAAGTTGGGTTAAATCTCTATAATCCATTGAATACTATATTTCTAGTGTGGAAGAAAAGATAAATGATTATTCACATGATCTCAATCAGAATACTCAATCTCAATATTTTTTACTAGAAGCTAGTAGTCGATGAATATAGATTTCACTTCAATATGAAATGAATTCCATTATTCATGGGAGACATAATTATAATTTTCTCATGGAATTAGTAATTACTATATCACTTTATATATGTTAAATAAGATTCAACATTCATATTCTAATGAATTTTTCATATGGTATAGTGTTTTAGGTGAGGAATAATTTATAAGTTATGTTATTGATGGGAATATGGCCATGCATATTTATAATACTATCTCATTACCATCAAAAATTAGACAGAAGTTGATGTGAGAATATAATAAATCCAAACTATATGTAAAAACGAGATTCTATAAAATTAATAATCACATAAAATTATATTATTATAAGATGGGAACAAAAAAGAACGTTTGTTGACATTATTTCAAGGTGTAAAACTTTCCAGTAGAATAATGTCAATTACCAGTCATCTATTGGAAATTTTATTTAATTTTTCCATCATATAGTTTAATTGAGATGATTTCAACATATATTTAATGGTTGGGTGAAAAAAAATCACCTCTATGATGTGACAACCTATCGATGATTGTGGATTGGACAATGAGGGTCCTTGGTTCTTTTCAATCTGTCAGACCATTTCAATAGATGATGATTGGAGACTCTATATATAGCATTTTCATGGGGATTAATGAACTAAAAAATAAAACAAGGATTATTATGTAACTTCTATATTATTAAATGGGTAAGATATGGTTCTTGGTTAATATATAATTCTATTAACTTATTACTACACACATACTAAGTGTCTATCCATGTACATTGTGATGTTACTGAGGGACATTCTTAAATTAAGAATGTTATTTTTTAGATGTTATTTTTTGAAAGAATTAATTCATTTTATGGTCACATATTATATTTTTTCTAAGATAATATCTTGATTGATCTGTGTGGAATTTTATATAGTATCGCTTTCCAATCCCCTCTACATTGGATGGATGTATTGGAAAAATATCTACTAAGACCATATATCATTCACGAGACATCCGATTTGGTATAATAGACCAGGATATGTATGTGTATAGAATATTATAAGATGAATTAATTTATTTTTCAAAATAATTTTCCTATCGAGTATAAGAAGGTAGATATGGTCTTCTTACATGCTTCTTCAATATTAGATCATCAGAATCTTCATAGGAAATAAATCGTATCGCTTAAACATTTTGATCATTTCAAGATATTTTCAAAGAGTAATGACAGAATAATATTGGAAATATACTATTTGGATGTACGATGACAATTATAACATCATCACTGATTTTAATCTTCGTTGTTTTTTTAAATGCATTATAATTCATTTATTACTAAGGAAGATGTGTTAGAGTCTAATAATTCATTTGAAGATATTTTAATTTGTGTCATTGATGATAAAATAGAGGCTATTATAAGAAGGAATTTATATTTAGTATGGGTTCTATAGAAGTACTCATGTAACAACCCAATACATTAAAATATTTATTTTAGAATTTTTTTTCTATCTTGATTTCTAAGAAACAATATTTTTAGCATATGCTACACACAACACTGAGTAAGCATTCATTACATGAAAGGTATAGTGTTACTGACATTTAATGGTGAAACTATTATAAATGTTAATTTTTATAGTCTTATAATTTTTTATTAAAGTAAAATATTTTTTTATTTTGAATTTAAAATTTAACATATGGTGATTTGTTTTTATTTTTCTATGATGTATCATTTTTTGATGAATAGTGGAAAACAAAAAATTACTAGAAAATTATATTTTCTTTATGATATATAATAATTTTAAATTTTGTCTTAAAATTTATTCAAAATTAAAATAGATAAATAATATATCTATTTATCAAAATTATGTCAATAAAATAATTTTTACATTTAATTTAGATATAAAAACATATTGAAATTTTAAAATTTTTAACGTTAAAAAACACGCTTTCTCACCACGTGTGTGGGCTAGAAATTAAATTAAAAATGAAATTGATATAAATTTATTATGTATAAAAGTATATAAATGGGTTTATTTAGTATAATATTACTATTATAATAATATCAAAATTATATTTGACTAAAAATTATTGTGAAAGTAATTACAATTAATTATAATTATTAATGTAAAATAATGTTTCCCATGGGACGAAAAATAATAATAATGGTCCACATTACCCAGAAATATGTCTAATATCAATTTATAACAATATTTATAACATATACACAAATTTATAGATTTTTACAAGTTACTGGTTTAAATGTTTATTGATGTGACTCATATAATTAGTTAAATAATGAAAAAGAAATAAGATATACATTTCTTTTAATTCCAATGAAATTATGTGTTATGAAAGATGCAAAATAGTTTGAAATATAAACTATATTTTAAAAGGTATTTATTTTTTTGGTAATGGTAATTTAAAATTAATTTTTTTTGGCTAATTAGTTAATTAAAATTATTAACAAATTCTAACATATTCATTATTTAGTAAATAATTAAATAAAATAAATGAAACTGAAAAATTTAGGTAATGATAAAGGAATGAATTGTTGTTTTTCTATGTTTAAAATATCAATATGTCATTTTATTTATATGGGAATATAATATATTTTATTTCAATAATTTTTATTATATTTGTAAATTTAAATTATGTTAAAAATGTAAAAATTGATTTTAAAGTTATTTTGTAATAAAAAGTATTTTATTAACAGAGTTATAATTAATAAAAATTAATAATTCATCAAATTTAATTTTAAATTTGTATAGTTATATACAATGTTCTATAGATGGGGTTATTTATTTTTGATAATGAACATATTTACCTTTAAGTTGTATAGGCATTATTAGAATAGTTTGGGTTAAAAATGAAATTAATATTTTTTTTGGTGGAGGTTTTTCTTGACTATAATTCATCATTAATCTTTTATTTTCCAATTTTGGAATCAGATGAGTTGGGAGAGACCTCTCTATATTATTTACCTTTTGCTAACTATATGAATACCACCACTCTACCATCATAAAATGAAATTCACTCTTCACCTTTCTCACAACTCTGTAGCCTCATTTAATCTTATAACCTCAAACCAAAAATTCTCCCAAAATCTATCCCAAATACATAGAATTCTCACATGATTATAAAAATTTCATGGTTTGTCCATCAGAAATATTGAAAAGAATTTAAATTTAAAAGATGTAACATTCTTCATTGATCAATTTTATTTAATTTCATTCTCAATCCATTCAATATCTATTATTATATCACTATATAATAACATAAGTATGCTAAACATACTGATTTTTTAGTTTTATGGTTTTTAACAATCTTTATAAACACGTCCATCTATTGGGTAAATAATTTACCGTTCATGTGTATGAAAGACTATATCCTTACAAAATTGTTTCATTAAATTTTCTTATAGCACATCTCAATGTTCAGAACTCTAATTGAAAAGTTAAATTTAAAATATATATATCATATTTATTTTGATTTTATACTTTTGAATTTTTTTTAAAAAACACAAATATATTGATTTCATTTTGTGTGAATATGATAACATCACTTATAGATTTGTTTTCCACCACCACATTCAAAGATATTCGATATATTCAGATATTACATGGAATCAAAGTGTTGAATGTAGAACAATATTGACTTGGTGTTTTTTAAAAACCAATAATTAATTTCATCATTCATATAACACATGATACGATGTGTTATGTGAAATAAAACATAACTAATATATTAAATTAATTCAAAAAAATCAGACAAAACTATGGGTCATACATGTTGTTCCCACAAGTATTCCACATATATGATTTTAATGAAGGTATATGTTGTATGTGTATTTGGTAAATATTTTAGTATCATGAACAATGTGGTTTGTTATATGTCCTTGATTATTCCACAAATATATGGATATATTTTGTGGTGGTAATTATTGGTGATATCATTATATATTTATATATTTGAAACAATCATGGTAAAACATTAAATAGTATTATGAACACTTCGAGAGAATATTTTAAAATACAGAATCTCAAAATGCCACTTTTTTATTTATAAAATTCAATTACATTATCACATGAAATTGGTATTAGGGGTGCCTTTCGATCCATATAATGCGAGTGTAGTAGTTTCATGACATTATCCATTTAATTTATTAATATAAGATATTTCTAATTACTATTTGGATTCTATTAGTGCTTCAACGTGATAAATGAAACCCTTGTTGCTCAACATATAGAATTTACAAATAAAATTTTAAGGTTTTCATAGTATAAATCCTTCATGAAGGCCTTTGAAGAGTGGAATTGGAGGCCGACCTCATCTCCAATATTGAAACAACATGAACATGGAATGTTCTATTCAACTTATTATGATGTATTATTCAAAGGTGTAGGCACTATTTTGATGCTTGAAAAAGGAGTAATAGTGAAAGGGACACGTTATTTGTGGCATAATGAGCATAATTACCCAATAAATTTTTTTGAGTTTTTTGTTGTGGTTAATGATTTCATTTTTTGAAGGCATTTCATTCTTAAAGAAGTCTTTTTGGTAAACATATACTTAAAGATACATAGATACATTGTAATGGCCCGGGTTTTTGGGGTCCATTACATTGTGAAAATATCGTGTTGGGTTTTCTGGTCTGGGAATGTCGGTGAAGTTTGGACTAGTGGTAGGCCTACCTGTAGCCATAACCTACAGGTAGAAGGCCTACCAGTAGCTCGGTCTAACAGTACCCACAGCCTACAGGTAGCTCTGTCTACCGGTAGCTCAGTCTACCAGTAGTTGCATCTACCAGTAGCTCTATCTACCGGTAGCTCGGTCTACCGGTCACTGCCGCCTACCGGTAGCTTGGTCAACCGGTGGCTCTCGCCTGCCCCCAAGGGGTCTTCCCAGTAAATCTCCTTTTTGTGCGAATTGGATTTTAAACCCTATTTTGACCGCTTTAAACTTGTTTTGAAAATACCGGTAACACTCATAATTGTTTCAATTAAATATTTAATGAATTAACCTAGGGTGTGCATCGGTTTAGACCACTTTTATTATGTGTGGGGTGTCTCAAATGCGTGGTCAACCCACGACCCGCTCCTTACGTAGTTTCGCGTCCTTATCTCAACTGTCCCCGACCTTTATAAACCAAAAGGGTTCTCCCAAAGTTTCTTTTCCCGATCACCCTGTGCTAGGAGTACCCTTCGTTCAGACAATCAGCTTCTCATTTGGATGAGCCGCATCACTATCTGTAAAATTCCATGCTTGGGATTAGCATCGATCGTTGATAACAAGTAGGGAATTTATCCTTCGTCTCTCTTTTTGTGTATCATACCGGGTGGGCATGCTTTAGATTCTGTAGAATTTGATGAAACAAACCTAAATAAAGATAATGAACAGATTCTATAATAAACGAAGGGGGGGGGGGGGGCTGTGATCGATGATGCTTTGATTTATGAACTTCCATGATTTATGATTTCTGAATTGTGTGGGCGTACGCCTTCCAAAAATCATGGTCATTGGTGATCTTTCTTTGTGCACTAATGAACCCTTACCTCTGGTGATGTTTAATGGATTATATTGTGGTTGTGATCCCTTGCTGTGAAAAGTAAATCGGTTAATTACTTATATTCGGCTAAACAAATTGAAAGAACCAGGATCAACTCCTATCTATGACAACACCAGTTATGTACACCGAATTTTAAATCATGGAGTGTGTTAAATATTATAAAACTAAAAATACCGGCATGGCCCTGCGTTGTGTTAGTGGTAGTGATTGGTTTGTTTTCCTTCATGGGCAGATTTTTGGGTGATGTGGGTGGGGATGGGATCCCCTATTTTTATACTCTCAGTGGTTTTGAATTTGAGGATGGGATCCTCTATTATATCATGAATTGGGGTGGGATCCTCTGTTGTTGAGAAACCTTTTTGGCTCCTGGTTTTTTGACTTGAAGCTGTAACATGGGATTTTTCTTTGGTTGTTGTGGCATTAAAAGAGAACCTGGAGTGGATTCTTAAATTGACGTTAGTCTGGATATTTTTCCCTTGGTTTGTGCTTATGGTGTTAGTTTCCCAGTATTGCAGAAACTTATTTAAACATTGTTATTGAACATGTAAACCAGGATGGGACAAATGGGTCTTGGTTTGATGTGAGTTGTGACTTGGACATGGTATTGTTTGTGTTCTGTAGGCAGGCTGAAAAGAATCCTAAAATTTGGGTGAGTTCTTGTCACCTATACTAATACTTGTATTTTTTTGTTTCTTATCCGCGCCCCACCTAAGTTGAGAACTAAGTCCTGAACACCCCCCATTACATGGGGGAGGGTATTTTTCCCAACACTATTATTAGTGGATGGTTATTAGCTCCTTTTCTGCTCCCTTTCCTAGATAGCCCAAGTATCTTCGAACAGGTTGTGTTGCCTGAGGTCCATTATTATCCCAAGAACCTTCAGGCGGGGTAGTGTGACAGTTGTGGCCCAGGCGTGTGCGGGCAGGTAGTCCCCAAGTATCATCGTGATGAGGCCCATGTGTCTTCGGGCGTGGCAGTAGATATTCTAGCCCAGGTGTCTTCGGGTGTGGTGGTGGTTGTTCTGGCCTAGGTTTTTTCAGGCGTGGTTACGTGTGACAGTTGTGGCCTTGGTGTGTGTGGGCGGGGTTTGGCAGTGGGACTGCGATGAGAATGGAAGGATTGGTTCGATGCGTAGGATGTCTCAATAACCAGTGGGAAAGTGGCATGGGGTACCAAAACATCGATGTGCTATTATTATACATTACTTGACTTGCGTTATTTGGGGAGGGTACCTTGGTCAGGATTGAGTGGATAGCTTACCTTGTGAGGTGTTTGGTTTAATCTTTTTCTCAAGGGACTTAGTACGTTCCCCCACTTGTGCACGAGAGTCACTGGTTCTTCCTATTGAGTATACTTTTATGCTAACCCTACGTATACAAAACTGCTTTCAGGTTTCTAGGAGGACTTCGGGGATCCCGTGGGAAAATAATAGCTCAGACCCTTATGGAAGTTTTAGTTGCTTTTCTTCTTTCTTTGGTACTTTACCTATGTAGCCACTTTGTACCTTGTGGTTTTTACCTTTGTAACATGCATTTGGAGTGGTTCTTGGCTTTACTTTTACTTTCCACTTTTGGTGTTGTTGGGATTTACCATTCTATCTCCCGATCATATTAAAAGAAAAAGTGTAATTCCTTCCATTTAGTGTGTGATTATATACCCATGGTGCTAGTCTCCACTCCAGGACCTATTGAAGGTGGGTCTCAGGGGTCATTATCTCTCCTTCAACATAAAGGAAGGGCCTGGAAATCTGCTGAACCTTCCCCCCATTTGGTGAAGGCGGGTCGTGACAGAATGGTATCAGAGGTAGGATTAGAGATAGGATAGAGTCTGGAGTTAGGTACATTGAGGATTGCATGGGATGGTAGGGAAACAGTTTTGGGTGACCATGGTGCGTGAATTAGGTCAAGGAAGACCGGCTAGGACACGAGATTTTAGGCCCCCCTGTGATCCGATGCAAGGACTTTGGACCTATTGAACAACCAAGTGAGGCCACGCTGATTGCAGGGTAGAGACACTAGGAAAGGTACATGCATCATAATGACTTGTGTTCTCGTGTTTCCGGGGTGTATTGGGAATTAAGAATAAATAAAAATTTTAAGAATTTTTAAACAATATTATGCACTACTTGGGATTATGCATTCCTTTTTTACCTTGAAGCTATGGAAAATGGAAGGCGACCACGATTGGTTTGGGAGATCAAGGCCCCAGAGACTACCATGGCCGATCGACAAAGAGCTGATCGAGAGGAATAGGATGACCAGTTGCAGAAGAAACTTCAGACCTTCCAGCTACAGACACTCGAGAAGTATGAGGGCATCACCTTTGATATGAAGACGGAGGGCTGGATAGAGGAGCTGGTGATAGCCTTCGGCTTGATCCGGGCTCTGACCGAGTACTGGTTTCCTCTAGCTGTCAGCCAGATGCAGGGACCGGCTTGACAGTGGTGGACACTTTTCCTGGGGGAGAGGAGAGAGGCTGAGGTGGCATGGGATGATTTCAAGATGGACTTCCGAGCAGAATTCCTCTCCTCGACGATGAAGGTGGACAAGAGACAGGTGCTACTCTCCCTCTAGCAAGGGAGTATGTTATTAAGGGATCTAGAAATCAAGTTCAAGGACCTCCTACATTTTTCACTGGATCTCTTTCCCGACGATGAGTCCTGGGCGAGACGTTTAGAGGAGGCGCTCCGACCCTCCCTCCAGTATACTGTTACCCCCATTACCCTACCGACGTACTTGGAGGTCCAGAAGAAGGCCGATATGGTGGAGAGGGTGCATGCTCTAGGAGGTTTGTCACGAGAGGGGATCTAGCTGGGACTATCAAAGGGGAAATCTGTCAGCACCATGCCTCTAGTGTCAGGACCCTCCCGGTTTCGGCCAACAGGGAGCAGGTCACAACAGTTTCAGTACCGATCCCCTTGTCCTCGCCCTTTTCCTTCGGTCCCATGACCGCGATACTTCTTCTATGGGAGCTATGGACATCTTGGGAGTCAATGCCTGGACTGGGTACAGTACGGAGGTGACGGACAGCCCCAACACCTGCCCCAGCTGAAGCTTCCAGGTAGGCCTTTCCCCCAAACATAGCAGGGACAGCGAGCTCCCGCTCCTCCGAAGACAAAAATAGGAAGAGGAGGCCGACCTCAGGGCGCTCCTTAGGGACCTCGATCAGGGCGTGGTTGGGGAGGTGGCTGACAACCGAGGGGCAGAGGAGCTGGGCATGGACATCTACACACCATGGAGGTAGTAGTTCTAGTAGTACCGGAGATTGTTCGAGGTACGATCAGTTTGTTCAGTACCTTTTCTTATACCTTGTTCGATACTGGAGCTTCAAACTCATTTGTTGCACCCAGGCTAGCTTGTCCCTTGGGTATAGATTCCAAGAGACTTCCAGTGCCCCTGGTGCTAAGCACACTAGTCGGAGGTCAAACCGACTTTTTATATGTTTTTAGGGGATGCAGACTGATGATAGGGCCCCATCAGCCGGTCAGGGATCCTCTTCTGTAACAGATTCAACCATACGATGTCATCCTAGGCATCGACTGGTTGTTCTCTCTGTGTGCCATCATCGACTGCTTTTGAGGAAAGGTTGTGTGCTAAGACATGGGTGACTGGTGTGTTACCTTAACCGGCGAGCAGAGTAGTCAGAAGGGAAGCATGCGAGAGGAACCCCTCCTCTACTGTTTAGCTGAGCTATCAGTAAAGTCAGTAGATGCTGAAATGGTGGATGTGCCAGAGATCATCCGTGAGTTTATGGACGTCTTCCCTGAGGAGCTGACGACTCTACCCCCTCGACGTGATATCGTGTTCGGGATAGACCTGCAGCCCGTCACTTGTCCGATCTCGAAGGCTCCTTACCAGATGGCACCTTCGGAGCTACAAGAGTTTCGGATTTATATTGACGATCTGATGAAGAGAGGTTATGTTCAACCGAGTGCGTCACTGTGGGGTGCTCCCGTCTTGTTCGCAAAGAAGGTGGATGGTGGTCTCAGGTTCTGTATAGACAACAGGAGGCTAAATCAGATGACAATAAAGAATTTCTATCCTCTTCCGAGGATAGACGATCTTTTCAACCATCTAAAAGGGGGAGGGTGGTTCTCGAAGATCGACCTGCGGTCTGGGTATCACAAGTTGAGAGTGAAGGAGGGAGGCATCCTGAAGATGACCTTTAGGTGTAGATATGGACACATCAAGTTCGTAGTTGTAACAACCAGATATTTTATGATATGTATTCTTTTTAATTTATTTCATGTCATGTGTTTTATGCTACACCAAGATTATCTTGTGCTATACGCAACACCATATTAGTTCGCAGTATATGCAACACAATTCTTTGATCGTGTTATACCCAATTTCAATTTCTTTTGATAATTGTCATTCTACGCTACACTGAGTGTGTATATATATATATTCAATGTATAAATGAAATATGGTTGGATATTTTTATACACAACTACAAAGGAGTCTTGCACTACACGCAACCCTGACTTGGATTTCATTACACGCAATCACGACCTTCCTCGATAGCGTGTGTTGCACGCAATATCGAGTTTCACTAAACAACGATATATGGTTATAATATTTTCACGAACTAGCCATTATGAATAGTATTAACCAAATTTTTAATTTTATAACATTATTATTCATCTTATAAAGTTTCTAAAACATTTTATGTGAATAAAATAATTTTTTTGGGTAAAATAAGTATTTCTGAAAAAATGCAGTTTTGTCTCCTTCTAATGGCACACCCACATTAAATCATGTTTTTGACATGTTTATAAGTTTAATTTTACAAAATAAACTTCTTATTTTGAATCAGGATATAAAAATTTACATTGGATAAAGTTTTGATATTTTTCTGATAACTTTCATATTTTAATGAATATTAAAAACACGCTACATTTTAATTAAAAACAACTTTTTTCATCATAATAATTAATTTGGTTAAAATATAATATTGAATGGTTTTAAAGTATAAATAGAATATATTTTTACTATTTCATACAATGTATATCATTAGCATTGATTTTACCTTGAATTCGTTGGTTAAATCAATTCAATCTTTTGCAATATTTTAAACAAAAACCCGTTTTCTTTGGACAAAGAGATTAATTTTAAATTAATTATTGCAACTTATTTGTTTTGAATTGTGAAAAATAGATTCCATATTTGGAATCAGTGGGTCCAAATTATGTTAATAAGCTACTTTTTATTTTTGGGCATTATGAATAGTAACTATGTTAAAATTTATTTACCATAGTTAAATGTAAATCGAGTAATTAAAGGTAAATATAAGATTATAAAGTTACCCTAACACCTGCCAAAATCCTATTGGATGACTAAAAGTCTACCCATATCACCTAAGGGTTAGATTATATTAATTTAATGGACTTTTTCCCATAGAAATAATTTAATTATTACTAAAACCAAAGAAAGTGACAACATGTCACTTTTTTAAATCTTGTAAGTATAATAATTTTAGTTTAGTGATAAACTTCATTAAACTTCGTATATAAGTAGTCTCAAGAAAGATAATAAAATTATATACATCATATGAATTTATTTAGAATTTTTAGGGATTAAAAAATTATCATTAAAGGTGACATAATAGTGATGTTGAAATTATTTTATTAAGAAAAATATCAAATAAATGGTATTAAAATTATTAAAATAATTATTATATGAACAATTTAATGTTCTCCACTAATTTTCTAGATACATATGACCTTTTATGAATCTATTAAAGCTTTTAGTTCCAACATATCTTCAGTATATATTTTATTTAAATTCAAATAATTGAATAGTCTCAAAATTGACAGTGTTGTTATTTTATAAAAATACCATATTATAAAATTGTTTGAAAACCATAAAAATATTTACAAATTATAAATTTAAATTTATATGGTCTAAAATGTTATAAAATATCCAATTATTGATAATTCACAACAAATAAGTAATTATTTTTTATAATTTAAAATTTATAATATTATTATCAGAAATAAAATTAAATTTATTAAATAAGGATAAATCAAGCTGATAATGTTTAAAATAATTTCCTAACATGTCTAAATAGAATCTATTGATGAGATTACAACCCAAGATCATCTAATATTTGAATATGAGTCATTTTTGTAGGTTTTTATGTGGGGAGAGTTTTATTATTAATTAATATTTTTTAGATTTCCAAAGATGCCCCTCTCCTCTCTTATAAAAGGGAACCTCATCCCTATATCCCTCACACCACTTTGAGCCTTCAACCTGGGCCAACCCCTGACAAATTCTATTCTACACTTCCCTAGAAACATTCTAGAGGTCTTGGTCTACTTCAAAGACCAATCCTAGTGCCCTAAGAGGAGGTTTCAAAGAGGCGTATCGAAGAAGAGGTAATTTCTTCTATCGATTCTTTCAAGCTTCTTTCTTCTTCAGCTTCTTCTTCTTTAGTTTTTTCATTATAAAGTAATAAAATCAGTATCACTAATATACTTATATATTATTATAAATTTGAAACAACCCCATTTAACCTTCTATCAATCCTATGGAAAACAAAATCACCGCGCGTGCGTACGTACGAAATACTGTCTCCATGCCGTGGTGTAATATGTTTTTCCAGCAACACCATACATGGATGGGTATAATGGTGTAAATAATAACTATAAATAGTTATTATAACATCATACTGATTCTGATATATTGTATCATCAACTCCAATTCAATTAAATAATTATGGAAATGATATCATCGCTCGTACATACGTACGGACTACCGTCTCCATGACGCGATGAGATTCATTCTCCATGTTAACCATTTAAGAATGATTATAAAGTATATATAAGAAATAATAAAGAAATATATGAAATTAAAAAGCTACTGTATTTATGTATATATATATGTATGTCATCTAGTTAATTCCATTCAACTCAATAAGGAAATGAAAACAGCGTTCATGCATACGTACGTCCTACCGTCTCCATGAACGGTGTATTTCATTCAATTTATCGATCTATTATATATATATATATATTATAAATATATATTAAATATAAATCATGTTTTATATTCTGGAATTATGTAATCATGATCTAAGTAATCATATGAATAATTTCAAGTCAAAACACGGATGACAAATGAAACGATTTTACCCAAAACTATCTTTAACATGGAATTTACAAATAACGAGTGTTATAAAGTCAGAAGTGAACCATATATGATATCATAACAATGAATATGATTCTGTAATAAGTCAATGACATTATTTAAATCATTATACAGGAGTTTCGGATACATACATAGCATATCTGACATAAGGTAAGGGATAATTTTTCAAATCTCATTTTTATCCGAGATTGCTTATTCATTAGTATTTACCGGGGTTATTTCTATCATCCAACTCCATATTTTATAAAAGTGTTTTCATGTATTTTTAAAGTCCTTTTTACCCATTTTTGACTTTCACTACATAGTATGTAATGAATCTTTCTTTTGTTTACAATATGAGGTACTTTTTTGACTTTTCTGGCAGAAGTACGAGAAGAATGTTTTGTTTTAACTTATACGACACGCACAAATTTTTACGGTTTTAAAAAGACATATTTTCATGAAGATTCCTTTAAAATATTTCACGACTATTTTCAAAAAAATCTCTTTCATTTAAAATTTCATGACATTTTGTGAAAATAAAATGATTTTTATGAAGAAATGATATTTTCCTTAAGAACTCATTTCAAGTGTTTTATCAAAACTGTTTTTCATATAAGATGACATTATTTCATATGTGTATGTTTCAAGTATCATTTCTCTATGATTTATATGGTATTAATTCTCTTATGATGAAATTATATCCATTTGTTTTATATGGATTATGGTATGTTGGGATGATGTTTATGAAACCCAATTTATGCTTTGGGTTATGATGAATGTTTTAAGTTTATTTTCTGGCACAATTCAGAATGATTTCATTATGAGATGGGTGTGACCTATATCTCCCTCCAATTCATTGGGTAAAGATTTATATCTCATATGATAGACATGGATGTAATGGTATGTTAATCCGGTTCAGTGTTACAGGACTGAAACGAGGAGTGAACTCGATTCAAAAAGGGACTTTGTCCACTAAGATGGTCTTAGAAGCAATGCCTTGGCTACTATGGAAATCATAACAACTGCTAAATGGTTTCCACAATTACATGTTTTATTCCCGTGCTATTTTATCGTGATTGATGTTCCATTATGATATATGCCTTACATAATTCCAGGATTTATGTCTTTGCTAAAGGTTTTAATGTTTAGATTTCATGTTCATGTTTTTACATTCAAATGTTTATGGATTGTTTTATGTTCTCTATGTTTTTCCTTACTGAGCATTTGAGCTCACCCTTTTTATGTTTTATTTTCCCCAGTAAATAAAGAATGGTTTTAGATAAGGAATCAAAAAGGGGAATATCGTTATGGGAGATGTTGAAGATCTTTCAAAATGACTAATTGTTTATATTCAGAGTATCCAAAGATACTAAACTATTATGGACCTTGTGTCTCATTTTTTGTTATGTATTATGTATTCCGCAAAAGTAATGTAATGTCCATGTACGTCAAGCTTCGGGTCTCTATAGTTGGTATCAGAGGAAAGGTTTAGTCAACCTTTGGAAACTAGGATGCAAAAACGTTAGTGAGATCCCTAGAGATATTTCTATGGTATGTCTAGGGATGTCCCTAAGGATAAGTATATGTATAGGATATAGTCCTAGAACTACGGTAACGATCTTAGAATTTAACCTAAGATGTTAGATATTGATGGTACTCCCCCTTTATTATGTTGTTTTCCCTAGCATGATTTTCTCCTCTCACACTATTCATTTTGGGTGTTAAACGATGGCTGGAATCCGAAGGAACCATGTTGATCAATGTAATGGAGAATACAATGATTGTCCTCATGACCAAACCAATGTCATGGGAGATGGAGTGCACAATATTATTTCTATACTTACACAAGCTATGAATCATTCTGGACATCAAAATGAGCAGAGAAAGGAGCAATATTATATTGAATCCTTCATGAGGCAGAGTCCACCTCCATTCAGTGGGTCTTCTAATCCCTTAGTGGCTGAACAATGGATCAGTACTACTGAAAATATATTTTTAGTTCTACAATGTTCTGAGCATGATAAAGTCATCTTAGCAGTATGTCGTTTGGAAGGTGATGCTGATCAATGGTGGAATCTTATCAAGAATACGAGGAAAAGAGATGAAATTGAGTCAATGGAATGGGACGAGTTCAAGAACTTGTTTTTCAGTAAGTACTTCCTTCGTACTCTTCAAACAAAGATGGAAAAGGAGTTTCTTGAACTTAAGCAGAAGGATGATGAATCTGTTGTTATATACGAAGCGAATTTTATAAGACATGCAAGGTATGCATCTGGCATTATCATCCAACCTTAAGGTATAGCTGATCGATTTTTCAGTGGCATAAAGCCAAGCCTTCGAAGGGAATTAGCTATAAGAGACTTCCGTAGCTATGAAGAAATTGTGCGTTGTGATATCAAGGTAGAACTTGAAGTTGGTATAACATATCTATCTCATGGTTTTGACATGAAACGAAAGATGGAGTTCAAGGAGAAATCTCATAATAATGGTGAAAATAACATGAATGTTTTCTTATGCTCAAAGTGTGGAAAGAAGCATGGTAGAGATTGTCTTAAAGGGACTAGAAAATGTTTTACGTGTGGAAAAAATGTCATCGAGCAGCTGAGTGTCGATGTAATGGAAAAAGGGTTATTAATGATGTGAATAAAGAAAAGGCTGCAGAGAACGCACCACCAACACTTCAATGCTTCATGTGCAAGGAAATGGGTAATTATGCTAATAAATGCCCTAATCCATGGTTTAATGATGATAAACGTGAGAAACCTCTTAAGGCAAAGGATAAAGGGAAGTCTCATGAGATCACTATTTGTGATGTTGAGTATGAAAATGAAGTTGTGTAATGATTAAGTGTTTATGTAATGGGATTTCAAAATAATGTTTTATACAGTATCTTCGAATATTTGAATATTTATGTATTTTTCTATTGGGCTTTTCAATAATTTTATGGTACCGGTAACCATGGAAAGTGAATAAGATGTTTTTGGAAAGAATATGATATGAACATAATGAAGGGATAATGAGAAAATGAAAATTTTGACAGTATTCATGAACTCATATAAGGAAATAGTTATATCATGGTTTGAGTATATAGAATTTTGGGGTTTTGGTATGTGGAAAGAGTTAACTTTGGACAGCACTCATGTTTTCACAATGATTCAATGGGTATTCATTTTTCAAGAGAATACATGATTAAGGCCTTCGAATGATTTGAATGTGACCAAAAAGACATATCTTATTATATATGGGGATCAACGATGGTATTAAAATGATTGTTATATGAAATCTCTGGTAATCGTCTTCACTATAATATGAGAATAGACTATAATATTATGGATAAGCATAAAGATTGGAATGGATTAAGTTGGACATAATTTAGTATTGTTTAAGAATATAACTTTTTTCGATATTATTGATGGGATGTTATAGTAATGTTGTTTTAGAAAAAGGACAACCTGCAGGACGGGCGATAACCCATCACGTCGGACAAGGCTGTGGGAATCGAACCCACAACCGATGTGCGACAAACCTTTATCACCTACCACTGGTATACATAATGTCCCTGGTTAGTATAAATTAGTTTTAAATTTTTTAAGTGGTATGATATATGAAGTATAATTCTATTTTAAGAACCATATACGATTAATCGACTTATGTAAATTTAATAACATTTGCTAACTTTTTGTTTGAGATAGATGGAATGAACCGTCATTCTATCACATGATCTGCTAACACTTCATGAATGAGAAATTCAAGTTCATTTCTTTAAAAGATGAAGTGGAAATTGTTCATGGCAAGAACAATGGTGAGATTATACCAAAATCATGTAAGTATTTCTTTTGATTCGAAAATTATTCAACATTAGATAAATGATCCTGAAAACCAAAAATGTTGTCATAGAGCCCTTATATCCGATGAATTAGATGTTACCTTATATCATCACAAATCTATGGCTTTATGATTGTTGGCTTTTTCATAGCCCTGTTCTCTACCACTCTCCATCAGAACATGATGTTTATATTTCTCTGCCGTTTCCATATTTTCACCTATGTTCTCCCACAAGGAAACCCAGTGATGAGTTAATTTGGGTAACCGTTATGTTTCATACTTTATTTTTTAATGTTATGTTTTGTTATTTCATTTTAAGATGTGGGTTTCAATTAAAGAAACTTTCAAGTAGAAAACCAAATATAACCCCAATGAATTTTGAGGGCGAAATTCATTTTAAGGGGTGTAGAATGTAACAACATGATATTTTATGATAAGAATTCATTTTAACTTATATGATGTCATGGGTTTTATGCTACACCAAGATAATCTTGTGCTATATGCAACACCATATTAGCTTGTAGTATACACAACACAATTCTTGGATCGTGTTATACACAATTTCAAGTTCATTTGATAATAGTCATTCTACGCAACATTGAGTGTATACATATATATAAATTCAATGTATAAATGAAATATGGTTGGATTTTGTTATAAGAAACAACAAAGGAGTCTTTCACTACACGTAACCCTGACTTGGCTTTCATTACACGCAATCACGACCTTCCTCGATAGCATGTGTTGTACGCAATACCGGGTTTCACTAAACAATGATATATGATTATAATATTATCACGAACTAGCCCTTATGTATAGTATTAACCACATTTTTAATTTAATAACATTATTATTCATCTTATAAATTTTCTAAAACATTTTATGTGAACAAAATAAATTTTTCGGGTAAAATAAGTAATTTTCAAAAACTGCAGTTTTTCCGCCTTCTGATGGCGCAACAACATTAAATCTTGTTTTGACAAGTTTATAAGTTCAATTTTAAAAAATAAACTTCTTATTTTGAATCAGGATATAAAAATTTACATTGGATAATGTTTTGATATTTTTCTGATAACTTTCATATTTTAATGAATAGTAAAAACACGCTATATTTTAATTAAAAACATCTTTTTTCATTATAATAATTTATGTGGATAAATTATAATTTTGAAAAGTTTTAAAGTATAAATAGAATATAATTTTACAATTTAATACAATTTATGTCATTAGCATTGATTTTACCTTGAATTTGTAGGTTACATCAATTCAATCTTTTGAAATGCTTTAAACAAAAACCAGTTTTCATTAGACAACGAGATTAATATTAAAATAATTACAGAAACTTATGTGTTTTGAATTTTGAAAAATAGATTCCATATTTTGAATCAGTGGGTTCAAATTATTTTAATAGGCTAATTTTTATTTTTGGGCTTTATAAATAGTAACTACGGTAAAATTTATTTACCATAGTTAAAGGTAAATCGGGTAATTAAGGGTAAATTTAGGATTATAAAATTACCCTAACACCTGCAAAAATCTTATTTGCTGACTAAAAGTAGACCTATATCACCTAAGGGTCTGATTAGATTCATTTAATGGACTTTTTCCCATGGAAATAATTTAATTATTATTAAAACCAAAGAAAGTGACAACATGTCACTTTCTTAAATCTTATAAGTATAATAATTTTAGTGTAGTGATAAACTTTATCAAACATCAGATATAAGTAGTCTCTAGAAATATAATAAAATTATCTACAACAAATGAATTTATTTATAATTTTGAGGGATTAAATAAATATCATTAATGGTGACATAATATTGATGACGAAAATATTTTATTAAGAGAAATATCAAATAAATGGTTTTAAAAATATTAAAATAAATATTATATGAACTATTTAATGTGATCCACTAATTATATAGAAACATATGACCTTTTATTAATCTATTAAAGCTTTTAGTTCGAACATATCTTCTTTATATAATTTATTTAAATTCAAATAAATGAATAGTGTCAAAATTGACACTATTGTTATTTTATAAAAATAAAAATTATAAAATTGTTTAGAAATCTCAAAAATATTTAAAAATTATAAATTGAAATTTATATTGTAAATTTTTTTATAAAATATCCAATTATTAACAATTCACAACAAATAATTAATTATTTGTTATAATTTAAAATTCAGAATGTTGTTACCACAAATTAAATTAAATTTATTAAATAAGGGTAAATCAAGTTGATAATGATTAAAAGGAATTCCTAAAATCAATAAATTTTATTTTTTGATTATATTACAACCGTATATCATCTAATATTTGAATATGATAAATTTTTGGAGGTTTTTAAGAGGGTTTAAAATTATTATAAATTAATATTTTTGAGATTTCCAAAGGTGCCCCTCTCCTCCCTTATAAAAGGGAACATCCTCCCTATCTTCCTCACACCACATTGATCCTTCATTCTTGGCCAAACCCTTCCAAATTATCTTCTACAATTCTCTAGCATCATCCTAGAGGTCCTGGTCTACTTCAAAGACCAATCTTAGTTCCCTAAGAGGATGTTTGAAAGAGGTGTATCGAAGAAGAGGTAATTTCTTCTACCGATTCATTCAAGCTTATTTCATCTTCAAACTTCTTCCTCTTTAGTTGTTTCATTATAAAGTAATAACACCAGTATAAATAATATACTGATATGTTATTATAAATATGAAACAACCCCATTTCACCTTCTATCCATCCTACGGAAAACAAAATCACCGTGCGTGCGTACGTACGGAATACCGTCTCCACGCCGTGGTGTAGTCTGTTTTTCCACCAACACCTTACATGGATGTTTATAATGGTGTAAAGAATAACTATACATAGTTATTATAATATCATACTGATTCTGATATATTGTATCATCCACTCCTATTCAATTCAATAATTATGGAAACGATATCATCGCTCGTGCGTACGTACGGACTACCGTCTCCACGATGCGATGAGATTCATTCTCCATGTTAACCATTTAAGAATGATTATAAATTATATATAATCAATAATAATGAAATATATGACATTATAAAGATACTGGATTTATGTATTGATATATATGTATGTGTTCTACTTAATTCCATTCAACTCAATAAGGGAATGAAAATAGAGTTCATGCATATGTACGGCCTACCGTCTCCATGAACGGTGTATTCCTTTCCATTTATCGATCTATTATATATATGTGTATTTTGAATATATATTATATATAAATCATGTTTTATATTCTGGAATTAAGTAATCATGATCTAAGTAATCATATGAATAATTACAAGTCAAAACACGAACGACAAAAGAAACGATTTTACCCAAAACACTATTTAACATGGAATTTAAAAAAAACGGGTAATATAAAGTCATAAGTGTAAAATATATGAAATCATAACAATGAATATGATTATGTAATAAGTCAGTGACATTATTTAAATCATTATATAGGAGGTTTGGATACATATGAATCATATCAGACATAAGGTAAGGGATAATTTTGCAAATCTCATTTTTATCCGAGATTACATATTCGTAAGTATTTAATGTGGTTATTTCTTTCATCCATGTATATGTTTTATAAAAGTGTTTTCATGTATGTTTAATGTCCTTTTTACCCATTTTTTTTACTTTTACTACATGGTATGTAAGGAATCTTTCTTTTGTTTACGTTACGAGTTACTTTTTAGGAAAAAGTACGAGAAGAATTTTTTTTAAAATTTTATGGCACGAACAGATTTTTATGATTTTATAAAGACTAATTTTCATGAAGCTTCGTCTAAAATATTTCATGACTATTTTCAAAAAAATATTTTTCTTTTAAAATTGCATGACATTTTGTGAAAAGAAAATGATTTTGAAGAATAAAGGATATTTTACTCAAGAATTCATTTCAAGTGTTTTATCAAAAACATTTTTCATCTAAGATGACATTATTTCATATGTGTATGTTTCAAGTATCTTGTCTCTATGATTTAAATGGTTTTAATTCTCTTATGATGAAATTATATCCTTTTGTTTTATATGGATTATGTTATGATGAGATGATGTTTATGAAACCCATTTTATTCTTTGGGTTATGATGAATGTTTTATGTTTATTTTATGGGACAAGTAAGAATGATTTCATTATGAGATGGGAGGGACCTATATCTCCCTCCAAAACATTGGGTAATTATTTATATCTTCTGAGATAGACATGGCTGGAACGGTAAGTTAATCTGGTTCAGTGTTATAGGACTGAAACGAGGAGTGAACACGATTCAGAAAGGGACTTTGTCCACAAAGATGGTCTTGGCAGCAATGCCTTGGTTACTATGGAAATCATAACAAGTGTTGAATAGTTGCCACAATAACATGTTTTATTAACATGATATTTTGTCTTGATTGATGTTCCTTTATGATATATGCCTTACGTACTTCCAAGATTTATGTTATTGCTCAAGGTTTTAATGTTTAGATTTCATGTTCAATTTTTTGCTTTCAAATGATTACGGATTGTTTTATGTTCTCTATGTTTTCCCTTACTAAGAATTTGATATCACCATTTTTATGTTTTAATTTCCCCAAGAAATAAAGAAAGGTTTTAGGTAAGGAAACAAAAAGGGGAAGATCATTATGGGAGATGTTGAAGATCTTTCAACATGACTAATTGTTTATATTCCGAGTTTCAAAAGACACTAAAGTATTACGGTCCTTGTGTGTCTTTTTTTGTTATGTATTAAGTATTCCGAAAAAGTGATGTAATGTCCATGCACATCAAGCTTGAAGTCTCTACAGTAGTCATGCCCTTCAGTGTTTCGAATTCCCCGGCTATGTTCATGGGGCTTATGAACCCCATCTTCCGGTAGTACCTGGATCAGTTCGTAGTTGTGCTCATCGATGACGTCCTGATCTATTCGAGATCATAGGAGGACCATGAAGAGCACCTGATGATGGTTTTGGAGGTCCTCCGACAACACCAGCTCTATGGGAAGTAGTCGAAATGAAAATTCTGGACACAAGAAGTGCACTTCCTCTGGCACGTGATGTCCGAGCAAGGGGTAGCTGTGGACCCATCAAAGGTTGAGGTAGTTATTTCTTGGGCAGCACCCAATAATGTGGTAGAGGTCCATAGTTTCCTCGGGCTGGCAGGTTACTATCGGAGGTTCGTACCCAACTTCTCCCGAGTAGCAGCCCCTTTGACAGCCTTGACCAAGAAAGACCAGGTTTTCGTGTGGTGTGAGCTGTGTGAGTCAGCCTTCAGCAATCTGAAGGAGAAGTTGGTTAGTGCCCCAGTTCTGATATTACCATAAGAAGGAGCGGCATATGAGGTGTTCTGTGATGCTTCAGAACAGGGCTTGGGATGTGTGTTGATGCAGCGACAAGGGGGGATCTCTTATGGGTCTAGGAAGCTACGCCCTCTTGAGAGTAATTATGCCACCCACGACCTGGAGCTTGTAGAGATCATTTTTCCGCTGAAGTTATGGCGGAACTACCTCATCAGAGAACAATTTTTGGTCTTCCTAGATCACAGAAGTTTGAGGTATATCATCTCCCAGCGGGACCTAAACATTCGACAGCGAAGGTGGATGGAGTTCCTCCAGGATTTCAACTTCGAGATCTCCTAAACTTCAGGGATGGTGAATGCAGTGGCGAATGCCTTGAGCAGGAGATCACAGAAGGATGTGGTCCAAGAGTCGGTAGACACATGGAAGTCAATGGAGGAGTTGTCTACCTTACACCTGGATACAAGGATGGATAGCGGTAGAGGCTGCCTGTATCAGATGACAGTGCAGTCTTCTCTATTTCAGAAAGTGGAGGAGTCTCTTTGGGGAGACCCAGAGTGCGAAGTGATGCGTGACCGAGTTGACCCGGGAAATACTCCGGATGGATGGACAGAGGATGTTCAGAACTAGATGCTTTTACAGGGAAGGTTGATTGTTCTAGAAGTGATGCATGGCAAGGTTCTCAGTGTGTTTCTCAACTCACCCCTGGGGGTACACCCAGGAGTTTCCAAGATGTACCAGGGACTGAGGAAACAGTTTTGGTGGCATGGAGTTAAGAGAGAAGTGGCAGAGTTTGTGGGAAAGTTCTTAGTGTTCCAGCAAGTGAAGGCTGAACACCGAGTTCCAGGTGTCCTACTTCAGTCTCTAGATGTTCCCAAGTGGATGTGGGATGACATGTCGATGGATTTCGTCATGAGACTACCCAAGGTCCAAGGGGAATATGACGCCATCTCGGTGGTAGTGGACTGGTTGACGAAATCAGCTCACTTTCTGGTGATCAGGGAGTCATGTGTAGTGGAAGCTTTGGCATAAAGGTACGTTGATGAGGTGGGGCGATTGCTTGGTGTTTCTAGTTCTATAGTCTCGGATAGGGATGCATGGTTTACCTCACGAGTCTGTAGAGGATTGCATCATGCTTTTGGCACCCAGCTACATCTTAGAACTACTTTCAATCCCCAGACAGATGGACAGACAAGGCATACTGTCCAGACCTTGGAGGATATACTGCGAGCATGTGTGTTGGACTCAGGGGGATCATGGGTGCATCACTTACCTCTGTTAGAGTTCTCCTACAATAATAACTATCACTGTACAATTGGTATGACCCTGTTTGAAGCCTTGTATGGGAGGCCATGCCGCTCACCTGTGTGTTGGAACAAAGTCGGAGAGGCGGGCATCCTTGGCCCGAAGGTGGTGTAGAGCATGATGGAGAATGTTCAGCTTATATGGGGGAGGATGAAGGTGGCCCAGGACCGACAGAAGTCATATGTTGATACCAGGAGGAGACCCTTGGATTTTGATGTTGTAGACCATGTGTTCTTGAAGGTCTCCCAATGGCGTGGACAATGGAGGTTTGACAATGGGAGTATGCTTTATCCCTAGTTCATCGGGCCCTTCGAAGTGTTGCGGCGGGTCGGTGAAGTGTCTTATCAACTAGCATAACCACCGCTTCTACTGAGGATACATGATGTCTTACATGTGTCCCATCTCTGTCGGTATGTGCACGCCGATTCAAACACCCTCAACTGGGGAGAGCTGGACATCGAGGACGACATGACTTTTGTGGAGAGACCAGTGATGATCGAGGATCGCAAGGAGAAGGTGCTTCGTGGGAGAACCACTCCCTTGGTTCATGTGTTATAGAGACACAGTGGGCTTGAGGAGAGTATGTGGGAAAGGGAAGAACATATGCGTGCCCAGTACCCAGAGTTGTTTTGAGTTTCGTACTATTTGGTTTATAGTTATTGTGGTAGATCGTTTTACATTGTTGGCTATGAAATACTAGTTTTCTTTCCTCTGAATGTGTGTAAAAATCCCTGGCTACAGGGGGGAGAGAACCCGACCCCTAATAAAAACTCATTAATGTGGATGCGATTAAACCTGTGCATCCAAGTTAGTGCCGCCTAATCCAGATAATATCATGACATGGGGGGGGGAGACTCCCCAACCCACATGCTTGGGCAGTTTGACATGGGATGTTGCTTGGTTCTTCACATGAAAGTGTTCTTAGTTAACAATGAGGTTCAATCCTAAGAGGTATCTTTCGAGGTGGTTGTTCGGACCCTCTATTTCCATCTAGATTGTTTTGATTCTCGAGGATGAGAATCATTTAAGAGGTATCTGATGTAATGGACCGGGTTTTTTTGGGTCCATTACATTTTGAAAATCTCGTGTTGGCTTTTTCTGGTTTGGGAATCTCGGTGAAGTTTGGCCTAACAGTAGGCCTACTGGTAGCCTTAACCTACCGGTAGTAGGCCTACCAGTAGCTCTTTCTACTGGTAGCTAGGCCTACCGGTCGCTGCAGCCTACCAGTAGCTCTCAGCTAAAGGTGGCTATCGCCTGCCCCCACGGGGTATTTCCAGTACCACTCCTTTTTGCAAGAATTGGGTTTTAATCCCTATATTGACCACATTATGCTTGTTTTAAAAATCCCGGTGATGCCCATAATTGATTCGATTAAATATTTTATGAATTAACCTGGTGGGTGCATCTGTTTAGACCACTTTAATAACATGTGGAGTGTATAAACCTCATGGTCAAACCATGACCTACTCCTTACGCGGTTTCACATCCTTATCCCAATTTTCCTCGGCCTTTATAAACCAAAAAGGGTTCTCCCTAAGTTTCTTTTCTCGATCACCCTGTACTAGGAGTACCCTACGTTCAGACGAGCAGCTTTTCATTCAGACGAGCCGCATCGCTATCTGTGAAATTCCATGCCCAAGCTTAGCATCGACCATTGATAACAAGTAGGGTATTTATCCTTCATATCTCTTTTTGTGTATCATGTGGGATGGAAATTCTTTAGATTCTGTAGAATTGGATGAACCAAACATAAATAACGATAATGAACTGATTATATAAAGAACGAAGGGGGGCTGTGATCGATGATGCTTTGATTTATGATCTTCCACGACTTATGATATGTGAATTGTGTGGGCGTACGCCTTCTAAAAATCATGGTCATCGGTGGTCTTTCTCTGAGCACTAATGAACCCTTGCCTCTAGTGATATTTAATGGATTGTATTGTGGTTGTGATCCCTTGTTGTGAAAAGTAAATCGGTTAATTAATTATATTCGGCTAAACATATTGAAAGAACCAGGATCAACTCATTTTTGTGATAACCCCGGTTAAGTACAGCGAATTTGAAATCATGGAGTGTGTTAAATCTTATAAATCTGAAAATACTGGCATGGCCCTGCCTTGTGTTAGTGGTAGTGATTGTGTTGATTTCCTTTATGTGACGATAGTTGTGTGATGTGGGTGGGGATGGGATCCCCTATTTTTATACTCCCGGTGGTTGTGAATTTGAGGATGGGATCCTCTGTTATATCACGAATTGGGGTGGGATCCTCTATTGTTGAGAAACCTATTTGGCTCCTGGATTTTGGATATGAAGCTCTAACATGGGATTTTTCTTTGGTTGTTGTGGATTTACAAGAGAACCCAGAGTGGATACTAAAATTGATGTTCTGCTGGATCGTTTTCCATTTGTTTGTGCTTATGGTGTTAGTTTCCCAGTAGTGCAGAAACTTATTTAAAAATTATTTCTAAACATGTAAACTAGGATGGGACAAATGGGTTTTGTTTTCATGTGAGTTTTGACTAGGACATGGAACTATTTATGTTCATTAGGCGGGCTGAATAAAAACCTAAACATTGGGTGAGTGATTTCTACCTATACATATACTTGTAGTTTTGTGTTTCTTATTCGCGCCCCACCCATGTTGAGAACATAGTGACGAACACCCCCATTAGATGAGGGAGGGTCTTTTTTCCAACACTATTATTATTCGTTAGTCATTAGCTCCTTTTCTTCTCCCTTTCTCGGATATCCCAAGTATCTTCGGGCAGGCTGTGATAGCTTGATGTCCATTATTAGCGCAAGAACCTTCGGGTGGGGTGGTGTGACAGTTGTGGCCCAAGTGTGTGTGGGCAGGTAGTTCGCAAGTATCTTCGTGATGAGGCCTAGGTGTCTTTGGGCGTCGCATATGATCTTCTAGACATGGTTTTTTTCGGGCATGGCGGTGGTTGTTCTGGCCTAGGTATTTGCAGGTGTGGTTACGTGTGACAGTTGTGGCCCAGGTGTGTGCGGGTGGGGTTTGGCAGTGGGACTGCGTGAGGTTGTGGCCCATGTGTGTGTGGGCGGGGTGTGGCAGTGGGACTGTAGTGAGAATTGATGGATTGGTTCGATGCGTAGGATGTCTCAATAACCACTGGGAAAGTGGAGTGGGGTACCCAAACATCGATGTGCTATTATTATACATTAATTGACTTGAGTTATTTGGGGAGTGTACCTTGGTGAGGCTTGGGTGGATATATTACCTTGTTAGGTGTTTGTTTTACTCATTTTCTCACGGGACATAGTACGTTCCCCCACTTGTGCACGATATTCTTTGGTTTTTCCTAATGAGTATACCTGTATGCTCTCCCTACGTAGATAAAACTGCTTTCAGGTTTCTAGGTGGACTTTTGGGATCACGTGAGACTATACTAGCTTCAACCCTTGGGGTAGTCGTAGTTGTTGTTTTTCATTCTTTGGTACATTACCCTTGTACTCTGTGTGTACCTTGTGGTTTTTACTTTTGTAATATGCATTGGGAGTGATTCTTGGATTTACTTTTACTTTCTGCTTTTGGTGTTGTTGGGATTTACCATTCTATATCCTGATCAAATTCAAAGAAACAGGGTAATGCCTTCCATTTAGTGTGTGATTCTATACCCTTGGGTCTAGTCGCCACTTCGGGAACTATTGAAGGCGGGGCTTGGGGGTAATTATCTCTCCTTCATCTTAAAGAAGGAAGGGCTTGGCAATCTGCTGACCCTTCCCTCCTTTTGGTGAAGGCGGGTCATGACATACATAATCATTCAAATTTAATTGTTAATATGTTGGTAAATATGTATCAAATATATCCAATATTTATAATATAATCTTTCATATGTGATTGAAAATGGAAATGTAGATTCTCATGGACTTTGTAAGAGTTCCCAAACTCTTGTTGATCTGGAATTTAGTAGTGAATGGAAATTGAATTGTATTCTATATGAAAGGAATGTATATGTTGATGAGAGACACATGTTGTATTTTATTAGTGAATTATTCACGTCTTCATCACATCTGGATAGGTTAAAGATGATTATAATTTCATATCCTAATTGAATGGTCATAAGTGAAAGTGTTTTATGAGTGGACTCGCCACCTAGTTGGGTTATGTATTGGAATGTGGTCATGAATATCAATAGGTGTGATTGGATAACATCAATAATGAGGGAAATGTTCATGTGCGAATATCACATATATCAAAATGTTATTTTAATACTTGATTCAATAATAAAATTCACTCACATTATCAGAATGAGTTGCAGGGAATGAAAATCTATGTTGATGATTAAATTACAATGTATTCCACCATCCAAAAGGTTAATATTTAATTCTAGTGACCTACTAGCCATTTTCTATCTTATTACATACTAGATTATAAATGGTATGAGTTAAATAATTATTTATTTAGGGTGTAACAAAAATCATCAATAGGCTACGAATCAATATGGATGATTTCTTACATGCTAATGAGGGTCTCTAGGTTCATTATTATCTGGGATGCCATTTCTATAGTCAAACAATTTTAAATTTATATATAGTATATTATAAACCATCATGGGGATCCTAAAACTATAAAATAATAATGCTATTTCTTGATTTGTTCTCTTTTATTGTTGTTTTCTGAGAGTGCACTTTTAAAATGTACTTTTGATAACTGTTTACTATAGGCAGACTGATTTTCCATCCATGTATGCTACGTTGTTACATAAAGAAACTCATTGATTTGGCATATAATATTTAAAATGTTCCTTGGAGAAAAAATTACATCTTTTTCTATTCACCTAAAATGCCCTGACCCAAGTTACCTAGATTCGCTGCAATATTACATAACATTGGCATAATGACAAGGGATCATATCCTGAACGACCGATCAGTTTAGTAGCCTTGGAAGAAATACATACATAAATTATTTTTACATTACATTATGAAATGAAAAAACAACACAGTCTCTCCATTTAACACATTCCAATCCATTATACAATCCCTATTGGTCAGTCATAATATACAATTTTGAATCCTTGAAAAAAAAAACAAAGAAAGGCGTGAGCTCAGAAGCTCTGTGAAGATAAAAATATAGCGGAAACTATCATAAATAAGAAAAAAAATTTAAGCAAATTTTTAAAACTAAAAAAAACATAAACATAAGATTAATATGTCAAAGATAAATCAAATAATTTCATTTACATATTCACATGAATATTTTATCTGTCGAATAATCACATGTAATATCAGAAAAAAATTCCATTATGGTGGCATACATAATGCTGGACATCGTACCAAATTTTTCAAGGCCTCGTGCAAAGACTAAAAAAATATTTTTCCTAGGCCTTGTGCCATGACACTATTTTGTTTGATGAGACCTATCGATGCATTGAAGAGCTGTTGCGGGCTCCACCCGTCACAAACTACATCCAATGGATTCCTCGTATAAAAAGGATGAAAGATAAAAAAACATTATTATTAAAGCAAGCATAAGAAAGTTCATAATATAACCATAAACTATGAATGGTATAAAAATAACACATCCATAGAAAAAAATATCACAGAAATTTTTATACAGTATGGAAGATTGTATCAAAATAAATCAACTTCAAACAAGTGTAAAATCTATCAAAGGATGTTGACAAAGATTAAAATCAAAAATCTTTGAGAGAAATATCCTGTTGTAATTTGAAATCATTTAAAAGTCACATTGTTATAAAATAAAACATTTATTTTAAAAATATTCATATATGTTTCTATGGGAAGCCTCAAAGATGTTATAATGTATGAAAATAGATGCACTCACTGTATAAGTTAAAAAAACATTCTTTCATTATTTTTGTCAAAAATTTCATAAAGTACCTTATTTGGAAAACAACAGAATGATTCCTTTATAATATTTCTTTTCATATTAAAAAAAGGTATAAATAAAATAAACCCATAGTATAGGAAATATTAAAAATGTTTTGAAATTTATTTTTAAAAAACACGGATGTTGATGATAAGGATGTCCAAGTAGATACTCACGTATAAACAACCTCATATAATAAAGAGATTGTAGAATTTACACTTACCTTGTACTTTTCCTTGCTCGAGGGTATGTTAAACTCTTGTATAATAGTTAAATAATTGTTATTAAAATTTTCAAAACCACATACATAATTATGATATCATATATGATTTCTTAATATTTCATAGAAAATAATTTTTCCACAATATCATTATTTCGGCTGTTAACAGATTTTACTTCATATATTTTTTACGTTAGTCTGGTATGTTACAGATAGGATGTGTTTGATTAATATCCAGGAATATATTATGTTCTTAAACATTGTTTTTTAAATAAAAAATGATATTTATTATTTAATGATAATTATGGGGAATTAATCTAATCGGGTTTGTGAAGAAAGTTATCTGTTTGTACGCACGCGCGACAATATCATTCAACTGAATAGGGAATTATTTGTAATTGGATGTTATATTGTATATATAGAAACATTAACATATTATAATTCTTATTTACAATAATTGAACTAATTATTATACTCATCCAAATAATGAAGTGTTGAATAACAAACTACACCATGACGTGGAGACGGTAAGTTGTACGTATGCACGTATGGTGACTTTTAATTAATCGGATGGATAGAATAATGAATATGGTTATAACATATTTATAATGACATATCAATATTTATTGTTACAAGAGATGTTATTTTTCTATGGAAACAAAAAATACAGAGGAAGTGGAAGATGAAAAGAACTTTGAAAAAGGTGGTGAAATTATTACTACTTCCTCGGGTGCTTCTGTTTGATTTGATAAAAACATCTCCTTAAGTTAAATTTTCATCAAAATAAAAAATATAGGTTTTATTGAAGATAGTTGGTAGTATATTTTAGTTGGGTTTTCCGAGCCAAATGGCTTGGGAGGTGTAACACAGTGAGAAGGGGAATTACCTTTTTTTAAGATAGGGGAGGGTCACTTTTGGAAAATTGTGAAATATTATTTTATTATTTAATAATATTCGGTTTATAATGGCTCTAAAAGTATTTATGTCTAGGATAAGGTGTGTATGGTCTAAAACCTATAAAATAACAGGTTTTAGAGAGGTTTAGGTCAATATATTATCCTCATCTTTTAGGTTTTACTCTTAGTTATATAGTTCAACTTTTACCATGTATTCTTGTTTTACTATAATAAATACTTTAATAAATACTATAAAAATCCAAGATAACCCCATGTTGTTCTTTATTAAAATATCTAACCATATATTATCCCTTTGGTCGATCCTTAATTTTTAAAAAATATTAAATAAATTAATAATATTGTATTTGTTTTAAAAATTCATTTTTGACAATTTTGACACTATTAGGTATTTTTTTTGTGAAATAATAAAAAATTTATAGCATAAAAAAAAAATTAATCAATGATAACATGTCATATTAAGCTATAAATTTTTTGGATTTCATAAAAAGACTCAATTTACATTTATTTAGATACTTATATTATCAATTCTTTTAATCCTTCAATAATAATGTAATTACTACATAATCATTGTCTCATTAATAAATTTTATAATTTAATGGTTAATATTTATAAATAAAATACCATTATTTTTGAAATATAATTTAATTTCTAATTAATATTTATATTCGAATTTATCTTATATATAACGCTATATTAAAAATGATTTTGTTATGAAAATTTGAATTTATCTCTTTTAACTATTCTTTAAATAAAATAATAATAAATGTCTTAATTTAATCCATGTTGGAAAAAATGAATATATTTTATTAATAATGTTGATTTTGGTCGATATGAAGTTATCCAGATGAATATATATATTTGTTAAGGTAATTATAATATACTTTTTACCTTTAATTACCCTTGTTACATTTTATCGTGGTAAATAAAATTACAAATCTACTATTAACCAAAAATTATTTTCATCATATTGAACAACATTTCCATTACTAATTTCAACCAAATCCCTCGGATTTTTGAATTTCATTTCATAGAAGTGGTAATATTATGTTAATTGCAAATTTTCGAATGTTCCTAGAAGTTTCGTAGAAGACGTTAAAATGTTTAATAAAATTTTATACTTATAATTTTATTATAAAATGACTCCGTATAAAATAAATTAAAAATATATAGTTATTATATATCTATTTTGACAGAAAATAAATATTATTTTTAAAAAAGGTTAGTTTTAAACAATAACTTAGTTTTTTAACTATTCATCCAATATCGAATGTTTTCAGAAAAATATTAAAAATTAACCCTAAGCTAATATTGAAATTCCATGTCAAAAAATAAAGTCCATTTTGCAAAATAAAATTTATATCATTTTAGAAATTTGGTATTTCTATTCACAATATCTAGTTTGATTGGTCATGGTGTTCAAGAACTTGATGTTGCATACAACGCAAGCTATTACAATATTCAAAGTGAAATGTATCGGTGATGCTTGAGGTGTTACCTTCTTCCCTCCTTAAAATAATTTCTTCATGGATATTTCTAGAATATTACTGCATAAAAATATTCAAGTGGTTATTCATCATAAGGTCATTGGGTTCCCACTTTGCCTCTTCCATCTTATGATTCTCTATATAACATTTACCAGGCGAGTCATCCGGTTTCTCAAAACTTGTTCTCTAGTACCAAGAATCATGATAGACAATTCAAAATAAGATATATCAGGTTCATGTACTATTTATTCATAGGTGAGTACATGTGTGGGATAAGGCATGTATTTTTTCAATAGTGATACATGGAACACATCATGACATTTGGAGAGACATGGAGGCATTGTCAAATAGTAAGGTTCAACTCCAAATTGTTCTAGAATTTTGAAAGGACCAATATACCTAAGACTCAATTTGCCCTTCATATAGAATAGTATAACCCCCTACAATTAAGATACCTTAATGAAAAATTGATCTCCTACTTGAAATTCCAAATCCTTCCTTCGTTTTTCGACATAGCTCTTTTTCCCACATTGATAGGCTTTGATGTGGGTTTGGATAATCCCCACCTTTTACATTGTTTCCTTAATAATTTCTAGGCCTATGAATTTTCTTTCACCAACATCATAACAACAAGTTGGTGTGAAATATCTTTTTCTATATAACACTTCATATGATTCCATTTGAATACTTGAAATGAAGCTATTATTAAAGGAAAATTCTCACAGAGGTAAATATTGATCCCACATACCATGAAAGTCAAGTTTAATAGTACTAAACAAGTAATCTATGGTTTTAATAGTACATTCTTATTGTCCATCAATTTTTGGGTGGTAGGCATTGCTCAAATGAAATTCATTATTTAGGGCCTTCTGAAGACATTTCTAGAATCAAGATCTGAAACAATGATCAGGATTAGAAAACATCTATATGGGTACTCCATTAATTCTTAAAACTTCATTAATATATTATATTGTTAAATGTTCAAGTGGTAAATATTCTCTTATATCATGCAAATTTTCTTACAATGTAAGACGATCTACAATAACCCATATTGCATCATTCTTTCCTGGTGTCTTTGGTAGCCCTATGACAATGTCAATCACAATATCATCCCATTTCCACTCACGTATGGGAAAAGGTTGTATGACTCCTCCAAGATGTTGTCTTCCAACCTTAACTTTTTGACAAACCATACATCATCACACATAATCAGAAATCTCCCACTTCATGTAGCACCACCAAAAATGTTCCCTCAAATATCCATAAACATAAGTGAGAAAATGCTTTATATAGAAATTGGAGCTATAAGCATAATCCAAAAATCATATTTTAAGATCAAGTATGTCTGAAACTCAATGTTTCTTCACAAATTTCAAAATCCCATCTTCATATACGAAGTCGATCAATCTCCCACCATTCATAGCATTAGTTTTATTTTGAAACTCATCATCTTCAATCACATAAATTTTTATCCTTTCTAGTAATGATGGTTTGGAAACCATTAGAAAAATTATTGATGTTCCATGATTAGTCCCATATCTATTGTTACTATATCCATGAACATAAGATCCCATTCCACTCTCATCTTGTTTAGAACTCTATGATATTTTATTCTCAAATAATCTTCCACCTTATTTTCATTCCACAGGTGGTAGTGTATAGTGAACTAATAATACTTGAGTAGTTATCTCCATCATCTTTGCCTCATGATGAGTTCATTCTGTGAGAAAATAAACATCAAATTTTTTGATCAATATATATCTCACATTTTTCACCATAGATATTGTGTATCCATATCATCAGAGAGAATATTTCTTTTGATAACTTAATATCTTGTGTGTGATAGTTTTTGATAATGAATATTTACCTGTCTTAATGCATACGCAATGACACTTTCATTATGTATAAGAAAATGACAAATTACATTCATTCAAAAATCACTATAATAAATAAACCCATCATTCCTCGATGGTATAGTCAAGAAAAAAGCATTGACTAATATTTTCTTCAATTCCTTAAAACATTATTTACACTCTATTGTACAATAAAATTGAAACCTTTAGATGTGAACTTGGGGAATGGGTTAGCCAATGGAGAAAAATTCTATAAGAAACACCGATAATAACCTCTTTAACTAAAAAAATATGTACATCAGTTAAACTCATTTTTCTGTACATTATTGAATTGATAATTCTTTAGAAGGATCTTCATTGATTACATTTTTGGAGAAAATATGGCCAAAAAAATATTTCCTAAAGACAGAATTCACAATTTCAAAACATCCCATATAATTTATTTCATCTACTAGTATTTAGATTAGTGAAAAAGTGATTTTCATGATATTCATAGATTTTTGTGTAAACTAAGATATCATCAATAAATATAACTACAATCTCATCAAGATATTTTTTGAAAACTCTATTCATTAAATCCATGAAGATATAGGGCACATTGGACAATCAAAAAGTCATTACTGTAAACTTGTAATGCCTATACATAGTATTAAATGTTGACTTTAGAATGTATTCCTGCCTCACACAAAACTGTTGATATCCATATCAAAGGTTTATCTTTGAAAAATATTGTTCTCCATGATGTTGATAGAATAAATCATCAATGTGATATTGGGGATACTTTTTATTTGTTGATATAACATTGATATCTCTATAATCAATGCATAATCTCATCGATTCATCTTTCTTCTTAAAAAAACTAATAGGGGATCCCCATTGAGAAACACTCGGGAAAATAAATCTTTCATTACTCACTTCTAGTAGTTGTATTTATAGTTCCACTAATTCAATTGTGTCTATCCAATAAGGGGTCTTTGATATGGGACTTGAACAAGGAATTAAATCAATGAAAAACTCTACTTCACATTCTGGAGGATGTCCAGTTAAATCCTCTAGAAACACATAAACATATTCTTGCACAATTAGTATACCCCCAATTTGAACATTCGTTTCTGCACCCATATTTATTTCACTCTTTGCGTCCATAATAATTTAATTTAGTAGAGCTAATGTGGGTGTATATATAAAAAAATAATATGGTGATGTTTATTCTCTAATAATAAGGTACTCCTTATCATCATAGAAAATTGTATCCTTTTTATTATTACAATATAATTTTCACATCGTGGTCCAAATTCCAATCCTTATCAAGGATTTTATCAAAGTAAGTCATGTGTTTGACAACAAGTTCAATAGATAATGTATGTTTATATACCCTAATGGGGACTGATTCACAAAACATTTGTTCCAATGATACATCCCTTGGGAATTTTGACTGTAAACTCACTTTTTAAATTAAAATGAAAATATGTAATTTTCATACCAAACTAGGAAGATATGAAATAATATGATGATCCATAATTAGATAAATCATTGGTTACATTTGAGGAAACCATTAAATTCCCTGCAACCATGTAATACAGATCTTTAACCTTAGCAGTAGTGATCGCATAAGCTTGGCCTTCCTCCCTTTTCCTCTTTTGAGGTATGTTTACATGGATATTTGGAAATTTATTTCCATAATTCCATGTTTATATACAATTGTAGCATTATACATTGACAATATCCTTCTTTACCTTGCAATCACATGCTTTATGGAATTTTTCAACACACTTGTAATAAACTCTCATTCCCTTAAAGAAAGTACTAGGGTGTTTATTCTCACATTAACTAGAGGATGGAAACTCAACTTTTCACTAATTCCCATTATTTACATTTCTGGAGTGTTCTGCATATCTCTTTTTCTCTTTCTATTCTTTAATGTTGTATGACATAGATAATTCCTTTTTTTATTGATATCATAAGAGACAATAACTTCTTACCAAGGGAAGTATTGTGATAGTAATGCTCTAAGGATAAATGGTTTTACCTTATAAAATAATCAATCAATCATGCTTTTTGTGTTACATTTATAATTTGTTGCATGCCTTGTTAACTTTGTAATGATAGCCTCATACTTTATGAAATTATCATCCTCTCTTTTCCTCAGACTCTGAAATTTTCTTTCTATATTTTCTCGATGGTCGTGACAAAAGTATTAGTCAATGAATAGTTCTTTTAAATCCAACACTTATTCTTCCTCCTTATGTGTTATAAATTAATGACCTCTATAAATATGCTTCTCTCATGAGGTGATAAACATCCATGAAAACTTTTTCCCTTTATCTACTCCACAAAGAATGAAACATTTTTTTCTATGGAACATATCCATTTCTCATTTAAAAATGAATTTGTAGCCCCATTTAATGTTGGTGGTGATTTCCTCATGACGTGGTCTAACATTGATCCTTCATGTTGTGGATTAGGGTGATCCATACGTGTATGATTATTATTCATAACCTGAGTGAGTTGTCCCAGTATGGTTATATGTTATTTAGCACTGATTTCCTCATCAGCTCCACTATAATTATCTTTAGTATAAGGGAAATCCCTGTATTTATTATGTCCATTGATATGGTTTCCATTCCTTCCACTATGTTCCATTCCTAAACAATGACATACAATAGATTAGTTTATGAATCACAATACATAATTCCATACTAGTAAAATACTAACATAAATAGAACAGTTTATGTATATAATCTATAATAATAAAAAATGATTCTTTGATGAAGTATTTAAATATAAATCTTTCATAATAGTAATAAAAAAAAGTGAATTATCCTAATCAGATCCCCCAGGATTGTCGTAACCAAACAGTATCAAGGCTCGTTGTCGTGTACTAGGATACCCCAGGTAATGCTTGAAACCCTTTTCAATGTTTTCACTCATAGGTACATCTTTTCCAGATCCACCTCTACATTATCATATCCAGACAGTTATGTGTTGCTTGTGAAATACATAAAATCTCTATATTTCCGAAATTCTAGGAAGTTCTTCTGTAGAATTAATCAATTCTTATCTTAGGGTAATGTTATCTAACAACAAATTTTTTTAAATATAACTTCCTAGGTTGGTACTAAACCTCCATATGATACCAACTATAATGTCGCGACCTCAGTTACCGAGAGTCAGTGCAATATTTTATAACATTGGAAAGATCACAAGGGATTAAATCATGAAAGTTCAATCAGTTTAGTATCCTTGGAAGTAATAGATACATACATAAGTTTTACATTACATTAATAAATGAAAAACAACAACATAGTATCACCTTATAAAACATTCATATCCTTTATACTATCCCTATAAATCAGTCATAACATGCATCTTTGCATCATGGGAATAAATATAACCTAGAAAGTACTGAGCATAGATTTCCTGTAAGAATAACAATATAATAAAACTATAATAAATAAAAATAAACAATTAAGTCAATGTGTAAGAATAAAAAACATATTTTTAAACATAAATTTCATCTTAATATTGATAAGATAAATCAAATAATTCTATTTACATATTCACATGGATATTCTATTTTCCGAATTATCACATTTAATATCATTATACAATTTGATGATAATGGAATGCATAATGTCATACATAATAACCACATAGTAAAGGCCTCTTTCCAAGAGTAAAAATAATATTTTGTCAAGCCTTGTGCCAAGACTCTAGTTTTTCTCATGATACATACTGATAGATCGTGGAGCTATAGCGGCCTCCACTCGTCACTTACTAAGTCCAATGCATTCCACATATGAAAAGGTTGAAACATAACATTAACATTCGTATTTAAAATAGAATACGAAATGTTAATAATTTAAACATAATCCATGAATTATATAAAAAATAATTTAAATTGAAACATATCACAAATCCTTCAATAATATTTGGATGATTGTATCATAATGAATCAACTTCAAACTAGTGAAAATTCCATCACAGGTTGTTGACAAAGATGAAATCAAAAAATTGTGAGAGAAACATCTCTTTCTATTTTGAAATAAATTAAAATTCACATAATTGTAAAATAAAAAATTTATTTTGAAAATATTCTTATAAACTTGTATGGGAAGCTTAAAATGTGTTATAATGGAAAAAAATAGCTGCACTCACCATGTATGTTTAAAAAACATTATATCTTTAATTTTGTTGAAAATTTCATAAATAACATTGCTTGGGAAACGATGGAATGATTCATTTATAAACATTTTATATAAATTAAAACAAGGTTATAACTGATATTAATCCATATTCTAGGAAAACTAAAAAATGATCGGAAAAACATTTCTATGAAACACAGAAGTGGATGATAAGAAGGCCCCCATAGATACTCACGTATAAACAACCTCAAATAATGAAGAGATTTTAGAATTAACCCTTAACTCGTACTTTTAATTGATTTATGGTATTATAACCTCTTATATAATTGGTAAATCATTGTTATTAAACTATACAAGAACCACATACATAAATATAACATCATATATGATTTTCTAATATTGCTTTGTTAATAATATTTCAATAGTATCATTGATTAAGGTGTTACATGATTTTCCATTATACGTTTTGATACATAAGTAATGTTTTTTATGGAAAGGAAGCATTTTATACTTATAAAAAATGATATTATGTTCATAAAATGTATTTTATAATCATAAAATGAAAATTATTCTTGAATGTTTACTATGTGGAATGAATCCCATCGCATTCATGGAGACGGTAATCCGTACGTACATACGAGCGACAATATTATTCTATTGATGATTAAATAGTATGTAATTGGATGGTATATCACATATACAGAATAATTAACATATTATATTTTTAATTTACATCAATTATAATCATTATTATATCCATACAAATACTGAAGTGTTGAATAAAAAACCACACCACGATGTGGAGACGATAAGCCATAAGTACACACATATGGGGACTTTGAAATTCATATGACGGATAGAATAATGAATACGGTGGTAAAATATTTATAATAACATCATAGTATGTATAATGTACTGGATTTATAAATTTCATGTGGAGACAACAAATAAAGAGGAAGTGGAAGAAGAAAATAACTTTAAAAAACATGGTGAAATTATTATCTCTTCTTCTGGTGCTTCCTTTTGATTTGATAAAAATAGATCCTTAGGTTGGATTCTAATCAATGTAATGAATCTAAAATGAATCAAGGGAGGGTTGGATGATATTTTAGTAGGGTTTGGTTGAGCCAAAATGGCCTTGAATTTTTTATTTTGAGAGAAGGGGAAGTACCCTTTTATAAGAGAGTTGATGGTCATTTAAGGGAAATCATGAAATATAATTTTATAATACAGTCATATTCAGTTTATAATGGAACCAAATGGATTTATTTTTTGGCTAAGGTGGGGTTGGGTCGAAAACCTCTAAACCAATAGGTTTTAGACCAGTTTAGGTCACAATATTAACCTTCCCTTTTAGATTTAACTATTAGTTAAATAGTTTAACTGTTACCATGTATTCTTGTATTATTATATAAAATTGATAATAAACATACAATAAAAATACAAGAGAACCCCAAGTGGTTAATTATTGACATTTATAACCATATCTACATGATTTTTATGAACCACATATTTTTAGGAATATTATATCATTTAATAATGTTGTATTTATTTTAAAAAACTCATTTATGTCAATTTCGAAACTATTTGGTATTTGGTTTTTGTGTAAGTCATAACAACATTATCACTTCAAAAATAATTTATTTAATAAATAATAAAATCTTATATTAACCTATAAAAGTAATTGAATGCATATAAAGTCTTAATATACATTTATTTTGATATTTATAATATCAATTATTTTAATCATTCATTAAAACATTATTTACTGCATCATCATTGTGTCATAAGTAAATTTTATATTTAATGTCTAAAATTTATAAATAAAATAGTTTTATGTAATAAATAATATTATATTTCTAATTAATGTTTATAGTACAATTTATCTTATGTATAACCAAATATTAAAAATCTTTTAGTTACAAAAATTTGAATTTAACACTTTTTAACTCATTATTATATAAAATAATAATAAATTTCATAATCTAATCCTAGTGGAAAAAAGGAACATATATTATTTATAAGGTCTATTCTGGTCGAAATACACTTATCCAATATAATTAAGACATTTGATAGTGTAATTATAATTTAATTTATACCTTTAAAACCCCTATTTACTTTTAATCGTGGTTATTAAAAATAAAAAGACTCTATTCAACAAATATATTCATCCTATTGAACCACATATTGCTCAATGAGGTCAAATGTTTCCCTATGATTTATGAAATTCAATTAACATAAATTGTAAAAATAATTTTTATGAAAATTTGCAAATGTTCCTAGAAGATGTGTCAAAGATGTTAAATTTTTCAATAAAAATTTATACATCTAATTTTATTACAAAATAACTCAAATTAATTAAATATAACATATATAGGTATTATGTATCAATTTTGATATAAAATAAATTTAAATAAAAAGTCAGTTTTAAAAAATAACATAGGTTTTTCCACTATTCATAAAAAATTAATTTTTTTTCCGAAAAATAAAAAAAAATCACCACAAGATAATTTTGATATTCCGAATCATAAAATGAATTTCATTTTGATAATTAATATTAATAAAAGATCCCGAAGTGGGTATTACTATTCATAAAAGATAGTTAGATTGGTTGTGGTGTGATGGAACTCAAATTTGTGTTCATTGCATGATATTTCACTATTCAATGTGAAACATACTATGGAAGCTTGAGGTGTTAAATCACATATAATAGTTGATTCCCATAGACTGTCTGCATAGCATAGTCTAGTGTTTTCTGTTGTATCCAATTTCAATCGTCTCTTCACTAGATGTAGGTAGGGAATACATTTCAACAAGGGCCTTATCACTTTCATCGGACATTAATGTTTTTATAACTGATTAGTAAATGTACGTCTATAGATTAGTAGTGGATGTCTTCATTTTTTGGTCATTGTAATTTCCCTCTTGCGTTTTTAGTGGTAGATTGCATCTTCTGGCATGTTTTTCATTATATTAGATAATTTTAAATTCTTATTAAATTGATGTTATCACCTATACATTTTGGGATTCTCGAGATCATTTATAGTGTATTAATTGAATCATATTAGATAGATATTCCATAGATGTACTATGAAATGTATTATTTCTTCCATGTTTATTATCATTTTTTTTAATCCCTCGTAATTATTTTTATCACATGGAATTTGATATTGAGTCTGAATCTTTATTTTAGGAGTATTCTACATTTATAAATGACCCTAGATCGAATCCTATTTTTTTGGGTGAAATGTCTTTTATTATGTGTGATATAGAATCACCCGTGTAACACCCCAAGCCATTAAAATATTTTAAATTTAGAATAAAACTATTTATTCATATTTTATTTTATAATAAACATTAATAAAAGTTTATACTATACCCAACACATATAAATCTTTTTTATATGTAGTATCATGTTTTATAAACTCTTAATGGTTCCCCAATTTTAAAACTAAAATTTTATATATTCATAAAAATATTATATGAAATTAATTTTTTTATATTAATGTTTTCAAAAATATATTTGGGTTAATTTTTGGTATTTTTCTATGAAGTTTTATATTTTTGATAAAAATTGAAAAATACTACATTTTAGTTGAAAATATCCTTTTCATTCAAGATATTTTTAATTCTAAATTACGTTTTCATCTTTATTTAGAGTTGAACGTTATCACTTTTATATCTATTAATCCAACATAGGTAATTTCATTCATTTTTATATTGAATTTAGATTAAAAAACCTAATGAACTTTCTAATATTTTAACATTATAAATTTTCATTCTCACAACATGTACAACATTAACATTAAATATAATTTTCCAATTATATTAATTGAATATATATAAAATGAAATACTTTCTTTAATTATTATAATATTTAATGTTTATTATGAAAAAAATGTTCATTAATAAATATATTAGATAAATTTATTAAAATTAATTACAACGATTAGCGTAAAATTAATCTAACAAGCGGCTAAACCCTAATATTAAACGCCAAAATGAACTATAAACCAGCCTAAAATAAATTTTATTCTAATAATCACACAATATAAATTATTTATTTCAATTTAATGAGTTATTGGGACACATTTTTATTGAATTCTACAAATATAACCCATTATATAATTAAAAATACAAAAAAAAACATTCTGATATTTTAATTCCAATAATTATATTTGTTATGAAAGAATAAACATAGTTTCTATTAATAAAATATTTTTAAACGTAAATGAATTTTAAAAAATTATAATAAGACATTAAAATTTTGAGATTATTATATTACAATAAATGATTAATAAAGATTAATGAATTGATTATTGAGTTAATAATAAAATAAAATAAATGAAACTATAACTATGAACGGTGAAGAAAATTTAATGATTTATTATTATTTTTTATTTTTAATATGAATAGATAATTTTAAATATCTGTGAACATAATTTAATTTTTTCCATAAATATATTTAAATTGTTATATTTAAATCATATTAACAATGTCATCATCGACATTAATGTTCTTTTATAATAAAGTGTATTTTATTAAAAGAAATAAAACTAGTAAAGATGGTATTTATTTTAATTTACTTTTAAATATTTATAAATATAAAATATCTTATATTGATAAAAATATTTATTTTTTATGTTGAACATATTTACCACTAAGTAGTTAAAACGTTGCAAGAACATTTAGGGTCTAGAAGAGTGTTTCTGCATTACAGGTGCTTGTGTTAGACATAATTTCCATCACATATGCTATTTATATTATATAAACTCTATAATAAATTTATAATTATATATTTATATTTTATAATATTTATAATGCTTATTTACTCTAAATAGTTTAATTACATATGTTTGAAATATAGTTACCTAAATAATAAATATATGGAAACATCTTGACTATGGGAAAAATTATAAAAAACACTTCTTTCTCTATGGTGGAGAGTTATTACAACCAAAATTACTCTTTTATCATTTATTTTTCAATTTTTTATTTACATTATTTAATGGTGACATACCATTATTATTAACCCTTTGGTATTGACAAGACATCCAATTCCCCTCCACTATAAATAGTGATTGACTCATCCCCATCCTTATACCTCTAAAGAAACCTTGGAACATAAAAAATTAAAAAGAATAACCTCCCTAAATCCCTTCTATGAAAATATAATCCTCAATTTTTTATAAATCAATACAGGGAATTCCATTGGTGAAAACCAAAGTTGTTACCCAAAAAAGGTAACATTCATCAACGATCACTTTTTTTTATTTAATTCTCAAACTATTATATTAATTTTATTCAATGGTTATATGATATCATAAGTATAATACATATAATTATATGATTTTTTTTTAGTTTTACCAAAACCTAGACACAAACCAATCTAAGGGGCAATGAATTTATCATTTCTGTATATGGAAGATTGCCGCCTCATGAAAAAATGTCATTCAATTTTCTTTTACCACCTATAATTTTGTAGAATTATATTGGATGCAATGATTAGATATTTTATATATTTTATCTATTAATAATTTATAATTACTTAATTTTTATATAACTAAAAACATTATAAATTTCATTTTATAGAAACCTGATAACATCATTTGTAGATGTGTGGGAAACATCCTCCCCAAATCCATGTGATATGTTCACACATTGAATGGAATTTATTAATAAAGGGATTAACTAAATTTTCTTGACAAAAAATAAATAAATATTATATTAATTAGATAGTTTTCTTTTTTAAATAAAATTTAATGTTTATTTATTACCCATTTCACAAATTAAAAAAGTGTTAATGTTTCACATGGACGTGTCAACTACTATGTTCTCGAAGTAGAATTATTCTTTCTAAATCACAAGAACTATATATCCATTTATATATGATTCAATAAAATTATATTTATTATATAGATATCATTTTGGAAATAAAAATTTTTATATACCTTATTTCTATTACAATCGTTTATTAATGGGAATGTTACTTATGTGTTGCTACAACCTACCGTATCTGTGATTATAAACATGTTTCATTTATCATAACCGCCATTAATTATTGGTTTTAAAATAAAAATGTATGTATAAATATATTAATTAATTCATTTTTAATATTATTTTTACTTTTTATGATGATTTCTTTTACCATAGTTGATCCAACGAAGTTTATTTTGACACATGAATAGAATATGGTAAAAAAAATTGATGTAAATTTAATTGTTTAATTATTTTTATAAAAAATTTTATTATGTGAAATTAAATTATTAATAATTAAAAATTATCTCAATCATGTAAATAATTAACATTTTTTTGTTATTTAAGAAGATAATGGCACACATGACAATTTATACTCATGCTACATGTTTTTTTAGCCGTTTACATTCAATTAATAGTTTTAGTAATTATAAAACAATTTCACATTATTATAGTTTATAAAATTCCAAATTTCATTTATTAATATTATTCAATAATAATTCATTTTATTTTAATATTCATTTTGAACTATCATATTTAAGGGGGTTTGAATTGAATATTACCATGTGCTAAAAGTTATCTATGAAATATCACATTCTATTGTGATAATTAACATTCTCTCAGAATAATAACTTATTGATGATTGTTTTTTGAAGATAAATTATATCATATATATATATATAAATTATCATAAAATATATTATTTTATTTCCTAAACTGTATTTCATTTTAACATATAGAGTTCACAAGAAATGTAATTTTATTCACTAGGGAATTATGGATGAATATGTTTCATTTATTCACTAAAGATATTTGACAAGGCATATTTTTTTGATTTTAATTAATTATTTTACTATATGAAGAATTATTTGGGCTTATATAATAAGGATTGGGAAAAAACTAATGTAATATAGTTGATCAATTAGTAGTCTCAAGTGACAAATTTTGTTAGTAACAAACAATTCACATATAAATACAAGAAGTATTAGTTTATCAGGATGATAAATTAAAAAAAATAGTTTTGTTTCTTCCAATGGAAATAAACTGTCTTGAGGATAGATCCAGATAGTATCTATAGTTAGGATAAATATTGATATTTAAGATGTCAAGCATTTTACATTCCATATTTTTTATTATTTATGGTTAATATTCAATTAGTTAGATTATACATTTATTTGGTTTATTCTATTTTTACTAAATATATGCCATTAGATTTAGTTATTTACCTTTACATGTTGATTTTTCTCATGGATTCATTATTTCATCTATTATAATTAACCCTTATTGATCATTTGACCCCACCCTAATTATGATTCCTTTCTCCATGATAGAAATAATATTTTTTTGAATGATTTAACATAGATGGAATTTATATTACCTTTTTATGTATCATGTTTTATTTATTAATTACTAATATAATTTTTGTATCATTATGTAATATGGATTTCCAAAATTTGTAAATGCATTGGTGAATTAGTATTTTCTTCCATATAATCATGACATTGTTATGGCGGTAGACAGTTGCTTTAGGATTGATGGGGTTTGGTAGTTATTTTTTTTTTAATATTTGTTTACTAAAATCCTAGGAAACATGATTTAGAAAACACCTAATAGAGGGAAGAACCCTATGATATACATTGAGGATATGTATTTAAGAACATACCATTGAAACAGTGTTTATGATTATAATTTGGGATATAAAGAAAAAACATTTTATGTTATGTATTTCATTAGTTTTGTGATTATTCCTGAGAAGATATAATCAAGTCTATGTCATCATTTTGAAATAGAGCATAGTAGAAGAAATGTGATCCTCGCCAATTCACGTGATCCAAAATAGTAAGAGTGCTTTATTTCTTGTATGGTCTAAATAAAATATTTTTGAACGGAACTAGTGTCCCATGATTTATCATAATATGATGACATTGTGTCATGCACTAACCAGTTTCTGAAAAATTTATCTATGTATTATTGATTCGAAGGGTGGCATGATAACAAGAGAATATCATGATAAATTATGGATAAATTGAATATGGGAATGAATGATTTTACAACATGTAATAATTATTGAAATAATAAACCTATTACATTTATAAAAGGAATTGGATTTTGATACAATTTCCTAATGAATGTACATTGTTCTTTTGATTTAATGGAAATGAAAAAGGATACCAATGTATAATGACTAAACGTCATATAGACATGGAACTGTGCAAATAAATGTCTACAATTTCAGTAGAATAACCACCAAAAAGTTGCTAATGGATAAATGTCAATTATATCCTATAGCTATAAAAGTCGAGAAATGATTAATGTGATTATTATTGGATACAACAATTATATCATATTAGTGTTTTATATGTAATGAACTAGTTATATTTTTTTTGAAAAATATAAGGATTTTACTATAGTACTACTTCATTATGGATTAGAAACAACAATGTTTATAGGTACCAATGGACAATAAAATTTATTTTGTGTAATGTTGATCTTCACGGAAAACACACGATTTCGAATGCTTAATATGTTCCTGATGCTGATACAATGATACATGAATAATGAGATGATTGATATAAATAAATAAAATATCATACTTCTAAATAAATTTTAAATTATTCAAATGTGGTGAATCATAATATTTTTTAATGGTTAATAATTTTTCAAAATGAATTAGTTTGATCATTTAGAGAGGATTAAAAGATTAATGTATTAATTCACCATGTAATGATACTTGTTCAATGAAATAAAGTACAAATAGCTCAAGTAAAAACCAAATGATATGATTATTTTTATAGAAAATTTTATTTTTTAATATTCATAGATAGTAAAAGAATTAATAAACATTGGTAAAAGTATTTTGAAACAAATTAGTGATTCCAAATAATTTTTTTATTTAACCGATGGTATTTTAAATCATCGTACATTAAATAATTTGAATCCTATAACTTTTCATTGACTACTCACTTTTTTATAATTAATGAATACAATCACCGTCTAAACACATGTATTCCTTTCCTCTATTTATGTACCTTCCTTAACCACTAATTTTCTCATAATTAGAGTTATAGTTATATGTTATTACATGTGATCAATCTAATTATTATTCTATAATATCAAAATTATATTTTATTAACTCCTCTCAGCATGTGGGATATCCCCAACGGAATATTCAAATACCAAACCCTTGATTATTAAGATCATGATTAAATTGATAAGATGAAATTAATCTAAGTTGGTGATAATGTATCAAAACAAAAAATTACAATATCTTCATTTTAATATAATATTAATTTTTTTACTATACTTATTTAATTGAAACACCATGTAAAAATTACGCTGCATAAAAAACTAAGTTAGCTTATGTTACAATGAAGACTATGTTATACCTACTTTTAATGGTGAAAATACTGTATAAATAATTTTTTTGACTTTTAGAAATATTATTTAAAAAAACATCATTTCATAATTCATAATTAAACAATTATATTTGTGTTAATTTTGGTATTTCTATGAGAAGTATCATTTTTTGATAAATCATGGAAAATATTGCATTTTATATGAAAGCCACCATTTAGTTTAAATAATTACTAAATTAAAATTAAATTTCAAACATATATTAAAATAAAAATAGATCAATTATAAATATATTAGACAAATTATGGTATATTAGATAATTTTTATATTGTATCAACATGTAAAACTTTAATTGTTGTTCATCATTTTCTCTTTCAAACTCCTCATTCGCGCCACATGTTCATGAATAACTTCGTATTTAATTTTTTTCTCTTATATGAATTCAGATTTTTTATAAAATATAAATGGTATTAAAAATTATAATATATAATATATATTTAGTTAATCTTATTTTTTTAAAATAATTTATTATTGAATGTAATTATAATTAATTTCAGATATTAAGGTATAAGTAGGCATAAAAAAACGACGAAAACGAAAACATAAGGGCCAAAATATATTAGATATTTGTCAGAAATCTATTTTAATCAAATAATATGAACATATCCCCTATTTTTTATAAATTTATGAGTTATTGGGACTTATGTTCCTGAAATTGACCCATATAATATGTTCTTTAATGGAAAAATAAAAAATCATCTTCCATGTTTTCAGTTCAAAAAATGATTAAGAGTATCGAAGAAGCTATAGTTGCTGGCAAATAAATATAATATTTAATGTTAAATGAGTTAAATTTATATTTAAAATTTTAAATTAATTTTTAGATATCAATTAGAAATATAAGTTTCGTAATAGAATCTAATGTAGTGATTATTTAGTGAATAGATAAATAAAAAATTGATACTAAAAATAATAAATATGAATAAAATTAAATCAAATTTTCATATATATTTTTCATAATATTACTAATAAAAGTCATATATATTTTTACTATATATATTTTAATAAAATTATTTTGTAGATATTGATAAATATAAATTAGTTTAATAATTTGAACATTTAAATTAATGTTATTTTATAATAAATGACATTTTATAAAAATAGTTAAAACTACTAAAAATAATATATTCTTATAATTGATTTTAATATTTTATTTAATATAATATATGTCCTATAAAATTATGAATTGAACTTTTATAATTAAAATATTGACCTCAGTGTTGTAAAAATATTGTTAGCACAGTTTGGGTTAAAATAGTGTTTTTGTTTCTTATATGCACTTTTGATATAAAAAATCAAACACACTTGGGATTTAAATTTATTAAAATATATATAATGTTTATAAATAAATGGTTATATAATATATATTATTTATCACTATAATTTATTATTATTTTAATAAATATATATGCTAAAAAATTTACCTAAATGAAAAAATAAAAAATATAAATAATCTTAAAGAATAAGGAATCAAATTATAATAATAAAAATAATTTTCGTATATATGTTATTATAGACCATGAATCTTATTTCATATACATTTTTTTTATTTTGAATGAACTTGATTTAAGAGATACCTCCCAATACTATTTATCATTTGGTATTTACAATAACACCATTAATACATTACTATAAAAATATATTTTGTACTTCCTTTAACACACATCACAATCCACGTTGGTTTATCCCAAATATACAATAATTATATAAAAACATACCTCTAGTCATAAAATAACTGTCATTTTTTGGAGAATTTAATCCAATGATGTCATTTGGTGAAAACTATAAGCAGTTACCCAAAGCAGTAGTAACATTATTCTATAATATATTTTATATTATTTCATTATAATTAAATTAAATTATTCATACTAAATCGTTACTCAACATAAAAATTATTATAATTATAATTATATATTTATAATTTAAGTGGTTTTCCAACACCCACACACACAACCAAGAAATTGGCAACAATTTACTATTCGTGTGTACTGTAGGCATCCACCTGACAGAGTGATGTCATTCATTTTTACATTACCACCACTAATAGATGAAAATAATTATGAAAAAAATTGTTTTTATTTTATATTATTATATATATATTATGTCCTTATGATTATTTATTTTATATATAACACATACCTTTTTCATTATATTTTTTTTTCTAAATACAACATCATTTGTAGACGTTTGGACTACCCTCACATCAAAGCGTTGTGATATATTCAAAAATTACATTGATTGAATTAAGGAAGGGAATCTTTAAAATGATGTTCAATTTAAAAAATTATATATTACATTCATGTAATAATAAAATATCTCAGAATATAATATATAATTTGATTTAATAGTCATTTCTCACACTAAAATGTGAAAACATCATGTGTGGATATGTCAACTACCACCACCACAATATTATGAAATTTATTTTAATCACAATAATTATATATAAAATTACATAATATTAAATGGAATTATATTTATAATATATTTATCACAGTAAAATGGTAAAATATCAACACCTTCCTTCCATAGGGATCATTGAAAAATATGATTGTTACTCATGCGTACATGTAGCCTACTGTGTCTTTGATTTGAATTTTGGTCGATTTTTCATGAAAATAATTTAAAAATTATTTCAAAATAATATTTTAGGAATAATTATGATATTTTATTTATTATTAATATATTATGAATTATTATATTATGACCATGTTTAACATGATTGACTTACGTGAGTCAATTTTTACAAATGAAATGAATTTGGTCAAAAAAACACAATGTAAATTTTCTGTTTTTATATCTTTAAAAAATTTGTAATAAATAAAATTTAATTAATAATATAAGTGGAAAATGATATCAGAAAATTAAATAATTAACTTATGTTGATTACTTATTATGGGAAAGACACACACAAGTGTTCATTCTTATGGTAATGGATTTACACTCTATTTACATTATATTGAGACATTCTGTTATTATTCACCTATTCAAATTAATGAGTTATATATACTTCCCCATTGTTGGTTTATATCATGGTCAAATTTAAATTCTTATTCTATTGGTTTTTATAATTAAATATCGCATTAATGTCTTTTTTACCTGATAATTTCCAAGTGGTAAGTGTTGTCATTGCAATATCATATTATTATGTTATCGTAAAATTTCTATTGATATGATCACTTCCTTATTATTATTTTTATACATAAAATTTATCTTAAAAATAAATATTAAAATGAAATAGATATTATTATTACATAAACCATCTACCATTTTTACACATGGTGTTCCCTTTGATATTTATTTTATTTACTCGAGAATTAATGATAAATCCTTATATATTAGTAGACACATTAATATGCAAATGAACATTGATTATGATTTAAATTGATTATTTTACTATATGTTGAATGATTTTGACATATTCTACAAAATATAGGCACAAGTTAATGAATTGTCTTTAATGCATCGGTAATCCCATAGGATGATGAGAGTTGGAAAAAACATTGAGTTTTTTTAAATGTTTTTTAATATTATCATGAGGTATGATATGGAAAAAAATCCAACAGGTTAATACCAAAATAGATAAAATGTAATGGGATGGATATTGATATTAACAATATTGTGGATAGATATTGGTTGTGAATACATCCAAAATTATTCATTATATTTTTATCACTATTCCATGTGATTACTCAATTAGTTTTAATATTAAAGGTTATGTTTCATTCTCATGTTGTTGATTAAGTTGAAGGTTTTTTGTAAATTTATTTATATATTTTAATTTTTAAAGACAAGTATATTTTAATTTTTAAAGACAAGTAATTTTCATGGAATTTTTTTTCATAATTCTTTGTAATTTTACGTGTCCGTTGTTTCTAACGACACCTGATTTCGATGCCTAGTGTGCCCGGAATCAATTTCTGAAGTTTTGTTCGGGTACGTTCAGTAAACATACATGCGGGTTTTTCTACCTTTTGAACCGTTGCTCAGAATTGAAATCCAAGGGCACCGATGAACTCGTAGCGCCGATAATTGATTAATGGGACCTTTACCACAGTTGTGTTTTATGTGGGTTGAGAGTTATTTTTTTTGGGGAAATTGGAAATAGGTAAATAAAATTGTTAAAACAATTTTATATATCTATGGAAGTTATTTCCCCCCATTGGAAGTTATTGGTGGGGACCAAACCCACCCAACTCTCCATGTGTGGATATTTGAGAGGTGGGGTCCACACGAGCCCCAACCATTCATCTCCCATAACTCTCTTCAAACCCCCCCAATTTACTCTTCCTCCTTTATTGGGACAACCCCCCATTAATTATGAGAACTCTTCCTCTACCTCTCTCTCTCATTAATTTCGACAACTCCCCATTTATTATGGTGGAGTCCCTCCACCTACCACCTATGCCAACTCTTCTAATTAATTGGTTGAGATACTCAATTATATAATTATGTGTGGTGTCGTGAATGTTTTTGATATATTTTGAATTTCATGGAACCAATATACCTATAGAGAGCCTAATGTTCCTTTTAAGGAATGGTTATTATTTTAAAAGTCTTGGGAGAATACACCGTTCCTCCTTCAACGAAGAACAACTCTGATGAAGAATGAGGAAGACTTCTCCATCAACGGTTCCCTCCAGATGCACCTTGACGTCAATAGAAAGGACATCCGTATACAGTGATTCCCAACCTTCGCGATGCCATCTTCCATGATGCTTGACTACCGTGAAACTTTATTCGAGGTAGGGAGTTGTTTTTGTATAATTTTATATATGTGTATTGTACCTTCGTACTTGGGTGTTCTTTTATGATGAATTATGGTTTGAGCCTCTAATGCGGAGGGCACGAGGTCACGAACAATTCTAAACCCTCAGCAGGTTGTTCGTTTGTGCGCAGGTTGATGGGGAGACGATTAAATTGGGATGCAAAGGTGATTTGGAGCCTTCACGGTAATGTTCGGAACCAGAGATGAGCTTAGGCGCAATCGGTGGGAGAAACGGTCCACCAGAGTGCGTCCGGTGGTCTACGGAAGGGGGTAGCAGTGCGGCGAGCCAGCGCCCCCCATGGCCGGGCCAGGGTGGGCCACGCAAAACCAGGCTAGGTCACGCCCAACCGTGCCGGACCCAGACCCAGGTCGGTTCGACCCGATTCGGGCCGACATAGGGTGGGTTGGCCATGGTCGGACAGGGACGAGACCCCCCATTTTCAGACCAGAATCGTTTAAAGACCATAACATGAGCTACAGACCACTGAACGATGCACCATCAGTTGTGTAGGATTACTTGGATCAATACGGTCCTTTTGGTATATTACACTCAAGGTTTTGAAGAAGTTTGTGTACGACCAGGTTGGTTCGAACCCAAAACAAACTGAGCCCTCAGAGCGGAAACGCTTATAACTAAATGACCAGATGTCCGATTGGCGTGCCTCCAATTACATTGGATTTATTATGATAAGAAGGGTATTTTTGCATACTCCACATGAGGATTGGACACAGTTAGAGTACATTCGTGTTTGTTTTAGCATAAAAATCAACCGGGACCGTGAAACCGAAGAGCCAATAACTCTCAGACCGGGCGTCCATTTGACGAACCATCAGTGGCACTATGAATCTATTTAAGAAAGGTTCCCATTGATTATACCACATGGGGTTTGGGGTGTAGTTGAGATACATTCGGGTTGGTTCGTACACAAAACCAACCAGGCCCCTAGGACAAAAAGCCTAATAACTCGCAGACCGGGTGTCCGATTGATGCCCCGTCTGTTGCGTTGAGAACCTAATGATGATTCGGGCCCATTAGATACTTACTAGTGAGATTAAAGGAAATTTATATTTATCGACCAGTAGCTCGTGGAGCGGATCCTCTCGGAGACGGGCATACAAAGTACAGAGACCATGTAGTTGGCTGAGACCAGATGACTTGTTGTTCGATTCAATTTGGAGTTACTTGACTAGCCCAGTGGGGAGCACTACTATGTTGGGGAAACAGACCCATGGTGGAAGAGCGCTATTGTATTGGGGAGGCAGACCCGTGGTACTCAACAGGAGGAATACCACTATTGGCTATTAGGGGGTGCGCTACTGTGTTGGGGAGGCAGACCCTTGGCGGGAAGTGCTACTGTGTTGGGGCGATAGACACATAGTACTCGACAGGAGGAGTACCTCAGTAGTATAAGGTTATTGAGTAGTGCCTTAGATTCACGAAAATGCCACATTATTTGAAAGAGTATAATTTCTCCAGCAGTTGTGGTTTCGATAATGAAAATCCCGGTCTGAGCTGAGTCAATGACCTTCATTTCTTCCTCATTATTGAGATGAGATACTTGATAACTTAGGTATAAGTATGGGAATATATCTAAGTAAAGGTTATCTATTAAGATATTTTATTGTGGATTATCCTTATTGGATTTTATGAGACCTTGAGGGTCTCATCGTCCCAATTGAGTATCATTATACTCACCTTTGTACGGGCTATGCACGCACATCATTGTGTTGGATGCAGACAACAGACAACACTGACCGAGGTAGAGTGTACAAGGACTGGATGGTACCCAGAGGTGGAAACTCGGTGTGATGCCACATAGAGTAGACCGATAGATGCAAAGTGATGAGGAGGACATCTGTACCTACCATTCAGATAGGAACCTGGAGGATGATCTAGGAGATGCTTCACCATTCAACTGTTTTCTTTTCAGTTGTACTTTTATTTTAGTTGTAGATGTACTTTTCTATATGTCTTGTATTTCCGGCCCCTTCGTACATTCAGAAAACTTGTTATACTACTTTACATAGTGTTTGATTCTGCTTGTTTTCTGGTTGTGTGAGTTTGTGTTTTATAAAAGCAATGCCTTCCTAGTTATATGGATTTACCCCTTTTGTGCCAGTTTCCATCCCCTAGCCTATGGAAGGATGGCTTGGGGTAGTTACGACACAGGCCTTGGGTGACGAGTCGTGACATATATTCTAGTTTATTTATTATTACATCTACTTTACAGAACACTTACAATGAATTTGAGCTGACCCTTAATTTTTTTCCCTAGATACGACAATAAATTCTAAAAATGAGTTTTCAAGGATGTTGTTTATTATATTTTGTTATGTATCATGTTTTATTTTCTATTTCACAATGTAATATGGGTATCATGTATGTAATATGTTGTTCCAAAATTGTTCAATGGATGGGTAAATTAAGATTGGGGACCTTGTAATAATGATAATTTAATGGTATTATACACCAAATTCAGGCATACAAGGATAAAAGTCATTAGATCTACAATATACATGATGATTTATGAGAGTGGGATATCGATATATATGCTCAGTAAGAGTTACTGTTGGATTCTAGTCAACCCACATCTGAAGGGAAACTCATGGATGAGTTATATTTAGGAGAGGACGTTGTATTCTCAATTTTTTCTCAGAGGTATGTACAATATTTTTAGTCTCAATGTTTTTAATCTCAAGGAATGTTCCCAAGAAGTAGATTAAGTTTTTTTGAGTATTTGGAAACTTTTCCGTGCTCATGATTCCCATTTATTAGAATACAAATTTTCCTCACTATTTGTACTAACCATGTAGATCATATATAAGTCCCAACAGGGGGGAGGGGGTGGGGTCATTTTTTAACAAATGAATTATGATAGTTGTGGATATCAATTATTTTAAATAAATTATAAAGGAACCTTTCAAAAAAAAATATTGTTTCTATTACTAATCCATAATCAATCAATTTTATGCGATTATAGAAAATCATGATAGAATTGTTTTAACATAGTTCTTATAACCATTCACATGAAACATGTGAGTTTGTGAACCAATATATAAGTTTCACATGGTTTCAAATAAACATGAAACCCTACCACAAGCAATATTAATGAGCAATTAATTTTCCCTTCTCTCATCATTACCCCATTAATATATTTCTTTCTTAATACAATATATTTTTTTGGGGTATAATATATAGGTTCCCTCATTTTCCACTCTTATATTAATTTTGGTATATAGATACTATTAACTCTATTTTATTTTTCATTGTTCATATTGAAAGACCCATGGTTATTAGGTTTTCATATTTATTTATTTCTATGTTTTTATCACCATCTTTAGTTTTATCTCATTGGGACCAAATACACAATATTTTCAAGGTGTTCTTCTTCTTTTCCATAATCTAGCATTCCATCGAAAATATGTTGATGATATTGGATGAGGATTCTATAATTGGAATATTTTATATAGACTTATACATTTCCAAAAAATCATTTGAATATTTTAGTTTTTTTATTTTTGTCGCTTATACGACTTTAAAAAATATCTATAAAAATGATTAATACAATAAATTATTTACTTATACTATGAAGATAATGTCCATTTACTACATTTATGTGGTTGCAGGTTGTGGAAATAAATGTGAACAACACCTTATAAAGGATTAAAAAAATTCTAATGATTATCATTCGTTATATTTTTTTAAACAACCTCAGTGTGTTTATATTTCCACATTAAAATATTTTTTTATCGAATTTAATGAATTGTATAATTAGATAAGAACATTCCATGTCCATTTTATCACATGTTTTTTGAATAAATATTGGGATGATTGATTATTTAAATATTATCAATACTTTTGTGGGACCATTGTTATTTATATATCAAAATGTCAACGGTAATGACTAAGTATGATTTTTGAAATTCGGTTTTTTTAAAAATGGGTCACAGTTTAACTATTATGTGAAATCTAAGATTTTTATTATAGATATCGATAAATTTTTCATCAGATAATGGCATCAACTAGACCTAGATTCTAGACCTATAAGGACATTGATGATCATATATGAAATCAATTGATACAATGATGTAACCAACATGTTTAACATAAAATGTAATGGCTCGAACCCTCATGATCCATTATATTGCCAAATATTTTTGAGTTATGATGTATCTTAAGGAATATTAGTGACTCATTAATGAGTTTTCCAAAAAAACACAGTCCCACAAAATAGTGGCACTGGTGATAGTGGCACTATAATAGTGGTACCATCACGGGCGTATACACAATGGTCTCACACCAAAATGGTGGCACCACTTATGGTGTCCTAATGAATCGGTGGCACTGTTGCGGTGGCCCCGAGTCTCTGACCAATTGACTTTTATACCAGTTCCTATGTATTTTCAATTCCCCTCCTATAACATATCATTTGATGTAAAAGTGTTTTAATACACTATTTTTAAACCATTTAAAGCAGTAAAAAGTTTTTTTAAACCCACAATAGTCGAGTGACCCTTTACTAACAAAAACATGTAGATTATTTTATTACTATCACACTATTCCCCTTTCCTACCAGCTTTTCTAATGTTGTGTGGTTTTCTCTAATTAGTGGATATGTATTAACTCCCATCCATTACCTCTACAATCTCAAATGAGAATTATTATATAATAATTAATCCCGACATGAAAAACAACCCTAAAACATGTTCAATCCATGATCCTCTTTTTTAGAGGATCAATATTTCATACCCTATAACTCCAGGATCTGGCCTTTTATCACTAGGAGATAATATTTCTTCTTCCTTGATTCCTTTAATTTTCTTGGTTCACTTGGAGTCTCTATTTTAGAGGCAAATTTTGTGCCCCTGTTGGATCCCTCCTTGCCCAGTCTTTGTGTCCTCCCAGTGCTTCCGTGGAATGTATCCCATCCATAGTTCTTGGCTCTTGGTGAAAACATCGATTGTTGGTAGGGTTATCATTTGTCATTCATTACTGTGTATCAAGCGGGGAGGGTATGATAATGTTTCCTCATGGGGTGGGTGAAACTAAACAATAATGAAGGTAATAAATGGATTTTTAAAGAATGAAGGGGTTTGTTTGATGATGATGATGATTGATTATTTTATATTCGATTATATTTTGTGAACTATATAATACTATGCCCCTAAAAAATAGTTTTGGTTGTTGTCCCTTTCTTGTGCAATTACAAACATATATTTTTCTGGATAATCATGTGATTGAATGAAGGTAACATGATTTCTGGTTAATCACATATTCCTAGTTGATTTAATGGATGAATAATGAATAATAATCCTTGTGTGATCACACAGGTTAACAAAATGGGAAGAAAAAACTTGATAAATGGTGTGGTTAAATCGGAAAACTCACTTTCTTTTCTACTAATAAGAACAGTTGTTATGCTTGATGCTTGTGGGGTGAAATGGTTGGGGATATGATCCCCTGTTGTTCATTTGTTGTCTTGTGTATCTATGCTCGTATGTTGGGATTGGTTTGGTTCCAGAACTTCAAGGGATTTCGGAAAGCACTTTTTATTTTGTGACTTTACAAAGGAATCAGGTGTGACTACTTAAATTGGGGTTACCCTATTTTCTTCAGCATTCGAGAGTTTTTTTGACTTTCTGGTGTTCCTATTAGTTTTTCTGTACAATATAATTAATTCAAACAAAATACCATTAACAAGATAACAAGAATGGTTTTAATGGGTGGTGCTCCGATAGTGTTGTGGTGCCTTTGGTCATGTATGAATAGTAACATGGGTGTTTGTGTATGGGATAGTTTCAAGAACCATATGCTTGAATGAGTTCTCATTTACTTATATATATAAACATTGATATTTTTTCTATTATTCTCACCCCACCATATTTGAGCACATTCTGCCAAGAACACCCAATTCATGGGAAAGGGAGTTATTATCTACATTCATACAAGTGAATTTTTGTTAGATAATATTATTCTCGCTCTCTCTTGAGTAGAAAAAGACTCTTTGTTCAGGCTATGATGTCTTTAGATCCATTATATCCCATGATTCTTCAGGTAGGGTACGTTGTGGTCATTGGCCAAAGAGTCTATGGGAAGCTTTGTTTCCCATGTGTCTTCGAGATGAGGCATATGTTTCTTCGGGTGTGGTAGTGGATATTCTACCCCAGGTGTCTGCGTGCATGGTTATATATGATTTTGGTGGCCCTGGTGTTTTTAGGAGTGGTGGCAGATGTTCTGGACCAGGTGTCTGCGGGCGTGGTTACGTATTGTTATGGTGGACCGGGTTTCTGCAGGCATGGTTACATATTGTTGTGGTAGCCCTATTGTCTATGTGTAGGATGTGTTGTTGTGGAGGGCCAAAATGTTGTTATTGGGGTGGCATTTGGACTAATGTGAAAATTGAGGGGGCTCAGATGCATGTGATGTATTCAATAACCGGCGGGGAAGTGGTATGAGGAAACAAAATACCAATGTTCTATTGTTTTTAATTTACCAGACATTTGTAATTTGGGCAGTGTTCCATGGTGAGGCTAGGTGGATAGTTTCCTTGATAGGTTATTCCGTTTTCTCTATTTTCTCAGGGGGAATTATAAATCCACCCCACTTGTGTTTGAGAGATTTTGGTTTTCTCTACTAAATATAAATTTATTCTCACCCTAAATATACAAAACATCATTTAGGATTCTAGGAGGACATTGAAGAATGGGTCAGACATTACTAGCTGAGACGATGGGACAATTTTCATTGTAGTTTTTCTTTCTTTTGGTAATTTTCATCGGTGTTTTTCTAGTTCATTGTAGCAATTTATTTTTAACATGAATTTGAAAAAAGGGGTTTGGCATTAATTTTTCATTATGTTTTTGGAGTTTTTTCAGATTCACCATATAATCCTATGATATTTTTCTATAAATAGATAATTACATCCATATAACATGTGATTATACACCTTTGGTTCTTGTCGCCACTCTAGGGCCTACTGAAGGCGAGACATGGTTGATTATCTATCAATCATCATGAATAAGGAAGGGTTTAGTATTTGGAAGTCCCTTCCCTCAACATGGTGAAAGAAGGTCGTAAAAAAATTGTATCAGAGGTAATGGTTGAGATATTAGATGGAGTTTATAGATTTTCATAGTGATGATTGCATGGGATGGTAGGACAAAAATGTTGGGAAATCAAGGCACATAAAATAGGCCAGGGAAGACCGACTAGGAAACCAGATTTTACGGCCCCCGTTATCCCATGCATTGACTATAGACAAATAGAATGACCAAGTGAGGCAACACTGATTACATGGTAGAGACCCTAGGAAAGGTACATGAATAATAATAACTTTTTTTATTGGGTGATCTGGGTCTCTGTGGAGTTGAAAATGAATATAATGTTTATGAAAAATTTAAATGTGACCTTCTACAAAACTCAGGCATACGCATTTACTTCTTTACCTTGCAGCTATGACACCCAAATGATGACCACAATTAGTATAGGAGATCGATGCCCAATTGTCTTATTTGGCTGAATAGCAGAGAACTGATCGGGAGGAGGATGATAACTTGTGGTAGAAGATGCTTTGATCCCTTTAGTAGAAGTCCGTTAGGATGCTCTGGGGAAATGTCTCAGACCTTAAAATGGGGAGTCGTTTCTAGGAGTTCGTGATAGCTTTTAGCCTCATCAGAGATCCAATGGAGTATTGGGTTCTGTTGGAAGTTAGTCAATTGAGGGAACATCACATCATTGGTAGAATATCTACCTTTGAGAGAGGATGGAGGATGAGGTTTTGTGGGATATCATCGAGAAGGACTTTTGGAATGAATTGCATTCTTATATAATGAATGCTGAGATAAGGAATGAGCTACTCTCCCTTCAACAATGTGGTATTTCATTGAGGGATTTTGGGATCATGTTCATGGATATCATTTTTTTTCTCAGGAACTCTTTCCAGAGAAGTCGAATCAGGCGACACATTTAAAGGATGAACTTATTCATTCTCTATAGTATGTTATACCCCCTTCACTCTACCGACGTACATAGTGGTTCAAAAAACGATGAAGTGGTGAAGATGATTCACTCACTATTATGTGTTGTATGAGAGGGGAGCCAGTTGAGCTCGTTAATGGGGAAGGATATCAGTAGAATGCCTCCAGCCTTAGGCCCTTCTAAATTTTGACTGATGGGGAGCATGCCCTAGAAGTTACGGTTTTTATCTCCTAACTCCAACCTTTTATCACTAGGCTGGGGACCATGTCGCTTAATCTGAGGATTCTATGGGAACCTGCAATATCAGTGTGTAGACCGAGTGTAGTATAGTTGAGGAGGGTAGGTTCTGCACACACTAAAGCATTAGAAATTTCAGGCCAGGCCATTTCAGTAGCCTCAACAGGGATAGAGAGATCACACTCCCCCAAGATAAGACATTGTAGGAGGAGACTGACCTCAGGGTGCTCTTGAGGGACCTCGATAATGGTGTGTTTGGGATATCGACCTATAGCTGAGGGGCGGAGGAGATGTGTGTTGGAAGTTTCACACTAGGGAGGCAGCTGTTCTAGTAGGACAAGTGGTCGTTCTAGGTTTGATCAGCTAGTTTAGAACTCTTGCATGGGCCTTGTTTGATTCAGGGTTTTCTCACACTTTTTTGTACCTAGTCTAGCCCATTCTTTGGTTCTAGTCACATAGAGACTTATCATGCCACAAGAATTGAGTATGCTAGTTGGAGACCAAACTAGGTTGTCTTACATTTTTCGAGGATGCAGAAAGATGTTGGGGCCACATCAATCTAGTGGGGACCTTTAATTTCCACTAATTCATCCATATGATGTCATCCACGAAATTTAATAGAATATCTATATACATGTCGTTATCTAATGCTTTCGGAGAAGGGTCATGTTTTCAAATTAGGGTGGCCAATGCATAGTTGTCATTGGTGAGTGGGGTTTCTAAGGGGGAAACTGGAGAGTGGTTCCCCTTCATTCCATGTTAGTAGAGATGTCTGTAGTGTCGGTAGATACAGAGATTGTAGATGTCCTGAGGATGTTTAGTGAATTCTTGGACATATTCCCTAGAAAGGTGGTGACCATTCTCCCTCGACGTGATGTTGTGTTCAGGATTGACATGAAAAATGGTTCCCATCCAATTTGGATGGCTTTATATTATATTTCACTTTCTATATTCTGAGTGTGGCGGATCTAGGTTGATGAGCTGATGAAGAAGGGTATTATCCAACTGAGTGCATCACCATTGGGTGCTCCAGTGTTGTTCTCACTAAAGGTAGTTGGTGGTCTCAGGCAGTGTATAGTACACCGAAGGATAAATCATTTGACATTCAAGAACCATAACCCCCCTAAGGATTAATGTCATTTTTGACTATTTTGAAGGAGAATTTTGGTTCTCAATGATTGAACTGCATTCGAGATATTGCCACATGAGGGAGAAGGAGTACGACATCTCGAAGCCTGCTTTTAGGTGATGTTCAGTGCACATTGAGTTCATGGTCATGTCGTTTGGAATTACAAACGCATCATCCATGTTAATTATTCTTATGAAATACATATTTATGAAATATCTAGACCATTTCATAGTTTTTTTATTGATGACATCCTGACCTTCTCAAGATCAGTTTTGGAGCACACCAAGCATATGAGAATGGTTTTAGAGGTTCTCTAACAGCACAAGCCCTACGGGAAGTTTTCCAGGTTAATGTTATGGACATGATAGGTTCACTTCCTTGGACACATGGTATCCCAACATGAAATAGTATTGGACCCACAAAAGGTTAAGGAAGTTGTTTTTTGGTCATCACCCAAGAACGTGGATAATTTTCATAGTTTCATGGGTCCAGTAGAATCCTTCCAGAGGTTTGTTCCCATCATCACTCAAGATGTAGAAACATTGATAGACTTGAAAAAAATATACCAAGCATTCATTGGGAGTGAGTTGTGATAGGCATCATTCATCCATCTAAATGAATGGTTGTTTAGTTTTTTCAAGCTCAGGTTTCTAGAGGAAGGGGTGTTGGTTGAGGTGTTTTGTGATGCTTCTGGACATGGCATGGGGGGTGTACTGATGCAGTAGCAGGGAATGATCTTTTATGGACCTAGATAGTTACATCATTATGGTATCAACTATTCCACCCATAATATAAAGCTTTCCATAGTATTTATCTCATTGAAGATATGGTGAAATTACCACATTAGGAACACTTCACGATCTACATAGATCACAAGAACATGAGGTATTTCATTGGCCAGAAGACCTAACATTTTATTAGATAAGGTGGATTGAGTTTCATCAGGACTATAAATTCATGATTTCCAACACGTCAGAATAGAGAATATTATGGTCTATTCCATGACTAGGAAGTCACAGATGGATATGGTTCGAGAATCAGAAGATGCATGGAAGGAGATATTGGTGTTAGTTTCCTTACACATGGATGCATGGGTGCATGGTGGTATAGGCTGTAATTTTAGATTAAAATGTAGTACTCCCTATTGTAGAAAGTGTAATAGTATCAGTGGGGGAACATAAAGGATGAGGTAATTCATGATCATGTTAATAAAGGAAATTCTCTAGAAGGATGGCCTGATGATGATCAGAATCAGTTGTGGTTTCATGGAAAGCTATTTTCCTAGGAAGAAATGTGTGATAAGGTTATCAGGGACTTCCATAAGTCATAACTAATGGTACACCGGGGAGTTTTCAAGATGTACCAATTCATGAGAGGCCGGTTATGGTGGCTTGTCATGGAATGGGTAGTATTAGTGTTTTGGAAGGGTTCTGAGTGTGTCAGCAGGTGAAGGCCAAACAACACGTCCCTCTGAGATTTGTTACAGCCATTAGATATACCCAATATGCAGTGGGAAGACATATCAATAGGTTATTTCATGGGGATACCTAGGTTTCAAGGAGGCTGTGATGTCACCTAGGTAGTGGTGGACCGGTTGATGAAATCATCTCAGTTTCTAGAGATCAAGGTGTCAAGTGTGGTGGATCTTTATCACATAGACAAGTGGATGAGGTGGTTCAATTTCATAGATTTCCAAGTTCAATTTTATCATATCGAGATTTATAGTTTTCCTCATGAGCATGAAGGGGATTAAAACATGATTTTGGCACCCAAATAAGCCTTATCATGGCTTTCCATGTCACGACCCGTCCTTGGGGCCCGTGCCGGGACTACCCTAAGCCCGCCTTCCATAGGCCAGGGGTTGGAGACTAGCACCAAAGGCGTAAATCCTGATTACTGGGAAGGCATTGCCTTTATAAAAGAAAATAAGCACCACAGACTAAGCAAGAAGAAAAAATAAACACTAAGTACAAGAGAACTGATGAAAAGTAAATGGGCCAGAATACAAACCCAAAAGAAAGTACAACTACAAATGAACAAGTACAACAGAAAAGACAACAGCTGGAAGGACGGAAGCAGCTCCTGGGTCATCCTCCTCGGATCCTACCTGAAGGGTAGGTACAGATGGTGCAGCTCCTGGATCGTCCACCACGGATCCTACCTGAAGGGTAGGTACAGATAGCCTCCTCCACGCTCTCGTCCGTCAACCTCCTCTGTGTGTCGTCTCGTCGTGTAATCCACCTCCAGGTACTGACTCGTTGTGTAGTCCACCTCCAGGTACTGACTGGTCGTGTAGTCCACCTCCGGGTACCGTCCAGTCCTCGAACACTCAGCCTCCGTCAGCACTGCCTGTCGTCTGCAACCAACACAACGAGGTGCGGGCATAGCCCGTGCAGGGGTGAGTATAACGATACACAGTAGGGACCCCGAGACCCTCAAGGTCTCACTAAACCATCAAGGATAACCACAAAGAAGATCTCAACAGATAACCTCTACTTAGGTATATGCCCATACATATGCCTAAGTTATCAAGTAACCCATCTCAAACATGAGAAAACACAAGGATCATGAAATCAACGGATCACCACTACCCAGGTATATTCCCATACATATACCTAAGTTATCAAGTGACCCATCTCAATCATACGGTAAACACAATGGTCAAAAGTTTCAGCTCAAACCAGGATTTTCATTATCGAAACAGTAACTACTGAAGAGCTCAATCTCTGGAGTGTACAGTGGTCCTGTCACGACTCCGAGGTCCTGCTCACTAACCTAAGACTGCTGAGGTACTCCTCCTGTCGAGTACCACGGGCCTGCCACCTCACATAATAGTGCTTCCCGCCGGGGTCTGCCACCCAAACACAGTACTGCTCCCCCCCTCATAGCCTACAGAGGTACTCCTCCTGTCGAGTACCGAGGTTCTTCCACCTCACATAGTAGTGGTCCTCCGCTGTGGGTCTGCCACCTCACAAATTTGTGCTCCCCACTGGCTACGTAAGTCACTCCGAATTGAATCGGACAAGCAGTCTTCAGGTCTTTGCTGGCTACACAGTCTCCGTACTCCGTACGCTCGTCTCTGGGAGGTTCTGCTCCACGAGCTACAATCTGATACTCCAAGTATCTCAAAGTCCCACTAAGAAGTATCACAAAGGACCGCCTCTTCATAGGGGTCCCAATGCAACAGACGGCGCGTCAATAGGACGCCCGGTCTGTGAGTTATTATCCTTTTCGTCCCAGGGGCTCGGTTGGTTTCGTAAGCGAAGCAACCCGGCCGTATCTTGACGCTACCCCGAACTCCCATAGGTTACACTCATAGGGACTGTTTCTCGACGAGATCAACAATGCCGCTGACGGTTCGTCAAACGGACGTCTTGTCTGAAAGATATCATCGTTTTCCGTTCCAGGGGCCCGGTTGGATTTTGGGTACAATCCAACCCGGATATAACCCAACTGCATCCAAAACTCAGGAGTAGGATGTGAAAAGCTCCATATCGTCAACAGGAACGCAACACAATAGATGGCGCGTCAATCGGACACCCGGTTTGGAAGTTATTGGCGTTTTAAATCCAGGGGCCCGGTTGGTTTCATGAGAGAACCAACCAGACCGCACTCTGACAGCATCCAAACCTCGAGCGGAGTAAGCCAAAAGATCCGTCTCACTTAGAGGAAACCATCAAAGTCAACGGCACATCAATCGAACGTCCGAAACTCAAGATATGAGTGTTTCCGCTCCGAGGGCCCGGTTGGTTTCGTGGATGAACCAACCCGGCCGAACCCAAATTAATCCGAAACCTTAAGTGCGATATACCGAAACGACCGTCTCGATCCATGGATCGCGTTTCCGCAAGAGGCAAGTTGTTTGGAGGCCCGTAGCTCATGTTACGGGCATTTGACCGAAAATGGTCCGAAGACGGGGGGTCCGGGCCAGGGTGCGGCCCGGCCGGTCGGACCGGCCTGGCTCGGTTCGGCCGAGTGGCCGAGCGCCGAGGGGCGCTGCCCCCGCGGTCTGGAGGCGCCGCGGCGCCGCGTGGGGCTGCGCTGATTGAACGGACGTGGCATGTCGCCGCGTTCCATGCGGGCGAGCTGGACCCGCACGGCTTCAGCCACGGCGGCTCTGTCCGACGGCGCGCCGGGGCGCCGCCGCGCCTGCGACTCGCGCCGCCAGCCGCTTCCGCGGGCCACCGGAGTTGCTCTGGTGGTCCATTTTGCTTCCCGTCTGCGCCATTGTTCCTCCCGAGTTCCGTTATTCACTGCGAGATCACCAAATCGCCCTTGCGTCACGATTTTCCATCGCCCGCCAAATCCGCACAACCACGAAAAATGGCGGAGGGTTGTCGGGCCGTGTTCGTTTGGCCCGCACCCTCCACGTTAGAATAATAACAACGGGAGAAAATTATTCAACACATGAAACAACAATTTTAATAAATTAAAATTGTTCATATGAAATACGGTTCTTTAATTTTAAAGAACGTTCACGGGAATATAAAATAATTATTCACAACAACCCCTACCTCGTCAAGTCGTCACACGCGCGTTCTTTGCAGAAAGAGGGGATCGTCGCGTCGTTGCGGTATCCGGCGTCGCGTCGTCGTGGAAGGGTGTCTTGTCGACGAACTCTGAGGATCAAGAACAAAAAGATTTAAATAATAATAATTAAATCCTTCTTGAGTCAAAAACCACAAAGAATTTAAAGAATCGCAAACACTCACCTCAACGGATGACCGAAGGTTTTTGTCATGGAGGAAGGAACGTCGCCGAAGAACATTGCGGGAGAGAGAAACGTCGGCGTCGCGGCACACGTCATCGCGTCGTCGATTTCCATGGGTTTGGCGTTCTTCATCGGAGGCCGGCGTTTCTTCGCATTCTTCGCATTCTTCGTGTTCTTCGTGAAGAAGGGTGAAGGCACAAGAACTTCTGTCAAAAACCTCTCAAGGTGTAATCCTCCCAAAAGTTGTGTTGATCTTATTTTATTATTACACCAACAAACGAAAAAGAGGTAAGTAACGGCCCATCAATTCGTAGAATTAAATTAACGAAAGAAACTGCCCATTTAATTTACGAATAAAACCGCCCAATTAAATGGTGCGTTAATAATTTAAGAAAACGCGTCAGTTGAATTTCAAAATGACGGGTTTTCGTGGGTGCGTTACTTAGCGGAAAAGAAACGGTGGGGCTCTTGCGGGTCCCACCTCACAAATATCCTACCAAGGGGGTAGGATATTTTTGGATAGCACCCTATCCGTAACAACTCCACTTAAGAAGATTTAAGTGGCTTTCAGGTGGCTTCCAAGTGGCTTAAGTGAAATAAAATAAATTTTGTCGTACAATTAATTTATTTGTTAACTTTAAGCCCGAAAATTAAAAACCACACCCGAGGAAACGCAACTCCTGAAGAGGCGTTTCTAAGCAATTACCAGCGCTGCGATTCCATCGGTGACCTCAGAATTCGATTCCGAGCACCGGTTCAAAAGTTAGAAAAACCCGCTTGTCCGTTCACTGAACGTACCCGAGCCAAACTTCGGAAATTTATTACGGGCACACCGGGCCTCAGAGTCAGGTGCCGTCGGAAACTGCATTCTTGTAAAATTCCAAAGAAAATTAAGAAAAATATTTCCTTGGAATTTACGGGTCTTTACATTACTCCCACCACAGGGATTTACATCCCCGTAAAGATTCACCACAAACATAGGGGAACAAAGGCGGTACTGAGCATGAATTTCAGCCTTCTGCTCCCATGTGCTCACCTGGAGGTTCCCGTGCTGCCAAAGAAAGTGCACAAGAGGAATCGACCATCCCCCTAGGATCCGCTCCTGTTGATCCTCGGTCCCCAAAGGAACCTCCGTAGAAGTCACCTCATCGCCACCTTCCAGCTTCTCATGGTCGATGATATGTGGAGGGTCAAGCACATATCTCCTCAGTTGGGATACGTGGAAAACATCGTGCACCTAGTGCAACTGAAGTGGATGGGTCAAGCTGTAAACCACCTCGCCTACCCAGCTGAGGACCTAGAAAGGTCCATTGAACCTCGGAGATAACTTGCCCCCCCTGGCCACATCTCTGTAAACCCCGTCGAGGTGAGACTCATATAAGGACGTGATGGTCATCCTCGAACTCTAGAGGCCTCCAAGGGTCGAGTCACACTATTGGCATCAGTGTGTGGTCACTAGGTCTGCTTCCGTAGAAAACTCGAATGTGAGGGTCAAGTCAACAGTCTTAACCGGGACCACTCAATAATCAACCTAACAAAGGACAAGAAAGAAAACCTTACAAAGATAAGTGTATTTTAATTATTGCAGCTCATAGTACAAAGACACGTATACAACAGAAACATGGAACTAGAAGTACAAGGGACGTATCCACTAGTTCCGCTCATGTCCACCTGCTCCCGGAGCTCTACTGCCTTGTCCACTGCTCGGCTGTTGCTCAAGCACTCGTCGCTGCTTTTTCCTCGGTGGCTCCTCCAACGCCTGCGGATCAACTGTACGAGGAGTCGGACAGTCACGTGCTAGGTGACCCTTCCCGCCGCATGAGTAACACTGTCTGTTTCTGGTATGCCTGGATCTTAACCCACCTCGGGTGCCCCGCACCACCGGTCCTAAAACCCGAGGTCGGCCAACTGCTGGTCTGGTCCTCCTAGACCTCTGCATCATCTGTCTACTACCCACAGATGACTCGGCTACTGATCGAAAATCCTGCGGAAAAGGCAGAAGTTCGTGTACACGCTCGGGGTGTAGAGCTACTGGCACAAACTCCACCCTGAAGAAGGTCTCGAAGTCTTCCCATGTGAAGGCCATCCCATCGCAAAACTGGAACAAGTGGCTCCACCACCTGCCTGCTGCTGCCTGAAAAAGGCTGGCAGCAAAGATCACAATGAGGTCTGCCGGTGTCCCCACTAGCCTGAAGACTCTGAACACAGCCTCCAGCCAATCCTCAGCCACCTGCGGGTCCATCTCTCCCCGGAACTTGGGTGGCCTCTGGCGCTGGAACCCGTGCAGCGCACTCAACTGGCGTGCATCGCCTACTGCTGGGACTGGTGGAATCAGTGGCCAAATGTATGGTAGTACCGATGGTGCCTCCGCTGGTGCCTCAACTGGAAGAGGGCCCTGTACCGAAGCCTCGTCTCTTGGCAAGCTGTCAGTACGCACGTCCCTCTGGGCTCTAGCTGGTCGTCCGGGAAAAGGCATCCTGAAAGAAACAACGTGACACGATCAAATGATTATACCTGGTGAGCTAACCTGGTTCGAGCTGTTTTAAGGGAAAAACCATTGAAAACACACACACAATCAGTGTTTTCGTGCACAAAGTCAGAAATAAGTTGTCAGGGTCCTGGTGTATGGATACGTCGGCCACCCGCACCAACACTGGATTCCCTGAATTGAAAACCACACTTGGTACCCTTAACACTATTGCTTCAAAGAAATAAAATATCAGAGTTATAAGACCTGCGGTAGAACCGACTACTCTGATACCAATTTGTCACGACCCGTCCTCAGGGCCCATGCCGTGACTACCCCAAGCCCGCCTTCCATAGGCCAGGGGCTGGCGACTAGCACCAAAGGCATAAATCCCGATAACTGGGAAGGCATTTCCTTTATAAAAGAAAACAAGCACCACAGAGTAAGCAAGCGGAAAAAAGTAAACACTAAGAACAAGAGAAGTGCTGAAAAGTAAATGGGCCAGAATACAAACCCAAAAGAAAGTACAACTACAACTGAACAAGTACATCAAAAAATAAAACAGCTGGAAGGACAGAAGCAGCTCCTGGGTCATCCTCCTCGGATCCTACATAAAGGGTAGGTACATATGGCGCAGCTCCTGGATCATCCACCACAGATCCTACCTGAAGGGTAGGTACAGATAGCCTCCTCCAAGCTCTTGTCCGTCAACCTCCTCCGGGTGTCATCTCGTCGTGTAATCCACCTCTGGGTGCTGACTCGTCGTGTAGTCCACCTATGCGTACTGACTCGTCGTATAGTCCACCTCTGGGTACCTTCTAGTCCTCAAAAACTCAGCCTCCGTCAGCGCTGCCTGTCGTCTGCAACCAACACAACGAGGTGCGGGCATAGCCCGTGCATGGGTGAGTATAACAATACTTAGTAGGGACCCCGAGACTCTCAAGGTCTCACTAAAGCAACAAGGATAACCATAAAGAATATCTCAACAGATAACCTCTTCTTAGGTATATTCCCATACACATGCCTAAGTTATCAAGTAACCCATCTCAAACTTGAGGAAACACAAGGATCATGAAATCAACGGATAACCACTACCCAGGTATATGCCCACACATATACCTAAGTTATCAAGTGACCCATCTCAATCATGAGGTAAACACAAAGGTCAAAAGTTTCAGCTCAAACCAGGATTTTCATTATCGAAACCGTAACTGCTGAAGAGCTCCGTCTCTGGAGTGTACAGTGGTCCTGTCACGACTCTGAGGTGCTGCTCACTAACCTAAGACTGCTGAGGTACTCCTCCTGTCAAGTACCGCGGGCCAGCCACCTCACATAGTAGTGCTTCCTACCGGGGTCTGCCACCCAAACACAGTAGTGCTCCCCCCTCATAGCCTACAGAGGTACTCCTCCTGTCGAGTACCACGGGTCTGCCACCTCACATAGTAGTGCTTCTCCACTGTGGGTCTGCCACCTCACAAAGTAGTGCTCCCCACTGGCTACATAAGTCACTCCGAATCGAATCGGACAAGTAGTCTTCAGGTCTCAACCGGCTACACTGTCTCCGTACTCCGTACGATCGTCTCTAGGAGGGTCCGCTCCATGAGCTACAAGCCTATACTCCTAGTATCTCAAAGTCCCACGAAGAAGTTTCACAAAGGACCGCCTTGTCATAGGGGTCCCAACGCAACAGACGGTGCGTCAATAGGACACCCAGTCTGTGAGTTATTAGCCTTTTCGTCCCAGGGGCCCGGTTGGTTTCGTAAGCGAAGCAACCTGGCCGTATCTCAACTATACCCCGAACTCCCATAGGGTAAACTCATAGGGACCGTTTCTCGACGAGATCAACAACGCCGCTGACGGTTCGTCAAACGGACGTCATGTCTGAAAGATATCATCTTTTTCCTTTCCAGGGGCCTGGTTGGATTTCGGGTACAATCCAACCCGGCTATAACCCAACTGCATCCAAAACTTGGGCGGAGGATGCCAAAAGCTCCGTATCGTCAACAGGAACGCAACGCAACAGACGGCGCGTCAATCGGATGCCCAGTTTGGAAGTTGTTGGCTTTTTCGTTCAAGGGGCCCGGTTGGTTTCGTGAGCGAACTAACCCGACCGCACTCCGACGACATCCAAACCTCGAGAGGAGTAAGCCAAAAGATCCGTCTCACTTAGAGGAAACCATCAAAGTCGACGGCACGTCAATCAGACGTCCGGAACTCATGATATGAGCATTTCCGCTCCGAGGGCCCCGTTGGTTTCGTGGATGAACCAACCCGGCCGAACCCAAAGTAATCCGAAACCTTGAGTGCGATATAACGAAACGACCGTCTCGATCAAATGATCGCGTTGCCGCTGACTGTGAGTTGTTTGTAGGCCCGTAGCTCATGTTACATGCATTTGACCGAAAATGGTCCGAAGACGGGGGTCCGGGCCCGGGCCGACCCGGCCCGACCCCCCCGGGTCGGCCGAACCGGGTCGCCCCAGTCTGACCCGGCCCGGTTCGGCCAGGGCGCGGCCCGGCCGGTTGGACCGGCCTGGCTCGGTTCGGCCGAGCGGCCGAGTGGCCGAGCGCCGCGGGGCGCTGCCCCCGCGGTCTGGAGGTGCGGCGGCCCCGCGTGGGGCCGCGCTGATTGAACGGATGCGGCATGTCGTCGCGTCCCATGCGGGCGAGCCGGACCCGCGCGACCGCGAGTCCGCTGGCCGCCGCCGCCTCCGGCTGCTGGCGCCGCCGGCGGCTTCCGCGGGCCACCGGAGTTGCTCCGGTGGTCCGTTTTCCTTCTTGTCTGCGCCATTGTTCCTCCCGGGTTCCGTTCTTCACTGCGGGATCACCAAATCGCCCTTGCGTCATGATTTTCTGTCGCCCGCCAAATCCGCACAACCACGAAGAACAGCGGAGGGTTGTCGGGCCGTGTTCGTTTGGCCCACACCCTCCACGTTAGAATAATAACAACGAGAGAAAATTATTCAACACATGAAACAACAATTTTAATAAATTAAAATTGTTCATAGGAAATCCGGTTCTTCAATTTTAAAGAACGTTCACGGGAATATAAAATAATTATTCACAACAACCTC